>CM073572.1:169371220-170571220 GCA_037074715.1 Magnolia kwangsiensis
TCTTTATTTCTTGTTTAGTTAAATTGAGATATTCATTCTAATTTGAGAATAAAAGATTTAGTATTTACCTTAATTCGATTAAAGTTAGCGTGGACTCTATGGTGAACAACCTATACTAGCTAGACTTGATTGCCACACATGTCTATAATGTTAATGACTTGTATGGAAATAAAGTAAGATCCAAGCAAAAGTTAGACTATGAGAATTCTTTCATGTTGTGGCACAGGCGACTATGTCATATAGTTCGTGAGAGATTGGACAGACTTGTGCGAGAAAAAATTCTACATACTCTAGACTTCTCCGACTATAAAGTGTGCATTGATTGCATAAAAGGAAAGCATACCAGAATTAGAAAGAAAGGTGCTACCAGGAGTGTAGATCTATTAGAGGTGATACATATAGAAATTTGTGGACCATTCCCTACAACTTCATGGAGTGGACACAAATATTTTATTACCTTTATAGATGACTACTCTCGTTTTGGGTACCTCTACCTTATTAATGAGAAATTAGATGCCCTGGATGCCTTTAAAATCTATAGGGCCGAAGTTGAAAATCAGCCTGATAATAAGATTAAAGTTATCAGATCTGACCGTGGTGGTGGATACTATGACAGATATGACGAATCAGGATGTAATCCAGTGCCATTTGCTAAATACTTGCAGGATTGTGGATTGTTGCTCAGTACATTATGCCTGGTACTCCAGAGCAGAATGGAGTGGCTGAGAGACGTAATCGCACCCTTATAGATATCGTGCGAAGCATGGTCAGCAATTCGACATTGTTAGAATATCTGTAAGGTGATGCGATCAAAACTGCAGTTCATATACTAAATATGGTTCCCAGCAAAGTAGTAAACAAAACTCCTTTTGAGTTGTGGAATGAGAGAAAACCAAGTCTCCGATATTTACATGTTTGGGGTTTTCTTGCTAAGGCCAAAATTTATAACCCACATGAAAAGAAGCTTGATTCTAAAACTATAAGTTGTTTCTTCATTGGATATCCAGAAAGATCAAAAGGCTATTGATTCTAGTATCCTTCCCACTCTATCAGGATTATTGAGACTGAGAATGCCAGATTCATTGAGGACACTGAAAACAGTGGGAGCACGAACACCAAAATTTTTATATTTGAGGAACAAAGGACCGTGACTCCAGTTATAGTCACTTCGGATCACATGGATATTAATGATGCAGTTGATCTTGTAGTCACTACAGAACACCACGTAGAACCTCATGTACAGACCACTGATGAGGAAAATAAAGACCACACCCAACAAGCTGAACCATTGAGAAGGTCTGAAAGAGAGAGAAGGTCTGTAAATCGAGACGATTACATCATATACTTACAGGAGCACGACTTTGACATAGGGGTGAAAAATGATCCTAAATCCTTTACACAAGTCAAACAAAGTGTTGATCTTTCTCGTTGGTTAAATGCCATAAAATATGAGTTAAAATTCATGAGAGACAATAAAGTATGAAATATTATAGAATTACCCACTGGAATAATGTCGATTGGTTATAAATGGATATTTAAAACCAAGAGGGACTCCAAGGGTAATGTTGAAAGATATAAAGCCAGACTTGTTGCTAAGAGTTTTAACCAACGTAATGGCATTGACTTTAGGGAGACTTTCTCACCAGTATCCAAGAAAGACTCATTCAAGATTATAATCATTCTTGTAGCTCGGATTTAGAGTTACATTAGATAGATATAAAGACAACATTTCTCAATGAGGATCTAAATGAGAATGTATATATGTTGCGGCCCGAAGGTTTTTGTAACTAATGACTCAGAACATTTGGTTTGCAAACTTAAGATATTCATTTATGGGTTGAAACAGGCATCGCGACAGTGGTACCTAAAGTTTCATGAAGTAATTTCCTCATATGGTTTTGGAAAAAATATTGCAGATGAATGTATGTACATTAAAATCAGTGGGAGCAAGTTCGTTATGGTGATTTTGTATGTTGATGACATTTTGTTAGCTAGCAGTGATGTCAATGACACTAAGAAATTCTTATCTCAAAGATTTGAAATAAAAGATCTTGGTGACACCTCTTATGTCAGTGGCATTGAGATTCGCCGTGACAGATCACTTGGACTGCTCAACCTATCATAGAGGACCTATATTATCAGGGTATTTGAAAGGTATGACATATAAAATTGTTCTTCAAGAAATTCGCCCTTTGTGAAGGGTGACAAATTTGGTCTATTTCAGTGTTCAAAGAATGATTTGGGAAATGATCGAATGAAAGAATTTTCATACGCATCAGTAGTAGGGAGCATCATGAATGCTCAAGTTTGTACGCGACTGGACATTGCCTTTATTGTTGAAATGTTGGAAAGATATCTATCTAATCAAGGAATGCAACATTGGATAGCTATAAAGAAAGTATTATGCTATCTTCAGAGAACGAAAGACTTCAGACTCACATATAGAAGATCTGATCAGTTGGAGTTGTTCAGATATTCAGATGTAGACTTTGTAGGCTGCGTTGATACTAAGAAATCTACTTCAAGATACATCTTCATGATGGTGGGAGGAGCTGTGTCGTGGAAAAGTATGAAATAATCTACCACAGCCTCATCCACTATGAAAGCTGAATTTATTGCCTGCCATGAGTCATCTAATCAGGCATTATGGTTACAGAGTTTCTTTTTAGGTTTACGGGTACTGGAGCATATCCCGAAACCATTGAGAATATTTTATAATAATTTGATTGTTATTTCCATATCTAGTAACAACAAACATTCATCAAGGTCAAGGTCTATCGACATCAAGTATCTTGTTATAAAGGAAATAGTTCAGAATCATCAAGTGTCCGTGGAATTCATCGACACTAAGCAGATGATTGCAAATCCACTCACTAAAGGGCTCCTTATCACGTCATTTCAGGAGCATGTAACATCCATGGGAGTCATTGATCCCACGAATGTTTTCAGTTAGTGGGAGTTCAACATACTTTGATTTTCACAGACACGTAGAGATCTCGTTTTATACAGTTTATTTGGATGATTTTGATATAAAGCTTTATTTCTACTTTTCTATATATATGCATAAATTTTGAATAAGTAGAACTCCAGTCGTGTCTAATTGGAGACAGGTAAAAGCTTCAGAACCTCTTAAGGATATACACATATTATCACGCTAAAGTGTGTAATCCTTATACCACATTGCCTAGTTCCTGATCTATGTCGTTAAGATTGAAAGTATTTGTGATCGCGCTTAAACTCGCTTCACCTAAATTAAATGTCGTGATGACTACTACGTTTCGATACTGATTGTCTTGATGGACCAGATTGAATAACATTACTCATACTGTCTAATTGTTTCATTGGTTAACCATTTGGATATTTTCTTAAAAGATCAAAACTTTTTTTAAAAAAATTGTTCTATACGACTATCATTGACGTTGCTCAATGAGGCCCAAGTGGGAGAATGTAAGAACTCTATCTAGTGGGCCTTACTGATCAACGGACTGGATTGTTATTCAGTTGGACTGGATGATTGAGTAGACCAGTGGGCCCCACTTCAGGTGATTCGCTTTGCAACTTTGATTGCGTAACACTGTGTATTAGGGCTGGAATGCTATAGCTGTTTATGTAGACAACAATTTGAGTCGAATTAGGACACAACAATATGGAGCGTGGGAGAGGGAGTTTTGATGAGTTTCAAAATCCCCCTCCACAGTCTCTATATAAGAGAGTTGGGTCCCCGATCCTACACCACGACAGAATTCGAGTCACATATTTTGAGTTGTAGAAAGGGTGTGAAGGAGAGGAAGATCCTAAGCTCTATCAGTATTCTGGTATTATTATTCGGCTTCTATGGCAGTGTCACAGCTAGGAACACTATCTGAACCCTTGATCCCCATGTCCTATGCACAGATAGATCCATGGGCCTATTCCGCCTATAGATTAAGTCCTACATCATGAACCTTTCAAGTAAATCTGTACTATACCCAAAAAAAAAAAAATAAAAAAAAAAAAATTAATCTTCGACTCTTTACCATTTCCATATTGTGTTCATGTGTATCATATGCGATACACATGAATACAATATTGTTGCGAAAAAAATGTCGACATGCGATCAATGTAAGCGAGGCTAAAACAATAATGAAAAATGCCAAATCAAAATAAGAAAAAAAGTATAAAGATTTACGTGGTTCGACTACATGACTACTCTACGAGACAACAATATAGAACTTTCTTCTTCACTAGACATGAGAGAAAAATAAATATAATGCTCATCTCCCTCTCACCTGTACAAGGAATCCCACACTAAAGAATACCATATAAGATGAAAATAATTTAACACGACTTTTATCTATTAATAAAACTCATTATACGGATCACAACATAAGAGAGCAAGTCATAAAGTCTGGAGGAAGTAGGCTTCATCGTACGTACAACCATACACGCACACGCGCGCACACACACACACACAGAGAGAGAGAGAGAGAGAGAGAGAGAGAGAGAGAGAGAGAGAGAGAGAGACGTCTCTTACCAAGAAGATGTCCTGATGAGTGACCTTTACCGCCATGATATTCTCCAACTTGAAGACTCGTTCTTTTAAACGTATAAAAATTACTGTAACGCCCTGAAAATTGGGGGTCGATCAGAAACTCAGCTCCCGAGTTTCAACGCATCACTTATGCAACATAGATAATGATGATTGAATGTTATTCATATTGGTGCATTAAACATGAGTGAGATTGTACCAAAACAACATATCATACTCCAGAGATAGTTAAATTTCGCAAGCGAAAGACTGTGATAGATATATAAAATATATAAACTGTTGTAAGTCTCCAGAGTGTGAACATGTTAGCAGGTTAAATATATACATGGGTATTTCAAAAGTACAAAATAACAAGTGTAATGATATCTAATCAACATCCCTGTAACCCCGTCGATCAGACCATGGTCTATATAGAGTCGCTTGATAGTTGCATATAGGAGAAAACCTCCTTATCATCATAAAAACCCTCCTCATCATCATAGAAGTTGAGCTCCGCTTTGTAAGCATTGCCATCATCTGAAACTAAAACAGGGTTTAGTTGATGTTTAAAACACCATCCCATAACGTGGGAGTCAGTGATCAACTCAGTGAAACAATAAAACAAAGGTTAACAGTTATCAATTCAGTCAAGCAGTAATGATAACGCAATACAATAATCAGGTCCTATGTACTCTTGTTAATGCAAGAGTGATATGAAATAATAATGCATGCCCTTGCCTGCGCTCCCTTAGCGACTTTATCTCACGATCGCGACATGTAACCCTTCCTCAGTGCTTGACCTGCTATGCCAAAGGCACACATAATGTGGTGCATGCACGTGATTAACTAGGTTCTTACTTAGGTTTATTCATACAACAGGATTGAGAAGCTAAGGTACCACCCCTTATATCATTTATCCAACATTGATCCATCTAGTGTCGTCAATCCTAATTAATCACATACGATAGGCAAGTTCAGTTCACTACCACCAATGCCCTACCAACTGACAGTCTATTTTTAAAGGCTCGTCACCCACCCGACTGGGGACCACAGCCAGGCTGCGTTGGGGTAGGCCTATTTCATACTCGAAGTCACTTCACTAATGCCCTACCAACTGACAGTCTATTTTCGAAGGCTCGTCACCGACCCGATTGGGGACCACAGCCAGGCTGCACCAGTGTAGGTCGACAGCTTGAATACAGTGTCCCATACCACCGTATTCAGCTCACGAGTTTGGGTTGCTCACTAATCACTACGGGGAGGTTCGTCACCCCAGCGTAGGCCGACAGCTCGACCATAGTGTCCCATACCACCATGCCCGGCTCATGAGTCTTAGAAGATCGTGGTACCATGGTTGAAATGGGTCTTTATATTGATAAGGGGTACCTTAGGTTCAAGCAGTAGCGTCTATACATACTAAACACACAATAAGATAATTAATTTATTGGACAAGTTCGACTGGTACAAGCGTACGTTGAATTTATCGACATGGAGTGTTAATCACTGTCGACAATCATCGTACGACTCAGATTCACCGAACACAACAAAGGTGGTGAGACTAGCTCAGCCACTGAAATAGGAATTGTTATCGATTGCTTGGACTACATCGTAGTCCCAATCACAGTCAAATGCAATAGGCATTCATATGCACTAGTCAAGATAGCATATAACAGTCAATTTAGATATAAATCTCATTTAAGCATTTTAACAAGCACATAGAGTACATGTTAATATACATAGACATTTTATCCATATGTCACGTAGTAACGAGGTAGATTACATGAAGAAAACTGTAATTATAAATAAGGTAATCGAGAATTCTATCTCAATACTCTCATTAAACACATTTCATCAAGCATTTTCTCATTCAAGCATTTTATCAAACACTTAGAATACACATATTAACATACATGTAATAAAGTATTTATAACATGTATTATGACAAATCCTTTCACATAGGAGTTACCACATATACAACAATCATATATTTATGATCAATAATCATGGCAAGCATAAATCCATATTCCATATTCATTCAAACAGTTCAACAAACACATGTAATGCATTATAAATTAACATTACCTATATATATACGTGATATACGAAAAAACCTCGAATCTAAGTACACGTGACAGCAATTGAGTCAGTCATAAATCATTATTGACATTGAAGGCCTTGAAAACTATAAACTAAACATCTATAGTCCGTACCTTTCGCTGATAGACCTGTACCGAGTTCAGTTTGAACACTACGTCTTTGTCTACGACATAACGACAACCTATAAGATGAAATAAGTTAGCTATTTCACCATTTACTCTATTTGAATTCCTAAGATAGATTAGAGTTAGGATTTCTTACTCAAGAATAGAATTAAAAATGCCGGAATAGCGATACAGAAGCAGTGGTTAAGTACGTGGAGCAATGAGATTGAATCCCAGGAACTATCCTGCTTTCACTCTCACTTTCTCTCTCTTTCCTTCTCTCTTTGCTCTCTTCTCTCTCCTAGGGTTATAAATTCGTATGGAATGAGAGAGAGAGAGAGGGTTTAAGGCCCTTATATAGGCCTAAAATTGATGAGAATGGCCCTAAGGCCATGGTATACTTAGGTTATAGCCTAATACGGGCCGTTTCGGTCCAACGGAGCTATTCTGGAGGCCCCTTTTCTGCATGCAGTCGAACTTAAGCTCCCTGACCATGAATCTAGGTCAGGCTAAGTTTTCGATCTGATCGGGTTTGCAGATCAGCAGCAGCGAACCCGTTTTAATTCAACGGTCACTGGTACTTGATCAGGGTCACAAGTACTCTAACATGTGTTACAAATTTTTCCTGATCTGAGGGTGTAATTGGATCAGAATCTAATGGTCTGAAACCTTAGATTCGGCCTGCAAGTGAACCGACTCAATTCACTTAAGTTTCAGTTCATTTTCTAAAGATATTCGCGTTTCTCACACACTTCGCTCCGTACTCAAGTTGCGCGTTTCTGGGTACTATTAGAACTTGATTTTCGAGGTGATTGTCAAGTCTAGTAAGGCGGTCGTAACCATATAGTTTTGGGATAATCAGACTTTGGACCCGTGGTTCAGGTCCGATACGGAGTTTCGTGATGCTTCCGAGATCAATTGGATTTTGAGATGGATCCTAAGTTTCTAGGTAATGTAGCATTGATGGTTCTACTCATTTTGGATCTTACAGATCATATTTAAAGTAATTAGGACTAATTTAATAGGAAATCTAGTTTAGCACTAGTTAATTCTCGCTTAATTCCTAAAGAATTTGGTCCTTAGTGATTTCTACCTGAGGTGTTATTAGGGTCTTTGTACGAATTTTTTCAGGACGTTACAATCTACTCCCCTTAAAGAAAAATTTCATCTCTGAAATTAGCTAAGGGTAATAAGTAAAGATTTTATTATTTCATTTGCTAGTTCTGTTAGTTTCATGTTTATATACGTGTTAGGGTATATAATAACTACACTAGCCTAGCCCATAATGGTCTACCCCCCTTAAAAGTTTCTACCTTTGAGGTTTGAAAATAAATGTCCAAATCATTATTATCATGCTAAGTGTTTGATGATAAAGTTTACCTAAGGGTGGTATAATTTACTCTTTATGATTGAGCTAATATAGAAAGACAGTTGTAGTAGGCTCAAATCCGATTCATCGATTGCCTGCCTAATTAAGGCAGATAACTCGTTGTATCCCTTTATAATCTTGATGGATCCTTATCTTCTGCTTGGTCAAATTAGTGAGTCTTTTGGTAATCACCCAGGATTGAAAATTGAGTTAAGCCGCGAATGCCTCGTAGGGATATGGTTCGAAAAATTTGAAACCTGATCATCTTAAGTATTTAAGGAGTGCTATAGTTCATTAGAAGGTTCAAGCCTCATGTTTATAAAGTTATCCTTTGGGTTTTGTTCAACGAGAGTTCTTGTTTAACCTATGTTTAATGTGGTGGATAAGAAGTTCTTCTATGGTACTCATAATCAAAAGGCTATACTAGAAGAGTTTTCAATCTCCTAAAATTATATTTGTATGCCACCATATCGATCATGCAGCTAGGGGGTTATGGGCAGATTGCACTTCGATTTCATTAACTTCAGGAGGGAAGGAAGAGTCGAGAATTCTAAAATATTTCAGAAATTTGAAATGTTAGCAATATAAGGCCGCGGGAAAGGAAAGAAGAGGGATATCTCCTCGACGCGGTATGAATTTAGAATTTATAAAAGAATCAGAAACTTATAACATTTTACTGTAGCCCGCGGTCATTTTTCTGTCAAAGGTGGAGAAACTCACCCTCATTTTCATGTTGATACGTGAGAGGATAATACTTCTCGTGTAAGCGGGTCTCGAAGGCCTCCCATGTCCCGACGTATCTAACAGCAACGGTCCGAAGGACGCTGTCCCATCAGAGGCTGGCCTCCTTCTCGAACATGCAGGTGGCCAGTTCCACCTACTTTGCCTCAGTACAGTGCAGCGACTTCAGCATCTTAGAGATGCAGTCAAGCCAATACTCGGCCTCCCTGGGTCCGTGAGTACTCACAAATGTAGGAGGTCGAAAGCGTTGAAATCGCTCGAAGAGGCCGCTGCACTCGTACTGCCCGCAGGCTGCACAAGAGGTGCAGGCCGGGCCACACCCATGCTCTGGGCAAATATCCTTGCCATAGTGGTCAAAAACTGTTGTTGCTGCTACTGCTACTACTGTTGTTACATCAGCAGCATCATCTGCTCCAACCTATTTGTAGGAGGAGCAGACTGAGGTACGTGCGGCGTCGAAGTTGACACACAGTTCTGCTTAGGGATTGATGGTGCAACAAGTGTCGGCCCATTAGTGGGGCCAGTGGCCGACTGAGAATCTGTCATAGTCTCGTGAGTTGGGCCCGAACTGAGGTCCAGGTGGCTATGCTTAGGGGAGGAGCCCCGTCAATCGAGTCGCCGAGGGCGAGATGTGCCGTACTCCGTGAGCTCTTAGGTGGCATTCCCTATATATAATATAAGGCGTAACCTATGTCAGATTTAGCACAAGATCATACACGCATCCATGTATCACTCGCATCCAAATTTAAAAAAGCTATATGCATTCCATTTACCAAAGTTATCACAATACATGAGATGTAGCCTTACATGAATCATGACAGAAGATGCATGTGAGCTAATTTAAGCAAGGCTTCAAACACTAAAACACGCTAACTACTTGACCACATTACTAAGCCAATCAAGGCTGCACATAGAAACAAGAAGAAAATAAGCAACAAGACGAAACAAAAGATGACTATATGTACGATTAGTCGTCAGAATCTGGTGACGGTGGAGGCGCACCCTTGTCTTGTACACAGCACTGGATAGCCCTTAAGGTGTGGGACATCTTCTTGAATTTCTGTTTTATAAAAACCTCATTCTCTTCAAGCTTTTGCCTTACTTTGGCCCAGTCTCTTAGATGTCTTGTCTCAGGGCGACCCGACTCTTCTCGAGTTGAGCCAAGTGGGCTTTTATAGCAGCCCGATCACTGTCACCCATCTGAGTAGCAGGAGGAGAGGCCAAAACAGGGCCTTGGGCCTCCTCTTCTTCCTCTTCTTGTTCTGCCTCCTCACCACCGCTCTCAGCCCCATTGCCATCCTCACTACTTTCTTCTTTTTCATCGCCACTTTTCTCATCACCTTTGCTCTCCTCGATCTCTTCACTTCCCTCTTTGGTATTATCGCTCTGCTCCCCATGGCGGCCTTAATGTTGCCTTTCGCCAATCCCCATGCTGTCAAGTGTGTTGGCACTGATAATATGGATTGGGGTGACGTCATCCATATGGAGTCGAAAGCTGCATTGGTGGGCGATCTTGCAAATCAGTTGGCCGAATGGCAGCGTGGTAATTTTCCTATTGGACCTTGCCGCCTTGACTATTTGCTTCAGGACGAGAGTGGGCAGACACACTTTATCTCCTTTCCCAACTCAAAACAAGAAGTCCACCATGAACCTTGAGCAGTCGGTGCGGTTGCTTGATCGAGGATACATGTTAAACATGCATATGTTGTGGAGCAGACGGAAGTCGTCTGACACCTTGGATGAAGCGAGGTCAGTCCCCCGCCTCCAATACTCGAGTTGGCCACAAAGGAATCGCGTGCGGAGTCTCTTCTCCCGCTCACTAGCGCAATCCTTCTCGCTAGCATCCACCGATCCCTTCTCAATACCCATGACGCGAACAATGTCATTCACACCAATCGTAATCTCCCGCCTTCCCAAAGGGATGGAAAACTGGAGAGGCTTCAATGGCGGGTTCTGAATGAGGGTATAGAAGGTGCACATAGTGTCCTCGCTTGCAGGATCCTTTGCCTCAAATATGGGACCCCACCCATTATCTACGAGAAAGTCGATGATTGGGTACATCCCATACAACCTCTCATTGATGTGTGCTTCAAACACGACCTTGCGGTTGCGGAACTTATCGAGACCGATGTTCAGTAGTAGGGATATCTCCAACGGAATCTGAAGATTGAGGTCCTTCTTGGGACTCCGTTCTTGTCTGACATTGGTACTTACTTTGGTGTCCGCCCTCCTCGTAGGATGACGTGGTTGGCTTGGCCCGACCTCATCTGAGGCTGCTCTTTTCCTCGCTATGAGAGACAAGAGCGTAGAGATGGAGAAGATGGCGGTGACCATTGCAAAGAAAGCCATGAAAAATAGGATGGGTTGGTGGGTCTTAGAAGTGTGAGACACCCAAGTGGGCTTGTGCACTCAAATGGGAAGAAAAGAGGGAGATGGTGTGAAAAATGAAGGAAAAGATGGTGTTTGAGAGATTTGGAAGAAGATTTGGGAGGGATTGAAGGAGTTAGTGGGGTTTAAATCACTTCGAAAGAGAAATAGGGAAGTAGTGATGATGGTGGAAGAAGACTTGAAGCTTTGAAGGTGGATTTGTGAGATGGAATAGAGAGAATGAAAGATTTGAGAGATTTGGGTGAGAATATGGGGTGGAGGGAGTTGGTTCTTTGCAAATATACCCTAAAGTGGGGTTTTAGAGAGGAGAGGGGGGTCCCACACATGTGTGGAGGGCCCCTTAGATGGTCAGCTGGCGGGGACCTCGCCGGGCGGCTGGGGGCCCCGCCCGGGCGCTGCCTATTCGGGCAGGGCCCCGCCGATCTAGCGGGGACCCCGCTGGGCGTTTGCCTCGCCGGCAGTGGGTCTACACGGGGACGGGGTCCACACCCCCGTGGGGTGTTGAAAACATGCGGGATCCACTTTGGGTCCCCCTGAATTGTATTATTTGGCCCCCCGACTCTGTTTTGAGTTGTTTCAGGTCCCATCCCCTGTACATTCGCATTTTCTGGATTGTTTGAGGTTGGAATGGGTTAAATCTTCATCTAAACCCGTCGATTGATGGTCTAGAAGTGATTCGGGATCGCCTCAAGTGATCACGGGCGTTACGGACCTGATCTCGGTGGTAGATTTCGGTTAATTTCGCCGATTGGTGAAATTGGGAACCTTATGCAGTTCCTACGATTTATCGCACCCTCCTAAGTCAAAGTAAGTTAGTGTGCGTCATATGACCATAATCTAGGTCCATTTTAATCCAAATCATGCTCTGATACCAACTTGTAATGCCCTGAAAATCGAGGGTCGAGCAGAAGCTCAACTCTTGAGTTCCAACGCATCACCTATGCAACATAAATAATGATGATTGAATGTTATTCATATTAGTGCATAAACATGAGTGAGATTATATCAAAAGAGCATATCATACTTTAGAGACAGTTAAATTTTGCAAGCAGAAGACTGTGATAGATATATAAAATATATAAACTGTTGTAAGTCTCTAGAGTGTGAACATGTTACCAGGTTAAATATATACATGGGTGTTCTAAAAGTACAAAATAACAAGTATAATGACATCTAATCAGCATCCCTGTAACCCCGTCGATTAAAACATGGTCTACATAGACCCGCCTGATAGCTGCATATGGGAGAAACCCTCCTCATCATCATAAAAGTCTGACTCCACTTCGCAAGCATCGCTATCATCTGAAACTAAAACAGGGTCTGGTTGGTGTTTAAAATACCGTCCCGTAACGTGGGAGTGAGTGATCAACTTAGTGGAATAATAAAGTAAAGGTTAACATGTTATCAATTCAGTCAAGCATTAATGATAACGCAATACAACAATCAGGTCCTAAGTACTCTTGTTAATGTAAGAATGATATGAAATAATGATGCGTGCCCTCGCCTGTGCTCCCTTAGTGACTTCATCTCATGATCGCGGCATGCAACCCTTCCTTAGTGCTGACCTGCTACGCCAAAGGCACACATAATACGGTGCATGCACGTGATTAGCCAGGTTCTTACTTAGGTTTATTCATACAGTAGGATTAGAAAGCTAATGTACCACCCTTTATATCATTTACTCAACATTGATCTATCTAGGGTCGTCAATCCTAGTTAATCACATACAATAGGCAAGTTCAGGTCCCTACCACCAACGCTCTACCAACTGGCAGTCTATTTTCGGAGGCTTGTCACTGACCCGACTAGGGATCACGGCCATGCTGCGCCGGGGTAGGCCTGTTCATACTCAAAGTTACTCTACTAACGCCCTACCAACTGACAGTCTATTTTCGAAGGCTCGTCACCTACCCGACTGGGGACCACAGCTAGGCTGTGCCAGTGTAGGTCGAGAGATTGAATACAGTGTCCCATACCACCATATTCAGTTCACGAGTTTGGGTTGCTCACTGGTCACTATGGGGAGGTTCATCACCCCAGCGTAGGCCGACATCTCAACCACGGTGTCTCATACCACCATGCCCGGCTCATGAGTCTTAGCGGATCATGGTACCATGGTTGAAACGGGTCTTTGCATTGGTAAGGGGTACCTTAGGTTCAAGCAATAACATCCATACATGGTAAACACACAATAGGACAATTGGTTTATTGGACAAGTTCGACTGGTACTGTCATGCCCCAAATCCAGAAATTGGATTCACAGGAATCTCGATCACCGAATTCGGTGCTGACAGCCTTCGTAGTATTCCATTCTCGACTCCTAGCATTCATATGCCAGATTCCGATCCTAGGATCTTACAAGGAGGATTTTTTTTTTAATGTACATTTAACTCGTAATAAGCATAACTACAAGATTACCCAATTCACAAAGGTAACATCATCATCACATATCTACTAATATAATCATTAGAGTACAGTACTGAAAGAAAAAAAATACATAAATAGAAAATCAAGCTCTATAAGACCACTGTACGCTCCAATCTCAACAAGATTCAATGGTTGGAATTGATTTTGGAGGGTTGGATTTGGGAGTGGAGAGCTTACAATAGGGTTGGAATGGAGAGCTCTCATGGATGTTGGGAGCTCTCTCTTGCTAGGAAATAAGAACAAAAGAGGGAAGGAGAGAGATAAGAGAGAGAAAAGTATTATGGCTTGTCATAATGGTGTAAGGCCTTCATTAATGCATAGGTAAGGGTTGATGTTGACTTTTGGAAAAAAGAGAGGGAATGATTACCTAACATATCACCCCATGATGGATTAAAAAATTGTGCAATTGCAATAGGTGGGTCCCACAAACATGATCAAGGTTCAAATAAAGCGTGGCCTACATCTTTTGATGTACAACTCAGATTGTTGCATGAGATACGACATTAGAATCGCGGCAACTATGCGGCCATGACGATACAAGTTTCGAGTCAAGCTGACTCAAATATACTAAACACAAGTCAAGATCGCGTGCAAATGCCGATAACAGATCACGGGTCGCCAGAATTCGATCGGAAGGACCGCGGAAGCCTATGGAACAATACAGTCTAGGATACGGGTCTTACAACTCTCACCACCTAATAAAAAATTTCTTCCTCAATATTTACTATCACGTAGGACAAAGTGAGGGAAGAGGAAGATGGACATAAACATATACAAGGCATAATCAATCTATTAAATAAATGAAGATAACATCCTCTAATCTCAGCTTTGTACTCCCAAGACACCTCCTTAATAGAATGGTGAATCATACTAATCCTCCGATCTCGAATTAGAAACGATCGAAATGGGAATATCATGCAGCTTCATAATCTCAATGGTAGGGAGCTATATCAAGAGTCTCTAAGTTATTCGAACTTGGGGATATAACCATTTTAATTCTCAACAAGCATACAGTGTAGGGCAGCTATCAACAGATATGTAATGTTTTCTTCAGGTATTCTTAAGTTATGCTTTGAAACCAACTTCTGTCACGCCCTAAAATCAGAAATCGAATTCACAGGAATCCCGATCGTCGAATCTGGTGCTGACAGCCTCTGTAGTATCCCATTCTGGGCTCCTAGCATTCATATGCCAGATTTCGATCCTGAGATCCTACAAGGAGGATTTTTTTTTTCAATGTACATTTGACTCGTAATAAGCATAACCATAAGATTATCCAATTCACAAAGGCAACATCATCATCACATATCCACTAATATAATCATTAGAGTATAATACTGAAAGAGAAAATAGATAAATAGAAAATCAAGCTCCAGAAGACCACTGTACACTCCAAGCTCAACAAGATTCAATGATTGGGATTGATTTTGGAGGGTTCGATTTAGGGGTGGAGAGCTTGCAAAAGGGTTAGAATGGAGAGCACTCATGGACGTTGGGAGCTCTCTCTTGCTATGAAATAAGAAAGAAAGAGGGAGGGAGAGAGATAAGAGAGAGAAAAGTATTATGGCTTGTCATAATGGTGTAAGGCCTTCATTAATGCATAGGTAAGGGTAAATGTTGACTTTTGGAAAAAGGGGAGGGAATGATTACCTAGCACATCACCCTATGATGGCTTAAAAAATTATGCCATTACAATATGCGATCAAGGTTCAAACAAAGCGCAGCCTACATCTTTTGATGTACAACTTGGATTGCCGCACGAGATACGGCGTTGGAATCGCAGTGACTATGCAGCCATGACAGTACAAGTTTTGAGTTGAGCTGACTCAGATATACTGTACACAACTTAAGATCATGCGTAAATGCCTATAACAGATCGCGGGTCGCCAAAATTTGATCAGAAGGACCGCGAAAGCCTATGGAACAATACAATCTAGGATACGGGTCTTACAGGTACAAGTGTATGCTGAATTTATTGACATGGAGTGCTAACTACTGTCGACAATCATCGTATGATTCGGATTCACTGAACACAACAAAGGTGGTGAGATTAGCTTAGCCACTCAAACATGAATTGTTATCGATTGCCTGGCTACGTTGTAGTCCCAATCACAGTAAAATGTAATAGGCATTCATATGCACTAGTCAAGATAGCATGTAGCAGCCAATTTAGATATAAATCTCATTTAAGCATTTTAACAAATACATAGAGTACATGTTAACATACATAGACATTTCATCCATATATCACGTAGCAATGAGGTAGATTACATGAAGGAAACTGTAATTATAAATAAGGTAATTGAAAATCCTATCTCAATACCCTCATTAAACACATTTCATCAAGCATTTTCTCATTTAAGCATTTTATCAAACACTTAGAATACACATATTAACATACATGTAATAAAATAATTATAACATGTATTATGGCAAATCCTTTTACATAGGAGTTACCACATGCACAACAATCATGTATTTATGATCAATAATCATGGCAAGCACAAATCCATATTTCATATCCATTCAAACATTTCAATAAACACATGGAATGCATTATAAATCAACATAACCTATATATATATACGTGATATACAAAAAAACTTCGAATCTAAGCACATGTGATAGTAATCGAGTTAGTCATAAATCATTACTGACTTTGAAGGCCTTGAAAACCATAAATTAAACATCTATAGTCTGTACCTTTCGCCGATAGACCAATACTGAGCTCAGTTTGAACACTACGTCTTTGTCTACGGCACAACGACAACCTATAGGATGAAATAGGTTAGCTATTTCACCATTTACTCTATTTGAATCCCTAAGACAAATTAGGATTAGGATTTATTATCTAAGAATGGAATCATAAACATCGGAATAGTGATACAGAAGCAGTGGTTAAGCACGTGGAACGATGGGATTGAATTCCACGAACTCTCTCCTGCTTTCACTCTCACTTTCTCTCTCTTTCCTTTTCTCTTTGCTCTCTTTTCTCTCCTAGGATTTCAAATTCATATGGAATGAGAGAGAGAGAGGGTTTAAGGCCCTTATATAGGCTCAGAACTGATGGGAATGGCCCCAGGGCCATGGTACACTTAGGTTATAGCCAAATACGGGTCGTTTCGGTCCAATAGAGCTGTTCTAGAGGTCCCTTTTTTGTACGCGGTCGAACTTAAGCTCCCTGACCATGGATCTAGGTCAGGCTAAGTTTTTGGTCCGATCAGGTTTATAGATTAGCCACGGCAGACCCGTTTCAGTTCAACGATCATCGGTACTCAATCAGGGTCACAAGTACTCTGACATGTGTTACAAATTTTTCCTGATTTGAGGGTGTAATTGGGTCAGAATATGACGGTTTGAAACCTTAGATTTGGCCTGCAAGCGAACCGACTCAATTTATTTAAGTTTTAGTTCATTTTCTAAAGATATTTACGTTTCTCATACACTTCTCTTCGGGCTCAAGTTGCGTATTTCTTGGTACTATTAGGACTTGATTTCTAAGGTGATTGTCAAGTCCAGTAAGGTGGTTGTAACCGTATAGTTTCAGAATAATTGGACTTTCGACGCGCGGTCCAGGTCTGATTCGGAGTTTCATGATGCTTCCAAGGGCAACTATGTTTTGAGATGGATCTTAAGTTTTTAGATAATGTAGAATTGATGGTTCTACCCATTCAGGTCTTATAGATTGTATTTAAAGTGATTAGGACTAATTTCATAGGGAATCTAGTTTAGCACTAGTTAATTCTCGCTTAATTCGTAAATGATTGGTCCTTAGTGATTTCTGCTTGAGGTGGTACTCGGGTCTTTATACGGATTTTTTTGGGCCGTTACATTTACTCTAATAGTAGTTGCCCAGATGTCACCATTCACTAGGTTACAACAAGCCTAAGAGAAGTCCTACACTAAACAAACTTCTCCCTTGCAATAGGATTCGTCAATATATTTACTACATTGTCATTGATGTTAATATTCTGCAATGAGATCTGATCGTCTTCCACCACATCGTGAACAAAGTGATACTGAGAATCGATGTGCTTGGTTTGAGCATGGAATACCAAATTCTTTGCCAAGTGTAACGTGCTCTGACTGTCACAATGAAATGTCACTACTTTCTGCTTGAAGTTCAATTCTTCTAGCAACGTATTCAACTAAATAGCTTCCTTGCATGCTTGTGTAGCTAACATGTACTCTTCTTCTATATTAGACAAGGCTACCAATGATTATAGTCTCAACATCCAACTAACTGCAAAATTGGCCAAATAGAAAATATGACCTATAGTAGATATATTATTATTATTATTATTATTATCACAGTCTCTTACATAATTTGCATCCATAAACTCAACCAACTCTAAATTTCGGGCGCTATAACAAATAGCTGTTGTTGATATTTGAATTTGGTTAATCCTCCTTCGATTCCTGTTAGCTTTTTTGACACTTGCAAAAGGGGGTGAACAAAGAGACACTGGGGACGCCAGTTTTGGCTGGGGACCCTCTGATATCTAAGTCAGGCTTATGGGCTTACAGTGGGCATAGTTGAATTAAAATATTTATGCGTACCTATGTCTCATGATAGTGGGTGTATTTATAGGTGTTCATAGGTGGCTTGTATATCTGAGTGGATTTGTTAGATACGTAGGAGGAACCCGTATTGGAGTGAGAATCTATTATTAGATATTTCTCTTATTATGCCTCGATTTACGTGATCTTCGGCTAAGGCCCCGTTGTGCAGTCCCGTCCACACACGGTACGTGATTCTCTCTATATGTTTTTATCCTAAGGTCGAGGTCATGCCCGATATTTGAGTTTGAGGCCGACACTCAGGGTCAGGCTCGGTACCCGAGGCTGAAGCTTACAACTGGGGTTTGGCTCGGTACCTGAGGTTGAGGTCTGTAGGTTTATTGATGAGTCTCTTTGCTCAACCCACCTTTTTTAACTTTGTTCAGAGTGTTTGTTTTGATGGTCACTTTGCCACGTGCTCTGTGCATCAAGTCAGTTCAGTTTTACCCATAACAGCTATCCCCTACTTCCAAGTTCATGTCCATGAGCTCGGGAAGTAAGTAGGTTTGCATCGATGTACAGGCAAGAAATTTTGAATTTTTGGGAGGTCAGCTCGCCGTATAGGTATTCCTCTGATTTATTATCTAGCATTTAATGCTGAAATTGGAATGAGACGGTGCATGTTTCTATGATCGATGGGGATATCATGACAGGGCTCCGTACGAGGAGACATGCATGGAGTGGCGAGTGCTGCTTCGTCTTCAAGGGATTCACAGGCCGACACTCGTCAATGTGGCATTAATATGGGTTAAAGGCTAGCCTTGTGCTGCTACGTAGACAGGATTGTGTGTCGAGACATCCTTTCCTATTCTAACAACTAATGCGTGCATCTAATGATTTCACCTAGGAGCCCTTATAAATAAGGGGTTGCCCTCATTCTTTTTGCTACTTATTTCTGGAGCATCCGAACCGTGTCAACCACTCTCTCCCTTCTCTCCTTTTCCTTGTGCCGGATCCAGTTAATTTAGGCATTTTTCAGTACATTTTTTCCCGCTACATATCTTATTCTCCATCACTGTTCTTCCCCCTTATCCCTCTGTCCTCTCCCTTTTTCTTTCTTTTCTATTATAATGTCGTCAGAGGGTTCTCGGGCAATATCTGTTTCGAGGGCTTTCCACTGGGAGTTGATCCCTGACAGTGTGGATTCCCAGTTGGGCGCTTCATCGAGTGAGCCATCTTCGACGATGATAGTTCAAGAGGAAGAGGTCGTACCTCCTCAAATGATGTCAGATTCTATGTCTTCTGGGGGTCTGCCTTCGGATCGAGGCTCCGGGAGGAAAACTTAGACTCTCTTCGGTCGGAGTTCCATATGCCCAATTCGGTGGAGCTATGGCTCCCTGAGATTGGGGAACTTCTGCCCCATCCTCCCGAGGGGGAGGTGGCCATCTATTCTGCTTTCTTCCAATATGGCTTGCGACTGCCCCCTTGATCCAATTGTGTGAGAGGTAGTGCATTGCCTTTAGCTTGCCCGGGTCAACTCAACCCTAATATTTGGTGAGCCATTTTTGGTAGTTACATTTTGTGGTATCAAATTGAGCATACCAAGTTGACCATGGACGAGCTCTTGTATTTGTACAGGGCTAAGAGGAGCCCAAGTGCTTGGGGCCGATATTATTTCTCTTTCTGGTCAAACAAATGTCAGGCTTTCATCACCAATAATCCTTCCTCCAATAAGAGTTGGAAGGACAAATGGTTCTTCGCTTCAAGGGAGTGGGAGGACTTAACGATGGAGCTAGGCAGATTACACTCTCGGGTCCCTTCCGAGTTTTCTTTCTAGGTCAGAATTCTCGAGTCGTAGATCTGTTCGTTAATTTAATTCTTTTTATGCTCTAGTTGTTACTAATTATAGTCACTCCTTACAACTCTGCCTCAACGCAAGCCCAAGCTCACCCAGCTATAGCTCCGCCAGGTTCAGATCACTCGGGAATGTATCTTAGACGAAAGGAATTGGAGGAAGTTGATCACTCTGACTCTTTTGAAGGAATCAAACTTAATGGTAGTCGAGTCAACGAGTATGTTTCTTTTGTTAGTCCATCTTTTTATTTTTCATTCTTTTTATTCTTCCTTGTATCGACTCCCCCCTTCCATGTGTTGTAGAGATGGAAGATCATCCTCAGGCAAAGAGGTTGAGGCTCCCCTCTACAGCCGAGCTGGAGCGGCTGAGGAAGAATGCCAAGAAGGATGCCCCCTCGTCCTTAGTCCGCTTGGTCGAGGTTGCGGAGATTAGCACTAGTGGCTTGTCGTCCTCCCCTGGGACCCCTTCCCTAGGTCGGGTAGCCCGCATATGCGAAGGAGGCTGTCGAAGTTGACGTTGGGGGCCCTTGTGAGGCTGCCTCGGATGGTTCAGTCCAGGGCGTCCCTCCTTCGGATTCGGCCCCAAGGAAGGTTGTCGACCTTGAGTCATTCTCAACCCATGAGGAGGCAGAAGGGTGGGCAGAGGCCACAACACCTGCTGGGCTGAAGGTTGGTGCTAGGAGCAGCTCGAGGTAGCAAGCATCCCTAGGAGCTACAAGATCAATATCTCTTGCTCCTCTTCACCGGCATATGGGGGTGCTAGCCCAACGGAATCATTGCAATGTGAGTGAGGAGGAGATTAACTCCATGCTTACCCTGCAACCCGAACTCTTGATAGGTGGGGTAATGTCAATGTTGATCAAGGCGAGGTCATATATCCATTTTTTTTATAGGTGTCTAACTTTGACGATAGGGTGACATTTCGTTGTTCTTGCTTTGTAGGGCGTTACGGGGGTTTTAGCTTCCCACCATGCTTTCCTCTTGTTGAAGGGCCTCTTTAAAGAGCCAGCTCGGAGTCTTGAGGTGGCTAAGGCTGAGATCTAAGCCCAGGCTGCGGAGCTGGAAACGGTTGCAGCAACCGAAGCCGAGGTCGAGGCCTTACGAACGGCCTTAAGGGTTGTCGAGGACAGCGGGGCTGCCAATGTTGCTCAGTTGGTTGTGGAGCAATAAGAGAAGGTCGAGATGGTTGCGTGGGTGTTGGAGGTCAAGTCCCTTCTCTTTGAGGTGGAGGGGCGAGTAGCTAGTGTGGAAGCTAGAGTGGCATAGCTTGAATCCTCGATTTCTATGAGGGAGGTAGCTACTGTGAAGGTGTTCAAGGCCTCTGAGGCACATGCGGCTGAGTTGGAGGACATCTTCAACTTGGGCTTTCAGCCATGTCGAGAGGATATTCAGCAGAGTTATCTAGACTTCGACCTGCCTTATCTGGATGATGATGCTCCAAACGACCTCACTGCTGCTCCTGCCGAGGCCGAGTACCCTCCTAGGGAATAGGCCTCTCTATCTTTGTATCTGCCTACTCTCTTATGTACTCTCTCATTTCCATATATGAATGCAAATTTATTTTTTTGATATGTTCTTGGTGTATTGTTTGATTAGGTTACTTGGCCGTTATGTATGCTTGCCTTTTTTATATAGACTCGGTGGTACGAGGTGGGGGAACCCCCCTTATTTTTGTCTGAGGGAGGTCCTTTGTTAGTCGGATGTGTAGGTCGCGATGGTGATAGTCGGGATAGTAGATAAAATACATTATTTAAAATAAAATAGAGAACCATTTTCCCTTTGATTAAGGGGGGTTCCTCACAGTTGAATTCAAGTAGCGATTGTCGGGTTGGGCGTCACAATCGTAGTATTTGTAGAAATTCCTCAAGGGTAGTAGATTTTTAAGTGTTCCATGTTGCACGAGCGAGGTAGGAGCTAGCTTTTGATATCTTTTAGTCGATACACACCTGGTCATGTTTCACTTGCCACCCTATAGGGCCCTTCCTAGTTTGGTACTAAGGATCTTCAGCTGGGCTCCTTGGTGTTTGAGAAGATTTTGCAGAGGACCTGGTCTCCTGCTCGAAACCTGCGTACCTTGACTCAAGAATTATAGTGTCGAACGACTCTATGTTGATAGGCGATGACTCTCCGTTATGCCTTCTCCCTTTCTTCCTTGAGCAGATTAAGACTTAAAGTCATCTGCTCGGAGTTTTCATTCAGATCGAATAGCTCAGTGTGCACGGACGGTATAACGACCTCGACTGATATGACCACCACCATGCTAAAGTCCAGGGAGAAGGGAGTTTCTCTAATCGAGGTCTGGGTTATTGTTTGGTATGCCTAGAGGACATGTGTTAACTCTTTGGCCTAGGTTCCTTTAGATCTCTCGAGCTTGGTTCTGAGATGATTCTTTAAAATTTTGTTGACCAACTCTACTTGTCCATTGGCTTGAGGATGTCGAGGTGATGAGAAGGCTTTGTGGATGCCAAGTCTTTCGTATAGTCCCCAAAGTGAGCGTTGTTAAACTGCTTGCCGTTGTTGGTAACTATTATGTGAGGGATGCTATATTTGTAAATGATGTTCTTCTAGATAAAGCCAATAGTCCTGTTCTTGCATATTGTTTCATGTCCTTTTGGATGGTAGGCTTATAGTATCCTTGTTGGATCACTTTATGGGCTAGGGCTCTTTCGCCTAAATGATTGCTATAGATGCCTTTGTGAATTTCTTTCAGGACATATTCGACTTCGTCAGGTTGGAGGCATCTCAGATAGAGCAAGGAGAATCCCCTCTTGTAGAGCATGTCTCCTATCATGACATACCGAGTTGCTTGGTTCTAGATTCTCCGTGCTTCGAGCTTGTCGTCAGGAAATTTATTTATTTTTAGGTAGTGCATAATCAGGTCCATCTAGCTCTGCGATGGGGTTATCGGGAATGCTACCTTTAGGTTGGGTTTCAAAAGGCCTAACTATATGTCTTAGAGGGGGGGGTGGGGGGTGGGGAGGAGGGTGAAAAGGACAATGCCAAATAAAACTTGTAAAAGCGAAAATTAAACAAATACGATAACCAACAATTAAAGTAAACAAATCTCAATGCAAGAATGTAAAGAATGTAAAGCAACCTCAAAATTCAGATCTTGAGAGGTTGATACAAATGTTATTCTAAGGATAACCTTACACCAAAAACCAGAGTTTATAGTAGGACAACCTTATTTCTAGAAAGGTCTTTGTATCAAATCTCAAATCGAAGAGAAAAAGAAAAGAAAATACAAACTGCAATGAAGAATAAATTGTAATTAATTATATACTGTTCTAAGGACAACCATACACCATAGAAATGACAAGACAACCTTACTAGAACAAATAAGAGTGCTGATAAAGGAATCACAAGAAATAATTGCTAAATTATTACAACATTCCCACAATGCTTGAAATAAATGATTACAACATTCACATCCACATATACATCCCACAAATGAATAATAAAAGATATGAAATATAAACCATTTAACCACGAAACACAAGGGATTATAATGGTTCGCCTGTGTGTTCACTAACTGTTAAATAACAGCCACACAGAATGCTACTCCACTCCTAATATCCTCACACAGGGAATATTAGCATTCACTATCAAATTAGGTTTTTACAGGTTCACCTAAAACCTTACAATTGTGTCTTTCTATGTGAGCTTACACAATTAAAAAATCTCACTTCTGAGTTTTCCTAGCTCTCCTCAGATAACCAATACAATGAGATTTTTCTGGAAAATCCCAAATAAAACTAAAAATAAAAAGGAATTTACAATTAAATGTAAAATACCTGAATATCTCCTTCGTTGTAGCAGCCCAGAAGAACCAAGTCAGAGTAGATGATTGAATGTCCAAGTTCAATGTCCAAACTCACATTACAATGGTTCTAGTTCTAGTTTATTTTAAATTAAATTAAAATGGCCTAGCTTTAATTGATTTTGATTCCAAAGAAAGGGAAAACAACAATTCCTCTTTTCAGATTAGATTGGAATACAAGAAACAAAATCAATTAATAAAGTTAATGAAAGAGAATATTAAATATGCACACTTAGCTTAGAATGAAGCACAGTCTTATCTATCAGAAGGCCGAATTAATTAGCTTGAATTCACTGTTTTATTCTGAGATTCATGCTCTATTTATAGTTGAGTAGAACACGTCTTCGACTGATCTTAGGACCTCTACGACTGGTCGAAGAATCAACAAAAATTTAAATTTTCAGGCACGATAAGATTTTACAGTTGCACGACCAGTCGTAGGTCACCTTCGACCGGTCGTAGGATGCACATGACTGGTTATAGACACAAGATTTTCAACACTGGACTTTGAGTCGAAGGTCTACGACTGGTTGAAGAACCAGTCGACACTGTTCCTACGACTGGTCGAACAGTCTTTAGGACTGGTTGTAGAGTAACCAAAAAATTCTGAAAATCTTTAACAACTTAGGAATGGTCGTGAAATTTCTTGGACTAGTCTAACCAGTGCTAGGACTAGTCAAACAAGGTCCAGGACTAGTCTTAGAACAGACCAAATTTACTTATAAAATATATATGGATTATGTATCCAAAATGTCCTACTCTAAAGGTCAACCTAAGGTCAGTCATACCTTAATAATGAAGCAAGGACACTGAAACTTGAAGACAAGTGACCTTTAAGTATAATTAAGCCTGAGATATTGATCTTAAAAGTTTCTTGAACTTGAACACTTCTGAGATCTTGAAAGCTTCTTGAACTTGAACACTTCTGAGATCATCTAGAAGGCTTCTTGAACTTGAAAGCTTCTTGAAGTCTTTTGTTCATCACATATACAAGCTTCAAAGCAGTGTCTTTGTCACCACAAATTTAATAATAACAAGGGCTGTACACTATAGCACTTAGAATCTCCCCCTTTGTTAAATTAGTGACAAAACATATATCCAAGATATGATACATAACACCGAATATCTGATTAAAGAATCATGCACCAGTTATTATTAACTAGCACACATTCATATACCTGTAAAACAATATTCAACCAACATACAATCCATACTCATATACTCATGCTTTTATAGTCTATGTCTGCACATACTCCCCCTGAGTAACATATATGTCAAAAATATGGCATCCGGCTTATCGCACCAATCCAGCATTAAAAATCAGATATCCATACTCCCCCTTTTTGTCACAATATGATAAAGGAAGTACAAAACAGGTTGGTAAGAAGTAATAATCAAGGCGATAAATAAGAGGATAGCAGATAAGAATTTAGAGCATAGCATAAGCAACATATATAATGTATGAACTGAGTTAAATCAACAATAGGTAAAGTAGCAAATCCAGTCAAGTGACCATAGTAGAAATATAGTTATTACAGACTAGCAAATAGAAAATGAACTAATTTGAACCAGATGAAGGAGCAAGTATGGAAGGATCAAGTTTATGCATGCCCTTATTCAAGCGTCTCAGATACTTGCGCATATACTTGAATTGTAAATCATGGGCAACAGACATGTTTACCATCTTAACATTTATATTCTCAACTTTCTCCTTTAATGCACTCAGTCGAGCATCAAAGACAGAAGGCTCATAATCTGGATCATTTGCAGAGTCAGATTCAATTTCTTTAAAAATATCATCCATATTAATATCATCAGAAGGAAGATCACCAGCTTCTTCCTCATGTTCAGCTTCAGTCGCACCACCATCTCTTTGGACAGGAAGAAATTTCAGCTTCATCTTATTGATATTAGAATTGTTAAATATCAGATGATGGATAGGGGCTTCACCAACCGACATATTGACTAACATATGCGAAGCCAATACAGTCATCAAATAACCAAAAGGGATATCACTATGACTAAGATGGAGTCAAAACTGAATGATAGAGTAACAAATCAAGGATGGTAAGCAAATATTAGCACCTCTGGCAATATTATGAAGAACATGAACCATGAACGCTGTTAACTCAGTTTTATTACCCGATCAAGGATACAAATTCGACACAAAAATCCTATAAGAACTCTGTATTTGGGTAATAAAAATCTTGAGGGGAGCGCATTTCCTTTATGCATCCATTGAACCTTTAGATTGCATAAATCCTTAGTTAGCATACGTTTTTCAGCCTGTGAGAGTTTTTCAGATAGTGTATGAATGGGAACTCCCTCATCATTCATAGGAATTTTCATAAGAGCTGAAATCAAGTGACGATCAACGTCAAATGGTCCTTCTCTTGTGACAATTTTAAACGTTAAATTTTCTAGTGAAAAATCACATATGCAAGCAAACATAGATTGGACAATGGACCGGTATGCTGGCCTACTCCAATGTAATAAGTTATTCCAACCTAAAGCTTGGAGCATAGGAAGGATATCAAAAGGAGCAGTATGATTAATATCAACAGGATGTTCAAAAATAACATTACGCAATCGGATGTCCCGAACAAATGATGGATCATCTTTGGGAGCCCTAAGATGATGCTTAGAGATAGTGGCTGATCTGGAAGAAGATGGACCACGAGAAGTTATTTTTCTTCTCCTAGAAGCCATTTGCAACAAGAATTTCAAAGAAATAAAGAGTTACAAACGATTGAGAAGTGGGTTTTCTCAAATCAGATTTTTTAAAACAAAAATCTCAAATCACAACGAAATTTGAAATAGATAACTTTAAGAGAGAAATAGAAGTAATCTGAACATAAAACTATAAGAAAAATGTAAATGGAGCACTAACCATGAAGATTTTGGAAGTTGGTTTCGACTAGTCGAGGTTCGGCCCGTTGGAGCGTGAAATAGAAATGAGGAAGATGATGATTTTTTCCCAAAATAAAAGGCATTCACGAGATTCACGACTGGTCATGGATGTACACGACCAGTCGTACCACGACTAGTCGTGTATATTCACGATCGGTCGAGTACCAGCCAAAATAAGCAATTCCATTTACAAATTTCAATATTTTTCTGCATATTTGCAAATATTGAAATCTAACCTAACAAGCATATACAATATGATACAAAAATGTATAAAATATCATTTTAAAATACACATGCCAAGATCAAATTTTATTTGGTTAAACTTGCTTTTATCGAGAGGTTTAGTGAAAATATCAGCACGTTGATTCTCGGTAGGTATATATTCTAAAGATATAACCCTTTCTTCAACTAATTCATAGATATAATGAAATCTAATGTCAATGTGCTTAGTACGAGAATGCTGAATATGATTTTTTGAAATATTATGGCATTGGAATTATCCCAATATAATAACATAGAATCCTGTTTAATTCCATAATCGCTTAACATTCGATTCATCCAAACAAGCTGCGTACACGCATTACCAGCTGCGATGTATTCAGTTTTAGCTGTTGAAAGTGATATAGAGCTTTATTTCTTGCTAAACCAAGAAACTAAACGGTTTTTAATATAAAAGCAACCACCACTGGTTGATTTTCTATCATCAAGATTACCAGCCCAATCAGCATCTGAGTACCCGGCTAATTGAACACTAGTCTCATGTGGATACCAGAGATCGAGATTCACAGTACTTGCGACATATCAAATAATCTGCTTGACAGCGATTAAGTGCGATTCTTTAGGATCAGACTGATATCTAACACAAGTACCAACACTATGTGCAATATCAGGTCTACTAGCAGTTAAATACAATAAACTACCAATCATGCTCCGATATAATTTTGGATCAACATTTTTACCTGCAGAATCTTTTGAGAGTTTCAAGGTAGTACTCATATGAGTATTGAAGTTCTTGCCATTCTCAAATCCAAATCTCTTAATTAAATTCAAGGCATATTTAGATTGAGAAATGAATATTCCATCAGGTTATTGCTTTACTTGCAGCCCTAAGAAATAATTCATTTCTCCAACCATGCTCATTTCAAACTATGACTTCATCAAATTTGCAAACTCAGTAGTCATGTCAGTACAAGTAGATCCATAAATGATATCATCAACATAAATCTGTACCATTAAAATATGATCATTATTTTTTTTAATAAACAGAGTTTTATCAACAGATCCCATTTGAAAATTATGGCTTAACAGAAATTTTGTTAGTTTCTCATACCATGCCCTAGGAGCTTGTTTTAATCTGTAAAGTGCCTTTTTAAGGCGATACACATGATCAACATTTTTGAAATCTTCAAAACCCATCGGTTGTTCAACATAGACTTCCTCATGTAAATCACCATTTAAGAAAGTACTTTTCATATCCATTTGATAAATCTTAATCTTTCTAAAACATGCAATGGATATAAACAATCTGATTGATTCAAGACGTGCTACTGGTGCAAAAGTTTCATCAAAATCAGTACCTTCAATTTGAGTGTAACCTTGTACTAATAGCCTAGCCTTGTTCCTAATTATATTTCCAAGCTCGTCAGACTTATTTTTAAAAATTCATTTTGTTCCAACGATGTATTTATCTTTAGGTCTAGGTACGAGATACCAAACATCATTTCTTACAAATTGGTTAAGTTCCTATTTCATCGCAACAATCCAGTTTTCATCAGCAAGGGCTTCTTTTATGCTAGATGGTTCTATTTGGGATGTAAAACATATGTAATTACATATATCCTCAAGTTGTCTATGAGTACGAACACCAGTGAGAGGGTTTTCAAGAATTTGAGTAGTTGGATGATCTTTAACAGTCCTTAGTTCAGAATCAGTCTGATTAGATGAAGTATCAAGTTTATCAACTATAAGAACTTCATCATTATCTGAACTTGAGACTGGTGTGTTTAAGTGATCATCAATGACCACATTGATAGACTCTTGAATCACACTGGTCCTTTTGTTCATAACCCTAAAAGCATGACTATTTAAAGAATACCTTAGAAAGATTCCTTCATCACTTTTCGTATCAAAATTTCTTAGATTTTCATGATCTTGTAAAATATAGCACTTGCTGCCAAAAACTCGAAAGTATTTGACAGTAGGCTTTTTGTTGAACCACATTTCGTAAGCCATTTTATTATTACCTTTACTAGTGTAAACTCGGTTAATAATATAACAAGCTATATTGACTACTTCAGCCCAAAGATTCTTAGAGAGCTTCATGCTATTCAACATGACATTAGCCATTTCTTGTAGCACTCTATTTTTTCTTTTCACTATTCCATTTTGTTGTGGAGTTTTGGGTGTTGAGAATTCATGTAATATTCCTTGGTCGCTACAGAACTTCTCAAAACCGCTATTCTCAAACTCAGATCCATGATCACTACGAATCTTACTGATTTGAGAACCTTTTTTAATTTGAATCCTTTTGAGAACTTTTCTTACTTCTTCAAGAGTTTCAGATTTGTCCCTTAAGAAGACTACCTATGTATATCTGGTAAATTCATTTACTATTACCAAGATATACCTTTTGCCACCTCGACTCTCTGTTCTGGTAGGTCCTATTAGATCCATGTGGAGAAGTTCGAGTGGTCTTGATGTGGTATTGAAATTTACCTTTTTGTGTGAGTTATTAGTTTGTTTGCCAATCTGGCATTCACCACATATCTTATCTAATTTTTGAAGTTTGGGTAGACCTCTTATAAGTTCCTTTTTGCTCAATCTAAATAAGTTTCGGTAGTGTACATGTCCAAGACGTTTGTGCTATAATTCAGTCTCGTCTGTATGGACCATGTAACATGTTTGATTAGATGATCTGGATTCGCTAACAATATAGAAGTTTTTAGACATTTTACGTCTAGTTAGTATTACAGAACCCTTGTTGTTTAGAATCTCATAGCTTTGATTAGAAAACCGAACACTATGGTTATTATCACATATTTGAGATATGCTTAGCAAATTATGTTTTAGACCTTCAACATATAAGACATTCTTAAATAACGGAAGGTTATAGAGTTGAACTGTACCTTGGCCCATAATTTTGCAGTTACTGCCATCACCAAATTTGACTGAACCATCAGTCATATCTTTTAGATCGGTGAATAAAGCCTTGTCGCCTGTCATATGCCTGGAGCATCCACTATCTAGGAACCACTTTGAATGACTTGTAGCTTTGAAAGCAGTGTGGGCAACCAGCAAGTGACCTTTGAAATCCATTTCATAACCATTTTGGGTTTAGGTGGATAGTTGGTCTTCTTTCGATTGTAAGAATTATAAGTAGGACCTACTGAGTTAGACTTTAGAAGCTCCTTAAGTAAATCAACTATCTTTTTAGCTAAAGGATTTTGGTTATGTTTCCTATAGTTGAAATATCTTTTAGGATTTTGAATAGATTTAGTGTCTTTAGAAAACACATGTCCTTTTCCTTTTGAGTTTAAAGTTTCTCCTTTTACAAACTTAGGAGGTGTATTTTTCAGCTTAGCAGAAACATTCTTATCATAACCTAGACCGGATCGATCGTCACATTTTCTCGATCCTGATAAGAGTTTTTCTAATTTAGATTTACCTTGGTTATATTTTCAAGTTTCCTTTAAACTCAAGAGAGATGAGACTTCATGTTTTAATTGGTCGTTTTCAGATTTAAGATTTTCAACTTGGGCAGTCTTAAAATCTAAATCGCATTTTGTCTTTTCAAAACAGTCTGAAATATGAGACTTTTCTAAAACAAGAAATTCATAAATTTCTTTGAGTTTAGAAAATTTCTCTTTTTGAAGTTTTAGTTTTACAGTAATTTTACAACTCTCCTTGTATAGGGCATTATAGGCATCATGAAGATCATCTTCATTTTCACATTCACCATTCAGATTTTCTTCAGTTGTTGAATCATTGTCTGAAAATGTGAATTTGGCTAGAGTCATAAGGGCTTTCACTTCATTGCCCGGCTCAGTTTCAGAATCTTCATATTCAGAAGAAGCTTCAGAATCAGAGGATTCATCCCATGTAACCAACATACCCGTCTTCTTGGGTTTGTCCTTTTTAGGACACTTTTTAGCCAAATGCCCATATTCTTGGCAGTTGTAACATTGACTATCTTTTAAAGATTTTTAAGTTTTAGATTTAGATTTTGATCTTTTCTTATCATTACCTTTTTGAAAATCAATTCTCTTTTTACTTTTGAAGATTTTATAAAACTTTTTTGCCAAAAGAGCCATATCATCTTCAGAGTTATCTACATCAGAATTTTCTTGAAAATTCTTTTTAGAAGTTTTAAAAGCAATTGATTTTCCTTTTGGAGCTTTAAAAGATAACTCGTAGGTTTGTAAAGAACTAACTAATTCCTCAACCCTCATATTATCCGTATCACGAAATTCCTGGATCGCAGTTACTTTAGAGTTGAACTGTTCAGGAAGTGAGCGTAGTATTTTAGCACACACTTTACTTTCTAGGATTCTATCACCAAGACCCGATATAGAGTTTACAATGTCATTTAATCGTGTATAAAAGTCCATAAATATTTCATTTTTCTCTATATGAATTTCTTTAAATTTGGTTGTAAGGAGTTGGACTTTCGATTTCTTGACAATTGAGGTACCCTCATGTGTCATTTCTAATGTATCACAAGCTTGCTTTGCAAAATCACAGGATATAATTCTTTTGAATTCATCCGGTGATAGTGAGCAAGTGATTGCATTTAGTGCTTTAGCATTTGCACTACTCTCACTTTTCTGAAGAGTGATCCATAAGAAATAAGGTGTTATTCTCATAGATTTTGAACCATTAACTCTAGTTACTTCAGTGGTAGGAGGGTTCCAACCATTCACAGTGGCCAGCCACACACTTTCATTCATGGATTTTAAGAATATTCTCATCCTGGCTTTCCAATAAGCATAGTTGGAGCCATCAAAGGGTAACAGCCTAGTGACTGATAGGCTATCAAAATTTGACATCTTAAATAACTTAAATCGTTAGCTCAGGAAATAAATCCAAGAAATAAGAATTAAAAAGAACTATTCGGCTCTGATACTACTTGAAAAGGCCTAGCTATATGTCCTACAAGGCGGTGGGGGGGGGGGACAATGCCAAATAAAACTTGTAACAACGGAAATTAAACAAATACGATAGCCAACAATTAAAGTAAACAAATCTCAATGCAAGAATGTAAAGAATGTAAAGCAACCTCAAAATTCAGATCTTAAGAGGTTGATACAAATGTTATTCTAAGGACAACCTTATATCAAAAACCAGAGTTTATGGTAGAACAATCTTATTTCTATAAAGGTCTTTGTATCAAATCTCAAATCGAAGAGGAAAAGAAAATAAAATACAAACTGCACTGAAGAATAAATTACAATCAATTATATACTATTCTAAGGACAACCATGCACCATAAAAATGACAGGGTAACCTTACTAGAACAAATAACAATGCTGATAAAGGAATCGCAAGAAATAATTACTAAATTATTACAACATTCCCATAATGCTTAAAATAAATGATTACAACATTCACATCCACATATACATCCCACAAATGAATAATAAAAGATATGAAATATAAACCATTCAACCACGAAATACAAGAAATTATAGTAGTTCGCCTGTGTGTTCACCAACTGTTAAATAACAGCCATACAGAATGCTACTCCACTCCTAATATCCTCACACAGGGGATAGTAGCATTCACTATCAAATTAAGTTTTTATAGGTTCACCCAAAACGTTACAATTGTATCTTTCTATGTGGCCTTACACAATTAAAAAATCCCACTTATGAGTTTTCCTGGCTTTCCTCAGATAACCAATACAATGAGATTTTTCTGAAAAATCCCAAACAAAATCAAAAATAAAAAGAAATTTACAATAAAATATAAAATACCTGAATATCTCCTTCGTTGTAGCAGCCCAGAAGAACTAAGTCAGAATAGATGATTGAATGTCCAAGTTCAATGTCCAAACTCACATTACAATGGTTCTAGTTCTAATTGATTTTAAATTAAATTAAAATGGGCTAGCTTTAATTGATTTTGATTCCAAAGAAAGGGAAAACAGTAATTCCTTTTTTCAGATTAGATTGGAATACAAGAAACAAAATCAATTAATAAAACTAATGAAAGAGAATATTAAATATGCACACTTAGCTTAGAATGGAGTACAATCTTATCTCTCAGAAGGTCGAATTAATTAGCTTAAATTCTCTGTTTTATTCTGAGATTCATGCTCTATTTATAGTTGAGAAAAATACGTCTTTGACTGGTTTTAGGACCTCTACGACTGGTCGAAGAATCAACAGAAATTTGAATTTTTGGGCGCGATAAGATTTTACAGTTGCACGACTGGTCGTGGGTACCGTACGACTGGTCGTAGGTCACCTTTGACCGGTTGTAGGATGCACACGACTGGTCGTAGACATAATATTTTCAACATTGGACTTTGAGTCGAAGGTCTACGACTGGTCAAAGAACCAGTCGACACTGTTCCTATGACTGGTCGAACAGTCTCCAGGACTAGTCGTAGAGTAACTAAAAAATTCTAAAAATTTTTAACAACTTAGGACTGGTCATGAAATTTCTTAGATTGGTTGAACCAATGCTAGGATTAGTCGAACAAGGTCCAGGACTAGTCTTAAAATAGACCAAATTTACTTATAAAACATATATGGATTATGTATCCAAAATGTCATACTCTAAAGGTCAACCTAAGGTCAGTCATACCTCAATAATGAAGCAAGGACACTAAAACTTGAAGACAAGTGACCTTTGAGTATAATTACGGTCGATATATTGATCTTAAAAGTTTCTTAAACTTGAACACTTCTGAGATCTTAAAAGCTTCTTGAACTTGAACACTTCTGAGATCATCTTGAAGGCTTCTTGAACTTGAAAGCTTGTTGAAGTCTTTTGTTCATCACATATACAAGCTTCAAAGAAGTGTCTTTGTTACCACAGATTTGACAATAACAAGGGCTATACACTATAGCACTTACAGGGTTGGCCGATGCTGGGCTCAGGGAGGAACTTAATTGGCACTGTTTTGGCAATATCATCATTGGAATTTCACTAGGGCATCAACTTTGGAATTTTTTGTTCTAGAGACCAAGGTAACTTTGCATTTGTTGAACTCACCAATTAACTCTATCGCCTTTCGTAGGTAGGTGATCATTTTTTCTTATCTAGCCTGATACTCCGCACCAACCTGATTGATGATGAGATGGGAATCATTATGAATCTTCAAGGCCTGGGCCCCCATTGCCTTGGCTAACATGAGCCTAGCGAGCAATGCCTCATACTTTGCTTCATTGTTAGAGGTCGAGAATCCAAACCTTAGGGCATATTCTATGCAGGTTTGGATGGGTGTGATGAGGATCAGACTTGCTCCACTAGATTCATCTACATGTAGAATCCATTCCTGCAGATTGGTTCCTCCCTCATTATCGGTCTCTGGTGAGGGTATTGGATAGGTGAATTCAACGATAAAGTCGGCTACGACCTGTGCTTTAATCACGGCTTGAGGATGGTATATAGCATCGAACTCACCGAGCTCAATTGCCCACTTTGCCAACCTCCCTAATGCTTTTGGTTTTTGGAGTACTTGGCGAAGTGGTTTATTAGTTGGAACGATTATGGTATGGGCTTGGAAGTATGCTTGAAGTTGCCATGATGATACAATTAGGGCTAGCGCTAACTTTTCTATGTCAGAGTATCGTACTTTAGCGTGGACCAAAGCTTTGCTTACGTAGTACACTAGGAGTTGTTTGTTCCCAACTTCTCGTACCATGGTCGAGGTGACTACGGTGGTCGAGACGACCAGGTATAGTAATAATGGTTCTCTCAATTTAGGTTTGGAGAGTAATGGGGGCGACACTAAGTACTCCTTAAGTTGTTGAAAGGCTTGCTCACAATCGCTTCTCCAAGTCGATTTCGATTTCCCTTTTAGTTGCTTGAAGAATGGAAAATATCTATCCCTGGCCCTGGAGACAAATATGTTGAGGGCTGCCACCCTTCCTGTGAGGTTTGGATTTCCTTCGTGGTACTCAGGGACTTTATATGCAGAAATGATCAGATCTTGTTGGGTTGGCTTTGATTCCTCTTTGATTGACTAGGAAATTGATAAATTTTCTCGAGCTAACACCAAAGGTGCACTTGTTCTGGTTCAGTTTCATTTGATACTTTTTTAAGATCGTGAACATGTCCTCTAGGTCAGCTGTATGATTTTTCGCCTTGATGCTCTTGACTGACATGTTTTCAACTTAGACTTCCATTGTGTCGCTAATCTATTTAGCAAACATTTTGTTGATGAGGCGCTTGTAAGTTGCTCTAGAGTTTCTTACTCCGAAGGGCATGACCTTATAACAGTAGAGTCCCTTGTCAGTGACGAAAGTTGTCTTCTACTTATTATGCTTATACATGGTGATCTGATTGTAGCCTGAGTACGCATCCATGAAGCTAAGAAACTCGTGTCCAGCCGTGCTATCGACCAACTGGTCGATCCTTGGAGGTAAAAGCTATCCTTTCGGTATACTTTGTTCAAGTCAGTGTAACCAACACATACTCGCCATTTTTCGTTAGACTTCTTTACCAATACGACGTTTTCTAGCTAGTCGGGATAGTAGAATTCTTCGATGAATCCGGCATCGAGAAGCTTGTTGACTTCCTCTCTAATGGTGACGTACCACTCCGGGTCGAACATGTGTCATTTTGTCTTACAGGCTTGTGGTCTGGGTCGGCATTCAGCCTATAGACCATTACCTCTGGGTTTATATCGATCGTGTCCTTGTGCAATCAAGTGAAGATGTTAGCATGTCACTTCAACAAGTTAATGATTTTGTTTCGATGGTTTGGTTCCATTAATGAGTTGACCTGAATCATGCGAGTCAGGTTGGCTTCGTAGAGGGGCACATGCACGAGGTCTTCTACTGGTGATCCCCCCCCCTCGATAGACTCTCCTCACGGATCTAGGGAGGTGATGGTCATTGTCTATTGATGTGATTTCGCTTGAAGCGCTTTCGAGTAGCATTGTCGGGCTTTGTACTAGTCACTCCTCACTTGGCCAATGCCGTACTCGGTAGGGAACTGCATTGTGAGGTGATATGTGGACATCGCGGCTCTCATGCTGTTGAGAGATGGTCTGCCCGAGATCACATTGTAAACTGATGGGCATTCGACCACAAGGAAGTCGATCATGGCAATCGTCTAGTTAGCGCTCTCTCCAGTAGTGACTGGTAATAGTATGCTTCCTTTAGGAGTGATTTTTCCTCCTGCGAATCTGAGCAGGGGGTGTGGACGGGCTGTAACCTAGACCTCCCGACTCCCATTTTGTTGAAGGCGGTAGTGAACATGATGTCGGCCGAGCTGTTGGTGTCAACTAATATTTGATGCACCTTATGGTTAGCCACAATCATAGTGATTACCAAGGCATCATCGTATGGATGATGGATTCCTCTGGGTTCTTCTTTTATAAAGGTTAAGTTGCATGAACTTAGCCTTTGCTCTTTTGTGGTCATGCTGGTGAGGTATACGTGATGCTTTGTACCCTTATTGTTCATATTTCAAGCATGTGCTATGCATGCTCTGTTCGAGTCCCCACCACTAGTCGGTCTACTGAATATGGTACTATCTCTCTCGTTGCCTTGTTGTGGTTTTGATCGTCGTGTTGCTTGCCTCGCTTTTCTGATCGGTTGTTCCTTCTTCTGTTGACAAACTTTCGCAGGTGCCCCTTCCAGATGAGGGACTTAATCTCTTCCTTGAGGTCAAAATATTTTATGATGTTATTGCCATAGTCTCGATGGAAATGATAGTATTTTCGCTTGTCCCTCTTCTTGACGTTGGCCTTCATGCTGCTTGGCCACTTTAGGATTCATTTGTCTCATATCTCCATGAGCACTGGTTCAGGCATGATGTTTAAGGGAGTATACGAGTGAAATCGTTTCTCTGGTCATCGACTTATATGTTGACCTCTACTCTGGTCATCCTCTTTTTTCCTTTTATAATTAACACCGGACGACTCTCCTTCCTCCTTTCGCTTCCTTCCTTTAACTAAGCTACTAATGCTTTGAGTAGCCTTCTGCGAGCTGAAGAGCTCCTCTACGTTTGAATACTTTTGAGCTCGGTTAAAGAGGTCGGCTAGAGTGGTCGTGGGGGTTCTTGCTGATCGAGAAGAGAAACTTCCCTGGTCTGGGCCAGCAATCATAACAGTAAGAGCTATCTTGTTAGAGTTGTCGTCGATCTGTAATGCTTCCACATTGAAGTAAATGATATAATCTCTTAATAGCTCATCCTCCAGTTATGTGATAGTGAGGAGATGAGTCTCAGACTTTCTTTTATCCTTTTTGCTGATGAATTGCGTGATAAAGGCCTCGTTGAGTTAGACGAATGAGCTGATGGATTTTGGCTTCAACTATTTGTACCACTTTTGTGCTACTCCCGATAAGGTTAGGGAGAACACTCTGCACATTACGGACCCTGACACACTGTGGAGCTTTATCTAGGCTCTGAAGGACTTAAGGTGCTTGGTTGGGTCCCCAGATCCATAGTAGGGGGTGGTCTAGGTCATCCGAAACCTGGACGGGAGATGGAATCTCATAATGTCATTAATGAAAGGAGGCTTAACTTCTTCTAACATGGATTCGATGGAGGCCGAGGCTTTACCTTGGCACGCCTACTAAATATTACCCAGTTGATCTCGGATCTCTTTGAGCTCCGCCTCCCATAGAACCTCGTTTTGTGCCACGACTTCATGGGCCTTACCCCGCCTCCTTTTTTCTAGAGTATGGTGCAGGTTGGACTCAGCGAGCGTGGTTATTCCCACAGTACAGGTGGGGGCTTGCCTATATCGTATTAGTCGGTCCTTCATCGTGTGTGGATCCTGAGGTACTTGTGGAGGTTGGGATTGTTTGGTAGCTGCACCTACTTCCGCGTCTTGATCAGGGAATAGTTGCTGCCTCTTTAATATCCGCATTATTTGATCGACGTTGTCGGCTAAGGCCTTGACTTAGTTTTCTAAGGAGACGAGCTGCCCCCCTTGTTGCGAGATCTCTGCACTGCCATCGTGGTAAGGGAGTCAGTGTGGTGATATGAATGTGGGGTTGGAGGATCTTCAAGTTGTTCTTCCAGCACAGGGATCAATTTTGTAATGGTGGCTAACGCCTTCTTTCTTCCTTTTTCCAAGGTGGAGTAGATATGACATGAACATCTAAATGGCTTTATTATTGTTCCTATAGACAACGTCAAACTGTTGATGCTCAAATCTGGTCAATCCTCCTTCACTTCATGTTAGCCTTTTTGACACTTGCAAAAGGGGATGAACAAAGAGACTGGGGGTGCCAGTTATGGCCGAGGACCCTCATATGTCTAAGTCAGGCTTATGGGCTTACAATGGTTGTAGTTGAATTGGGATATTTGTGTGAAGCTTTGTCTCATGACAGGAGGTGTATTTATAGGGGTTCATAGGCGGCTTGCATATCTGAGTGGATTTGCTAGATAGGTAAGAGGGACATGTATTGGAGTGGGAATATGTTATCGGATATTTCTCCGATTATGCCTTGATTTTTCTGATCTTCAGCTAAGGCCCTGCTGGGTAGTCCCGCCCACACACGGTACGAGATTGTCTCTAGATGTTTATATCCCGAGGTTGAGGTCAATGCTTGGGGTCAGGCTTAGTACCTGAGGTCGAGGTAGTCACCTGGGGTTGTGCCCGGTATTTGAGGCTAGGGATGTACATGAGCCAAGCTAGCTCAAAAAGCTTTCTCGGCTTGGCTCGATCTAGCTCGGCTTGAATGATGACTCTAGGCGAGCCAAGCTTCATATGACCTAGTTGGTTTTGAAAATGAGTTGAGTTCGAACATATTGGAGTTTGACTTGACTCGAGTCGAACTCGCCTCGGCTCGAAGCTCAAGCTCAGCTTGACTCGAATATATATTATATTTAAAAATAAAAAATTTAAAACTTAAACCCTACCCTACCCGTCCATCCCTTTCTTATCATTTCCCTTTATTACCCAGCCCACCACCCTCGAGCTCCTTTCTCTCTCTCTCTCTCTCTCTCTCTCTCTCTCTCTCTCCACTTGGCCACTTTCTTGAGCTCTCTCTCATAGCACCAATAAAAAGGTACCTCTATGGCTGTATCTAATATTATATATATATATGTGTGTGTGTGTGTGTGTGTGTGTGTGTGTGTGTGTGTGTGTGTGTGTGTAAATTGAATATTTGATTTGGGGATTTGGTCGGGTGCGGGTTAGGTCAGTTGGGTCGGGCTGCTGGGTTGAGTCAGGTGTGGGTTGGGTCAGGTTGAGAGCAGGCTTAACTAGATTCGATGTAAGCTCACATCGAGCTTAACTCAAAATGTTTGACAAACAAGCCCAGGTCCAATGGTAAGCTCGAGGCCTAGCTCGCACTCCAGGAGAGAAAGGACGAGTCAAACTAAGCATGGCCCACCTCGAATCGACTTGGCTCGATGTAAAACCCTATCTGAGGTTGAGGTCGACAACCGGGATTGGGCTCGATACTCGAGGTCAAGGTCTGTAGGTTTGTTGATGAGTTTGTTTACTCAACCCACCTTTTCTAGCTCTGTTCAGAGGGTTTGTTTTGATGGTCATTTTGCCACGTGCTTCGTGCATCAGATCAGTTCAATTTTACCCATAATAGTTGCCTCAGAAGTACCTTTCATACAACGAAGGATTCACTTCATAACAATCCAATAATCTCTTTTTAGGTTAACCATGTATTTACTGACTGCTTCCACTGCTGGGACAATATTTGGTCTGGTGCATACCATGGTAAACATAAGGCTCCCTACTATCGATGAATATGGTACTTGAGATATATCTCCCCTTTTCACTTCTGTGCTAGGATACTGATATGAAGAAATCTAGTAACTAACAGGGAATGGATTATTGATTGGGTTGAAATTCTGCATGCTAAAGCAGCGTAGAACTCTTTTATTGTAACCCTTTTGGGTTATTTAGACGTTCATGTTCTTCATGTATCTAAGTATGGTCATTTTAAGAATATGATTAATGGAACTGGGATCATTTATTTTAAATTCCCTAGCCGAATGGACTTTAATGTCTCAATAGAATCTCTATTAGTACCTGTAACCAACATGTCATTCACATACAATAATAAGATAATAAAGTCACCATTGTAGATACTAATATAGGTACAATGGTCCACCTCACATCTTTGAAATCTCAAGCTCACAATGTAAGAATTAAATTGCTTATATGAACGCCTTAGCTCTTGCTTTAAACTGTAAAGTGACTTGTTCAACCGACAAACTAGATTCTTCTTGTTTTCTTCAATAAAGCATTTGGGTTGAGTTATATAAATTTCTTCATCAAGATTCCCATGTAGGAAAAATAGTTTTTACATCCAACTACTTCAGCTCTAGGTCAAGCACCATTACCATACTTAATACAGTATGAATAGTATTCAAACATACAGTTGGAGAGAATATTTTATTAAAGTCAAATCTTGATTTTTAAGTATATTCTTTTACCACTAATCGGGCTTTATATCTTTTAACTATTCTTCTAGTATCTGTTTTCAACTTATAAACTTATTTGCAGCCAATAGCCTTCTGCCCTTTGGGTAATTTAACCAATTGCCAAGTCTCATTTTTATGCAAATTTTTAATCTCCTCCTTCATGCTCTATTGGCTAGCATTCCTAAATTCACATGCCTCTTGGTATAAACAAGGCCCGTACTCTTCTGTCATGCAAGTGTAAGCTGTAACATAATCTTTGAGTCAAGCAGATGGTTTTGTAACTCTCTTTGGTCGACCTTGAACACTTTGCTTTTTAGCACTCAGTATCTCATCATCATGCTCTTCATTTTCTTTATCTTTAATAATATCATTAACTTGTTGATCATCTGAATCAGTAGGCTGATTTTGAACATTGTTTAGATATTCCAATTCAATTATTTCTCATGATTGAGCTCGACAATTTTGTCTTTCTATAATGAATCTTCATTAAAAACCACATCTTCGCTAATTATTAACTTGTGGGAAGTAGTGTTTCACAATCTGTAATCATTTATTCCATCCGCATAGGTAAGAAAAATACACTTTTTTGGACCTTACATCTAGCTTAGTCCTGTGCTTTTTAGGAATCCACACATAAGTGTCTGAATTGAGGGCCTGTTTATTTTTCAAATTCAACTATAAATGCAATGTAAATGGGTAATTATTATTTACCCATGTATTTACACTTAGCATCCGCCTCTTGATAATGACCTGATGTTGACAGGAAGCTTCTTCGAAAAGCTATTGCACTGGAATAGAGAGGGCGAAGATTTTTTCCACTAAAATACATGAGGGTCCACTGTTATGTATTATTTACCTATGTAATCATTTTCCCTCTCATTTTAGGGCATGAGCCCAAAAATGAGGTAGATCCAAAGCTCAGGTGGACCACACCATGAGAAACATGGGAAAATGATGCTCATAGCTCAATTTTTCTTTGGGGCCATAGAAGTTTTAAATCAAGCTTTTTGTTTTTAATTTTTCCCTTCATCCATGTCTGTGTGATATTATGAATAGGTTGGATGGAAGGTATACATCCCTGTGGGCCCTAGGATCATTTAAAATTTCAATGGCAGACGTTCAATTCCTCATGTTTTCTGTGTTATGGACCACTTGAGTTTTGCTTCTGCTTCATTTTTTGGCTCATGCCCTAAAATGAGCATGTAGAACATATGGTTAGTGTGGATCAGACACATGTATAGTGCTAGGCCTCACAAATTTTACCACAATAATTTTGGTAAGATGACATTGTTTTGTGCAATGATTTTTTTAGGTGAAATTACAACCTCATTTCCTCTTTTCTAATCAGGTAGAAAAATTATTAATTGCCCATTTAAATTGCATTTACCATGGGATTTGAAAAACAAATAGGCCCTAAGATCCATTGAATTATTGACGGTTCAAATTCTCTTGTGGAATTACTACAGACAACAGTTCCCCATTCTTGGATTAATTGTCTTTCTTGACTAGATTCTCTTCGGAACCCTTGTTTGTAATTCTATTGATTTGCTTTCTTGAGTTTATAATTTATAAGCAAGTGACTATTCTTTCTGCAATTCCAATACTTACTTGTTTTGTGCCCTTTTTACTTAGATCTCGTTTGATCTCTCCCACTGATGCCATTCTCAGTTGATCTTCATCTGACCATCACAACATCTTCTACAGATTCTACATGTGTTTTTCTACGAGACTCTTCAGTAAAAAATGTGGATACATCTGAGTCCATAGTGAGATTTAGGCCCTGCTTGTTAAATCTAAAGTTTAAAGCCTGAATCTGAAATCTGAAGCTGAATCTGAAATCTGAAGCTTGAATCTGAAATCTGAAGCTAAATTTGAAATCTGAAGTCAAAAAACTTGTTTGATAATTATGGCTGAAGTTTGAAAATTAAGTACTGAATTTGAAATAATCTGTTTGTTAACAAACATTTGAAATGTCTGAAATATGTTAATTTGACACATTTGCCCCTATCTCCTGTTTGGAAATATTTTACACTTGATGCAGATTTCTCACCAACTTTGATCTCCTTTAAATCGTTCGTACAACTCAGAGCTCAATGAGCATCATCGTTATATAGCTACTGTTTTCTCTCGTGTGGCCCACTCAAGTCTTGGATCCACCTCATTTTTTGTCGCTTGTACTAAAATTAGCTTGCAAAACAAATGAACAGAGTATATTTCCTAAAAACATGGTGGTGGGCCCCACCCAGCATCCTTGTGCAGGAACTTCCTGCGAACGGCTTTTGCAGGAAATCCATGTCCATCCAATCCGTGCCCGGTGTACCACATGGAAAACCGATTGGCTAGTCCCGCTGTCACCCGCCAATGGCCGCTGGTCAGTGTTCTATGGGCCCCACCATGATGTATGTGTTTCATCCATGCTAATGGCTGATGGTCAGTGCTCTATGGGCCCTACCATGATGTATGTGTTCCATCCATGCTGTCCATATATTTTTGCAGATCATTTTATAGTATGAGACAAAAAATGAGGTATATCCCAATCTCAAGTGGACCACATTACAGGAAACAATGTTGAATGAGCTTTGCCTATTGAAAACCTTTTGGGGGTCATAAAAGTTTTGGATCAAGTTGATTTTTATTTTTTTTACCTCATCTTGGGAATGTATGACCTAATCAACATATTGGATGCCAAATAAACAGTACAGTGGGCCCTAAGAGGATTTTAATGGTGGATATCCAATCACTATTGTTTTCCTGTGGTGTAGTCCACCTGAGATTTATATCCCTCTTATTTTTGGGATAAAGACATAAAATGAGATACGTAAAAATATATGAATGGAATGGATGAAACACATGCATCATCGGGGCCACATAGCACCGACCACCACCAACAGGGATGGTGGTAAGGGAGTAGCCAATTCGTTTCCGTATCCAGTTATATAGCTGCTGTAGATGGGCACGGATTAGATACTGACGAGACTCCTGCTGAAGTGGCGTCACTAAGTTCTGTGGACCCCACTATGATGTATGTGTTGTATCCATAATGTCCATTCATTTGGAGATATTATTTTAATGCATGACCCGGAGAATGAGGTAGCTTTGGAAAAGGTATTTGGGGAAATTTCTACCATTGAAACCTCCCTGATTCGACAGTGATGTTTACATGCCATCCATACCGTTCATAACGTCATTCCTACTGGAATGAACTGAAAACATAAATATTAGCATGATTCAAAACTTCAATGGCCCCACGAATATTTCAACTATGGACGTTTAGTTATCACATTTTCGGGCCCACCTGAGCATTGGATACGGTTCATCTTTGGTCTCATGTCCTAAAATGAATTCACAAAATGGACAAACATCCCAGTGGCCCCACCTAGGTTCCCAGTCCAAGAATGTCCTGTGAAAGGCTTTCGTAGGAGATCCGTCCAAGACAGAAACGGACTCCCCCAGCCACCGTGGTCAGTGCTCTGTTAGCCCCTCCATGATGTATGTGTTTCATCCATTCCATTCATCCATTTTTACAAATCATTCTAATGCTTCAGCCCAAAAATTAGAGGGATATAAATCTCAGGTGGACCACACCATAGGAAAACAATAATGATTGGATATGCATCATTGAAATCCTCCTGAGGTCCACTGTATTGTTTATTTGATATCCAATCTTTTTATTAGATCATACAGGCCTAGATGAAGGGAAAAAAATAAAGATCAGCTTGATCCAAAACTTTTACGGCCCCCAAAAGGTTTTTAATGGTCAACGCTCATTCAACATTGTTTCCTGTAATGTGGCCCATTTGAGATTTTGATATACTTAATTTTTTGTCCCATACCATGAACTGATCTGAAAAAATAGATGGATGGCATGGATGAAACACATACATCATGGTAGGGCCCACAGAACACCGACCACCAGCCAATGGCTGGGCAGTGGGAGTAGCCAATCCGTTCTCGTCTTGTACGAGGACGCGGATTGCGTACTACCCCCGCCCGTCCCTAGCTCCGAACTAACAGTTCTGTGGGCGGGCCCACCGTGATGTATCTATACATCCAAACCATTAATCCCTTTTCTCGGATTATTTTCTGGCATGAACACAAAAATGAGGCAGATCCAACGCTCAAATGGACCACATCAAAAAAAGCAGTGGGATAATGATTTTCACCGTTAAAAAATTCACAGGTCCCACCGTAACGTTTATTTTCCATCTAATCTATTCATAAGGTCAAAAATATCTGTATGAAGAGAAAAAACAAATTTCATATTGATCTGAAACTTCTGTGACCCCACAAGGGTTTCAATGGTAGACGTTCAATCCCCCTCTTCTTTTTGCAGTGTGGTCCAGTTTTTCTTTAGATTTGTCTTATTTTTCAGCTCAAGCCTTACGTCAAGCTCGAAAATTGGATGGATGATTTGGATATAACAAATAAGTCATGATGGGATCCACAACTTGCTGACGTCAATACACCAACCAATCCGCTTCCCAAATGTCAATTCGTCGCAGGCTCCCAGATACGCTTCCAACGCGTCCTACCCCCGCCCGGACGGTCCGAGTAGAGATCTGTAGGGCCTACCATGATGTAAGTATTTTATCTAAGCCGTTTATTATTTTTCTTATATTATTTTAATATATGATATGAAAGATGAAGCAGGTCCATAGCTTGAGTGAGCCACACTAAAGGATGCTATAGTGATAATGACATCCACAGTTGAAACCTTTCTAAGGGCCACTGTGATATTTTTTTTACCATCCAACCTATTTATTAGGTCATGTAGACGTGGATGAAGTGAAAACAAAAATCTCAACTTGTCTGAAACTTCTCCAACTCTCAAGAAGTTTTTAATGGTGGACGTTCAATCCCCACCTTATGGTCCAATTAATCATTAGAACTTCTTCTTTTATTGAATCACACCTTAAATTATCTAAAAAAGTTGATGGACGATGTGGATCAAACACATAAATCATGGTGGGGCATAAAGAAGTTTCACAGGTTAAAGGTTGATTTTATATTTCGCAAACAATTAAAAAAAAAAATTCCGTAGTAACTTGAAAAGGAGTACTTTTGGAAGCAAAAATTTTTTGTTTAATGAAAAATCACGGAGCGCATTCCACGTTCACCATTAAGCCAGACTCTTATAACAGAAAGAATTCAGTGAAAAATCACTTAGCGCTTTTCATCTCCGCGTTAACAACGCATTAACAAACACCACTAAACACGGAAAATTTTTCCTATTTCGCGTTAAGTGCAAAAATTCATCGTTAACAAACACGGCCTTAGATCGTTGTTGAGATTCATAATCAAACCATCCCACGAATATGATATTAAACATAACAAGAGTACAATCTTTTCTTTATCGTCAATCTTCACACTGATTGCTACCAATCTTCTAATCATGGTATTAAACTCATTAAAGTGTTATTGCAAAGAGGACACTTCCTTCATCTTCAAGTTGTATAGTTGCCGTTAAAGAAATATCTTATTTGACATTTGTTTCCATTTATATAGGTTTCATAATTTGTCTTACAAACCTTTTGCAGTGATTTGATTGAATATGTTGAACAAAACCAAATCATTTAGTACAAGAAGAACGTTTGTCATGGTTAATTGATTTTTCTCCTTAAATACCTTGTCTTTTATCTTTACAGGCTTTTTTTCTTCTCATTGAATCTAATTGTGCATCATTCATGCACTAATATCACATTCATCTTCAATTTTCATAATGCGTAATCAGATCTATTGAACTTAAGCACTTCGAATATAGTAGAATCTAACTATCTAAAACACAATTGTAAAACAAACGCCAATACCAATCTTGTGTTAAAAGGTTTTTCAAACTTTGGCTTTGATATTAATTGTTGCGAAAAAATATCCGCACACAATTAATATAAGAAAGGCCAAAACACAAAAGAAAAGGATCAAATAAAAATTTAAAAAGCTAAATCAAAATAAGAAACAAGAAGCACAAGAATTTATTTAGTTTTACCGTATGTTTATTTCATGGGGTGATAACATACACCTTTCTTATTAAAAAAACATGAGAAACAAAAATATAAAACTCTCATGCCAAAGAATACCTCAAAAGATGAAAATAACGTAAGAGAATAAATCTCTCCAACAATGTCCTTCTTTATATATGTAGACCGCTACGTGGGATAGCATGTGACGGAGTTTGAAGAAAGTAGGCTTCATTACACGTGGCTGTACATACGGCCATACACGTAGAGAGATAAAGAGAGAAGGTGAAAAGAGAAGGTGATGAAAAGAGAGAGACGTCACCGCCACAACAAGTATTTAACAAGTTTTACAGTTGTGTTTGGTTGCATCTGCAAAGGATATCATGAATTCCATGACATTTGTTGCCACCAAACTCATCTTAAACTTAACGATGGAATTTTCCCAATTGAAACTTAAAAAATTGTTGCTTACAAAACAATGCAACTTCGCAATAATTAAGTATAAGATTCTGCGGAGACTAAAACTATATATTATCATGAATTATTTTCTTTTCTTTCAAAGATTAGGATAAGGCATCTATCTCTTCTTCCATCTACACCGTTCACCCAATTGGCCATTGCTGATATGGTTAGAATCATCTTAATCAGAATCGCTATTGATAAAAGTGGACAACGTAGAGTGGGGTATGCATGATGTGTGGTGCAGGTTGATGGTTGGACATTGACAATCATCCATTTTCTAACCATTGATTGGATGATTAGGATAACGGATCAAAGACAATCTTTAAGAGAAATATGCAATCCATGGTGGGACCCACAATCTGAGCTTTAAAAGACTTAATCAATCTAGCTATTAGAGAAATGGACCTTGCCATGCAATCAATCTCAACCTTTTGTTTTCTGGCAGCTGATCGGATGGTTGGGATAAACACAGCGAAGCTTGAGAGATGGAGGAGCCCACTTAATGGACAATCAAGATCAATGGTTGGACCTTTTCAATTAAATCAATCTAGACTATCCATTTTGTAAGTCATTGATCAGATGGTTAGGATCATCCATCAAAAAGGGATTCATTAGGGTCAAGCCAATGCAAGGTGCAGCTTACAATGCACGGTCCAGATCAATGATAGCTCTTTGTTATAATCAATTTGTATTAGGGACCATCCAATTTATTGGACATTAATCATATGGTTAGGCACTGCCAATCCAAGGTGGGACCTGTATGGATGATCATAACTTTTTTCTATAACCAATCTGGACCATTTGTTTTATTGGCAATTGAATATATGGTTACGATCATCAATGGTAGCCGTTGATTAATATATGTTAACAATTACTATAGAATTCGTGTGAATTAGAATCATTAGTTACGTTTGGCAGCCTCCAACCCCTCACAGGTAATCATAACCGTCTAACTTGCAGCAAGAGTGGGACCCACTTAATGGTATCTATGTGTGGTCATGTAGCCCAAGGGCTGTTGTGATGGACAAATCTATGATGCAGGATACAAATCCAACATTGGATGGTCTAGATCCATTTTCCCATGTGGCCAAAAAGCAACTGGAGGTTTCGTGGGGATTGGATGGTCTAGATCCATTGTCCCAGCCAATTAGGCCCACAAGTCACGATTGAAGCAGAACCAGCTCTTTTGTTTTTAATCGACGTCCATTTCACTGGTTTGATCATTTTGATTGGAGTGATGTCGTCCATCCACTTAGGGGCTTCACGAGATCAACAGTACAGATTACTGTACGTGTGTGCACGAGATGTGTGGCCCGTGTGGGGACAGAGAGTCACGGGGTAGATACTCACGGCGGAGTCACGTGAGCTACTTACCACTAGAAAATTGAGAGTGCAGCCAATTTCATAAAGGAGAAGAGAAAGGCAGATCGTGGGAGCACCCAAAAAATTAAGCCTGCATCAATATCCATCATACACGTGGCATCTTCTTACATATCTAAACAGGCAAAAGAGATACCCCAGGCATGGATGGACCACCGGCCAAAAATACAACCATTCTACATTTTTTATTGCTGGACTTCTGCCTTTAAAATCTAACCGTTATTCATTTATGTTAAACCGTTGGTTTGCTGGAGATTATCTTGAAGTTTGAGATTGTATGATGAAAAAGAAATTCATACATCCAAATCATGGGCCCCAATCTAGATGGTTCATAGACCAAATACACCTATCGGATAGTTGAAAACGGAAATACTTGATGGTCCCAATTCAGTAAAGAATTTTGATGAAAATCAGAGGTTCTGAGCATCTAACCATCTTTGATTTTAAATCTATGATCTATATATAGTAGGCTTCACTTTTTGGACGGTTTGGATTTAGGCACATATATGCCAAGTGAGCAATGGATGAGTGGATGCGTATGGCTCCAACATACTCCGAGATTATATCAAATAACTCATGTGCTGTTGAATGTTAATCAGTTGGTCTGGAATATGGCCCACCTAAGATGGGCCCACATCTCTAACCTCTTCAAAGCCTATTTGTGATGTGCCAACGATCCAACCAAACCAATCCTCTTTTCTAACCCTCCAAACATCACTTATAAAAGGGACACGCTCGACCTCCTCCGTTCATTCTATCTAATCACTTCTTTCTCATTTCTCATGAGTTCCTCTCTAGTTACCATCCATGCCAAAAACAACCCATATGATCCAGACCATTCATCTCTCAATCACAACCGTCCATCATCTTCTAGGTGGGCCAGGTCACCCTCTTCTTCCTCCTCATCATCACCATCTTCATCATTTTCTCCATCTTCAACCATCAATTCTCCATCTCCCCTCCATTCATTCAGAATCCCATTCTCTTGGGAGCACCAGCCAGGCATTCCCAAACACTCCAGTTTCACTCCCCAGCAATATAAAGATCTTCTCCCGCTGCCGCCGGCCGGTCATCGATTCCCAAAGAAAAAATCTCATTGTAGCATGCGATCGGATCCATTTGTGTCTGCACTAGTGAAGTGTTCCAGGGACATGGGCCATGAAGCAATCAGAAACCGTTGGAAGGGTGCAGATGCATTGAGATCACTGAGTGGTCGGTTTGGATTCGTCGATCTCTCGATTTCATGCAAGAGTACTGCATGCGCCGTTGTAGAATCGACGGCTTTCATTCCAAGATCAAGCCATGTGGGCCACGGTCTTGTGACCCGCCGCGCCCGTTGAACATCATGACTGTGCCCACAGCAATGGGTATGTAAATATGAAGTGTTATGATATATTAGCTAGTTTAAAAACTCAACTCGACTTGCCCGGCCGAGTTGACACGGCTCGACTAGATTTTACGAAGACTTAAAATGTTGCTCGATTCGGCCCGACTCAACTCAACGAATTCGGTAAAGCTCGAAAGAATTAGATAAAATCCTACTCAGCTCAACGTAATTTATATATTATTTCTATTTTAAATATTAATAGAAAAGTTGGCAAAAGAGCTTTTGAAGAACTCATCTGAGTTTTTGAGTTAACTCACCTGATCAACTGGGTTGAGTGAGTTGAGCTTTGATGTTTTTAAACTAGGTGCATGGAGTGAGCTTTGGGTTGAACAATTGCAATTTTGTTTTCCTCTTCTCACTTGTATACCACTTAATCGAACCGTCCAGATAGTATGGTCAGTGTGATATTCTGTCTATTGTGAGTTTAATGTGGGGTCCACTGAATGAGTGGTCAAAATCTTATCCATGTTGGTGTTTCTTTGTGTGTTTTAGTAGTAATATAAAGTGATGCTCTTTTCTTAATTTGAGTTCTTTGATTGTAAGACACTTCAGTTCTTGAATTAATGGCCTCTTTGTTTTGCCAATTATCCAGCTAATGCAAAGTAAACATGTCATGGACATAAAAACATAGAAATTGTCAGCCAAATGCAGTTATATTTGTGAGATTGGTAAATGATTTATAATTATTATATTTTTTAAGTATTGTTGTGAAAATTTTAAATTCAAATAATGATATCAATGTTAACATTAACTTGATGTAAAAATATTACCATTATAATTTTACTGTAGATAAATTAATGAAACACGTGAATCAACCCTCAAATGTGGATATTGTGAGAAACTCTTAAAATAATTTGTAATTTTTATTTGAGTAGTCCTCGCTGGATTATGGACTGTTTAGTGGAGAAACATCCATTATATGCTCGTAAATTAATAAGCCAGCTAGGACATCAATTAGAGTATGATCCATCTAAAGTGTGGCCCACTATTTAGAAGAGTTAATTGAAATTCATGCGTAGAATGTGTATTGTTTCCGAATACATGTGTATAAACTTGCCTATATATAAACTGATTTTATAAGCAGTTTTCAGGTGTGATGATTGATACTCATGTACAAAAAATGGTGCAGCCTGGCATTGGCGTAAGTCAAATTAAAGTGTTGGCCCACTTGATTGAGTGATCCCAACTTCTTTATTAGTAAACATTTATTTGTTGAATTAGGGCACTGGATTGTTTTGAATTTTAACTATTTATTAGATGTCAATCAATAAGTCATCTTACCATTTGCATTTTTAAATAATTGAACCATTTCAGGTAGGGCCCACAATTTGTGACTTTTAATTTTAGTTTGCTCGGCAGTAGGCCCATCTAGTCAAGCAACGATGTGGGGCCTATTAAAAAGCTGCACAACGAAAAGTAAAGTTCCTTTTCCATGAAATGACAAACTCATCATTTTCATTAAGGTTCTGAGCTTGGCAGTCATATGTGACACTTTTTCACGCATCAAATACTTCTGAGCTCTGAAGTGAAATTTTTTTTTTTTTTTTTTAAAAGAAAAAAAGCTTTCATACTAAAAATAAAGGTTTTTTTTTTTTTTCCATGAAATGACAAACTCATCATTATTCTCATTAAGATTTTGAACTTGATAGTCACACATGACACACTTTCACGTATCAAATACTTCTAAGCTCTGATATAAGTAATTCAGCTGAGAGTAACCTAAATATGATGGAGTGGCTGAGAGTAACCTGAATATGATGGGGGCATCTCTTCACGTTACCAGCCGCATGGCAAATTTTTCATCAAGACTATTCATCTAATTTCTCCTCCATGGATGGGAAATGGATCAAAATCAAAAGCCAACAGATGACCTTAGGGCGCGTTTGGTATAGAGTATTAGATGAGATTTGGTAGGATAGAATTGCATTTGGTACCATGCAAATTCCATTTAGCATATGGGGAAGATGAGAAAAGTTGGGATTAGGTGGGATGAAATTGTATTTGGTCCTATGGAGTTACATTTGGTCTCATGTGAAATCTCCGTGGACTTTGAAATCCACTACACATGTAAGCCGCATATTAATGCAGGCATTTATCCATGCCATCCATCCATATACATGTGACATTCTGGTTATATATATATATATATGTACAAGTAAACAACATCCGTTGTGAATTTGGTCTATCAATTACAAATCCATACTACACCAAATAGGATTTTACTTAATTATGTATTTCATCAAGCAAGAATTTTATACCAAACATTGAATTGGATGGCTAAAATATCATAATATTTGCAGGCATACAATCATTGTGCAATAATCATGTTAATCCCATCTAATACAATTCAATATCATTTTATTCCACAAACCAAACACACCTAAAAGAGATATATTAGACAAAAGTAGTTAATGGACAAATTCACTTATAGAAGTGAACCAAACTAATGGATAGAGAGTGAAAAAACTAATCATCCATTAATATGAATGGATGGAACAGATTGATGTATCACCAGGCACGGATTGGATACTGACAATGTCAGTAGTCAAATAGCTAATGAAGTGACATCACCAAGCTATGTGGACCCACCATGATACATGTGTTGTATCCAAGCCATTCATACATTTGAAGAGATCGTTTGATGGCATTACAAAAAGAATGAGATAGATCTAAATTTTAAGTCGACCCCACCATAGAAAACAGTGAGGACAGTGATATCCACTGTTCAAAACTTCTTAGGGGCCACAGTAGTTTCCGATCAAGTTGATATTTTTGTTTTAACTTCATCTTTCTCTATGTTAAGTTATGAATAGGTTGGATCTCAAAAATACATCACAGTGAGCCCTATAAATGTTTCAACGGTTGGTGTAACTGCTCCCATAGTTTTCTGTGGTGGGTCCACTTGAACTTTAGATCTATATCATTCTTTTTATAATGCTATAAAACTCTCTCTACAAATGGTTGGATGGTATCGATATAACACATGCATCATGGTGGGGTCCACATAGCTTGGTGACGTCACTTCAGTAGCCATTTGACTACTGACCTTGTCAGTATCTAATCTGCGCCCGAAAAATGAGGGGTATAAAAATCTCTAGTGGACCACACAACAAGAACACATTGGTAATTAAATGCTTACCATTAAAAACTTCCTATGGCTAACTGTAATGTTTATTTGTCATCCAACCTGTTGATTAGGTCATGAAAACAAAGAGAGACCTAATCAAAGAGAAAATATAAATATAAGCTTAATCTAAAACTTTTGTGGCATTAGCGAGTTTTTAATGGTAAGTGTTCAATTACCAATCTTCCTTGTGGTCTGGTCCACATGAGATTTTTGATCTGCCTTATTTATGGGATTATGCAATAAAATAGTTTGAAAAAAATAGATGGGAGTAGGGGTGCGCACGGGTCAGTTTGGTTCGATTCTGGTGTGAAACTGGAACCGAACCGTTCCTAACGGTTCTAGGATATTTGGAACCGGAACCGGAACCAGACCGTTGGCACCCTAGAACTGAATCGAAACCGAATTGTTAAAACCGGTTCGATTCTGGATTGGTTCCACGGTTCTAGGCTTTTTATAATCCAGCCCAATTGCATGTTTAATTTTATTATGTAGCCTATGTCCATTCATGTTGTGGTCTATTTGATAAATGGTTTAGATATTGTATAAGGTGTGCAAAAATATATTTATGAAAATAATTAAATGCTGCATTATGAACCATAAATCATGAGCAAATATGGAAACAATCAAAGGGTTCTTTGTTCGGTTTCAAGTTCGGTTCCACGGTTCAGTTCTATGGATCGGATCTACGATTTGGTTCTACAGATCGGTTCATGGTTCGTTTCGGTTCTATATACCTCAAACCGAGAATCGAACCGATGCAACTGGTTTTTTAATTTTTGAAACTGAAACTGAAACTGGTGCACTATAATTGGATTAAACTGGATTGTTTGGTCGGATCCGGTCTGGTTCCATGATTCTACCGGTTCGATTCAATGTGCACCCTGAATGGGAGGCGTGGGTAGAAAACATATATCATGATGGCCACAAAGTACTGTCAGTAGCCACATTGCTACTTACACCGTCCGTACGCAGTCTACGTCCGAAGTTTACGGCTCAAGAGTATTTCCCGAGGGATTCTTTGATACTCTCTTTCAGATTGTAATGGTACACTCATCACGCACTTAGAGATTATATAGCTGCATGCCTGCAAATCAATTTGAGCCGTCCAAATTGGTATTTCTTACTTAAGATGGATCATATATCCAAATTCAAACTGATCATACTATTCTAACCTTTGATGTATGGATATCAGTTTGTTGACTGGGACTGTTTGATATATTTCATTTTGACCGTTCATTCAATGTCTATCAATCAGTTTTAATGATGAAGTTTTAACGTGAGCTATGTCTAATGTTAATTCTACATTCTATGAGCGCGTGTATGGATAAAAATACTCTGCCAGTGTATAAAAGTTTTTCTCTTCGGTAAAGAAAGGACAAGATGTGCGTCTGACAAATCAGGATTGCACGTTCGCCTAGGGAAAAGTATCACGATAGCAGCTTGACCATGCATCAGGTGGGCCCTCCACCAACGTGCCCGGTCGGAAAGAAATTGGAGTACTGAGTTAATCGTACCGAGTAAGCTATCTTGGCCCCACCGGGAATGTATGTACACAGTCCATCCGTTTTAACATGTCATTTTGGCGGTTGAGCCCAAAATTAAAACATATACAAAGGTCATGTAGACCACACCATAGAAAACCGTGGGAATAATGATTTCCACTGTTGAAACCTTTAGAAGGCCCACCTTGATGTTTATTTGTCATCAAACCTCTTCATAAGATCAGACACATGGATGAAGGGAAAACACAAATATCAACTTGATGTAAAACTTATGTTGTCTCAAAAATTTTACAATGGTATACATTCAATGTACACTAATTTTGTGTGGTGTGGCCCACTTGATCTTTGGATATGCTTCAATTTTAAGCTCAAACCTTAAATTCCTAAATTATTGGGTAAAATGGAGGGAAAGGAAAAGATACAAAAATCACTTTACAGCTATAGGCCAATACGCAATCCTTCCCTTACCAGAAAGGATAATGATTAGTGACTTCACCTAGTTTGGTGGACCCAAAATGATATGCGTTGTACTCACACTGTCTATCAATTTTATTAGATCATTTCAGGGAATGAGCTAAAGAATGAGGTAGATTCTTTAGTAATGCAGAATTATTTAAAACCTCTTTAGGAATGCAGAATTTTTTGTCATTAAAAACTTCGTAAGTATCGCAGAATTTCGATCAAGTTAATACTTGTGTTTTCCCTTTGTCCATTTGTGTAAACTTATGAATAAGTTGGATCTCAATAAACATCATGATAGGCCTTAAAAAGGTTTCAACTATGGGCCCATAGTTTTTTTTATTTTTTTTAATGTGATCGGCTTGAGCAGCCGCAATTTTTGGCTCATGCTGTAAAATGATCTCTCTAAATGGATAGGCAGTATGAGTACAATATATGCATCATGATGGGCCATAGAGCTCAGTGACATAACTTAAGTAGCCAATCTAATTGTCAGTAGCTAATCCTTGTCCAGTAGGAAAGAAAAAAGAGAATATTACTAGAAAAAACTAATTAATATTAAATTGACATTTTGGTACCTTTTTCAGAAAAAGGTGTAAGAATTTTTTTTTTTTTTTTTAAATTCCTTCTTTAGTTGATATAATTATTATTTTATTACATTTTTATCATCACTTCACATGAGTAAATGGGTGAGTTGCTTGAGTGAGCCCTATTGTAATATTTATAGAAAATTCACGTTGGCCGCTAGATGCATCATCCTATGTTAGACTAAGGGCAAAAAAATAAGCTTCATCTATGATTCAAGTGGACCACATGATTAGAAGCATTGTAGAGGCAATGCTCACCTTCTAAATTGTTTCAGTTTGTATGGCCTACGTTAATTATGGAATAGGTATGATTTTTAGGCCACATGCTTAACTTTTTGTGTGCAAGCTAACGTTTAGTGGTTTTATACAATTGTTGTTGTGGGTGTACCTTGTAAAAATCAAGGGTAGACATTTCTCTTCCAACTGTTTCTCTGGGTGTGGTCCACCAAAATCATAGGTTGGTATGATTGATTGTCCCTGGTCTTAACATGGGACTAATATTTATTGGTTGGGTAGGGCCATCAAAATCAAGAGTGGCATCTCATACCATGCCTTTTTTCCTAATGAAACGCTTAGAGGGATGTCCGACTTCATTTTTAGCGGGGCATACAATGGTGTGTATGTTAAATCCACTCCAGTCATTAGATTGTAATCCCAGATTAAGCCTAGAAAAAAATCAGGTTGAATTGTAATTCATGTAGCCCACATTAAATAAAATAACTGGGGGAGAGACATCTACCCTTGATTTTTTTTTAATTTTTTTTTAGGGTGAGCATTGCCTACTAGGACCTAAAAATAAGGCCCATCCATGATTCAGGTGGGCCATACCAATTGAAACAGTTTGTGATGTAGAGCGGGTCGCGGATAATTTCATGGCCAGGATGGATCAGAAAAGGCATGGTTGGCGACAGAAGTGATCCGGATCATCAGACCTTAGATCGGGCATATCTCGCAATCCGGAATGAGTTATCCGACGCAAAATATATGATTTTGGGGTAGAACGAGCTACTTTAGCCAACCAACCTAGCTATGATGGGTTTGCAGCCCAGATTTGCAAGAAACCCCCTGATCGACGGTCGTTTCCCCGTTTTAATTTCGTCTTTACTATTTATAGTAAGTTTTAGTTTCCTTATAACTCTTCATCCGTTGGGCTTTAGGAGTTGTGTCCAACATGAAAAGTTCTTAGAATAATTAGGAGAACGGTTTGGTGAAGCCAAATAGGACACTTACTATTTTTGGCCGAAAACCTTGCGCACTAGTAGACATCACCACCGTCTATAAATAGTAAGTTTACTATTTATAGTAAGTTGCGAATTTTAGGAGTTTTAGTTGTAGTTTGAGTCTGATTTCTTTCCTATTGCTTGGTTCCCTTATTTAAAGGGGTGTAAACTCGTTTTTAGTCATTCAGTAATCAATTTTGAATTTTATTAAAGTTTATTTTTATTTTCTTGCTTTCTTTCCTCATGGATTCGAGAAATCTCTGTGAGGAGTCCAGAGAAGCTTCGTGGATTCAGAGTAGTTATCCTTGAGGAAGACGGTGATCGACCTCATCACGTTCATCCCTGCTTCAATTTGGTATCAGAGCGAGGTTTTTCCTCAGGCCGATGACAAACAACGAAGGTATGAATCAAAATCCTATGGACGGTGATACAGAGATTCGTTATCTTTTGGAAAGAATGAAAGCTTTCCATCGGGAGAGTCAATTGACCATACAAGGGCCGCAGGCAACCCTCGACCGTCTTACGGATGCACTACTTCGGCCCCGAGTCCTAAGCGGTACTCCACCACTTATGGTCGCTCCACCACCCGTGGTTGCTGTACGACGCAACCCCGATTATCGTAGAGTACTACCAGTGGCAAACCGTAGGGTTACATCAGATGATTCTAGTTCCAGCGAAGAGGACATTAATGAAGGTTTCGACTGACGACCAATCCATGGAGGCGATCGTCTAGATCGTGCTGAAAGAGACTATCGAGGTAAGGCTGAACTTCCTAGTTTTAACGGTTTATTACGTATCGAAGATTTTCTCGATTGGCTAGTCGAAGTAGAGAGATATTTCGATTATATGGATGTACCAGATCATAAAAGGGTAAAATTGGTAGCGTTTAAATTAAAATCTAGTGCTTTTGCATGGTGGGAACAATTACAACTCTCACGAGCCCGCCAAAACAAAGCGCCCATCACATCATGGCCTCGGATGAGACGTCTTCTTCGATCACGATTTCTCCCCAGTGATTATGAGCAGATCTTATTCCAGCAATACCAGAATTGCCGACAAGGAAATCGAACTGTTATAGATTATACTGAAGAATTCTAGCGGTTGGCTACACGAAACGATCTGTCAGAATCTGAGTCACAGAAGGTGGTACGATTTATAGGTAGGTTGCGACCGGCAATTCAGGACCGAGTTCAGATGTACCCAGTTGGGACCGTAGATGAAGCAGTTCAATTGGAAGGAAGGACAGAAACACAACTTGCAAGAGTTCCTGCTCGTCCCTATCCTTCAAATCGACCCCCTATAACGGGTCCCACACAGGATCCAGTACTGGCTCGAGGAAAAGATCCGGTAGGAGAACGTCCTCAACTTCCTCCACCCGTGAACCGTGATACAGGGAGCGGACCATCCAGACCTCAACAGGTAGCACCCACAACAGCGGGGCCGAGTAGGATTCTGAATCCTTATACTCGGCCAAGGCCGAATAATTGTTACGCTGTGGCCAACTAGGCCACTTATCAAACACTTGTCCTCAACGTCCGACAACACACTTAACTATAAATGAAGGGAGCACTGAAGATGAGGCCGCAGAAGAAGATCATGGCTTTGATGAATATGAACAAAGAATCTCTCGTTGTGAGGCGACTACTGTATACCCCGCGAAAGGAATTACATCCATAGCGGCATAATATATTTCGTACTTGATGCACTGTCAGTGGAAAGGTCTGTGATGTGATCATAGACAGTGGTAGCAGCGATAACATCATCTCAAGAGTGATGGTGGACAAGTTGCAGCTACCAACGATGAGACATCCTTCCCCGTACTCAATTGGCTGGATAAAAAAAGTGAACGAGACCAAGGTAACTGAACAATACACTATCTCATTTTCAATTGGTAAATATTATAAGGATCAGATACTTTGTGACGTGGTTGACATGAAAGCTTGTCATATGCTACTCGGTCGACCCTGACAGTCGGACCGTGATGCGACCCATCGGGGACGAGACAATGTTTACATATTCGTCAAAGATAGTCGAAAAATAATCCTTGCCCCTATGGCACCAGAGAACCACCCTGAAGCCTATAAAGTGGAGGGGAGTTCTCTCTTGACTATTTGGGATTTTATGGAGGAATCTAAGGAAATCGGCGAGGTATACGCCGTAGTGGTGAAGGGCGAGAAAGAGAAACCCTCAAACATCCCTCCAAGCTTAAGATTGTTACTAAATGAATTCAAAGAAGTTTGCCCTGAAGATTTACTCGATGGATTGCCCCCCATGAGGGATATTCAATATCACATAGACCTCGTCCCTGGGGCTAGCCTGCCCAATCGCCCTCATTATCGGATGAGTCCAAAGGAGTGTGAGATACTTCAGGGGCAAGTGGAGGAATTGATCCGTAAGGGTCTATTGAGAGCTAGCATGAGCCCATGTGCTGTACCAGCATTATTAACACCAAAAAAAGATGGAAGCTGGTGCATGTGTGTCGACAGCTGAGCAATTAACAAAATTACTATCAAATATCGGTTCCCAATACCACGGTTGGACGACATGCTCGATATGCTAGGAGGGGCTAAGGTGTTCTCTAAACTCGACTAAAGAGTGGGTACCATCAGATTCGTATTCGACCCGGTGATGAATGGAAAACGACATTCAAGACAAAGGAAGGGTTGTATGAGTGGCTGGTCATGCCATTCGGCCTATCGAACGCACCAAGTACTTTTATGCGTTTGATGAATCAAGTTCTAAAACCGTTCACTGGCCGATTTGTGGTAGTATATTTTGATGACATATTGATATATAACCAGGATGAGGCGGAGCACAAGAAACATCTCAGGCAGGTACTGCAAGTCCTACAAGATAACAAGTTGTACCTCAACTTGAAAAAGTGTAGTTTTTTAACTAATAGCCTGTTGTTTTTAAGATTTGTTGTGACGTCCACAGGCATTCGGGTGGACGATGAAAAGGTACGAGCTATTAGGGAATGTCCGATCCCTACAAACATTCACGAGGTGAGGAGTTTTCACGGGTTGGCGATTTTCTATCGTTGATTTGTACGAGATTTTAGCACCATAGTCGCGCCTATAACAAACTGCATGAAAAAAGGGCCATTCGAGTGGACCGATAAAGCTGACAAGAGCTTTTATGAGATCAAGCATCGTTTGTTTACAACACCAGTCTTGGTGCTTCCTAATTTCGACAAATTGTTTGAGGTGGAGTGTGACGCTTCATATGTCGGAATACGAGTATTATCAAAGGAAGGCAGACCGGTAGCCTTCTATAGCGAGAAACTCAGTGAAGCCCGAAAGAAGTGGTCGACTTATGAGCTTGAGTTGTACGCAGTTGTTCAGGCGCTGCGATATTGGCGACATTATTTGATTCAAAGGGAGTTTGTTCTGTACACTGACCATCAGGCATTAAATTTTATTAATAGTCAGACTAACGTGAATCGTGTGCATGCTAGATGGGTTGCGTTTTTATAGAAATTTACGTTTGTTCTGAAGCATAAGTCAGGTGAGCAGAACAAGGTGGCTGATGCACTTAGTCGTCGTGCGTCACTACTTGTTATGATGAACAACTAGGTGGTCGGCTTTGAATGTCTTAAGGAGCTGTATGCCGAGGATGAAGATTTCAAAGATTCTTGGTTGAAGTGCCAAGAAGGTCACCCCAGTGACCTTCATACACAAGATGGTTTTCTCTTCAAAGGGAATCGATTGCGCATCCCCCAAAGTTCTCTAAGGGAGCAGATTATTCAGGAACTACATGGAGGTGGCCTCAGTGGACACCTTGGGCGAAACAAGACGCGAGCTCTTGTGGAAGAGCGGTATTACTGGCCGCAATTAGTACGTGATGTGGGAAGAGCCGTACAACGTTGTCATATTTGTCAGACCTCCAAGGGACAATCTCAGAATACGGGCCTCTACACCCCGTTACCTGTGCTTGACGGTCCTTGGAAGGATTTATCAATGGACTTCGTGCTTGGTCTTCTACGAACACAATGCGGCATGGATTCGGTGTTCGTAGTGGTCGATCGTTTCTCCAAGATGGCACACTTTATCCCATGCAAGAAGACCCTTGATGCAACACATGTGACAAATTTATTCATCAGGGAGGTCGTACGGCTACACAGGGTCCCTAAGACCATTACTTCTGATCGTGACACAAAGTTCATTAGCCACTTTTGACGAACTTTGTGGAATCGATTCAATACACGACTTCAATTAAGCAGTGCTTACCACCCACAGACTGATGGGCAAATCGAAGTTGTGAATCGCACATTGAGAAACCTCTTTCGCAGTATTGCAGGAGAAAAGTCGAAGCAGTGGGACTTGGCCTTGTCTCAAGCAGAGTTTGCGTTCAACAACATGGTAAACCGCTTGACAGGGAAATCGCGGTTCCAGATTATTTACGGACGAGTGCCTTGCCAAACACTTGACTTGGTCCCTTTGCCCAAGCACCCAGGCACGAGCGTTGCTGCAGAACATATGGCAGATAAGCTCATGGGCATCCATGCAGAAGTGCAGGCCAAACTACATGCCTCGAACGAGAAGTACAAAGAACAAGCGGACAAGCACCGGCGACAAAAAGTGTTCGAGGTGGGCGACCGCGTTATGGTCCATCTGCGTAAAGAGAGATTTTCGACCGGGACGTATAACAAGTTGAAAAATAAGAAGATTGGACCGGTACCGATCATCCGAAAGATCAATGACAACGCTTATGTTGTTGATCTTCCAGATGACATGGTGATCTCATGGACTTTCAACGTCGCGGACCGACCGAGTATCATGAACTAGCGCAAGAGGAGAACTCGAGGACGAGTTCTTTTCAAGTGGAGGGGACTGATGTAGAGTGGGTCGCGGATAATTTTATGGCCAGGATGGATCAGAAAAGGCACGGTCGGCGACAAAAGTGATCCGGACCATCGGACCTTAGATCGGGCGTATCTCGCAATTCGGAATGAGTTATCCGACGCAAAATATATGATTTTGGGCTAAAATGAGCTACTTTAGCCAACCAACCCAGCTACGATGGGTTGCGTAGCCCGGATTTGCGAGAAACCCCCTGATCGAAGGTCGTTTCCCCGTTTTAATTTCGTCTTTACTATTTATAGTAAGTTTCAGTTTGCTTATAGCTCTTCATCCGTTGGGCTTTAGGAGTTGTGTCCAACATGAAAAGTGCTTAGAATAATTAGGAGAACGGTTTGGTGAAGCCAAATAGGACACTTACTATTTTTGGCTGAAAACCTTGCGCACTAGTAGACATCACAACTGTCTATAAATAGTAAGTTTACTATATATAGTAAGTTGCGAATTTTAGGAGTTTTAGTTGTAGTTTGAGTCTGATTTCTTTCCTATTGCTTGGTTCCCTTATTTAAAGGGGTGTAAACTCGTTTTTAGTCATTCAGTAATCAATTTCGAATTTTATTAGAGTTTATTTTTATTTTCTTGCTTTCTTTCCTCATGGATTCGAGAAGTCTCTGTGAGGAGTCCAGAGAAGCTCCGTGGATTTGGACTAGTTATCCTTGAGGAAGATGGTGATCGACCTCATCACGTTCATTCCTGCGTCAGTTTGGAGGGCAATTGTTAACTTGTACACTATTTCCAATTATGTGATCTACCTAAATCATAAATGGAGGTAATTTTTTAGCCCTTTGCTTAACATAAGGTGATACACCTAACGGGCAAGGTAGATTTCACGGGCAAGGTAGATTTCACATAAACATCATGCTGTAGCTCAGCCAAGTTATTTACCCATTTGATCACTCGCCCACCCAAGTGGTGTTCAGGAAATGTTACAGAAGGTAGTAAAATGATAATTATATTAACTCATATTAACTAATGAGTTAGCATTTTGAAAATAATATCATGATACAAATTCCATACCAATTAGTTATTTTTTAAAAATAAAATTTCCAAGTTAAAAACTTCAATACTCCATGAGAGTGTGGTGGTTGATACACATGCACTTAGAAAAGACTTAGAAAATGCATAGAGACTGCTAAATTATGGGCGCAAGTATACCAAAAATTTCAGTTATTTGATTACGTGGTCTTCAGATTGGTGAGCATTTATTGGACGGTTAGAAATGAAAACAAATTCAGAAGTCAGTATTTAAACAAAGTCTTTTTTTTTTTTTCTCACGCCACACACCCACACACGCACAGCGTCGGATTTCACCACCATGGGCACTCGAACGCTTGACCCGGTGTTGAAAAGGAGTCTACCACCCGGGAATTTAAATAAAATCATGATCATGAGACTTTTGGTTTGTATATTAAGAGTAGTAAGTCCCACAACGTAAATCTGTTTAATTCGAAGCTAAGATATGCCACCTGTGTCATTTCTAAGTGCCAGCGTATCAAGTGTCCATCCAATCATAGTGTCAAATAACTCCCTTGTTAGAAAACAAGGATGGCTGATGGGTGGTGGGCCGCACGAGTTTGAGACCTGGCATAAAATAAGACAAATAACCTTTGTTCAATCGACAGCACTCGATGAGTGATCAACCTCATTTTCGTACAAATGCACGTTCATGGTAGGTCCACGTGATAAGTGACTCGGCCTTCCTTGCATGTGTGCATGCGCCAAGGTGGCATTTATGTGATGGGAATTGCCTGTGATGTCAGCTAGTGACTGCACTGCTGGCCAGCTAGTTAGTGTTAAAGCTCTGTGGCCCACCATGATGTATTGTTTTATTTATGTCATCCATCTATCTTAGTGTACGAGTAAAAGAATGAGACAGAAATCTCGAGACCATACTGGAGGAAATAGTAGGGATTGAACATCTATTTTTTAAAGCTCATTTTAGGGCATGAGTAAAAAATGTGGTGGATCGAAATCTCCTTACCATACTAGAAGAAATGGTAGGGATTGAATGCATACCATTGAGAATTTTTTAAGGGCTACAGAAGTTTTAGATCAAACTGATATTTGTATTTTCCTCTCACACAAATCTATGTTGCCTTATCAATGGGTTGTATGGCATTACAGGACTTTAAAAAGTTTTCAATCATGAACGCCCAATCAATATTATTTTCCAGTGGTGCGATCCACTTATGATTTGGATCTTTCTCATTTGTTGCTTCATGCCCTAAAATAAGATAACAAAATGGATGGACAACATGAATAAAACATATACATCATGGTGGGGCCTACAAAGCTTTGACACTTGATTGTGGGATGGTGTCGGGTCACTAGGTAAACTGTTGCCCATTTCTTGGTGCACTTTTACAAATTCTGCACTTCTACAAATTCCATCTAATTCTATGCTCACAAAATTTGCGCTAGAAAGTCCAGTCGGCCAATTTCATCAGTCGGCCAATAAAGCAAACGGGAAACTCCCTTGTGTAGAGACCCCTTTCAACAGCTTTTGAAACTTTCTTGGAGCTGACCAAGATGTTTACATATCATCCAAACCGTTCATAGGGTCATTACCACTCAGATGAACTGTAGGCACAAATTTCATCCTATGAAAAAGTTCAGTCACCCCAAGCGTTCAGTCCCCACTGTTTCATGTGGTATGGCCCACGTAAGTTTTGGATCTGCCTAATTTTTAAATACTGGCCTACTGTGGACTTGAAAAATAGATGGATGGAGTGGATTTTTCATGGAAGTCTATGTGAGCACCACACAGCCCCGGGCACAAGAACATCTCTATGCTTGGGTCACAAGCAAGGAGTGGGAGAACATGTGGGAAGATTATGGTAATGTACATGGATTATGATGTGCTTATATGCAGTTGCTTTAACATGAATGATCACACATGTTGATCATTTGGCATATGTGCAATGTATATAGAATTCTATACTCTTAAAAACACTAGACAATGATTTTAGCATATGTAATCTATTCAGCCATTTAATAAGGATAGACTCGCATTGTTGAACATTTACATATTTTGAATAAATGATATACTTGTTTTTCTCATTTCGCGTATAAAAGAGAGTTTGACAAACTACACATATAGTCTAGTCAGCAAAAGGCAGAGAAAAAACCTAACATAGAATGTGGAGAAAAAACTCTTAAACTGTCGAGAAAAAACCTAGTCTAGCCAGCTACACGCATAGTCTAGTCAGCTACTTTTGTGAGCATTACATGACCTCTTGAACTGTGGAGGAAAAACTTGACATAGGATACTAAAATATTGAAAGTTAGGAATTTTCAATCTTAAATTCGATCGTTTCACTTGAAGCAGTGATTTAGTAAAAATGTTAAAAGGTCAATGATCAAATAACAAAAGGTCTCTAGGTCTATGATCAAATAACAAAAGGTCTCTTATAACCTTAAAAATCTACCATTTATTCCTTCTTTGAAAGACATCAATATCGATAAGGTTTTAGTAAAAATCTTGAAAATGTAAAATGATTTCTAACCCTACTTTTCTGAAACTAAGAAAAAACGGTTTCCTTAGAAAACGTTTCCAATTTGAAGATACTTGATGTTCCTTACACCTTAGGGCTTTTTTTTTTTTCTTTTCTTTTCTTTTTAAAATTTTTTTTTTTTTTTAATTTTAATTTTTAATTTTTAATTTTTTAATGATCCCTAAGACAGTATCCTTGGATGATGTTTGGAATAATATGAGTGCATTTGGATGAATTGCCTTTCAACAAGCTTTTGTAGAAATGTTGTTGGCAAAAGGTAGATAGAAAACATAGACAATGCACATTCAAGTTGTATGTAAGGAAGATGTGTCTCATGTTAAGGGCCTGTTTAGATACCACCGAATAAGATACTTTTTAAACTTATTTTAAGTCATTAAGTTACTTTTTCTACATAGTAAAAATAACTTATTTACTAAAATCTACTTGATAAATTTACTTTTTTAGCCCTTTGATTTATTACTTATCTACTTCTCTCTCTCTCTCTCTCTCTCTCTCTCTCTCTCTCTCTCTCATACTCTCATTGTCAATGTTGAAGGAGGATTTCTCACTGCCCATATAGATGATGTGAAAGGAGACTCGCTGATGCAAGGATGAACGTGATGAGGTCGATCACCATCTTCCTCAAGGATAACTACACCGAATCCACGGAGCTTCTCTTGACTCCTCATAGAGACTTCTCGAATTTATAAGGAAAAGAAATAGAAATAATTTTAAAATATATGAAAGAAGCTTGTTGAATTATTGATAGTTGAAATAAATGAGTCTACAACCCTTTAAATTGGGATACCAAGCTAAAACTCCCTAAATTCGTAACTTACTATAAATAGTAAATTTTCTATTTATAGTAAGTGTACTATGTGGCTTAACCACATTATTCTCCTAATTTTTCTAAACACTTTTTGGGCGCAACTCCTAAAGCCCAATAGATGAAGAGTTATAATCAAACTAAAACTTATTATTTATAGTAATAACGGAATTAAATATGAAATTTGACTGTTGATATGATGGTTGACTAAAGTAGCTCGTCCTACCTCAAAATCATATATACTACGTCGAGTAACTCATTTCGGTTTGCGAGATATGCTTGTGTTTAAGGTTCTGACAGTCTTGATGACTTCTGCCTCCGATCGGGTCTTCTTTGGGTCATCTTGGACATAAAACTGTTCGCGACCGCTCTACATCACTTGCTCATTGTATCTATCAAAGGAGGCCCTACTTGATGTACTGTCCACATCGAAGGTGGGGCTCACAAGCTGGATAGTTCCCATTAAAGGTGGGTCGTTGTAAGGCCCGTATCCTATACCATACTGTTACATGGACTCCCACGGTCCTCTCGGTCGAATTCTGACAACCCCCGATTGTATATAGCATTTGCTTATAACCTTGAGTCGCACCCGGTCAACTTAAATCGGCTCGACTCGAAACTTGTATCCTAGCGATTACGCCGTCGTTGCGGTTCCAACGCCGCGTCTTACGCGCCGATGTGATGCCTAGGCCAGGAGTTGTGGGCCCGTGTATTTTTTTAAAAAATGTTGCACGTTGCATATACCAAGGGAATCTCTACAACACATCACATCAATCCATTAATCAATGTCAAGTAACAACCTTACCTAGTCCATCCCTCTCCCATTCCCTAAGTCAACTGTCTCTCTCTCTCTCCACCCATCCCTCTCTCACCCAAAATTCAACTAAGCCCATACCCTTTCTTACAACATCCATCCCACCCATACCATCTCTCTTATAACACCCTCTCCTCTCTCATTCTCTCTACCATTTCCCAAGTTTCCATGAGAGAAAATCCTAAGGAGAAAAAATAGTCAAGAGACGACCCAACTTCCTACCCCCCTCATCTCACCATCTAACCCTTCAATTCTCATCTTCTACCATTAAAGAAGAAGCCAATGAGTCAAGGAAGCCAAGAGACCAAAAAGATTAGCAATTGGTGGGTGTTTTATAGTCTTACATTAGTGTTTTGATGATGGACCAAGTGGGGCCTACCGATTGATGGTATGGATCTCACTTTGGTCCCTAGGTGTGGCCGATGGCCTACCATGACTCATATGTTCATTCCATGATGGGGCCATTCTCCATGGACCCCATCATGATGTTTATTTTTCCTAGTATGTAAAGGGTCATATAGACCTTGCATTTTAATGGAGAAGGGATCTTCACAATTGATTTTGATTGGTGGGCCCACATGTAATAAGACCCACTTAATGTATCTTGTAATAAATGGAAAGGAGGGACCATAGTGCCGGGGTCCCTCTTTCTCCTTTATGATGGAGTGGGCCCCACCAATATATGTGTTATATCTACTCCATTGTAACAACCCGACCTTTCAGGACCCGAGTATATGACTCGTGTCCCAAAAAACCCGAGTGTTAACCTTAAAAGATGGTCTGATATAATATTTTTTCTTTTATCAGAGTAAGCAAATGAGCATAGCGTGGACAAATCGACATAAAGAAAAATTTCATTATTATTCAAATATGTCCATAATGACTTATACAAATCAAGGTCTCCAAAATTAATAAATATAAGAATTACATGATCTAATATATGAGAAATAATAGAAAATATATAAATACAAGCCGCGAGATCACACAGCTAGGGCGATATCAAACAAGCCACATAGGGAAATTATCAAAATAGGCCTCATAGGGCGAGTATTAAAACCATGCAATAAAAGACCATCCTTGAAAACCATTGGACACAACAACCCTAGATGGTAGGCCCACATCAATGATCCATTTAGACCACCACTCAATAACCACTAAGTCGAAGGTCCATTTTAATCACAACCAGTCGGGTTACATCCCAAGTATGGGTGTACATTTATAGGTGGGGGTTTCTCACTAATGTACCAGTTTAAAGTCCATAAGCAATACACAAATAGAAGTCCACAAGCATGAACAATTATACAGGATAATCATAAAGCATGTAATATAACAGTCCAATTTCCACCAGCTAACACATGTGATTATAAAGGAAGATATCAATTATGAATTTAAATAGAAACTATAACTTAAACTAATGAGAAGATGGAAAACTCAAGGGGAAGAATCATCACCTTATACTTTGAATCGCTAAATGATATTGCTAAAAAGCGCGTGTGCCTTAGAATCCATCCTATCATGAATTGTAAAATTGTATGGTCAGATATAGGTTCTTTACGTTCCCTATGGTTATGACCATGACCTAGGGTTCGGATCACTTTTAGGGTTTTAGTATAGAATTAGGGTTTTAGTATGGAATTAGAGCCTCATGCTAGAGTTTAACCATAGGCTTTAGATTCTAGGACTTGAGTCCTAAATTATTATTATTGTTATTTTTGCATGATGGGCCAATTAATATTCATGATAAGAGTATTAATCCATCCATATTAATGATGATGGTCCATAAGTTTATACTTAAACACATTGACATCATCTAATACTTTTATAATTACTGGTAGTCCCTTAAATAATACAAGTAATAATAATAAAATATTTACTATATAATAAGGATTAGTACTAATAATTATATAAACAAGTATTTCACTAATCCCATAAGGACAATGATAAATGTTTTCAAATGCTAATATTCATAGCTATAATGAGTCTAGCCATGAGCTACCATGAATTTTGAGTTTCTACACTTTGGTCAAACCTAACCCACCATTTATGTTCCTAGAGCTTAGGTTGCCTAGATCTAGGACTTTATCATAGAATTTAGGTCTACGATCAAATTTTGGATTTGAGCTTTGGTCGGTGTACCATATAGACTTACTAATTTACAAGATAATCATTATCATTAGTGCTATAATTTATATTAGCTAACATAGTAATGACAATTGTTATGATGATAGCTAACATTGTGATATATTCTTATAACATTTAAGAGTGGTAAAACAAAACACTAGAAGTTAATAATGATATAATAATAATTATTATTATCCCTTTGTCTATGATAACTATTATTAGTATAATTAATCTACTAATGGCCATCCATATCTACCCCTAATAATCCTAACAATGATCTTAACAATGCTAATGGTAATCAAAAGAATCTCAAAATGGGGGAAGACTTGGACTCACCTAGCCGACTCAGTTCGAGTCGAGTTGACTCGGCTCCACTTACCCACCACTCCTTCATTCTCTCTCCTTCTTTCTCTTTCTTCTTCTCCTTTCCTTCATCCTTTCTGCTTTTGGGAAGTCCAAAGGTGACTGGACTCGACTCAAGGATGACCCAACTCAACTCAGGTGAGTCGAGTCGACTCGCCAGCTACACAACTCACTCACCCTACTCATTCTCTCCCTTTTTCTCTATCTTTCTTTTCTCTCTTCTCTTTCTTTCTCCTGCCAGCTGCAACATCCAGCAACAGACGTCAGGTGCAACCCAACTCGGTCCAGCGACTCAACTCGGCTCAAGGAGAAAGCTGAGTCAGCAATGCAGCGAGTCAGTTCAGGTTGGTCCAGTGCAACACCTCGCTCTCTCAACATTCCTACCTCTGCCATCAGCTCAGCAAGGGTCGTTGAACTCACCCAGTCCTGACTCGGGCTCAGCAGTCGGCTCGGCAGTGGTGCAGCATAACGAATGGGTAGCAGCACGTTCTCCACGCCTCTCCCTTCTTCCTTTCCTTCTTTCCCTCTTTTCTCACCTATTTTCTCTCCTTTCAAACCAACCCCGAACACATTGGGGCCTAATGGAGCTCGACGCACGGCTCGAACTTAGCATCTCGGTGCGACCATGGCGGTGACAGCCGCACTTCTCTCTCTCTCTCTCTCTTCCACATTCCTTTGCTTTCTTTCTTCTTCTGTTTTCTTTCTCTCTTTCCCTTCTAGTGAGAAACGTCCCATTGAGGACGCCAGCCTGGACGGACTCGACTCGGTTTGAGTTGTTTGGTGCGGTGGTTCAGCGGGGAAGATGACGCGACTTCAATGGCAGACTCCCTCTCATGGCTTCTCCCTCTAATCCAACCACATGGGACGGTTCTTATGGGCTGTAGGAAGCTTATGGGTAGGCTTTTTTAGAGCTTTAGGATCGTTTGGGTGGTGGGTTCGGGAGGAGGAGAAAATGGCTAGTTTCATGACTGCGGTTGCAAGAATAGAGGGTGAGCTACTGTTCCTCGATCCGCACACCTTATATGCTCACCCTAATCTTCCCTGAATCGTCGGATCAACAGCCAGTGGTTCGGATCTCCTCAGGCTAAAATTGCCTACAAAATAGTGGGTGGAAACCAAAACCGTCTCTGGTTTTGCAAGGAACGCCCTAAGAAAATGGATGGCTGAGATTTTTCCTAAATAAAAGGCTGTGATTGGAGAATAAGGGCAGACGCGGATCGCTAAGCTGTCAAATGAAAGGTGCAACGGAAGCTTTCCATTTTCGAAAGGCATGTGTTTGTGGGACTGTTTGCGCTGAGGATTGTGCGAACACACGTGCAGTCTAACACGTGAGATAAGTCAGGTTTTGATAAGGCCCAAGCCCTGAACATGATGGACGGTTTGGATCATAAAGTTGAGTCCTCATTTGTGGGCCACGATCGAAAGTTTCGGACATATGCTCGTTCGCTGCCAAAAATGCAAAAGAGGGAGTTCGTCCCTTTTAAGGAAATTCTCGGGTCAAACCGGACTGACTGCTATTGCTGGACCGGTGCACCGCTGGTGCATGTGCACTGTGCACACGTTTAAATCAAACTGGGGCCCATAGGATTATTTCAATAGATCCACACCGACCATTCTACTTCAGAGTTCCAACCAAGGATATTGATCGCTGATCAAGATAATCTAAGGTATAGGTGGGGCCCACGACTTGTTTGGTAGTCCTAATGGTGGTTCCTATCAATCCGACGGTCAGATCATCCTGAAACAGAAAGTCAATGGTTAAAAGGGTCTAATGGCTATTCGTATGTCTTTTGTAATGATTTACCAACTTGACATTAACATTAATACTAACGTTATTATTATTACTTTATAAACTATATACGAAATTATTTATTCCCCTTTGTTATTATTATTATTATTATTATTATTTTCTAAGGTGTTTATCATGGTTTGCATTTTGACTAACGTCCTTTATTTACTGTAGGGCTTAATAGGAATTTAGATTTGTAAGTGGGCCATGTTTTCTAAATACGTAGGTTACTGCACGATCTATGGATATCTGACGGTCAGATCATTACAAAATATGATCGGTGATGATTCCTAGGGTTCTTAGCCTAGTTTAGGTGAAACTCATTGAGGAACTTAGTAATCAAATGGCCTTGGAGACTGCTCATAGGGAAGTCAATGGTGATTATGATGATTTGAACCCTTAAGTCCTATCTAAGAGGACTCCAGTGCTAGTGGCTAATAAAGACTTTCTATGATCTATAATGAATATTTTGGATGGTCGATCTTTCAGTTGAACAGGCACATAATTTAAACCTATGATAACTCTCACAATCGTATGGTTGGCGTAAGTCAAACAATTTGTGGATTGTGCGGTCTAAGGCCTGCGATCACTAATGTGGAATTCAATTGTTTGGCGAAGTTATTAAAATCCTAAATCAAGCTTCTCTGATGACCTGATAATCTATCTTAAAAACGAGCGGCTTGATTAGTGTCTATACTATATTAGGCTTACATCCTAATACCCGAGTACTAAAAGTACAGGGTGTTACATCCATCCATCTAACAGTGTGGCCCACCATACTGCATGGGATGATCCTCACCATCCACTGTTGGGATGGTGGATATCCACCTGGACGCTGGTTAGTTTGCAATATATATATTATATATTATATATATATATATGATATGATATGATGTGTACTAGAGATGGCCCCACATGGGACCCACCCTTTTGGATAGGGATTGGCTGGTGTATATGTACAAAAGCTATCTAGTTGTTGTATTACATCACCAAGCTGTGTGGGACCCACCATTGATGTATGCATCTTACATCCACATTGTCCACTATCTGGACGATGGGACCCACTTAGCACATGTGGTGTCCACACCGTCCAGCAGGTAGGATGGTGGGACTCCATTGTGACACATGTGTATTATTAATGCCGTCCATCCAGACCATTTATCGGGACGGTGGCCTGGCCACTCACACTGGCTATATAGTTCCTACTTTGTCTCCAGTAGTTTCTGTGGGCCCCACATGAGGCTTGTGTTACATCCAAATCGTCCATCCTATTTGGTGAGTTCTTCCTAAGGCTTGAGACAAATAAAAAGAGATAGATCTATCAGTTGGACCACACTGCAGTAAACAGTGGGGGATTGAACGACTACCCTTGAAACCCTTTTAGGTGCACAAAAGCTTTGGGTCAATATGATATTTATTTTTTCACTTAATTCAGGTCTTTGTGACCTTATGAACAGATTAGATGGAAAATAAATGTTATGGTGGCCTTGTGTAGTTTAAACAGTGGAAAACATTATCTCCATTGTTATTTGTGGTATGGTCCAGATGATCTTTCGATACGATTCATTTTTGGTAATGCTCTAAATGATCCCTAAAAATAGATGAATGGTGTAGGTATAATATAATGAAAATGTAGTGTATGTGCCTCACCTTTATGTGATGTATGTCGGGCCCGCAAGAGAGGCCCTTTAGGATGTGTATAAGGCCCATTGGTGCGGCCCATTGATATGACCCACTTGTTGTATATGAGGCCTATTGGTGTGGCCCATTGACATGGCCTATTGATACAGTCCACTAGATGTATATGAGGCCCATTGGTGCGGTCCATTAATATGGCCCACTTGATGTATATGAGGCCCATTGGTGCGGTCCATTGATATGGCCCACTTGATGTATATGAGGCCCATTAGTGCGGCTCGTGGATGTGGCCCACTTGATGTATATGAGGCCCATTAGTGTGGCCTGTGGATGTGGCCCACTTGATGTATATGAGGCCCATTGTGATGAATTTGAGGCCCATGGGTTGAGGCCCAATGTGATGTATATAAAGACCATAAGTGAGGCGTAATGAGACATATGTCAAGCCTTTGTGTGGGGTCGAATATGATGTATATGAGGTCCATTATGATATATGATTCCACCATGATATATGTAATGATGTTTATGGCAGGCCATGCCATGGGAGCAATGATGGTTTGACGTCCACGTTGTAAGAACAATGATGGTTAAATGTCTACATTGTGACCTTCCTTTAGGCCTTGATAGGTCAATTCTCATCATTCTCTTAGTAGGTTAACCCAAATTATTAGGCCCCATTGATGTTGCATGGTTCATCCTCGCCGTAGACTCCGTGCTACCAGAATTGATGTATTCACGGCCGAGGGTCGATCTTCATATTATGCTTTAGAATGATTGTTCATATACGGACCCCACCTTGCACATAGGCCGATTGTTAAGGCTGATTATGCTGATTATCGATACTGATTGTCAAGGCCGATTATACTGATTATTGAGGTCGATTGACGTGGCCGATTATCGAGGCCGATTATGCCGATTATCGAGGCCGATTATGCCAATTATCAAGGCTGATTGTCGATGCCGATTATTGAGGCCAATTATCGAGACTGATTGTTGAGGCCAATTATCGAGATTGATTGATGAGGTCGATTCTGTCGATTGTCGAGGCCGATTCTCAAGGTTGATTATTGAGACTGATTGTCGAGGCCGATAATCTAGACTGGTCGACGAGACCAATTCTATCGATTATCGAGGCCGATTATTGAGACCAAATGATGAAGCTAATTTTATCGATTATTGAGGTCGATTATCGAGGCCAATTATGCCGATTATCGAGGTCGATTGACGAGGCTGATTATGCCGATCATCGAGGCCGATTGTCGAGGTTGATTATGCCAATTGTCAAGGTCAATTATGTCAATTGTCGAGGCTGATTGTCGAGGCCGATTACGCTGATTATGCCGATTATCGAGGCTGTTTGTCGAGGCCGATTATGCCGATTATCGAGGCTAATTGTCGAGGCCGATTGACGAGTCCGATTATACTGATTATCGAGACCTATTGTCGAGGCCGATTATTGAGGCCGCTTATCGAGGCCGATTGTCGAGGTCGATTATCGATGCTGATTATCGGTGCTCGTTATCGATACTGATTATGAGTATGTGACAGTATAGCATCATGATACATATCCATACGCATCATCTGCATGTTTGTTGTGAGATGTAATTGACCCTTGCATATGCCATAGGGTAAGTTGTTTATAGGACTTCCTGATAGGGAAGTTATCCCACATGAGCGCATGATACGTACAGGATTAATGTATGACTCATGTATCTCGTGTTTGTGTGACGGGATCACTTGATGTCCTATCGATATCAGGGTGTGGCCTCCACAGCACCATCGTGGATGGTCGGATGGGATACCAAAAATATTTGGTTCTAGCATATGGGTACTTTAGATGTCCGTGGGTGAAAGTCCCTAAACTCCCATGGTTAGGGTATGTTCAACTCCCAAGTATGGGGTTGTAATGTAGTAATAAACTCGGTGAGACTGAGGTCGAATCGCAAGGGACTGATACCTGTACGTTATTTGAAACTAAGTAGAACTAGAATTAGACTAAGACAAAATCTAAATCAAATAAATTTAAGGAGTAATAGTAAAATATTTATCTAAATTTTAGAGATATCAGAGGTAGAAAATTAGGGATTCAGAGGATCTACTTGTAGAAATCAGGGAGATCTTATGCCTGCTTCAAGAACTCAATTGGACTTAGAGTCTCATCTTCATCCAGTTGGAGGGTGTAACCATGAAAATCGAACTGAACTTTCATTGATATAGTTTTCAAGAGATGAAAGGTATATGAATTAGAATGGATTCCATCACCAAACCATGCCCAGGAGACAAAGTAAACAACAAAATTAAACTAATTACCAACTAATCAACAATGTATGAAGGTTAGGAAGGGTACTGTCATCCGACCATGCCTAGGAGACGATGGTGAACAACATGGCTTCCTGACATCATGGACATAAAAAGGAAAGGAACATGCTTAAGGATATCGCAGACCCATTATAATTTTAGTCACAACAGACCATTAAAAACTAAAAATATTCCCTTAATTAAACCAAAAGTAACATCAGTTCAATCTAAACAAAAGGCACAAGCAAAAAGTTCTCCCGTCACGCTACAAGCTTCACCTCTTAGTCCTGGCTAAGAGGTTTAGCCCAACATGATTGGACTAAATCTCAAAAGAAATAATAAGAAGAAATAACAAAAATAAATAAAAAATCTGAAATACTCTCTCTCTCTCTCCCTCTCTCTATCACTCTACTCCTGATGTCCCAACCATAGATCCCTCCTCTCTTTCTCCTCTTTCTTTTATAGATGATGTAATCATAATCGGTGCAGTGGTCTGTTTGGAGAGTCCATGCAAAACTTCGGATGAAAGTTTTCTTTACGTAGCATTGGATTTGGAAGTTTCTTTGCGTAGCAAGAGAAAACCATGAAAATCCTACCCTTTGCTGGCATTCGTGGTTTCCATAAACGATGCAAAGAAAAATGTCCCTACGAACGACTTTAACCCCTTTACAAGATAGACGGTCTGGATTTTCCAATCCGATGCTGACCGAGATCACATAACAGCCAGAGAAGGCTGGGTGGCATTCAGTTTTCTTGGACATTCGTAACAGCTTACGCTGATGAGTGGTGGTGTCCATGATTGATGTCATCAACGAGATCCGACCCGTCCATTGAATTCCTCTTGGAATTTCAGTTGGGAAGGGGTGTTTTTTCTTGGATTTAATACAACCCATCGAATCAAATATTTTCATCGTCTATCTTACATTTGATCGCTCTCTTCCTGTGTGCACGTGCGTTGACGCATATGGTCACCAAGGACATGGTCGACGCCTCCCCTTGAATGCATTGGACGGCTTGGATCATCGAATCAGATGATGAATATGACCCACTGAATTTGTTGGTGCGGACACTAGCGAAAACAGAGTTCCGTCTTTATTTCTGAAGATGGATCGGTCAACGCATGTTGACCGATCTTTCTCGGTCTGGTGCACTGCAAATGTGCACACCCCATGTGCACGTTCGTACTGATGTAGGGCCCATAGTGATGTGCATGATAAATCTGTGCCGTCCATCCATTTTGTCGCCTTATTTAAGGCGTTGAGTCCAAAATTGAAACGTATTCAGAGATCAGGTGGGCCCCACTTAAGGATTTAAGGGGATGATCTGTCCGTTGGGCCACTTATACGGGGATCCGTGGCTCAAATTTAATATGTACGGTTCATTTATAGTCCTCAGGCCATGTATGAAGTTTCGAGCCGAATGGATGGTGAGAACCCTATGATCTTGTATTATGGACCAATTTCGGGCCACTTGAGCATGAATGGTTTAATTTTCTTGAATTTCTGGCGTGTACACTCCTCGATCTTGGTCCCATAGAGTCCGTCTACTGCCTTGGTGATTGAAAGCATCAAATCCAAGCTCTTAGCATCCTTTTCAATCACATGCTCGTAAATTCACCCTACAGCACAAACACGATTTAAATAGGTCTTTAAACATTTTCATGGTTGTAAATCCATGTAATAACTAGGGTCTAATATGCAATATTTGACCTTCAACACGAGATGCTTCAACGTTTAGACTGAGTGGAAGACATGAGCGCTGAATACCAGGAGGTCGCGCTTCCCACTGTGTCGTGATTTGTTGAGAGGTGTGGTCTTATCCACCCGAGTGAGGGGGCTATAAATTAGGCTGAGTTTGACCAGCTCACAAATGGGTCCGCTATCGACGAGTTGGGCTGATATTGGCAGGTGGGTAGTGAGGTCTTTTTCACTGGATGGGCAGCGTGGCCGGCAGGGGCGGTAGCCATCTTAGAGTGTACTAGACCTCGGTGATGATCCCAGAGATGTACGATAATGATATATGGACTTACTGAGTAGTAGTTGCATACTCAACATTTGATTCATTCATTCATACACTATCCACTCGGGCTGGTGGTGCGCAACTATTTATTGTGAACCTTCGCAATGGCTAGGATTTTGATTGGGGCGTGCGACTAATCTGAGATCAGGAGTTTACCACATGGAGTCTAGCTATCCAAATTTAGGTATGAGACTGGTTTGGATAGAAGTCCCTTTTGATGAACCCCATAGCCTGTGATACTATGTACTATCATCTCGAATTCACACTCCAGCTTGGTCATTTCATTCACAACGCATATTATATTACATACGCGGCATATGACATTTTGGGTTGCTATGCTTCTGCATTTATATGGCCTACATGAGGTTGACGATTTTCATGGACCTGTTAGGATTTCCATGTTGTGCTGCATTCTCAGTATATGATATTTGGCTTATTATGACTCTGCATTGCATAGTTGATTTGCATTGTTTCCTCAGTATATGATATTTGACTTACTATGACTCCTCATTGTATAACTGATCTACATTGTTTTCTCATTATATGATATTTGGCTTACTATGACTCTGCATTGCATAGTTAATCTACATTGTTTCCTCAGTATATGATATTTGACTTATTATGACTCTGCATTGTATAGTTGATCTACATTATTTCCTCATTTTATGATATTATGATGCTTTGTATTGCATAACCTGGATAAGGCTGATGGTAATCATGAACTTACCGGCATGTTTTTGCATTGCTCTGATATTGTAAACTTGACACTTATCTTGTGCACACACTTACACCACCCTCTAAGCTTTTTATAAGCTTATGTACGATAGATGCGTCTAGGTGATGTTAGGTTGCAGCAACATTGAGCTTGGAGTGTACAATGGTCTTCTGGAGCTTTGATTTTAGATATATACATTTTTCTTTCAGCATTGTATTTAAATATTTATATTAGTGGATATGTGATGATGATGTTGTCTTTGTGATCTGGGTAAACTTATGGTTATGCTTCTTATGAGATAAATGTACATTGAAAAATCCTCCTTGTAGGATCATAGGATCGGAATCTGGCGTATGAGTGCTGGGAGCCGAGAATGGGATACTATAGAGGCTGTCGGCACGAGATTCGGTATTCGAGAATTTTTGTGAGCCCGATTTCTAAGTTTGGGGCCTGATAGTCGCACTTGATGAATGATCTCATATTGATATGGGCCCATGTAATAGATGATCCATATCAAAGGTCACCCCCTAATGGTAAATAGTCCACATCCAAATTTGGCTGGTATGATGGATGACCCACTTCAAAGGCAAGGCCTACACGATGGATGGTCCACATCAGAGGTGGGCTCCACATGATGGGCAATGGACATTGAACTGGGACCTCACATGATAGATGATCTGTATTGATGTGGGCCCACATAATGGATGGTCCACATCAAAGGTTGCCTCCTAATGGTAAATAACCCACATCCAAATTTGGCTGGTATGATGATGTAGACACCCTACCCAAGCTAACATCTTAAGAAGGCTAAAAAAATTCAGGAACCATGATCTTATCCTGAACCAAACCGTAGTCCCAGCTTAAACCTAAAACCCAAACCCAAAATCCCCAACTTCCAATCCACAACCGGAAAACCGTTCAATCCACATATAGCCTCACCTGTACCCTATACCTCTATTAGAATCCTTTTACCCAAAGTTGAGCCCACCTGTCTGAGCTGCAAAAACCCCAAAAGGAGGCCATCTCTTGAACCAGCGCATCAAATAAAGCCCACATGCTCGGGCACGGCCCGAGCGTGGCCCGGGCGGTAGTTGGACTACCGCCGACGGTACTCCAATTACCACTACCCGCGGTCCGTGTGTGGACATTTGGGGACAGTTGTCCCAGCATCTGAAAGTCAACTCTCTCAAGAAATTACCCCCCTATGCGATCTTATTTACCATTTAACAACCCTAATAGCCAATGAGAACATGCTATGTGGCGTCTCTCTCCCCTTAACCAATCACCACTTGCCACATCAGCATTCACCCCTCAAGAATCCAGAAATTACTACGTTGTCATTGGAAAAGGCTATAAATAGCCTTCTCCTCTTCACATTTCAAACCACTAACTCTTCATTTCCAAGCTTAAGAGAGTAAGAGAGAAAGAGAGTGAGGGAGAGAGGGAAGGAGCTCCCGAGCCTTCAAAGTTCTGATCTTTCAAGCCACCCTCTAACCCTTCCTCTTAACCTTTCCAACCCATCAAGTTTAGCCACGATTGGTTATAGTTCAGTCTATATCTTAGCCTACTCAAGATCAAGCCAAAGATCCATTCACTTTACATACAAGCATTCATCATGACATCTATTCCCTTCTTAACCCCCCTGTTTCTCTAGATCTCCAGTGAACGTATGCTCTATGACTTGCCATGCTTCAGATCTTGTCACATTAAAAATTTCTAGTGATCTAGTCCACTTTTCCTTATCTTTTTGCATAAGTATCATCACATCCACCTTTTAAACATGTTGTTGGACGTATGCTCTGTAGCTTGCCAAAATCTCGGATCTTGCCGCATCAGAAATCCACGTGTGTTTAGTCCTACCTCGACCGCATCATTCATCCCTTGAGATTTTCGTACCACACTAAGTAGAGACCATACATTTGTATGGGCATATAGGGTGCGTAACCCCTTCTCTCTTTGTAACCGAAGTCGCTTACTCGGAATCCCGGATCGCAGACCATGAGTTGATTTTCAGTGTCTACAGAATAACGACACCACTGGGGATTTACTAGCTCACACTAGCTCAAGCCTGACTCGAAAGTATGTGGTACTTTAATCTCAAGGGACATCATCACTACATTCATACAAAAAACATAACATTCAAATCAGCGTGGGCGTTGATTTCCAGTGTTTACAGAATGGCGACTCCACTGGGGATTTGCTAGCTCGCACTAGCTGAGACCCGACTCGAAAGTGTGTGGTACTTTAATCTTAAGGGATATTATCACTGCATTCATACAAAAAAATATCTTTGGCTACACTTGTTTAAGCATCAATTCGAGCTACGACTACTCGATCCCATGCAGCTATGCTTACCAATGAAGAAAAGCCGACAGCTTTGCCATCTCCTGAAGCATCTGCATCGGCATTAGTATCAACACTGGCACTGGCGCCGACACTTCTAGCAACTCCAATAAACTCACCAACTACTACAGCCATAAATGGGATGGCCCAAAACCTCAAAGCATTGCAAGAGCTATTACTTCGCTTGGTACCAGGTGTCATACCAAACATGCAGGCAATACAGCCTAGTGTGCAAAATAGCGCAATCTAACAAACTTCTCTTACTTTCTCACTCTTCATGCAGAATCAGCCCAATGTATAAACAGGAGCAACCCTCCCGCACATCTTCCTCCTAACAGGAGATCTAATCAATTCCAAGGGAAAAAACCCCTCTCAACCGATCCCTCCAAAATTAGAGAGCTCCGACAGAAACCATAAGATATGTAGAGGAAGTTATGGAAGTAGCAGGGGGTAGATCTCCCATCTACCAAATTTAGAGATCTTTGTCCCTTCCCTGATGCAATGGTACCTCAAGACTTCGAGGTACCAAAATTCAAAAGGTATGATGGTACGGGATGTCCTATGGACCATTTAAGAGCATTCTTTGGAGGCTTAATACTATGGCAGCTAATGAAGGAGCGTTGATCCATTTGTTTTAAAAATCCTTAAAAAATGATGCATTAGATTGGTACACATCATTAAACTACCATCGAATTAAAACTTGGAAACAACTTTCCTAAGCTTTTATTGATCATTTTGTGTACAATCTTAATATAACACCCAAAAGGGCAGATCTTGCTGCCTTAAGGCAAAGGAATGATGAGTCATTGTTAGTTTACGTTGGACGGTGGAGGGCAATGGTCGCTAGAATGAAAACACTCATTGATGATGAAGAGCAAATCTACATAATCATCCACTTGACAAACCCGAGTATCTCTGGATACCTCGTCTCATATCCATATGCTAACTTTACCCAACTCATCTGCACCGGGGAACAAGTCGAAGCTGGAATAAGAGTTGGGACAATCTCCCCCTGATGGCTTCATTATGCCTTCCCAATACAACAGATAGTGGAAGGAAGACTTATTGGATACGAGAATAATAACAGAAGTGTTCTTGATCTCCATCCAATAAAAGAAGACAATCTTGTCGCCTTTACCCAAGGTGCTCAATTCACACCTCAAGGGGGACAATGACAACAACAACAGCAAAGAGAGATTCCTCAACACCCCCAATCAAGTTCAATAGATGAGGACGGCCCCGGAACTTAAGCAGTTTACACCAATAGCCTAAACTTATAGTGAGATACAAGCCACGCTAGTTTAAAGGTAAATACTTACACCGCAACTGCCTAAGCTCCCCCCAAACCCTCTTCCACCAAATTGTAACGAGAATGAGTATTGTGCATACCACCAATCCTGAGGCCACACAACGGACCGTTGTTTCGCCCTGAAACATGTAGTCCAAGATCTGATTGACAACCAAACGATTGTGGTTTCCTCTCCTGCTGTTGCCACCACTAATTACACCCTTCAGAATCCTCTACCACCATATCAAGTATGCCCCAGTTCATCAGGAACCCCTACTAATAATATCAGTTAAGGAAAGCCACCCCTAGTCAATCCAGTCTAATGCATCCATTCAATCGTTGCCTACCCAAAAACAATACCCCCAAGTCTACAAGGGGCACATCCTTCCAGTCCAATCTATTTTCTATCAAATATGCAACGGGCATCTCCAGCCGGTTCAGTCTCCATGCCCCCAAGTCTACACGGGGCACCCCCTGTCAGTCCAATCTCTTCACTCTTAAATATGTAAGGGGCATCACCATACAGTCCAATCTCCATACCTCCAAGTCTACAGGAGCCACCACCGATCAATCCAGTCCATACATCCTTTACCTCCCAAGGGGCATCACCTGCCTATCTGGTCCCTACTCTAATCCTCGTGATCCAAGAAAATGCTCATTCTCTGATCAACATACTGCATGCCCTAGTAAAATCAGGGCCCAACTTCAATCATGTGGTAACTTTCCAAGAAAGACATTTCGGTACTCAAAAGGATTTATCTGGCTCCACTTAGTCTTCAATCCTTCAAGAGAAGAGTCTAGGACTAGTGGTTCCCTCCTCTAGGAGAAAGGTCGAGGAAGAGATTAACGTTGAGATCTTGATTAGCTTCAAAGCATCAACTATCCATTTTCAAGTCTTTGACATCACAGCTTCATTTTATCTCCTCCCTTATCAGTCTTGGATCCATAGAGTCAAGGCTTTCTCTTTAACTCTTCACCAAAAGGCCAAGTACATGTTCAGGGACAAGGCGCTGGCCCTTCTAGATGATCCCGAACAAACCTTTTTGATAAAAGCAGCCAACCATCAAGAGCTAGATATCCCGATCATAGGCATACAATGCTCCAATGAGGATATCACATACCATAGTCTCGAATTCAAGACTGTAAATTGCATACCTCTTACATGTCCCATCGGATCAAACTATGTCTTCCCTTCAATCGAGCACCAATATTTTTATTATCAGCTCGAATATCAAGAAAATACAGGCATAAGAGGACTGGAACATCTGCCTCCTATGGGTGAGGTAGCAAGGCACAAATATATCAAAGGAGGGCAAGATCGACAAGAGGAGGATGATCCCTTTATCCACACATCCAACAAATCCATAAGAGAATGGATCGTCTGTCCGGTTGGCAAGCCGAGATCCACCATGAAGGATCAAATGAGAGGAATGAGACTAACTGAGCCTCTTGAAAATGACTTGGGTAAGGGGCAAGAATTGCCCCTGATTGATTGGACCATAGTCCAGATCTCACCCGATCTAGAAGAATCCAAAGAGTCACATTGCATCGGGGATAAACTGAGAAAAGTGACATCCAATACCAACAAAGAGCCCAATCTCAAACTCATCACAACATTTGGGTACAATAATGAGGGCCCACTTACTAATCTGTCGGGTCTTGCCTCCTAAGGGGAAGGAGTGCAGGGCAATAACTGGTTCACAGTCCCCAAGACGGCACAATAAAAGAAAGTAATGTTTGGCTCCTTGATCCGAATCAGGCAATCCCTGATTCGCATCGCCGTCTTTAAAAAATAATCAAAAAATTTTAAAAAAGCCATAAACACCGAATATTTTTGAAATGCCAAAAAAAATCAAATACTTGTCAAAATCCAAAAAAAAAAAATCAAAAAAATTTTAAAAAGCCAAAAACATTAGATATTTTAGAAATGTCAAAAAATTTAGATACTTGCCAAAATTCAAAAACAACAGAAATTTCTCAAAGCACAAAAATAATAGAAAATCTTTCAAAACTCACAGGCAATAATGTGAGAAATGCGTCTGTTATAACACCCGAGTTTAAAGTCGACTCATATGATTTCGATCTGGAGTTAGACTTCAAACTCATGGGTTTGAATGAAGCCTAAGATGTGAAAAATGATGATTTGACTCTCGAGCTAGAGGATTCCCTCCGAAAGTTCGAGGTAAAGGCCAATGTCGTCGCGAATTGTCACGCCTCAAACTCAGAAACCGGGCTCACAAAATTCTCGATCGCCGAATCCAGCATTGACAGCCTCCGTAGTACCCCATTCTCGGCTCCCAGTACCCATACACCAGGTTCCGATCCTGGGATGCTATAAGGAGGATTTCTAATCATTGATTTAATTCACAATGAGCATAACCATAAGCATAACCCATGAACAATAACCCCAAGAACATCATCATAAAATCCACTATGATAAAAAACTTTAAGTATAATGTGAAAAAGGGAGATATAAGATAGTGCTAATAACAAATCTCCAAAAGCTCGACTGCACACTCTAACTGCGGCAAAGCTACGACTGCGTTTTGGCATCACCTACACACATCAATCGTGCATAAGTTTATAGAAAGCTTAGAGGGTAGTGTAAGTGTGTGCGCAATATAAGTGTGCTCAGAATGCAAGATTAGAGTAATGCGTAATCATACTGATGCGTTCATGAATGCAAACAGCCGTACCAAGGCTATGTGGTGTAAGATATGAATGTTATAGGCCATATCAAGACCATGCGATGCGAGATGCAGCTCAAGCATGCCAAATCCACATATAGCTCATCAATATCAATACAGTTCTCATTCTGGATAATCACCAGGGTTTAGTACACTCCAAATGGCACTGCCGCTCTCCTAGCCGCACAGTCCAAGTAAGCGTAAGAAACCTCACTATTCGCATAGCCAATAGTCTGACAATACCTATTCGGCACGTCAATAGCGGACCCATTCACGAGCTGGTCAAACTTAGCCTAATATTGCCCTATTCTCTCGAGCGAGTAAGGCCACACCCCCATCCAACTGACCATGACAAAGTGGGAGACACGGCCTCCTGGTATTCGGCCCTCGTGCGCTCATATATCCACTTAGTCTCGACGTTGGAGTCATCCTCTGGTACCATCGGGTTAAGAGACTTTCACCCAGGGACATCTATAGTGCCCTAATTGCTTAGAACAAAGTTTTCGGTATCCAACCAGCCACCCACGGTGTGTCTGTGGAGGCTATGGACCTGATGTCGCTAGGGAATATCACAATCACACAAATGCAAGTGCATGTATCATGTTATCAGTCATGCAACCATCCTGCGTGAAGCATGTGCTCATGTAGGGTAACTCCGCTTATCAGGGAGCCCATAAATAGTTTGCCCGAAGGCATATGCTATGATCAGTCACTCCTCATCTCAAGCATATATATGATGTATATGATTATGAATCATAGGGCGGCACTAAACTTATGATATGATAATGGGCTTTGCTCAAAATGAAGATGGGCCTAAACGACCTGCAGACTACAAATATGGGCCTATCAGTGGGCCTTAGGGAGAGTGATAATGCGGACTTTGAACCAACATCATCCTTATAATGTGGACATCAAACCATCATTGCTCTCAAGGCATGACTTACCTTGAATATCATAATATAAATCATAGCGGGATATCGCATAGGAATGGGCCTCATATATGTTAAATGGGCCAATCCAGTGGGCCAATCAGGTGGGCCGATTCAAATGGGTTAAGTCATATGGGCCTCATGTATATCAATCGGACCTAGTCAAATGGGCCAATTAAATGGGTCGAGTCATATGAGCCTCATGTATATCAATCAGACTTAGTCAAATGGGCCAATCAAATGGGTCGAGTCATATGGGTCAAGTCATATGGGCCTCATGTATATCAATCGGACCTAGTCAAATGGGCCAATCAAATGGGTCGAGTCATATGGGCCGACCGAATGGGCCAAGTCAGATTGGGCCTTACACATACCGTGGTGGGTCTTAATGGACGACTACCAATAAATCAAGATGGGCCTAATCATATGGGCCATATGTACATTAAATGAGCTACAACAATGGGCCCTATGTATATAAATGGGCCACTAAACAACTGGATCTACCTTATGTCTAGTCTCAAGCCTCAAAATGATCTAAAAAAATGGTTGGACGGCTTTGGATGTAACCTATGCATTATGATGGGCCTCATGGAATGACGGCATGGGGACTCCACCCGTCCAGGTGGTGAATGGACGGCGTGGATACAACATACATCAGTGATGGGTCCCAAGCACGTGTTCCACCAAAATGCTTATTTTACATCCAATCTATTGATAAAGCCACATGTACATGGGGCCTACCATAATGTTTGTCTGCCACCCAACTTGTTGATAGGGTCACGTGAGTAAGGGCCCACTGTAACATTCATTTTCCATCCACCCTGTTGAAGGGTCACGTGGACAGAGCCACTGCAATGTTTATTTGCCAACCAAACTTTTGGTATGGTTACGTGGTCGTGGGGTCCACCATGATGTAGTTCACAAATCCAATCCATTCATTGTGTGTGTCCCACCAATTTAAGGGTCCAAACCGAGTTTCAGGTGGGTCCAAGCTGCATGTGGACCCCAACATTTGATTCCATGTGGTTTGGCATACCATCGCATGAATGGTGATGGTGTGGGCCATCCGAGAACTGTTTATGGCTGATTTTTGAGGCCAACGCATCATGAAAGGGGACCTATTAAATGAACGGCATGGATGTAGAACATACATCATGGTAGGGTCCACAACTAGAGCCAATGGGGCCCACCCTTTTTAACGTTGGACGTCCAGACTCTTCTGGACGTCAAGGCAGCAAATGCATGCTATATATATATATATATATATATATTTTTTTTTTCCTATGTGGGACCCACATTAACCAGATCTACCCTATCCATTATATGTGTCCCACAAAATTAGGGGTCCAAACTAAGTTTTAGGTGGGTCCAAGCTTCTTGTAGACCCCAACAATCATTTTCTCAAGTTTTAACGGAAAATACTAACATTCTTAATGCACGACCCACCAGATAATTGGATCGGTCTCATTTTTTGGCTTAACGCCTAAAATGATGCAAGGGTTGGGATGGACGGCTTGGATCATGCATAAACATCAAGGTGGGGCCTACTTGAACTCCCATTTCCAAACCCGTTATGGGTAGCTTGTTAGTACATCCATGTCAGTTCACACTTCACGTTAGCTACTTGCAGCGTCCAGCGTCCAGAGACGCTGGACGGCGTGGATGCTCAAAGACATCATGGTGGATCCCACGTGGCCGTGGCCCACCATGTTATATATATAATATATAATATATTTTATATATATATATATATATATATATATATATATATATATATGTATGGAATATGGGATCTCCTAAATGTGGTGGGCCACCCCATCCAATGGATGAAATAGGTAATTTGGTGGGGCCCACTACATTCTAAGATGAGAAAAAGAGAAAGAAAGAGAAATCCACGGTGCAATAGAGGGACCTCGCCACTATGGGCCCTCATTGATACATCACATACATCACAACGGGTCCCACCAACATGTGGACCATAAAAAAAATTAACGGTGGATCGCCCACCTCTAAGCCTCCTCCTTGCTCCCTTGGCCTCCAATGCTCCTTACCTTCACCTTGGACGGTGGATGATGGAGTTTGGATGGTTGAGACGGGAGATGAGAAGGTGTAGATGGATGATGAGAAGGTGGACCACACTTGAGAGGGAGAGTAAAGCTTGGACGTATGGAGTGTCTTGGGTTGCTTGGGAGAGAGCTTTAAGAAAATGGAATAAAGGAATAAAATAAGAAAAAGAAAGGATGATATGGTGTGGTTTGAAAAATGGGTAAAAGAGGGATGGTTTAGTTTGAAATTTTTAAAGAAAGGGATGGTGAGGGAGAGAGAGGTTTGACTTGTGGGAAAAGGAGTGGGGTGGTTGTACTTGGGTAAAGGATGCATTTATTGTTGATTGTTGAGACTTATTGTCACGCCCCAAACTCGAAAATCGGGCTCACAAAATTTTCGATCACCGAATCCGGCGCCGACAGCCTCCGTAGAACCCCATTCTCGGCTCCTATCTCCCATTCACCAGGTTCCGATCCTGGGATGCTACGAGGAGGATTTTCAACATCAGTTTGATTCGTAATAAGCATAACCAAAGGCATAACCCACAAACAACAACCAAGAACTCCATTACATTTCCACTATGATCAAAAACTTTACAAGTACAATGAGCATAAAGGGAAATACAATGGCAAAGTACAAAAACTCCAAAATGCTCAGCAATGTGCTCCTGCCTCAGCGCTGCTGCGATCCAACGTCACCTGCACGCAACGGTCGTGCATAAGCTTACAGAAAGCTTAGAGGGTGGTGAAAATGTGTGCGCAAGGTAGTAATATGTACATGCAATGTCAGAGTGATGCGGAATATGTAAATGGAACCATGATATCATGAGCCGTACCAAGGCTATACAATGCCATACATAAATGTATCGGCCACCCCAAGGCCATGCGATGTACAATGCAACTCAAGCATACAGGTCCTCATCTATGTCCACACATCAATATGGCTCAATATATGGAATATCACCGGGGTCTAGTACACTCTAAACTAGATTGCCGCCACATCGCGCACAATAAGGTAAGTGGAAGAGACCTCACTATCCGTCTGCTAATATCAGGCGCGACTCGTCGATAGCGGACCCATTCCTCGAGCTGGTCAAACTCAGCCTAGCATTGCCCCCTACACTCGGACGGGTAAGGCCGCACCCCCTTCCAACCGACCACGACACAGTGGAGAGCACAGCCAACTGGTATTCGGCATTCAGTGCTCATCTACCCACTCGGTCTAGACGTTGGAGCAACCTCTTGGTACCATAAGGGTTTAGGGACTTTCACCCAGGGATATCTATAGTACCCCATGTAGAACAAGATTTTCGGTATCCAATCCTACCAACCACGATGCGTCTGTGGAGGCTACGGCCCTGATGTCGCTAGGGCGTACAATAACCATGTCATACAAATGCGGAATGCATGAATCACGCTATCCAGTCATGCAACCAATCCTGCGCATATCGTGCGCTCATGTAGGGCAACACCGCCTAACCGGGAGCCCATAAACAACCTACCCGGAGGCAAATGCTATGATCGGACAACTCTCATGTCAAGCATACATATGATGCGTATGATCATGAGTCATGGAACTGTACTAAACATGTTATAATAAAATGAACTATCTTACAATGCGGATGGACCTGGACGGCCTATACACGATAAGTACGGCCCAGTAATGGGCCCTAAGGAGAGTCGTAATGTGGACATCTAACCAACATTACACTCGCAATGTGGACGTCAAACCAACATTGCTCCCAAGGCACGATCTTTGTAAACATCAATACTTAGTCTGTAATGGATTTACACATTGCAATGGACTGTAGGTTGTCCCCATTGGACCTTACATATATATCAAATGGGCCATTCCTATGGGCCTTTTATTCATCAGATGGGTCACATAAATGGGCCACACCAATGGGTCTTATGTGCATTGCAATGGGTCAAAACCCGTGGGCCTAGGATTACATCAAATGAGCTTAGTCTCATAAGTCTAGTATGTGACCCATGGGTCACACCAATTGGGTCTTACATGTAGATCAAGTGGGCCTCAACCCATAGACCTAACGTGAATTTAATGGGCCTAAACCCCTAGGCCTTGCATATATCAAATGGGTCCAATTTCATGGGCCTTGAAGTACATCAAATGGGCCTAGTCCCATGGACTTGCAACACATCAAATGGGCCTAAGCCCATAGGCCTTATATGAATCAAATGGGCCTAACCCATAGGCTCTTTTATGAATTAAATGGGTCTGGACCCAAGGGCCTTGGAATATATCAAATGGTCCAATCTCATGGGCCGTACATCCACATCAAAGTGGGCCCCAACAAGTGTCACAAATACATTAAGATGAGCCACAAATCATGCTAAGATGGGGTCCACTTGGACCGTGGATCTGGCTCATACTTTGGCTAATTCCATAGAATGATCTGCTTAAAATGGATGGGCAGATTGGATGCAGCATCTGCATCACGGATGGAGCCCACGTGAAGGCCCACCATTGTGAATGTTGTGTACATATATAGTATATAAACCATGTATATAAATATATATACAATATTTTATATATATACTATATAATATAAGTATGTATGCATATGTATGTATACACACACACGCATGCATACCCATACCACACACACAACACACACATACTCTGCACACACGCTGCACGCACGCTGTGCTGGCGTGCATAAAACACATGCGTCAAGAGGGCTCCACCGTCTAGCGGACGGTGGAAGCAAAACAACAGCAAGGGGGGGGGGGGGGGGGGGGGGGCGCCACCGTCCACTGGACGGTGGACTTTAAGATACACATCATTGTGGGTCCCATGTGGGGCCCACCCTGTAACATTTGTTCGGCATCCAAGCCGTTCACAAGGTCACTCTGACCTGGATGAAGGGAAAACATAAATTTCAGCTTGATCCAACACCTCGGTGGGCCCAAAACAGAATTTAATGGTAATATTCAATCCACACTGTTTCACGTGGTGTGGGCCACCTGAGTTTTGGATCTGTGTCATTTTTGGAGGGGGGCCCACCACTGGGGTGGCCCACCTAATGAACCGGCTAGATGGTAAACAAACATTAAGGTGGGGCCCATGGCTGGAGCCGTGGGTCCCTCACTGGATGCCCGCCGTCCCACGACTGCACGCAGCAGCGTGCAGCGCTGCTGGCTGCGTCAGAGGCAGCCTCTGCCATTTCAAAAAAAAAAAGAAAAATCGGTCTTCCCAGGGATTTTTGCACGTGGGGCCCGCAAAAGAGAAATCCGCCCCGGCCATTGCGATCAGTGGCTCGAGGCCGTCCAAATGAGTCCAGAGTTTGGATTTTTTTTTACGCTAGAAAATGAATAAAATGAGAAAATGGATCCTTGAATGGTCGAGGTGCATTATTTGATGTTATGGCCCACCAGGTCTTCCAATCAACCCCAAACTTCTACCCAACGGTTAAAACTCTGTAAGTAAGAGGGTAGACGGCTTGGATTGTCTGGGTACAACACGGTGGGGCCTATGCAAGTGGGCCACCAAAGCCCTTCTTTCTTTCCTTTTCTTTTTCTACTTTTCTTTACAATGTCCAGCGTCCCAGACGCTGGACGGTTCATAATATATATATTTTTTAAAATGGTGGGCCCTGATGAAGTGGGCCACCACATGATGGGCGACATGGGAATAACGTCTAATGTGGGCCCCACTTGAATAAAATAAATACATCAAGATGGGATCCATTCAAGTGGGCCACCATCTTATAGCATAAAAAAAATAAAATAAAATAAAAGCAATAAAAGAGAGAGAGAGAGACATGGAGAGTGGGACACGGCTTGTGATGGAGGAACCCCGACATTATGGGCTCTCCCATACAAGAAAATTATACAATAAATGGATCCCTTGCATATGGAACCATTGAAAATGTAAGTCAACGGTGGAGATCCATTCTCCACCGATATGGACGGTCTAGATGACCTTTCTAAATAAAAATAAATATCATGATGGGGTCCATGGAGAATAGCCCCATCATGGAAGGATCATGATGATCCAAGTGGTCCATCGGCCACAAATAAGGGTCCCAAGTGAGATCCACACCATTGATCGGTGGGCCTCACTTGGTCCACCATAAAAATAAGTAAAACTACCCTACAGAGGCACCCATCGTCCGATCTTCTTGCTCCTAGAGGTTCCTTGGCACCTTAGCTTCAACTTCAAAGGTTAAGATGAAGAATGGAGGGTTGAGATGGGAGATCTTGGGATGAAGAGGTGGGCCACTTGGAGCTTGGGAAAGTTGGGAAATTTCCATACGTATGGGGCTTGAGATTTTTTTTCTTGGAGATTGAAATGAGAAAGAGAGAAAGAGAGAGAGTTGTAAAGGGAGAGAGAGAGAGTGATGGATGGATGGGTGAGTGATGGTTGTGTAAGAAAAACTTGACTTTTGAGGCTTTTGTGTAAGAGAGGTATGGGTTGTGAAGACTTTTGTGGCTTTTTGTGTAAGAGAGGTATGGGTGGTGAAGACTTTTGTGGTTGTTTGGGAAAAGGGATGGAAGTGATGTGTACTTGACATGTGATGGATTGATGGGTGATTGATTGATGGGATTGATGTGATTGATGTGACACATTGTAGAGATTTTCTTAGTTTTCGCAACGCGCGGCGTTTTCTCTCACCGAACGTTGGCCTATAACTCTTGACCAGAGTATCGCCTCGGCGCGTGAGTCGCGGTATCGGAACCGCAACGACGGCGCGGTCGCTTTGGTATTGGTCGTGGATCGAGTCGACTCGGGTTGTCGGCACATGAATCAGGGTCGCGTCGATATCGTTTAAGGGTCGAAGGTTACCGGAATTCGACCGGTAAGACCGCGGAAGTGTACGGAAAGGTACGGACTAAGATACGGGTCTTACACTTATTGTAGACATTCCCTCGAGATTTGTAATGCACGGCATTTATTTAGAACAAACACATGCCGGCATCTTCTACCCTCGGTATCGGATTGGTGCGCAAGTCATGGCGTTAGAACTGCAGAGACAGCGCGGTCGCTATGATACAGGTTTTGGTTTGAGCTAACTTCGGTATGCGGGACCCATCTTAGGATCGTGCGTAAACATCGGATATAGGTCGAGGGTTGCCAGAATTTGATCAGAAGGACCGCAGAAGCCAACGGAATGGTACGGTCTAGGATACGGGTATTACACGGATGATTTTGAAATTGTAAACTTCGGATCCCTTCAGCTCCCTAGAACGGTAAGCATCAAGAGATCCTCGCCTCCTGAATACAAGCAGAGGATGACAGAATTCCTGAGGCCTGGGGCTATCCAACCTCGCATTCTCCTATGGAAGCCTTACCCATATCAAATGAAGAACCAATCATACACCATCTGCTATGAAGCCTGAAGTCAAGCATATCAAGCAAAGTTGTCAAGATCATGTCTGAAATCCATAATGAAGTCCTATTGATGAACGATGGAGATAAGTTATTGCGGCATATCAAGAAGTGCTTCAAGTATTCGAAGCTTGCATACGGATCCATGTGCATGTTTCGAGTCTTTATAATCTGGAAAGTCCCTAACCCTCTTTTATTATGGGGTGTGGACATCATTGAAAGAATGAACCCAAAGACATCCAATGGTCATGAGTATATTCTCGTGGTTGACAAAAGCGGGCGCCGATAACATCCTACATCATTGATACGAACAAAAAATGAAGTCAAGGAAAATGATTGGTGGTAATCTCGATACAACTAAATAAATCTTGCAGACATAAAATGCACGACAATCGCTAGGACCAACAACAAGCAAGTTTGAAAGAAATGTTAGCAATATGGTAATCATGCACATCTTATCATTACGCCTATTAGATCCAGGGGGCAACTCTAGGCCATCCTAAGACGGTGTGCTAATTATTCGCGAGGTTCTTCCAGGAGGTGTCATTCGTCTCACCGTCATTAGGGGCAAAGATCTTTTAAATCCCATCAACGCTAACAACATGAATATTTATCATGGGTAATCCTACTTGACTATGTTAACAACCACAATCATAAAGCTAAAGTCAAACGACAGGAGGTTAGTATCCTAAGGTACATTCCATCATCATAAGTGTTCCAAAAAAGGGGGTGAAAAAAAAGTTAAAAAAATGGACGAATAAAGCGCGCAGTCCAAAAAAAGAAGAAACAAGAAAATAAAAGAAGAGTTGAACCCAATGGTGAGAACATAATTCACCAACCCATTTCACCTTAGGATAGTTTAACCTAATGTCAACAGCTTCACGATCGTGATTGAAGACAAAGTCAGGTAGCTTACCCATCGGCCGACAATGAATGGAGTCTAGTCTCCCGCCTTTGTACAAGAAAAAGAGAAATCAAAAGAAAAATAACGTGCCTAAGAAAAACGGGCGAGGTGAAAACCCGAAAGGGTGCCTCGAGTAAAGACAGCGGGCATGTAGTGGACTTGGTGAAAACATGAAAAAGCACCAAGGATAAAAAGAGCACAGATGCCAAGGGGCAGGCAAGAGCAAAAACTCGGGACATGGTGAAAATTTGAAAGGACTTCACGAGCAAAAATGATGAGAAAGTCAGTTGTGGTGAAAACCTGAAAAGGCGCTACAGACAAAAGTGGATAGAAAAGAAAAAAAAGGATAACAAAAGGTGCAGGAATAGGAGAAGCCAAGGCAACAAGCAAAATGAAGAAGCATAGGGAAAAGATAAGTCTTAGATCAGAATTCTGTTAGACTCTACCCAAATCCAAGGGGCATGATCCAAGTATGTGCTACTCTCAGGGAATCGGGATCCCTAGTAAATAAATACCAGATTCGATGTGGGCTAAGTTCAATATTCTGATTCCACCATTCAGGCACAAGCTCAGACGCAAGCAAACACTGACAAATTTAGCACAAAAAATTCCTTTAAAACATCTTTTTTACAAGTACATTATTTTCCTTTCTTTACAAGAACAAAAATAAAAACATACATATATATACAGGACAAGCAGCCAACAAAGTCGGGGATTCACAAAGTCAAAGTCAAAGCCCCGGATGCCCCCATTTCAAAGCCCCAAAGGCCCACATTTCGAAGCTCACAAGGCCCACAAGTTTAAAGCCCCAAAGGCCCACATTTCAAAGCTCACAAGGCCCACAAGTTCAAAGCCCTAGAGGCCCACATTTCAAAACCCACAAGGCTCACAAGTTCAAAGCACCAAAGTCCCACATTTCAAAACCCCCAAGGCCCACAAGTTCAAAGCCCTAAAGGACTACATTTTAAAGCTCACAAGGCCCAATAGTTCAAAGCCCCAGAGGCCCACAAGTTTAAAGTCTATAAGGCCTACATGTCAAAAGCCCACTAAAGCTCATTGTCCAAAGGCCCATGGTTCAAGGCCCATGTTTTCAAGCCCATTTACTAGGCCCACATATCCAAAGGAAGGCACACTTCATGAGCCTAATTTCAAGGCTCATGGTCCTAGGCCCACATGTCCAAATCAGGACCATGTTCCCTAATTACCCCATTAATTCATTAGTGGAGGTCATCTGGCTATTCAATCCAGATCACTGCACAATAAAAATCAGACAACAACGCCCTCCCACGAGGTCGGACGGATGTTTCGAAAATCTTAAAAATATCTCAAATAAAAACCATTAGCCCCGCCAACTCATCAGTGGAGGAATCGCGACTGTTTACTTGTACAAATAAAAACTGAACGATGACACTCACCTGTGAGATCGAATGGATATTTTTCAAAAAATCTAAAAGTATTTTCAAATAAAATCCCATATTCTCTAATTGTGGTCAGTGCAAACAACTAAATAAGATTTGATAATTTTTAAAATATGCACGCGACACGCAGTACATTGAGGAATCTTCCATATTATCTAGTTGTGGTTAGTGCAAACAGCTAAATAAGATTCAATCTCTCATCGGTTTCCCTGGAGGATGATCAAATCCATACATGATACAGATACGATTGGCCCGATCTCTATATCTGGACAGTTATACGAATGCTAGTAGAAATGACTGGATCTATTTCTGAAAAGAATAATCAAACTCAAAGTGACAACAATCCATTGTAACCAAAGTATGAGAACCAAAAGATTACATGGTAAAAGATTACCTACACATACCTAGTTCGGGATGTTCAAAAAATTTGGTTAAGTCTAAGTCGGCATAGTGAGTTCCCCGTAAGGTTACACCAACGCGCAGGGCAGCTAACCACTTTGACGATCAAATGAAACGAATACTCCTTGGGTGATTATGTAGCAAAGGAACGACAGACCTAACAATATGGGAATCCTCGTAAATCCGCATCAATGTGCAGATGCCCTACTTTTTCAACTTATCCTCCAATGCTATTAATAATCTGACGTGAAAGGGTTGTGATTGGTGACCCATAAAGCCGCGACAAATGCGCATGGGACAATCACAACATATTTCTCAACCCTCGTGATATGTGCAAGTCATCTTTCTTCAAACAATCAACTGACAATGATACAATGACAGGCTACAGATTCGAATCATTATCCTTCTGACCAGAAGGGTGGGGTGTCCACTCGCTTTGACCTTCGGTTGCTCACAACCTCGGTCAAAGAGGGGCATTTGTAGACACCCCACTCAGGCTAACATCTTGAGAAGGCTAAGACAATCTAGGAACCATAATCATATCTTGAACCAAACCCTAGTCCCATTTTAAACCTAAAACTCAGATCCAAAATACTAAAATTCCAATCCACAACCAGGAAACCGTAATCCAAACCATTCAATCCACATATAGCCCCGCCTGTACCCTATACCCTAACAAGAATCCTTTTACCCAAACTTGAGCTCACCTATCTGAGCTGCAAAAACCCCGAAAGGAGGCCATCTCTTGAACCAGCACTTCAAATAAAGCCCCCACACTCGGGCCCAGGCGGTAGTTGGACTACGCTGGGGGTACTCTAATTACCACCGCCCATGGCCTGCGTTTGGACATCTGGGGACAGCTGTCCCAGCATTTGAAAGTCAACTCTCTTAAGAAATTGCCCCCTATCCGAGCTTATTTACCATTTTACCAACCCTAATAGCCAATGAGAACGTGCCATGTGGCGTCTCTCCTCTCAACTAATCACTACTTGTCACATCAGCATTCACCCCTCAAGAATCCAGAAATGACTACATTACCATTAGAAAAGGCTATAAATAACCTTCTCCTCTTCACATTTCAAACCACTAACTCTATTCCAAGCTTAAGAGAGTAAGAGAGAAAGAGAGTGAGAGGGAGGGAAAGAGCTCTCAAGCCTTCAAAGTTCTGATCTTTCAAGCCACCCCTTAGTCCTTCCTCTTGACCTTTCCAACCCATCAAATCTAGCCACGATTGGTTATAGTTCAATTTATGTCTTAGCTAACTCAAGATCAAGCCAAAGATCCATTCACTTTACATACAAGTATTCATCATGACATTTATTCCCTTCTCAACCTCCCTGTTTCTCTAGATCTTCAGTGAACGTATGCTTTGTGACTTGCCATGCCTCGGATCCTGTTACATCAGAAATTTCTAGTAATCTAGTCTACTTTTCCTTATCTTTTTGCATAAGCATCATCACATCCGCCTTCTAGACACGTTGTTGGACGTATGCTTTATAGCTTGCTAAAATTTCAGATCTTGCCTCATTAAAAATCCATGTGTGTCTAGTCCTACCTCGACCGCATCATTCATCCTTTGAGATTTTCATACCACACTAAGTAGAGACCATATATTTGTACGGGAAGAGAGGGTGCCTAACCCCTTCCCTCTTTGTAACCAAGGTCCCTTACCTTGAATCTCGAATCGTAGACCAGGAGTCAATCTAAGGTAGGAGAGTCTTCAGATTTCTCCAACCTTACATATTCTGCGAGTTCCAACCGACTGCGAGATTCTGAGATTATTCGGCTAGTGACGACTCCAACATCCATAAATTAGCCTAATCACCCCTACCACTAAAAACATAACATACAAATCAGTGTGGGCACCGATTTTCAGTGTCTATAAATGGACAATCCACTTCAAAGGTGAGACTGACATGATGGATGGTCCACATCAAAGTGGGCTTCACATGATGGGCAATGGACATTGAAGCCGGGCCCCCCATGATGGACACTTCACATCAAAGTTTAGTGCATAATGATAAATGGTCTACATCTAATGTAGGCCCCACGTGATGAGTGTCACGACCTAAACTCAGAAACCGGGCTTACAAAATTTTCAATTGTCGAATCCGTCGCTGACAGCCTCTGTAGTATCTCATTCTCGGCTCCCGACACCCATCTGCCAGATTTCGATCCTGGGTCCTACAAGGAGGATTTTCAGTCTGATTTTTTGGAACGGTTAATCTGTTTAGGCGGTTACACATTTCGTTCATGGTATCAACACATATCAAAGAGACAAACCTATTCGACATGTCACACATAATATGGTGTACCAACTCAACAGTAATGAAAGAAACAATAGCAAACTCCAACAACTCTTGTATGCGTCCTGAAAAAGTGTAAGTCATATGTATGAAAAAACCACAGCTCGTAAGTCTACTGCGTGCCAGGAGTAAAATACGTCTTATCAGGGCACTCTCGTAAAGACATAAAAAAAACCATAGGCATGTTATCAACCAATCATGTTATCATAGGAGAGTAGATTATCAATCAAGCATGTCATGTAACTATACAGGTTATCATGAACATGACATCAATAATAGGCATGTCACTCAACAAGCGACCATGAACCATTAGAATATCCAATCATCATGAACAAGATAATCAATTTTCATTTTCTAGTATATGACATACGATGGAAAGGCAATGACAAGGTTAACGTGTAATCATTCGATTATAAGGAAATAATAAATCAAATATCATATGCTGAGGATGCAATGTAATATGCAAATTCTAGGAATCCACGAATATGTGGGATAAGGTTCTGCCTTCACTTGTGCACAATAGCTTGCCAACCACTGTAGCTCACCCAGGCTAACTAGGCCCCGCCCACATCAGCGTCTGCCTACATGTGCCCGCCCGCATATGACCACAGTGACGGGGCGTCATAATATGTCATATGCAGAGGATGTAATGCAATATGCAATACAAAGAAATGACAAAGCTGGAGTGTGTAGTTGAGATTATAGTACTTGGTATCATTAGGTGTGGGGTTCATCACAAGAGACTTCTATCCAAACTAGTCCTATATCTAAATTTGGATAGTTAGACTCAATGTGGCAAACTCCTGATCTCAAGTTGGTCATGCGCCCAACCGAAATCCTTACCATTTCGAAGGTATACTGTAACATCCCGAAAATCGGGGGGTCGAGCAAAAACCCAACTCCCGAGTTCCAGCATGTTATTTATGTAACATAGATATGTATGATTAAATGTTGTCGATGATAATGTATTAAACATGAGTGAGATTAAGCCAGAACAGCATATCATACTCCAGAGACAGTTAAATTAACCAGCGGAAGTCTGTAATAGTATGTATAACATATATAAACTGTTGTATGTCTCCAGAGTGTGAACATGTTACCAGGTTATATACATACATGTATACTCCAAAAGTAGACAAAACGAATATACATGAGTGTGCTAAAAATATAAAATGACAAGTGTCAAAGTATCTAATCGACCTCCCTGTAATCCCATCAATCAGAACACGCATATAGGAGGAATCCTCCTCATCATCATCAAATCCAGCTCCGCCTCACAGGCCGCGCCATCATTTGCAATCACAAAAAGGTCTGGTGGGTGTCCAGGAACACCGTCCCGTAACGTGGGAGTGAGTAGCTAACTCAGTGGAATAATAGAGCAAGGATTAATGTGTTCTCAAATCAATCACGCGATAATAATAAAGCAATAAATCAAACAATCCTAATACTGTTGTTAATGCAATTATGACATGACATGATGTATGCCCTCACCGACGATCACCCTCATGCGGCAACATCTTATGACCGCGGCATGCCACACTCCCTAGAGTGCTCCACATCTTCCAGGCACATGCAATGCTATGGTGATATGATTTCCGAGTTGTTATTAGTCCATTCAAACAGCAGGATTGGGAAACTAAGGTACTTCCCTTATATCAATCCCAACACAGATCCTGTCTAGGGTCGTCACTCCTAGTAATCTCATACGATGTATATTTCGTAGGTCGCTGCAAGGGCTGCCAGGGCTGTTGCACGCACTCATTGCTCCGCTCCCCCATCACCTTATCAATACAGGCCTACTGTACTCTACTGCTACTGAAGGGTCGTCGCCTCCCGTAGACTCAGAATACGCTCGCGGTCACTACAAAGGACTCGTCGCCTGATCAGTGTAAGCCGACAGCTAGAATATAGTGTCCCATACCACCATAATCTGCTCACGAGTCTAGGTGCTCACTGGTCACTATGGGGAGGTTTGTGGCCCCAGCGTAGGCCGACAGCTCGACCACGGTGTCCCATACCACCATGCCCGGCTCATGAGTCTTTATGGATCAAGGTACCATGGTTAACAGGGTTTACAATGGTAAGTTCAGTACCCTAGGTTCAAGCAGTTATGACTCATGCAGGGTGAACATACAACAGCCAGTCGGGTTACTTGACGGACTCGACTAGCGCGATCGCATCTCAAGTTGACGACATGAAGTGCGTAAAACACTTCGTGTGGCCTAACCACTGCCGCCAACTCCAGAACACGGCTCGCGTTCATCGACGCGTCGTTCGTGGCGAAGATAAACTAACCACGAATTCGCTCGGTTACCGACTGCCTGGACTAAGTATAGTCCCAAACAATCATGGAATCATGTCAGCATTCATGTAAGAGTAATGGAAATGAAATACAACCATGTGAGCATGTTAACACCTGTTATAACGTACAACTTAAGTAAATCATCCTACACATGTCTTTCACACACATAATGAAATTATGCATATCGCCAACATATAGGAAATCCTCTCCATTAGTCTATTAATTGAGAATTCAATCTCAACTAAACCATAATGAAATCATCAAGTACAAGATATAGCATACCACTTAAGTGCAACATCAAACATATGCATTTCATACATATAATGAAATCGTACATACGGCTAACATGTAGGAAATCATTTACATCAACATATTAATTGAGAAATCAATCTCAAATTAATTCATAACACCATTTAATTCAATACATACTAATACAAGCATTTATACAAACACTTACACTACACACTTGAGTCTACATATAGTATGTCGACCCGAAATGCGCATTTAGGCGAATCTCTTCGCCAAACTAATTATGCACGCATTCCAAACATTCTAATGCGACAACAATTCATGTCAATCACATCAGCAAACTATGAATGAAAACGGTACTTCCTACAAATGACTAAAATGCCCTAAATCTCATATTCTTCGTTGATTTACGAAACAGGAAACGGATAGCATGTTGTACATGTCAAACGGCGTTGCCGTCGAGAATCTACTATTAAACGACATTGAAAGCTTTGGAAACAGTCAATCAAAGCGTCTAAAATCCGCACCTTGTCTCTTATGGATGTGTAAATTCGAACGGAGCGTATACGCTTCGTCTACGGCGAATAGAGGACCTAATACACAAGTTCTATTAGCTACTTCGCTAGGAAACGAAAGGAACCTCAAATCAGCAACTTCTAGGGTATTTTCTTACCTGAAAACGCGGAGGAATCGTCGAGAAAGTGCTTGGATCGCGTGGCTTAAACACGTGTAGCAGGTAGCACCAGCAGCAGGAAATTCTCTCCCACCTCTCTCACAATCTCTCACCTTTTCTCTCCCTCAATCTAAGGCTTTTCCCAAATTCGGATGGGAGAGATATGAGAGGGTTTCAACCCCTTTTATAAGCCCAAAAATGCCCAAAATAGGCTCAGGAACAAAGTTCACTTAGTGCCTATCCAATTCGGGGCTGTTTCGGTCCAAAACATGCTTTCTGGTGGTCCCCTTGTCGATTACGATAGGACTTAAGCTCATGCGTACCAGATCTAGCACGTATTAAGTTTTCAGTCCGGCAGGGTTCGCAGATCGCACGTGGCGGACCAGTTTCAGTTCAGCGGTCACCGCACGTAGATCAGGGCTGGAAGTCTCATAATAATAAATAAAAATTTTTCCTGATCCGAGGGTGTAATCTGGATGAATTCTGATGGTCAGAACGCTTAATACTGACGTGTCAAGTCGTGTGCCAGATTTGAATTTGAAATTCCAATTCTGTCCCTATTCGCGATCTCTTCAGTCCGGGCTCAATGAAATAGTCTATGATTATCGGTTTGACTTGATTTTCGAAATGATTGTCAAGTCCAACTGGGCGGTTCTAACGGTCTAAGATAGGAAGTAACGGACTTTCGACGCGCGGTCTAAATCCAATACAAAAATTCAAAGTGGTCCAGAGAACAAACCCGCTTAGAGTTTGATCCGAGGTTATAGAGTATTATGGAGTCATATGTTCTACTCGATTTGGGTCTTGTAGAACGTATTTAAAGTGATCAGGGACTGTTTCCCAGCTACTCCAGCGTTGCGCTAGCTAACTTACGCTAAATTTCCATAGGAATTAATCCTAAGTGGTTTCTTTGGCTATGAAATTGGGTTCTGAGCGATTTTCCAGGTGTTTTAGTTGACCCATTGCCTAAGGACGTCAAATCCCAGATTGGTCAAAATCCGGGGTGTTACATATACATAATGATTTGGTTGCGCACTACCAAGTCGAGGGGATAGTGAATGAATGAGTTAAATACTGAGTACACAACTCCTACTCAGTAAGTCCACATATCAATATAGTTCCTCTTCGGATATCATCGGGGTCTAATACACTATACACCAGATTGCCCCCCCACACTGGATGCATAACCATGCAAACGGAAGAGACCTCACTATCCACCTGACCAATAGTCTATTAATATTTATCCAGCACGTCGATATCAGACCCATTACGAGGTGGTCAGACTCAGCCTAGTAATTGCCCCTACCCTTGGGCGGGTAAGGCCAAACTCCCTTCCAATCGACCACGATACAGTGGGAGACGTGGCCTCCTGGTATTCAGCCCTCATGCACTCATACATCTACTTGTTCTAGGCATTAGAACATCCTCTATGGTACCATAATGGTTTGAAAACTTTTATCCTGGGACATCTATAGCACCCCCGTGCTTAACAAGTATTTCCAGTATCCAATACTATCATCCACGATATACTTGTGGAGGCTATAGCCTTGATGTCACTAAGGCATATAGTAATCATGTCACACAAATGCAAGATGCATGAGTCACATTATCCAGTCATGCAACAATCCTGCGTGTATCGCACGCTCATGTAGGGTGACTCTGTCTCTCAGGGAGTCACATAAACAACCAGCCCAATGACACATTATGATCAATCACTCCTCATAACAAGCATGTAAATGATGCGTATAGGCATGTATCATGATGTTATACTAAGCATATTCTCAGTGTGTCCTACTATACTAGGTCCGCTGCATGACTATCAGATATAAATAATAATCAGCCTAAACACAAGAATAACTAATGTGACATGAGGGTCCATATATTTAAGTATCTTCAATAGCACACTGAAGCCCTATACCTCTTGTAAATACTTAACAAATGGCCATCAGAGCTCTTATAACACACACATACATAAGGTGTATAGGTTATGGTGGTAAACAAGTTCTAACATATATCATCATTATCATAGACATCATTCGACATCAAATTTATCCTCATAACATGTATTATGCAATCATGTGCATAGTGTACATAGCATATAGGGATTCACATGCATCATCAATATTATGGCCATTATCCAATACTATCATTATACATGCCCTAGGCATTAGTTGTCTATCATGCATAAAGTTTTCCTTACATCCACCAACATCATTTGTTTATCATTATCCATCCATCAAGTAAAATATGGTTATCTTATCCACATTATCATTACGATAATCAATACGTGCATTATTATGACTTGGATATCAAGCATGGTAGTCAATTAGTATGTTTTGTCATTATGCATATATAAAATATCATCATCATTACTATGAGGATCATTTTCACTTCATAATTAACATAAACAATGTCATAAGTGTTATAAATAATTACTCATCCATCATCAATGTATATGCTATAATTCACCATCCATTAATTCATATATATCATTTCAATCAACAACTCATAATCATCATTATCACCCATCACTAGGTGTGTCTTACCTATTGTGACTTCCACACTGGACTTGAGGTACATGCAAGGCATGGGGTCGTATAGGTCAAGTGTGAGTCCCACTTGGTGAACCAATAGGCCAACCCAAGGGCATAAATGTCCAACTACAACGCTTTTAATGGAGTGGATCTAGTTCCACAACTAAGTGTGCTCCACACATTCCACCAACTAGAACTAATGCACAATCTCAAACATAAAGGATAATATGCTAACATCTTTCAGATTATATATCATATTGGGCCCATACACAATAAACCAAGAAAGCCCAATTATTTAGTTTATACATTGTAAGATAGGTCTTTCTAAGCGTGGTCCACTTGACTAGAGGTAGTGTGAAAAGCACGCTACTCAATAGGCAATGGGCCTGCCCAATGGGCTCAAGGAAGGCTACCATTGTGGGCTTCTCACTCCCTAACGATTTCTCTTCGTGTTGAGCCTGCTTAGGCTTTAGGTTTACCTCATTTAGATGAGCCCAAGGCCACCTATGTCTTAAGAGAACATTTGGACATCAAGATCTGTCTACTAAATATTTTACAAGTTATACAACAGCCATTTATAAAACATGTCAGGTGGACCTCATTAAGGTAAGGCCCATACAAGATAGCTTATATTAGATGGCCCACTTAAGGTTTTTAATCCTAACAATATTTGAGAATTATTTTTCAGAGTTTAGATGTTGCATTAAATTCTTTGGGAAGGTGGTGGACCCTACCAACGTGGCCCCACATAAATTCTATGTCAAACAGACTTTTGTGCAATGTTAGTTTCTGGCCATCTTCAATTTAGATTTATGATCATGTGGGATCCACATTTGGTGAAATGAAGGATCCATCTAATAGCACTATGTATGGGCTTTAAAAGATATAAGGTGATCCTCATTGGTTTGGTGAGTACAATTTACGATGATGTCCTAAATATGGGTACTTGGAGAAATTGTGAAAGAAATATAGTATAGAATTAGTTTTGGCCCGATTTGAGTATGTCCCATGATCACAGGGGACCACCTTTTAGTGTCCCATCAAGTGCCCTTGGTTGTACTATATATGTACTTCAAAAATATAAGATGAGACCAATTGGTTACGCACATATAATATTTGGTATAGGGCCAAACATAGGTACTTTAATTTTCTGCACAGAATTTCTACACAACTGTGCCTTGCCCCATTTTGGGATCCACTCCCTAATCATGTGAAGTCTGATTTAGCTCGATTAAAATATTTTTTATCTATTCATTGGCATAAGTTAAAGGCTTGAAGTGGTGGCCTACTCATATCTCCAGCGTGTGGTCCACTATAGAGGCCCAGAGTTGGTACAAAACACAAATAATCAGATAATTTTTAGAAATGGGGTCTGTCACAACTTAGGGCCCAATATCCATACACTTAGGGATCATTCCTAATAAAAAGGTGGCACATCTCAGCTCATTTATAGAAGAATTAAACATCCCTCATAGTGGTACCCTTAACTACAGAGTGTGGAGCCCACCACAAGGTGCCAAAGAGGCCTACATACAATACAGTCAAGTGGGGCCCACATGCTAGCAAACCATAGATAAGAAACACACAAAAATATACATGGGTTTCTAGATTGGATGAACTCATAAAATGCATAAATCACAAGTGATTCCACACCCACGTAGGTTAATAAGAGGACGAATGTTATGTACAACATATATCCAACATACACATCTAGTAGTACATGAAATGTATTGATCAAATCTCTATGATGAGATTCTCTGTTGAAAAATCCAATCCAATGGATGGTTTAGTAATACATCATTTAAGCTGTATATAGGTTTCCAACCATACAGAGCCTTGGATCCATCTGGACCATACAAAACAATTTAAAATTTATCCTTACAAAAGTATCTGTGGGTTCAAAATTTCCTAAATTCTATAATGAAAGAATCTGACTATATGGACCGTACATTTGATTATAAAATATCTTAATTTAAGAACAAATATCAAATGCATCTGACCGTTGGAATCACGGATATAGCCCAAACAAAAATGGTCATAACAAGCCCCCAAATACATCCTTCGTATAAGGCCAAGATCTCAGCAATCCAAACTCCGATTGAGCTTATTATATGCCGTTGGAAAGCTGGTTCAATTTTCTATGAATCTAACGGAACGTTTGTTTTTAATATATTCACTAAAGGAATTAAAATTGGGTCCATTTTAAGAAAATCAGAATCCTGACAGCAGCCAAATAAACTTGATGTTACCGACGAATGGACCGTTGGATGACTACAAAATTTGGTCCAGAGTTAGTTCATATTGTGGTTAATATTATTTTCATGTTTCAACTCCGATCTTAGCATAGTTGATTTTATACGAATTTTACAAGTTGCTATCCAAATATAAAAACGGGATTACATGTGAAGGGTATGGATATATGTTCATCATGGTGGACCATACTGACATGGGCCACTTTGCTGGCCACCATAGCCATAAATACATGCACACAAGAACTCCACACTAGTGGGGCCCACACATATCAAGAAAATAAAAAGGAAGAAGAAAGAGGAGGATGAGGAGGATGGAAGGAGGGGTGTAGACTCACCTCAATATATGGATAGTTGGATGATGATGTGTGGTCCACTCCCTCTAAGTTAGATGATGGGCCACACCTTGGCCCCACTCTCTCTCACTCTCTCTAAAAATCTCAGAATTTTTTTAAGTATAGGAAAAGAATAAGTGCAAGAGAGCTCTTACTCTTATATAGGGAATTGGGGGTTGAGGTGGCAAGATGATGTGGTAAGTTTATGAGATCTTATTGGTGTTAAAAGTGAGGTGGAATGTGATGTATGGTATTAGTAGTAGATGGATGAGGTGGATGGTGTAAGAATGCATTGGCCAAGGTGAAAGAAATCTAGACATGCATTGACTAATGGATGGATAAGGGTTATGGGTTGTAGGTGATGCATGGTGGATGATGAAGTATAGTGTTGTAATTAGTTGTTTGAAGTGATGTGGCACAAATCAAGACATGTATTGAATGCATGTATAGGATGAGGTGTACATGAGCCATGATTAGTTTCTAAGGTATGGGGAGAGCCAATGATGAGTTTTGGGATAGAATCCAATTTTGTCTTATAGTGTTTGTCTTACATGTGCTAGCTTCTTATTTTATCATGTAGCAATTGTCTTATTTGTTGGTAATTTTCATGTTCTAAAAATGGGCTTTAGGCACACATGGGCTTAAGTCCAATGGGCCTAGCATAATAAAGGTTTCTTGTGTTACTGGATACATAATTTAGGCATTACATTCGATGAGTCATATCTCACTAACGAAGCGTCGGATTGGTGCACGGTTTTCACCATTACGATTACAATGACAACGCGTTCCACATGATAGAGGTTTCAAGATCATCCAGAACAAATTGCTTGGGTGAGTTTTTTAGGTGCATTAGGGTACAATGTATGGTCTATCAATGGTGCAAGTTGGGACACGTGTGCACACGAGCGATGTTGTAAAAGATCGAGATCCCACAATGGGCAACCCGCATTAAAAGAGGGGTCACATGATGGATGATCCACATCAAAGGTGGGCTTCATAGGTTGGGTAATTAATATAGAAGGTGGGCCCCACATGATGAAAAACTCAGATAAAGGATGGCCCCACATGATGGATGGTTCACATGAAAGGTCGGCCCTAATGATGAGTAGCCCACATTCACGGCAGGCCATACATGATGGACGGTCCATGTTGGTGTTGAGGCCTACATGATGGATGGTCCTCAAGATGGGGGCAATGGATATTAAAGGTGAGCCCCACATGATGGACAATAACATTGATAGTGGGCCCCAGATGATGGACAATAACATTGATAGCGGGCCCCACATGATGGATGACCAACAACAAAGTTGTGCCATAAAGAATGGACAATGCACATTAAAGGTCACCTCTAATGATGAATGACTCACATCTACGGTGGTCCCTACATGATGTGAAATTGCGGTGATACCGCTACAGTAGAAGTATGAAATTAGTCAAAGTGTACTATAGGGGGGTGAATAGAACTTTTAAAAATTTCTAATCTTATTGACTTGTAATGTTTACTAATCTAAATTAGTTCAGCAACATTATCAGAGAATCATTCACATCCATAACTATAAAGCATATTAAGGATCCAAGTTAAATAGAACACATATACTGCATATTTAAACATATCAAGCCATTAATTCAAATATGTAAGAATCATCACAAACACATCGATATATAGTGGTTCAGCTATGTGCCTACTCCACTCCTAGCTGACCCACTCCACCTTAGAGTGTGTCGGATTTCACTATCTGATGGTTTTAAATTAGGTTAACCGCAAACCTTCAAAACCTACACAAGGTACTGTCTACACAATACCAAAGGCATTCAACATGCCTACACAAGGCAATCAATGCCTACACAAGGCAACCAAACATGCCTATACAAGGCGAACAGACATGCCTACACAAGGCAAACAAACATGCCTACATAAGGCACAATAGATCCTACACAAGGACTCTATATGTATTATTCCGTCGAAGGCCTGTAAAAGGTCTTAGTAAGATAGTGAAACACAACCTGAAGACCAATCCTACACAAGGAAGGATCCTCATATTCTGTGGACACTTAAACATTTACCTGTAAGTAGGTGAGCCCTTGATTTAACACATGATAAAGATGATCTTCCTTGATGGCAAAGAATCTTCAACTCCCTTGAACCGTAACACTTGTAGATGCGCCAATAGTAGATGGGTTTGGGTCGAGGTATTTAGTGAAATTTTTCTATTAAATGTGGATCTTTAAGAGACAGAGTGATTCTAGGGTTTGTGCATTTAAAAGATTTCAACATAATGATTCATCATTAAGTAAGTTACTAGAAGATCCTTGAATGGTGAAGTTCATTCTCCAATCCAATCTATTGAGTATTCAATGATTAAGAAGGGTTGGGGAATGAACTTCCATGAGAAAAAAGGTTAATGATGGTAGGTAAAAAACCTTCTTGGAACTTTCTCTTTTTCTCAATGAGAACTCTGAAAACAAACTTCCAGATATTTAGACAAAAATCCTAACGAAAATAAAATGGGTAGAATCTTTTTGCATTCGATGTCATCGAGTGTAAGGCCCATATCACAGACTGTATCGTTTCGTAGGCATCCGCGGTCCTCCTGGTCGAATTTCAACAATCCTCGACTTGTATTCGACGTTTGTGCGCAATCCTAAGCCGAGTCTTGCATATCGGAGTTGACTCGACTCGAAACTTGTATCCTAGCGATCGCGTCGTTGCCGCAATTCACGCATCGATCCTATACCCGAGCCAGGAGATGTGGGCCCGCATTCATTTCGAAGAAACGCCGTGTATTGCAAATTTCAAGAGAATCTCTACAATCTGTCACACTAAACAAGTCAAGTACATCATCCATACCCCCATGCCACCTCACCCTATCACAAGTATAAGCACCCATTCTCTCTTTTCCCCAAGTCAACTCTCTCTCTCCCCACCCATTCCTCTTTTACCTTAATTTCAACCAAACTTGTACCTTCCCATCCCCATTCCTTACAATACCCATTCCATCATTCTTTAGCAATCCATCATTCCTCTCTCTCGCTCTCTCTCTCTCTCTCTCTCTCTCTCTCTCTCTCTCTCATCTCTAAGAAATCTCTCAACTCCTAAGAGAGCTTCCAATGTCCAAACTCCCCAAGCTTCCCAAAGCCAAGTGTGGCCCACTTTCCTACCCTCTCATCTCTAATCTCAACTCTCCATTCTTTATCAACCTCCATCAAGATCAAAGACAATGAGCATAGGAGTCTAAGGAGCTAAAGAAGAAGGTCGATAGGTGGGTGATCCATTGTTGATTTTCTATTAGAGGGCCCACTTGTGTTGGTACCCATTTTGATGTATGTATTGTAATCCTGAGGGGCCCATAGTGGCGGGGTCCCTCCCTACACACCCTCTCTCTCTCTCTCTCTCTCTCTCTCTCTCTCTCTCTCTCTCTCTCTCTCTCTCTCTCTCTCTCTCTCTCTCTTCCTGATTATATGGCCCATCTTGAAGTATGTATCATATCCATGTCGTCCATGCAGTGGGCCCACCTTGCTGGACTGTCCAGCGGACAGGATCACTACTTGTCTGTCTGGACAGGCCCGGATGTAGGAAAACACAAATGTCGACTTGATATAGAATGGGTGGGCCACACCACGTTTGGGACCCTTTGACACTATCCAGATGGTTGGACGCTGAACCCCCTTTTCTAAAAAAAATGTAAATAATATAATATATAACATATATACATATGTTAATATACATATATATGGAGGTGGGCACCATGTGGGACCCACCCACCGTGGCAGCCACATGGCTGCTTTAACGTGGGGTGAAATCCACGCCGTTCATCAATGTGGTGGGGATCGACCATAGTTGTATGTGTTTCACTTGCACCATCCATCTGGACGGTGCCACGTACACCCCACCATGATGGATGTTTTTCATCTAAACTGTCCATCCACTTGGCAGTATACTGGTCGTCCATCTACTGGACGGTTAGTGGCCTCACCATGATGGATGTTTTCCATCCAAACTTTTCATTCATTTGGTGGACGGCCACGTATGTGGACCCCACCTTGATGTGGTGAGCTCGTCCTAGGGCTTGAGAAGCAAATTCAATGCTATGGTGGGCCACATACGTGGACCCCACCCTGATGTATATGGTTCATCTAAACCGCCTATCCATTTGGTGAGCCAGTCCTAAGACTTGGGAAGAAAAATAAGACAGATCTAGTATCAAGGGGACCACACTACAGAAATAATAGGTTTGAATGCCCACCATTAGAAACCCTTGAAACTGTGATAAAGATCACTTTAGTTGAAGTAAGAATATGCCAATATGTCTTGGAAGGGGGTGAATAGGACTTTTTAATAATTTTATAACAATTTAAAATCCTTTCTCTCTAATCCTTATAACAAGCATATATTAGGATTACTCAAGAACAACTCTATTGGCTTCCAAGCATGCTAGAGGATCCAATCACAAACTATTTGAGAGAAGAACAACATGCAAAATAGTTTCTGATGGATATGACTGTGCGTGTGTGTGAGGTGTGGTCTCAGATAATTAGATATGAAAGTATTTAAGAAAATCACATAAATAAATGAAAGACAATAACAATCTCAAACATAATCATTTTTATAGTGGTTCGACTACTTGTTTACTCCACTCCCGGTAACTGCACTCAACCCTTGAGTGTACCAGATTTCACTAAGGATGTTTCACACGGTTCACCCCAAACCCAAGGTTTTAAATCAGGTTCACCTTTAACCTTTACAACCTACACCTAGGCTGACCGTTTATGCTCTCATGAGCAAGGGTCAATACAAAGCACCTACTTTTAGGCACACTAGCCAAGGATCTTTCATAAGACCCTTTATGCTCTCCACAGAGCAAGGGTCAACACAACGCACCCACCACGTACACTCCCATCGGAGGCCTCCTAGAGGACTTGTAAAGGGTGAGAAACACCTTAGACCTAATCCTACAAAGGAATGATCACAAGGGTCCTCTGAACTCTGATAACTTACAGATAAGCGAATGAGTCCCTTTTAGCTCGTTGTTGAAGATCTCCTCCTTTGTAGATGAAGAATCTTCTGCTTCATTGAACTGAAACTTAGAAGATATACCAATGCCTGGCGACGGGTTAGGTCAAGGTTATGATGGAATCCTACTCTCAAATATTTTTCTATAAAGTAGATGGAGTGATTCTAATCATCTATACATTCAAGGCATCCCAACTTAATGATTTTCCTTAAGGTGGTAGCTGGAGGATCCTTGAATGTAGAAGTTCATTCCCCAATCCACTCTATTGAATATCAATGATGAGGGTGGATTGGAGGATGAACTCCCTTGAGAGAAAGGGCTTTGGGTAAATGATCTAAGGTTAAACACTCAAAAGCACTCTCTTCTTTCTCTACCAGTAACTAAAGACAAGTTCTCTATATATAGGCAAAAAGTTCCAACAGATATAAAACCTTCACATTTTTGACAGAGTTCTATATCATCGAGCGTATACTCACGATTGTATCGACTGACCACTCAATGACATAAATTCAAATGTCATATTGTTTTGAAACCTTTTTCCAGCTGGTCGAGGAGATCGAAACCTGCATTGATGTCATCGGATTTCGAACTTCGATTTCATCGACACGAGGATCAATTCCTTGATATTTAAAAATGAGAGAGACATTACTTTTAAAATATTTCAGGTCAAGGATATGATCAAGGTACACTCGATATCATTAGAATTTGAATGTCGATGTTATCGATGGCAGTGTTGATGCATCGATAAATTCAAAGGAATTTTTAGTAAGCTTGCTGGACAGATAATGTCCTTTCTCGATGTCATCGATCCGACCTTGATATCATCGATATTTGAATATCGATTCTATTGAGTGACCCACGATCCAAGATAAAAACCACCTGAAAAATGTTGCTGAAAAACTGTGTCCGAGACCGATATCATCGAAGGCCTTCCGATATCATCGGTTTTTGAATTCCGAGGATATCGAGGAGTACTTTGATATATCGAAGGTCTTTATGATTTTCTTTAAAAAATAGGGACACAAACTCTCTGCTATCGATTTTATCGAGTCAACTTCGATAGACTCAAGTTTCAAATATCGATATATCGATACATTGATAATTCCATCCAGAAGAATATGTGGTTGCTGGACATATTTTGTCCTCATTTTGATGGTATCGATTAATCATCGAGGACATCGACAGTACTTTTCAATTCTATTGATCAGCCTATCGATAAATCGACAAAGGTAGAAAACTTAGAGATTTTTTAAATTTTGTAAAAAAAGTTTTTGTAACACCTCGGATTTTTGTCAACCTGGAGTTAGACGTCCTTAGGTAATGGGTCAACCATAACGCCTTGATAACCTCTCAGAACTCAATCCCAAAGCCAAAGAAATCATTTTTCAACCCATTTCCTTCAAACTCCCACCTTTCACCACCTCATTCTTCAAACTTCTCCAAGTACTTTCATATTAGACACGAATTCTCAAGTTTAAATAGTAAAGAACTATACGTAAACGAAAGCTCACTGTAAGTGGTCACCGAGATTGAGTCCGTGCACACTCCTGATCACACCTAACGACCCCAAATCACTTCTAGACCATCAATCGAATGGTTTAGGCCATGTTTCATTCCATTCCAAACCTAGAAATGAATGTCCTTAGGTGATAGGTCAACCCCAACATCTTACACTCAATCTCAAAGCCTAAAACCTCTTTTTATCCAATTCCTTCGAAATCTCACCCTCTGCCACTTTATTCTTCATTTTTTTTTCTAAACACATTCATAATACACACCAATCCTAGGGTATTAATGATGAAGAACAATACTGAAGCTAAAACTTACCGTGAATAGTAAATAAATGGATAAAATGGGTCTTGAACCTTAACTTTTTAGAATCTAACAAAATAAATAGGCTAGTTGGATAGATTAGTGTCTCCTACCCCAAAATCATATGCTATATGTTGCATAAACTCATTCCAATTTATAAATTGGCCCCAAAAATATCTCAAATAGAGTCGGGGGCCAAACGATCAACTTTCAGGGGGACTCAAGGTGGGCCCCATACCTTTTTGGGACCTGGGGGACAGGAGAACCTCGCCCAAATGGCAGAACCTCGCCAACCAGACCAGTGGTCGGCGTGGACCTCGTCTATCAACTGGCCAGTCTGGGTCTGGGCTTCAGGCCGATGGTCTTTGGGGGTTAGGGTAACCCCCTGGTACATGGGCCGTCCCTTATAAACATCCCAATCACCTATTTCCTTCACAAAGTGACCCCCCAAGCTCTCTTTTCTCCTCCAAACGTCTGATTTTTGATAAAAATCACCCCTTTAAACTCTTCCTTCTTCCGTTTCCAAGCACCCTCACTCCACCCTTCAAATCTCATCTCAAACAAAAATCAATAAAGGCTATTTCCTTTAGAAATCTAACGAGAATCAACTAGCGTTGCACTAGATGACCTATGAAATTCTCACCAATCACTTTCAATACGATCTGCTAGAGCCAAAACGTATAGAATAAGTGACGCTACAATATTCTAAAACCTAGGATCAAACTTTAAACCTGGTTGCTCACAGGAGCATTTGGAAACTTTGTATCGGATCTGGACCACACATCGGAAGTCCGATTATCCCGAACTTAGAAAATCCTGACCGCCTAGTTGGACTTGACAATCACCTCAAAAATCAAGTCCAGATGACGTCCCACGACGATTTCCTTGAGTCAAGAGTGAAGAGTGTGAGAAATGTTAGAAATTAAATATAAATTATGAAATCTGGCACGTGTCACTTGCACGACATTTTCTAAGCGTTCTTACCGTCAGAATTCGATCAAATTTTACCCTAGGATCAGGATAGGTGGCCCTTACATGTCATAGTACTTGTAGCTCTGATCGAGTACAGGCAGCAGTTGAACTGAAACTGGTCCGCCACGGTCGATCTGGATTTTTGATCAGACTGAAAACTCTGCCTGACCTAGATTCAATGTCAGAGAGCTTAAGTCCAACCGCATTTGATAAGAGGACCTCCAGAAGTACTCTATTGAGACGGAACAGTCCGTATTTGGACATAACATAAGTATACTTTGGCCCCAAGTCTATTTCTATCGATTTTAGACTTATAAAAAGGGCTTAAACCCTTACTCTCTCATTCGATATGATTTTTCTAAGCCTTAGGAGAGAGAAGAGAGAAAAGAGGGAGAGAGTGGGGGAGAAGATGGGGTTTTTCTTCCATGGATTCTTCCCTGCTACTCTTATGCTTCAACGCCGCTTCTGCACCGCCATTCCGGTGTTTTCAGCTCCGCTCTTAGGTAAGAAATCATAACCCTAACCTGTTCTAGAGTTCCAAATAGCATAAGTGATGATGTAGAAAACCTATTTCATGGTATAGGTTGCCGTTGAGCCGTTGACGAAGACTTATCGTCTAAATCAACTCCGTTTCGCAATTTCTGGTTTAAGGTGCGGATTTTAAACGCTTTGGTTACCATTTTTCAAAGCTTTCAATGTTGTTTAATGGTAGATTACTGATAAGGATGTTGTTTGACATGTAGAACATGCTGTCCATTTTTCATTTCGAATACATACGAAGAATATGAGATTTAGGGTATTTTGGATATTTGTAGGAAATACGGTATACGTACGTATTTTGCCGGTATGATTTCCATGAGTATTTACCGTGTACCTATACTGGTTATACGTGTATGATCTGTTTGGCGAAGAGATTCGCCCTAATGCACATATTGGTCGACATATGCCATGTAGACTAATGTGTGTAGACTAAGTGTTTGTTGAAATGCCTAAATCAATATGATTTATGCCTGCCATATGTTTGAATGTAAGAACATGATTGTTGTGTATTAGACAACTCCTTGATAGAAGGATCTGTCATATTATGTGTTGGAATCAACATACGTCAAGTACGTTGGAGTTGAGTAGTCTAAGTGTTTGTATAAATGTATGTATTAGTAAGTATTGAGTAAATGGTATTGTAGATTAGCGTTGAGATTGGATTCTCAACTACTTTGATGATGCACATGATTTCCTCCATGCTTTTTGTATTTGAATTGATTACCTTGGGCGTGAAATACTCGTGTATGGTTAACTGCTAATGATGTACGTTATATCATGCTGATAACATGCTGAAATTTCTTGTATTTCAATTCTGTCTCTCATATGATTATTGATTTATATTACATGTGCTTGGTGCTATACTCTAGTCCAGGCAGTCGGTAACAGTTTAGAATTCATGGTTGGATTTTATTCGCCACGAAGGATGTGTATGACGAACACGAGTCGTACTAGAGTTGTCGGCAGTGGTTAGGCCACACGAAGTGTTTGTGCACTTCATGTCGGTCGATTCAACGTGCGCTCATGCTAGTCGGACTCATCAAGTAACCCGACTGACCATTGTATGTTCACCTTGTATTGGTCATAACTGCTTGAACCTAGGGTACTGAACTTACCAGTGATAACCCTGATAATCGTGGTACCTTGACCCACTAAGACTCATGAGCCGGACATGGTGGTATGGGACACCGTGATCGAGCTGTCGGCCTACGCTGGGCCACAAACCTCCCCGTAGTGACCATTGAGCAACCCAAACTCGTGAGTAGATTATGGTGGTATGGGACACTGTATTCTTGCTGTCAGCCTACATTGATAAGGTGATGGGGGAGCGGAGCAACGAGTGCGTGCAACAGCCCTGGCATCCCTTTGTAGTGACCTCAAGCGTACTCTGAGACTACGTAAGGCGACGACCCTTCCGTAGCAACAAGAGTACAACTAGGCCTGTATTGATAAGGTGATGGGGGAGCGGTGCAACGAGTGCGTGCAACAGCCCTGACAGCCCTTGCAGCGACCTAGAAATATATCATCATCTGAGACTACTAGGAGTGACGACCCTAGACAGGATCCTTGTTGGAAATGATATAAGGGAGGTACCCTAGTTTCTCAATTCTGCTGTATGAAAAGGACTAATAATAACTCAGTAATCATATTCATATCGCACTGCATGTTCCTGGAAGATGTGGAACACTGAGGGAAGAAAGCATGCCGCGGATGTAAGATGGTGTCGCATGAGGGAGTATGTCGGTGAGGGCATCCATCATGTCATTTCATCCTTGCATTAATCACAGTATTTAGGAATGTTTGATTTGCTTGCTTTATCATTATCGCTTGATTGATTTGATAACATGCTAACCTTTGCTCTATGATTCCACTGAGTTAGCTATTCACTCTCAGGTTACGGGACGGTGTTGCGCACACCAACCAATCCCTATTTTAGTTTCAGGTGATGGCGCTACTGGTGAAGCGGAGCCGGACTTGTTTGATGATGAGGAGGATTTCTCCTATATACTGGATCTGATCGACAGGTTTACAGGGTTACTGATTAGATGCCAATACACTTGGCGGTTTGCCTTTTATTTACACACCCATGTATATCCTTTTCTTTCTATTATGGAGTATACATGTAGTTAGTTAACCTGGTATCATGTTACACTCTAGAGACTTACAATCATTTATATATTTTATGTATTTATCACAGTCTTTCGCTTGCTAATTTAACTGTCTCTGGAGTATGATATACTGTTTTGGCTTAATCCCACTCATGTTTTCTGCACTAATATGAACAACATTCATCCATCATTGAAAATATTGCATAAGTGATGTTCTAGAGCTCGGGAGTTGGGTTTCTACCCGACCCCCGATTTTTGGGATGTTACAGTTTTCTAACCCAAAAACCCTATGATATTCTAACCAATTTTTAGGATTTTATATACCTGGAGTTTTAGAACATGGGATGTGAGACTTAGATTTTACCTATAGTGAATTCGAGCACATATCTGGTTGAGGCAGACGATTGATTGAACTTCCTATGGAGCTTCTCTGTCTAGCTGACTCAACACTCACGCTAATTGATAAACCATGGCACTTTCAATCTCCCCCTTTGTCAATTATGTGACAAAATGCTAAAACACCTTAGAACAACATCTAGACAAACATATCCTAAATTGTGTGTACATGTAATCTACACAATTTTACAATTTCTAGTGAAACCATACACACAAGTCACAAGTAGCTGCTCTCCCTAACAACATTCTCCCCCTATCTTGATGTAGCTGCTCCCCCTAACACGCGTATCACAATTCAAGTAGATATATAATTTTCCTTTCGGGGTGTTTGAATTGTTCTCCCCCTTTTTGTTAGTCATTGGCAAATGTGTAGTAGTTGATATTGACTGATGTTTGAAGTATTTAAGAGAACCAACATCCAAAGAGCATATGTATATAAAAGATAGATGTACAATGATCAAAACAGTTTAATCAGACATCATTTTCAAAAACTATGTATGCATAGTAGACTAAATAGAGCAATGATATAAGCAGGTAAGATAATGATAAAAAACATCACATGCATTCGACATATCATAAACTAGATAAACCAACAGATCATGGTAGTAAATAGGAGTGAATGATAACCAGCCATATCCAAAATATCCAAAAACATATATACTACCCAAGATTGGTAGTAGTATAACAGTTATCCAAACACAATTACAAAGCCCATTCATGGGCACCCAAAAAATTATCATAAAAAAGAAATGATCAAAAACCACAGTATGCCAGTATAAAGAAATGTGAGGACATTTCAAAAAGTGATCATAGTGTCCACACTTTATCCGCTAACGTTGCCACCTTCTAAAGCATACTAGATCCGTCAGTCATTAGCAGTTCAAGAATCTGTTGTACAGAGGATTGGAGAGCTTTTATCTTGTCCTCTATCCCTGACAATCATCATTCACAGTTATGAAGCCACTCGTCAATTCCAGCTAGACCATTCAACAGGTGACATTCAAGTACATGACACCAATGATTTGTGACTGATGCAGGACTATAGAGGGGTGTTCGATTAGATCCCCAATGTGTTTCCTCAGTTGGCTTTTGACTGCTTACACCAACAGGTGGAGGACTCTTTGCATGAGAAGAGGCTAGACATACACCTGTTGAACTACATCATGGTCGAACCACACTTCAGGAAATACTTTGTCTGATGTTGTCGGCAGTCCTACCTAGTGTACGAGTTTGCAGATAAAGGATGAAAATAGAAGTATATCAAGATGGTCCCCCTTGACTACCTTAATCAGTTGTTCTGGAATAAGAGTTGACAAATACACAGGAACCTCTTAATATACATCATACAAGACATTGAGTACAAAGGGATTCAAGCCGGTGTCTTTGGCGTCACATGGGTATAAATTCATACTGAAGATACTGTGGAGGATTTTAAACAAGGTTCCTAGATGTTTTACAGTAAGTATATTGTCATCATTTCTAGGAATTGTAGCACCCTGGCATAGTGCTCGAGTGATTTTCCCTCACCTTCCTAATTCATTTAAACTTCTACCAGTGACTGGGATTCGAGTCACGCCAATGTCTAGAAGACGGCCAAGAACCATTGGCATAATCAGTTTGGAGTATTACATAAATTCTAGACGAATACATGGTGGATAATCTCGAATAACATGGCAACAATTCAATAATTTTTGAATCATGTCAAACTAGTACGGACCACCCATATTAAGCACATTCTGCTAGCCAATAGTCTCTAACAAGAGATCCACCCCATAGGGCTCAATGACACTATTGAGAACAATACAATCGATGATCGTAACTTGTTCCCAATCGGATTGGTTTTGAGGTGATCTAACATTTTTTCCTTTCTTAGCCTTGAAAGATTTTGAGGACAAAAGGTCCTTACCTCTCCCTTTAACCATCTTCTTTGCTCCACTTGATGTTTGGGAGCCAGCAAGGTAATGGAGGAAACCAGAGGGAAGGAAGCTAAGTGAATCTCTTTCTTGTTGTCGATCGGCTTTTATAACAAGTTTGTCGATGTCATCGATATAGTTTCGATGATATCGAACACACGCTCATAAATACATTGAGGACCGTGTTGATGACTGTTGGGAAAAACCAGCAGTAACTTGAAAGTTCTAACGGACACAGGCTTACCTTTTTGAGAGTCGTCGATCACATGGATAGTGAATATCGATATCATCGAACTTTAAATATTGATGATATCGACAAGGTCTAGATTTCATCGAGAAGGTCATAATCTGGCATCCCAAAACTAGCATAGTTAATTTATGGGATTTAGATTTGTGGCTGATACTTAATTATAAATGTCCCAGTGTAAAGATTTACCTATGAGGATCATGGTCACTGGGATATCATTAATGAGTGCATACTCCAATGGATTTTTGAAGATCACTAAAGCTATTTGAATCAAGAGGTTTAGTGAGGATGTCTGCGAGTTGCCTTTTGTGGATACATAATCTAACACAATAATCTTATCTTCAACAAGTTCTCGGATAAAATGATGACGGATGTCAATATGCTTGGTTCGAGAATATTGAATAGGATTTTTTGAAATGTTGATAGCACTTGTGTTATCACAGAAAAGACTCATCGTGGGTTGTTCAATCCCGTAGTCCAACAACATCTGTTTCATCCAAAGGAGTTGTGCACAACAACTTCCAGTGACAATGTATTCAGCCTCATCAGTGGACAATGATATTAAGTTTTGCTTCTTACTCTACCAGGAGACCAGACAATTTCCAACATAAAAACATCCTCCACTTGTTGATTTTCGATCATCCAAATTTCCAGCCCAATCAGCATCAGAGTATATAACGATGATGGTGGATGTTTCAAATGGATACCACGGTCCGAAAGAGGTAGGTCCTGCTATGTATTTAATGATCCTCTTAATAGCAGTCAGGTGAGATTCCTTAGGATCTGTCTGATATCGAGCACATACTCCCACACTAAAAGATATATTAGGACGACTAGCTGTGAGATATAGTAGGCTTCCTATCATACTCCGGTAGAGATGTTGATCCACACTCTTGCCATTTACATCTTTGAAAAGTTTGAGTGTGGTGCTCATGGGAGTGTGATAAGAACGACCAGATTCGAGACCAAACCTTTTTACCAAATCGTATGCATACTTGGTTTGACAAATGAAGATTCCATCATTTTGTTACTTGACCAGTAACCCTAGGAAGAAGTTTAATTCACTAACCATACTCATTTCAAATTCTGATTTCATGAAATTGACAAATTTGAGAGAAGCATCTTCACATGTTGAACCAAAGACTATATCATTCACATAGATTTGTACAATAAGCAGTGAGTCCTTTGTTGTTTGAGTAAACAATGTTTTATCTACACTTTCCCTACAAAATTTATGGTCCAAAAGAAATTTTGTCGATCATTCATACCAAGCACGAGGTGCTTGTTTGAGACCATAGAGAGCCTTGTTCAAACGATAAACATAATTGGGATTCTTATAATCTAAAAATCCCTTCAGTTGTTCTACATAAACTTCTTCGGCAAGATCCCCATTAAGAAAAGACTTTTTACGTCCATTTGAAACAATTTAAACTTTAATGCACATGCAATAGACATAAGAATTCTAATAGAGTTAAGGCGAGCTACAGGAGTAAATGTCTTATCAAAATCAATACCTTCAATCTGTGAGTACCCTTGAGCTACGAGCCTTGCTTTGTTCCTAATCACATTTCTTGATTCATCAGATTTATTCTTGAAGACCCATTTGGTTCTAATGACATTAGTATCAAGTGGCCTGGGAACTAATTGCTATACCTCATTTCTCTGAAATTGTTGAAGTTCATCTTGCATAGCATTAATCCAGTGTTCATCTTGAAGAGCTTTTACAATATTTTTGGGTTCAATCTTTGAGGTGAAACAGAAATGACTATAGATATTTTCTAACTACCGTTGAGTTCTCACACCATCACTAGGATCCCCAATAATTTGTTCTCAAGGGTGATCCTTAATTATGGGTGTGTTAGATGATGGTTAGGGTTCATTGGATGATGGATATTTGTCATCCGATTAATCTAGTATGCATGAATCTACATCATCTTCTAATTCATTCACAGGTGTATCTTCTTCATGAGGTTGATCATCGACTACCACATTAACTGACTCCTGAATAGTGAGGGTTCTTAGGTTGTATACTCTATAAGCAAGATTATTCATGGCATACCCTAAAAAGATACCTTCATCACTTTTAGAATCAAATTTTCTTAGGTGATCTCTGTCTCTTAAGATATAACATTTGCTACCAAAGACTCGAAAATATTTCACACTAGGTAGTTTTTCTTACCATAATTCGTATGGAGTTTTGTTCAGACCTACTCTAAGATATACTTTATTAATGATGTAGTAGGTGGTATTGACAACTTCTGTCCAAAAACTTTTTACCGTATCTTTCTCATTTAGCATAACTGACCCTATTTCCTGCAATACTCGATTTTTTCTTTCAACAACTCCATTTTGCTGTGGGGTTTTTAGGGCGGAGAATTCATGGCGAATTCCTTTCTCATTGTAATATTTTTCAAATATTTCATTTTAAAATTCCCCACTTCTGATGCGAATGATGTCATATCCTTTTTCATTTTGAAGTCGCTTCGCCAAGGTCACAAATTCCTCAAAAGCATCCGATTTTTCTCAAAAAAAAAGCGACCCAAGTAAATCTGGTGTAGTCATCTACTACAACCAGGAAGAATCTTTTCTTACCATGTCTTTCCACTTTGGTTGGACCAAATAGATCCATATGCAGTAAATCTAAAGGTTTTGCGGTTGCTATGGTGGTTATCTTTTTGTGGCCGACTTTTATTTGTTTTTCTTTTTAGACATTCTCCATAAACAACTTTTTCTTCTTTTTTAATCTTGGGAAGTCCTCTAACTAAATTTTTTAAACTGAGCTTAACTAAATTTCGAGAGTGGACATGTCCCAACCTTTAGTGCCATAATTTTCATTCATTCTTTACAGCTATATTACACTTTGTGGATAACACACTCTCATTTGTACTTTCGATGACATAACAGTTATCACTAGTACGTAAACCTTTTATGAGAGATTTTCCTGTATGATCTAAGATCCTACACACATCCTTTGAGAAAGTGACTAAATGTTCTTTATCACAGATTTAGGAGATACTAAGGAGATTATGTTTCAGATCTTTTACACAGAGGACTTGTTTGATTTTTGGAAGGCCTGGTACAACTATTGTTCCTTATCCTATAATTTTGGCTGAGCTACCATCTCCAAATGTGACTAATCCTCCATCAAAGTTTGAATACTCACATAAGTGAGTTTGATCACCAGTCATGTGTCTGTAGCATACACTATCAAGGTACCATTTTGAACTATTTCTAACTTTCAGAGCAGTATGGATTACAAGGGAATTATTTTGACCTGTCACATCCTCTGAGACAGTCTTGATCATGATTCCAACTTCAGTCAAGATCACTCTCTAGGCGGTGAAGCCCTTAATAAAGACCTGCTCTGATACTAATTGAAATTGCGGTAAAGACCGCTTTGGTCGAAGTAGGAATATGCCAATATGTCCTAGAGGGGGGTGAATAGGGCTTTTTAATAATTTTATAACAATTTAAAATCTTATCTCTCTAATCCTTATAACAAGCATATATTAGGATTACTCAAGAGCAACTCTACTAGCTTTCAAGCCTGGTAGAGGATCCAATCACAAACTATTTGAGAGATGAACAATATGCAAACTGGTTTATGATGGATATGACTGTGCATGTGTGTGAGGTGTGATCTCAGATAATCAGATATGAAAGTATTTAAGGAAATCACATAAATAAATGAAAGACAATAAAAATCTCAAACACAATCATTTTTATATTGGTTCGACTACTTATCTACTCCACTCCCGGTAATCGCACTCAACTCTTAAGTGTACCGGATTTCACTAAGGAGGTTTCACATGGTTCACCCCAAACCCAAGGTTTTAAATCAAGTTCACCTTTAACCTTTACAACCTAAACCTAGGCTGACTGTTTATGCTCTCACGGGCAAGGGTCAACACAAAGCACCCACTTTTAGGCACACTGGCCAAAGATCTTACACAAGACCCTAACTGTTTATGCTCTCCACAGAGTAAGGGTCAACAAAAGTACCCACCATGTACACTCCCACTGGAGGCCTCTTAGAGGACTTACAAGAGGTGAGAAACACCCTAGACCCAATCCTACAAAGGAATGATCACAAGGGTCCTCTAGACTCTAATAACTTACAGATAAGCGAATGAGTCCCTTTTAACTCATTGTTGAAGATCTCCTCCTTTATTGATGAAGAATCTTCTACTTTCTTAAACCGAAACTTAGAAGATATACCCATGCCTGACGACGGGTTGGGTCAAGGTTATGATGGAATCCTACTCTCAAATATTTTTCTATAAAGGAGATAGAGTAATTCTAATCATTTATGCATTCAAGGCATCCCAACTTAATGATTTGCCATTAAAGTGGTAGCTGGAGGATCCTTGAATGTGAAAGTTCATTCCCCAATCCACTCTATTAAATATCAATGATGAGGGTGGATTGGAGGATGAACTCTCTTGAGAGAAAGGGCTTTAGGTAAATGATTTAAGGTTAAACGCTTAAAAGCATTCTCTTCTTTCTCTACTAGCAACTAAAGACAAGTTCTCTATATATAGGTAAAAAGTTTCAACGGATATAAAACGGTCGCATTTATGACAGAGTTCGATATCATCGAGCAGCGTCGATATCATCAAGCATGTACTCTCGATTGCATCGACTGGCCACTGGATGACACAAAATCAAATGTCATATGCTTTTGAAACCTTTTGCCAACTGGTCGAGGAGATCGAAACCTGCATTGATGTCATCAAATTTTGAACTCTGATTTTATCGACACAAGGATCGATTTCTCGACATTTAAAAATGAGAGAGACAATGCTTTTGAAATATTTCAGGTCAAGGATATGATTGAGGTACACTTGATATCATCGGAATTTGAATGTCGATGATATCGATGGCAGTGTCGATACATTGATAAATCCAAAAGATTTTCTAGTAAGCTTGCTGGACAGATAATGTCCTTTCCCTATGTCATTGACCCGACCTCGATATCATCGATATTTGAATATCGATTCTATCGAGTGACCCTCGATCCAAGATAAAAATCACTTGAAAAATGTTGCTGAAAAACTGTGTCCAAGACCGATATCATCGACTTTTTAATTCCAAGGATATCGAGGAGTATTTCGATATATCGAAGGTCTTTTTGATTTTCTTTAGAAAAATAAGGACACATTGTAACTCTCCCTAGGGCCCATTGTTATGAGGCCCATCACAATGTGAGATTTCTCCATGATGTATGTAATGATGCTTATGGCGGCCATGCCTTGGGAGTAATGATGGTTTGACGTCCACATTGTAAGAACAATGATGGTTAAATGTCTGCATTATAACTCTCCCTAGGGCCCATTGTTAGGCCCATACTTGTTATGTGTAGGCTGTCTAGGCCCATCTTTGTTATGAATAGAGTCCATCACTATATAACATGCTTAGTATAACTTCATAACTCATGCTCTGTAACGCCCTGGAAAAATCCGTACTTGGACTCGAGTACTAACTGGACCAGAAATTGCGTAGAATTAATTCCTTTAGAAAATAAGTGTAAGTTAGCTAGCGCAACGCTAGAGTAGCTGGAAAATAGTCCCTGATCACTTTAAATATGTTCTACAAGACCCAAAGCGAGTAGAACCAAAGACACTATAATACTCTAAAATCTCGGATCAAACTCTAAGCCGGTTTGTTCTCTGGACCTCTTTGAAACTTTATATTGGATCTAGACCGCGCGTCGAAAGTCCGATACCTACAATCTTAGACCGTTAGAACCGCCTAGCTGGACTTGACAATTATTTCAAAAATCAAGTCCAACCGACATTCGCAGGCTATTTCATTGAGCCTGGACTGAAGAGAGTGAGAATAGGGTTAGATTTGGAATTTAAAATTCAAATCTGGCACACGACTTGACGCGTTATTATTAAGCATTCTAACCGTCAGAATTCAGCCAAATTACACCCTCGGATCAAGAAAAATTTCTATTTCATATCATGAGACTTCCAGACCTGATCTACGTGTGGTGACCGCTGAACTGAAACTGGACCACCATGGGCGATCTACGAACACTGATGGTCTGAAAATGGGATGTGAGCGACATCCGACGCTCATGAACTTAAGTCCGATCGCATTCGGCCAGGGGACCACCAGAAATGTCCTTTTGGACCAAAACAACCACGATTTGGATATATCTTAAGTATACATTGTTCCCGAGCCTATTTCAGGCATGTTTGGGCTTATAAAAGGGCTTGAAACCCTCACTCCTCTCACCCATCCGAATTTGCTAGAAACCCTAGCAAGAGTGAGAGAGAAAGTGAGAGTTTGTGAGAGTGAGTAGGAGAGAATTTCTTGCTGCTCGTGCCACCTGCTACATGTGTTTAAGCAACACGCTCCAATCACTTGGCCGGTGATTTCTCCGCATTTTTAGGTAAGAAAATACCCTAAACTCTTGTTGATTTTCTGATCCTTCGTTTCCATGGCAAACTAGCTGATAGATCTTGTAAATTAGGTTGCCTATTTGCCGTAGTTGAAGCGTATATGCTCCGTTCAAATTAACACACTTATAGGAGAAAAGGTGTAGATTTTAGACACTTTGATTAACTGTTTCCAACGCTTTCAATATTATTTAATAGTAGATTATCGACGGTAACGCCGTTTGACATGTACAACATGCTGTCCGTTTCCTGTTTCGTAAATAAACGAAGAATGTGAGATTTAGGGCATTTTAGTCATTTGTAGGAAATACTGTTTTCATCCATAAATTGCTGATGTGATTGACATGGCTTCTTATCTCATTAGGATACTAGGAATACATGCATAATAGTTTGGCAAAGAGATTCGCCTAAATGCGCACTTTGAGTTAACATACTATATGTAGACTTAAGTGTGTAGTGTAAGTGTTTGTATAAATGCTTGTACTAGTATGTATTGAATTAAATGGTGTTATGAATTAGTTTAAGATTGATTTCTCAATTAATATGCTGATGTAAATGATTTCCTACATGTTGGCTATATGCATGATTTCATTGTATGTATGAAATGCATGTGTTGGAAGATTTACTTAAGTTGTATGCTATAACATGTGTTAACATGCTCACATAGTTGTATTTCATTTTCAATACTCACACATGATTGCTGATGTGAATTCATAATTGTTTGGGACTATACCTAGTCCAGGCAGTCGGCCACCGAGCAAGTTCGTGGTTGGCCTATCTTTGCCACGAACGACGCGTCGATGAACGCGAGCCGTGTTTTGGAGTTAGCGGCAGTGGTTAGGCCACATGAAGTATTTTACGCACTTCATGTCGTTCGACTTGAGATGCGCTCGTGCTAGTCAAGCCCGTTAAGTAACCCGACTGGCCGTTGTATGTTCACCCTGTATGCTGAACTTACCATTGTAAACCCTGTCAACCATGGTACCTTGATCCACAAAGACTCATGAGCCGGGCATGGTGCTATGGGACACCGTGGTCGAGCTGTCGGCCTACGCTGGGGCCACAAATCTCCTCGTAGTGACCAGTGAGCACCTATGTCTCGTGAGCAGATTATGGTGGTATGGGACACTATATTCTTACTGTCAGCCTTCACTGATCAGGCGACGAGTCCTTTGTAGTGACCGCGAGCGTATTCTGAATCTACGGGAGGTGACGACCCTTCCGTAGCAGTGAGAGTACAGTAGGCCTGTATTGATAAGGTGATGGGGGAGCGGTGCAACGAGTGCGAGCAACAGCCCTAGAAGCCCTTGCAGCGACCTATAAAATATACATCGTGTGAGATTACTAGGGTTGATGACCCTAGACAGGATCTGTGTTGGGATTGATATAAGGGAAGTACCTTAGTTTCCCAATCCTGCTGTTTGAATGGACTAATAACAACTTAGAAATCATATCACCATTACATTGCATGTGCTTGGAAGATGTGGAGCACTGTGGGACGATTGCATGCCGCGTTCGTAAGATGGTGCCGTGTGAGGGAGATCGTCGGTGAGGGGATCCATCATGTCATGTCATATTGCATTAACAACAGTATTAGGATTGTTTGATTTACTGCTTTACTATTATCGCATGATTGAATTGTGAACATGTTAATCTTTGCTTTATTATTCCACTGAGTTAGCTACTCACTCCCACGTTACGGGATGGTGTTTGCAACACCTACCAGACCCTGTTTTAGATGCAGGTGAGGCTGCGATCCAGGAGGCAGAGCCGGACTATGATGAGGACCAGGACGAGTTCTCATACATGCAGTACCACGACGGCTTTGCTTAGGTGACCTGGATTGACGGGACTTCTCAGTGGGACTACTTTTGACATTTTAATTTTGTTTATTTACATGTATATGAGACTCAGAGATGTATTCATACTTTAGAGACAATCGAGATCTACTTTGTTTTTCATACAGTGATATATATATTCTTTAGTCTTCCGCTTGCTTTTATCACTGGATCTGGAGTATGAATTGCAGTTTTGGTATACTTTTACTCATGTGAATGCTTTAACTCAGACAACATTGAATCATAATCATTTTATTGCATAAGTGACGGTCTGGAACTCGGGAGTTGAGTTTATACACGACCCTCGACTTTCAAGGTGTTACATGCTCGTACGCATCATATGTGTGCTTGATATGAGGAATGACTTATCATAGCATATGCCTTCGAACAAATTGTTTATGGGCTCCTTGATAGGTGGAGTTACCCGATTGAGCGCGCGGTATGAGCAGGATTGCTGCATGACAGATAGTGTGATTCATACACTTCATATTTATATGACATAATTACTATATGACCTAGCGACATCAGGGCTGTGGCCTCCACAGACACTTCATGGATGGAAGGATCGGACACCGAAAATATTATTACTAGTATCGGGGCGCCATAGATGTCCCTGGTTGAAAATTCTTAAACCCGATGGTGTCAGAGGATGACTCCAACGTTGAGACCAAGTGGATACATGATCACATGTCTCTCATTGTGTCGTAGTTGGTTGTAAAGGGGTGTGACCTTACCCGCCTGAGTGACGGGGCAATAACTAGGTTGAGTTTGACCAAATTGAGGAATGGGTCCACTATTGACAAGCTGAGTCTTATATTAACAGGTAGATGGTGAGATCTCTTCCACTTACCTAGTTGTGCACTCAGATAGGGACAGCATGCTGACGTGGAGTGTACTAGACCCCGGTGATTATCCAGCATAAGAACTATACTGATATTTGATGCTCTGACGATGAGTTGCATTGACATGTGGATTCGGGTGAGGACTAGTGTGCTTGAGTTGCATCTTACATTACATGACCTTGGTATGGTCGACATCATTTGCTCATTACATCGTATGGCCTTAATATGGCTGATAGCATTCATGCCTTGCATCTCATAGGCTTGGTACGGCTGATTGCATTCATGAACTCATCAATATGATTTCGCTTTACTCTGATATTGCATTCTGAGTACACTCGTATTACGCACACACTACACCACCCTCTAAGCTTCGTATGAGCTTATGCACGATTGATGTGTGTAGGTGATACCAGGACACAACCATAGCTAAGTCACAGCAGGAGCATGCAGTCGAGCTTCAGGAGTTTTCATTATTATCATTGTCTTGTATTTCTTTTCATACACATTGTACTCAAAGTTTTTTATCATAGTAGATTTTGTGATGGTGTTCTTGTGTTTATTGTTCATGGGTTATGCCTATGGTTATGCTCTTTACGAATCAAAATCATGTTAGAAATCTTCCTTGTAAAATTACAGGATCAGAACTTAGTGTATGGGTGCCGAGAGTCAAAAATGGGGTACTACGGAGGCTGTCGCACCGGATTCGGCGATATCAAATTTTGTGAGCTCAGTTTCTGAATTTGGGACATGACAGAAGTTGGTATGATTGTATAACTTAGGAATAACCTAGAATAACTTCACATGTTTGCTATAGGTTTAGGTCAATTAGGTCCCGAGTGCATAACATCTCGATTTAGTCCCCTAACGTGCGTGTATTCAAGAGATTTTCAAGGTTGATTAGTGTCCTTATTCTTTCCTATAGGACATGGGGTCTAGGAGAACGACCCGAGTGACTCCCGCTCCACCATCTGTGGCTCCCACTTTACCACCTACGACTCTCACTCTACCTCCTGAGATCCCTACTCCCTAGCCTGAGGATGTCATTACTCCATCTGAGATCGGTGTGAATTTGACCATACCTATAAGTGTCTCCCAGTTACAGCAGATGTTGTAAGCTGTGACGACTTCCCTTAAGGGGCAGGGCAGGCACACAGTTGTTTCGTTAGCCCAGGTAGAGTAGGAGCGCGCGAGTGCCCTTCTTTGAGAGTTCCGACAGCTTGATCTCACGCATTTCTAGGGCAAGCCAGATCTGACTACAGCCAAGAGATGGTACTCTGATGTGGAGAATATTTTTGATACTATAGCGTGTACGACCCAGTAGTGGGTCCGGTTGGTAGTATTTCTTCTCCACAGTGAGGCCGAGCACTGGTGGACCTCCATTACCTGTATTGTAGGGCCTGATTTCGTATGGACCTGGGAGGATTTTGTAAAATAATTCGAGCAACAGTACTTCCTCTACCACATTCATCGGTAGCGAGCATCAGATTTCGAGACCTTGGTGCAGGGAGATATTCCTGTGGCACAATATGTGGCTCATTTCGTGGAACTATTGAGGTTCACGCCATATTTAGTTGATGATGAGGGGCGAAAGGCCCATCGTTTAAGAACGGCTTGCGTTCTTTGAGGACGTGTTGTTGGGCATGAGCTCTCGACTTTTTAGGCGATAGTATGGAAGACTCAGATTTATGAAACTAAGTGGGCCATCACGTAGAGTGACCATGATCAGAGGAGAGACCGGAAGAGGCAGCCCCCTCCGGTAGCTCCCATCAGCAGCAGCATTATCAGCAACAGAGGCGCACAGGCCACCCAGCCATCAGGACACTAGTAGCACCTCCGGCACCACCTCAGAGGCAGTTTTCCTGTGTCTGTTATGGATGTGGTGGGATAGGACATCATAAGTGGAAGTATCCCCGACCACAGCAGCAGTAGCAGCTGAGAGCACCACATCAGGCTTCATAGCAATAGCTGAGAGCACCACAGTAGCCTCCGTAGTAGCAGCGACAGCAGCTCTCACCGCTGAGGCCCCCTCAATAGCAGCATCAGCACCAACCTCTGAGACCACAACAACAGAAACACGTCACTCGACAAGATCTGTAGTCATTTGGAGGAGTCGTTAAGGGTATACTCTTAGTCTCTACATGTATCACTCGAGTAATATTTGATTCCGGTGCTTCATATTCATTCATATCCAAGGGATTTTATCATTTGAGTGGATTGCCGACAGAGTTTGCTAGTGAGGGTTTGACTATATCGATGACCTTGGGGAAGACTACAGTGTTGGGTCGTTTCTATTCGTCTTACCTTATTTTGGTTGGTGATATCTTTTTGCCCACTGACTTATTTGTGCTACCGATGTCAGATTTTGATGTTATCCTGGGCATGGATTGGCTTACTGAGTACCACGCCATATTGGACTACTCTACGAGGACAGTCACATTCTATATACCAGAATTGCCTCAGTTCCAGTTCGTTGCCGAGCCCTAAGGAGAGTCGTTGTCTTGTCTCATGTCCTGCACAGTTGAGGAGCTTGTTTCCTTATGTATCGATCAAGTGCCAATGGTCTGTAATTTTTTCGATATGTTTCAGAAGATTCTGAGATTGCCACCAGGCCGGCATATTGAGTTCCAGATTGATCGTGTGCCCGGTACCATGCCTATTTTTGAAGGCCCCGTATCGTATGACATCGATAGAGTTGAGGGATCTACGACGACAGTTGGACGAGTTGCATGAGTTGGGATTCATTCGTCAGAGTAGTTCACCTTGGGAAGCGCCGGTACTCTTCGTTAGGAAGAACGATAGCTCGTTGAGGCTCTGCGTGGATTATCGCAAGCTCAACCGGGTCACGATCAAGAAAAGTACCCACTCCCAAGGATAAAGGACTTTTTTTATCTGCTGCAGGGTGCACATTTCTTTTTAAAGATTGACCGACATTCCGGTTGTCATCAGATTCAGGTCTGAGAGGAGGACATCCCAAAGACGGTTTTCAGGAGCGTTATGGTCATTTTGAGTTTCAGGTCATGTCCTTTAAACTGACTAATGTGCCCATAATATTCATACAGTTGATGAATAAGGTCTTCCGTTCATATCTCGATCAGTTTGTTATGGTATTCATTGATGACATTCTGATATATTCAAGGACCCGTGAGGAGCACGAGCAGTATTTGGAGATTGTGTTGCTGACCCTCCGTACCCACCAGCTGTATGCGAAGCTGAAGAAGTGTGATTTTTGATAAGAGGAGGCAAGGTTCCTCAGTCACATGGTGACAAGGGAGGGTGTCGCAGTGGACCCCTTGAAGGTCAAGGTAGTGCATCGGTGGGACTAACTCATGAGTGTGTCCAAGATCCACAGTTTTCTTAGTTTGGTGGGCTACTACCAGTGTTTCATTGAGGGCTTCTCTTGTATCGTAACCCCGTTGACCAGGTTGACTCAGAAGGGCACATAGTTTATTTGGAGCAATGCCTGTGAGTCAGCATTTATGGGGCTGATGGACCTCCTCACGTCCGCTCTTGTCCACACTCTTCCCACTGGGAGTAATAGATTTATTGTATTTACTGATGTTTCGTGTATTGGCTTGGGTGTTGTCCTGATGCAGCACGGGAGACAAGTAGTTTATGTGTCTCACCAGCTCAAGGTCCATGAGCTAAACTACCCCACACATGATTTAAAGCTGGCTGTAGTTGTCTTCGCACTGAAGGTATGGAGGGACTATCTCTATGGGGTTAGGTTCGAGCTCTTCTCCGACCACAAGAGCTTGAAATACCTATTCTTTCAGTCAGAGTTAAACATGAGGCAGAGGCGTTAGATAGAGCTCCTGAAGGACTATGATTTTGATCTCCAATACCACCTAGGTAAGGCAAATGTGGTGGCGGATTCCATCAACGGTCAACCATGAGGCCTGGTGGCACACTTGATGATTCAAGAGTGGAGGATGCTTGAGGATGTGGCAGCATATGATTTTGAGTTTGATCAGCAGTCTTCTATCGTGTAGTTATCACGCCTATCGATTCAACCCTCTCTTGTCGCAAGGGTGATCAAGGCTCAGTTGGCTGATGAGTCATTGAAGAGTTATAGGGCTGAGGCGGCATCTGAGAGTTAGACAGATTAACAGATTAGTTCTGATGGTGGACTTCGCTTCAGAGGTCGATTATCTGTCCTAGATATTCCTGAGTTGCGCAGAGATCTTATGACCGAGGTACATCGATCACAGTTTTCTATCTGCCCTGGCTCGAAGAAGATGTACCATGACATGAGGCGACAATATTTTTGGGTAGGGATAAAGTGCCAGATAGCTAATTTTGTAGCCGAGTGTGACACATGTCAGCGTGTTAAGGCTGATCATCAGAGACCACCTGGTCCATTGCAGCCATTGAGCGTCCCGACGTGGAAGTGGGAGTACATGTTGACAGATTTTATTATGGGCTTGCAGAGGACTCAGTGCCATTAAGACGTCATTTGGGTTGTCATGGATCGTCTGATGAAGTCAGCACTTTTTTTTACGATTCGTGTGATTTGGTCTATGGATCGGTTCGCGAAGTTATTCATTGAGGAGATTGTGAGACTGTATGGCATTCCAGTCTCGATCGTTTCTGACTGAGACTCGAGGTTCTCATCTCAGTTTTAGGAGAGCGATGGGGACTGTTTTGCAGCTCAGCACCGCGTACCATCCGTAGACCGATGGCCAGACCGAGGAGGTCACCCAGATCCTTGAGGATATGCTTCTGGCTTGCGTGATTGACTTCGAGGGTAGCTGGGATGAACATCTGTGATTGGCTGAGTTCGCATACAACAATAGCTATCAGGAAACCATTAACATGACTCCTTTTGAGGCATTTTATGGCAGACCATGCAGATCTTCGAGTTGTTGTACCAAGGTCGAAGAGCGGTGTCTCCTAGATCCCAAGCTTGTACAGCAGACGTTAGAGGCTTTCGATATCATCGAGCAGAGGATGCGCACAACTTAAAGCCAGAAGTAGAGTACTTAAAGCCAGAAGTAGAGTTCTGCTGATTGCTAGCATCGTCCCTTGGAGTTCGCAGTTGGGGACAGAGTGTATCTCAAGGTCTCACCCATGAAGGGTGTAGTTCGATTTAGAGCGAAGGGTAAGCTTGCCCTGAGATTCATAGGACCTTTCAATATCACTGGGTGCGTTAGGGCCGTAGCCTACCGGCTTGCCTTACCATCTTAGTTATCTGGCATCCCCAACATGTTCCATGTCTCTATGTTAAGGAAGTGTGGGTCAGACATAGTTCCTATTATTGATTGTCAGCAGCTGGAGGTTCTTGAGGACGCTTCTTACATTGAGTAGCTAGTTCATATCCTTGATCGGAAGGATCATGTCCTACGAACTAAGGTCATTCCCTTGGTGAAGGTTCAGTGGGGTCACCATTCTATTGATGAGGCGCCTTGTGAGCACGAGGTCGAGATTCAAGAGCGTTATGCCCATCTCTTTAAAGATTGATTATATATTATATCTTGCATGCTGTCTCTGATTTTATATGATGATGCTATGTTTCATCTTCTTTATGAGTTATGTCTAGTTACGATGATTGTATAAATTTTGAGGATGAAAATTTTTATTTGGAGGGGAGAATTGTAAGGCTCGAATCATAGTTCGTACTGTTCCTTAGGATTTTACGGTCCTCTTGGTCGAATTTTGGCAACCCTCGACCTATCTCCGACATTTACGAGCAATCCTAAGAGGAGTCCTCTAAATTGGAGTCAACTAGACTTGAAACTTGTATCCTAATGACCGTGTCATCGCCACTGTTCCAACGTCGTGACTCGCACACCGATCTGATACCCAGGTCAGGAGATGTGGGTTTGCATTCATTCTGAAGAAACGCTGTACGTTACGAATTTTAAGAGAATCTCTACGATCCATCATATCAATCAAGTCAAGTACATCATCCATTCCCCTATGCCACCTCACCCTATCACAAGTACAAAGCACCCATTACCTCTTTTCCCCAAGTCAACTCTCTCTCTCCCCACCCATTCCTCTTTTACCCAAATTTCAACCAAACCCATACCTTCCCATCCCCATTCCTTACAACACCCATTCCACCATTCTTTATCAATCCATCATTCCTCTCTCTCTCTCTCTCTCTCTCTCTCTCTCTCTCTCTCTCTCTCTCTCTCTCTCTCTCGCATTCTTTAAACAATCTCCTAACTCCCAAGAGAGCTTTCAATGTCCAAACTCCCCAAGCTTCCCAAAGCCAAGTGTGGCCCACTTTTCTACCCTCTCATTTCTCATCTCAACCTTCCATTCTTCATCAACTTCCATTAAGATCAAAGACAAGGAGCATAGGAGTCCAAGGAGATAAAGAAGAAGGCTGATAGGTGGGTGATCCACCATTGATTTTCTATTAGAGGGCCCACGTATGTTGGGACCCATTTTGATGTATATATTGAAATCTTGAGGGGCCCATAGTGGCGGGGTCCCTCCCTACACACCGTCTCTCTCTCTCTCTCTCTCTCTCTCTCTCTCTCTCTCTCTCTCTCTTTTCATGATTGTATGGCCCATCTTGAAGTATGTATCATATCCATGTCGTCCATGCAGTGGGCCAACCTTGTTGGACTGTCCAACGGACAGGATTGCTGCCCATCTGTCTCAACAGGTCCGGATGTAGGAAAGTACAAATGTCAACTTGATCTAGAATGGGTGGGCCACACCACGTGGACCCACCTTAATGTTTACATCATCCACACTGTCTAGATCCCTAGATGGTGGGACCCTTTGACACCGTCCAGATGGCTGGACATTGGACCCCCTTTTTAAAAAAAAATATAAATAATATAATATATACATATGTTATACATACATACATACATATATATATATGTGTGTGTGTGTGTGTGTGTGTGTGTGGAGGTGGGCAACATGTGGGACCCACCCACCATGGCAGCCACTGGGCTACCATAAGTGGGGTGAAATCCATGTTGTTCATCTATTTGGTGGGACCCACCATAGTTGTATGTGTTTCATCAACACTGTCCATCTAGACGGTGCCACGTACGCCCCACCATGATGGATGTTTTCCATCCAAATTTTCCATCCACTTGGTAGTATACTGGTCATCCATCTGCTGGACGGTCAGCGGCCTCACCATGATGGATGTTTTCCATCCAAACCGTTCATTCATTTGGTGGATGGCCACGTGTGTGGACCCCACCTTGATGTGGTGAGCTCGTCCAAGGGCTTGAGAAGTAGATTCAATACTATGGTGGGCCATGTACGCGGACCCCACCTTGATGTATATGGTTCATCCAAACCGCCCATCCATTTGGTGAGCTAGTCCTAAGGCTTGGGAAGAAAAAGAAGATAGATTAAGGGGACCACACTGCAGAAACAGTGAGTTTGAACGCCCACCATTAGAAACCCTTTGGGTTACATAAGTTTTGGACCAATACGATATTTGTTTATCCTCTTAATTCAGGTCTTTATGACCTTATGAACATATTGGATGGAAAATAAACACTATGGTGGGCCCACTAGAATCTTAACAATGGAACTCTTTATCACCACTATCATCTTTGGTATGGTCCAGATGATCATATGATATGATATAATTTTAAATAATACTCTAATTGATCTCTAAAATAGATGAATGGTGTAGTGATACAGCCCATTTGATGTATATGAGGCCCATTGGTGCGGCCTATTGATACGGCCCACTTGATGTATATAAGGCCCATTGGTGCGGCCCATTGATACGGCACACTTGATGTATATGAGGCCCATTGGTGTGGCCCATTGATACGACCCACTTGATGTATATGAGGCACGTTGGTGCGGCTCACTTGATATATATATATATAAGGCCCATTGTGATGAATTTGAGGCCCATGGGTTGAGGCCCAATATAATGTATATAAGGACCTTGAGTGAGGCCCAATGAGATATATGTGAGGCCTTTGTGTGGGGTCGAATGTGTTGTATATGAGGCCAATCGTGATGTAAGATTCCTCCATGATGTATGTAATGATGCTTAGGGTGGCCATGCCTTGAGAGTAATGATGGTTTGACGTCCACATTGTAAGAACAATTATGGTTAAATGTCTGCATTGTAACTCTCCCTAGGGCCCATTATTAGGCCTATACTTGTTATATATAGGCCGTCTAGGCCCATCTTCGTTATGAATAGAGTCCATCACCATATAACATGCTTAGTATAGCTTCATATTCATGCTCATACGTTTCATATGTATGCTTGATATGAGGAATGACTGATTATAACATATGCCTTCAAGTAGATTGTTTATGGGCTCCCTGATAGGCAGAGTTGCCCCACATGAGTACGTAGTACATGCAGTATTGCTGCATGACTGATAGTGTGATTCATGTACTTCACATTTGTATAATATGATTACTGTACGCCCTAGTGACAGCAGGGCTGTGGCCTCTACAGGCACAGCATGGATAGCAGGATCGGACACTGAAAATATTACTACTAGCATCGGAGTGCCATAGATATCCCTATGTGAAAATTCTTAAACCTGATGGTACAAGAGGATGACTCCAACATCGAGACCAAGTGGATACATGAGCGCATGAGGGCTGTATACCAGTAGACCGTGTCTCTCACTGTGTTGTGGTCGGTTGGAAAGGGGTGCGACCTTACCCACCTGAGTGAGGGGGCAATAACTTGGTTGAGTTTGACCAGCTTGAGGAAAGGGTCTGCTATCGACGAGCCGAGTCCGATATTGGCAGGTGGATAGTGAGGTCTCTTCCACTTGCCCAGTTATACGCTCGGATAGAGACAGCAAGCTGGCATGGAGTGTACTAAACCCCGGTGATTATTCAGCATGAGAATTGTACTAATATTTGATGCTCTACCAATGAGTTGCATTGACATGTGGACTCGGATGAGGACTGGTGTGCTTGAGTTGCATCTCGCATCGCATGGCCTTGGTATGGCCGACATAATTCACTCCTTGCATTGTATGGCCTTAATAAGGCTGATAACATTCATGCCTTACATCGCTTAGCCTTGGTACGGCTAATTGCATTCATGGACTCATTAGTACGATTTTGCTTGACTCTGATAATACATTTTGAGCACGCTCGTATTGTACACACACTTACACTACCCTCTAAACTTCCTATAAATTTATGTATGATTGATGCATGTAGGTGACATCAGGACATAATCATAGCTTAGTCGCAGCAGGAGCTTGCATTCGAGCTTTAGGAGTTTCCGTTATTATCATTATGTTGTATTTTCCTTCATACGCATTGTACTTAAAGTTTTTTATCATAGAGGATTTTATGATGGTGTTCTTGTGGTTATTATTCCTGAGTTATGCTTATAGTTATGCTCATTATGAATCAAAATCATGTTAGAAATCCTCCTTGTAGAATCTCAGGATTAAAACTTGGTGTATGGGTGCCGGAAGCCTAGAATGGGGTACTACGGAGGCTGTCGGCACCGGATTCGATGATAAAAAATTTTGTAAGCTCAGTTTTTGAGTTTGGGGCGTGACTTTGAGTGTCAGTTCGATGACTTAGGATTTTTGATTAAAAAATATTAAAGCATATTGGACAATTTCTTGATTGAACTCGATGTCATCGAACGTGATTCGATTTCATCGAAATTTGAATTTCGATGTCATCGAATTAAGTTCGATTCCTCAATCTGTTAAGTGATTTTTCTTTAGAGCTTTTTGGGTATTTTCATGTCTTTGTTCTATGTCATTAAATGTGATTCGCTGTTATTGAAGTTTGAATTTCAATGACATCGAATCAAAGTTCGATTCATCAAATTGTCAAGTGATTTTTCTTCTGAGCTTACTGGACATCTGAAGATCCTTTTTCCATGTCATCGAAGGTTATCGTTCGATGTCATCAAACGTAGTCTCAATTTATCAAATTTTTTATGTTTTTCTTCTTGAGCTCACTGTCCATTCGAAGGAACTTTTTTAATGTCATCGAACAATGTTTCAATGACTCGAAGGAGATAGAAAGCTGATAAAATTTTCATATAAATTTCCAACTTAGTTTTCTATTATCTAATATATAAAACATGTTTTCATTGTTGGTTTTTGAGTAGATTAGAGTGTTTTTAAATGAGTATTATTTACCTGAGGTGTTTTGGTCATGGGATGTGAGGTTTAATTTACCTTTAAAGCTCTTAATCCATCTACTGTATTGAGTCTGCATCTTGTAGTCTTTTCACATGGGGCTAACTGTACTGACTGACTCAACGTTCACATTAATTGAAAAATAAAGGCACTTTCAATCTCCCCTTTTGTCAATTATGTGATAAAACTCCTATAACACACCTATAACACTTGGAACAACAACCTAAATTGTGTATACAACTTCATTACACAATTTTACATTTGTATTCTAAAACTGAACAAGTACACAACTGTATTGCCTGAGCTGCTGCTCCCCCTATCATCCTGCATCATCATTCATTTTTAGACATATAACCATAGAAACAGAATGGTGAGATTGTTCTCCCACTTTTTGTCAGTCATTGGTAAATGGTTAGTAGACAATTGCACAAAATATAGAACATATTCCAAGTATGTAAATCGCGTAGGAGAAACAATAGAGAGAATATTTCAATTTTAACACCAAACACAGGCAGAGCATAATATATAGCATTAGAAAATAACTGCCCAAGCTTGGCATAAACAAAGTATTCCAAGAGATATCCAAAATAAAATCTAAAAAATAAAAAAATAAAAAAATAAAAAACATTCAACTCATCCATGGGCACTATCGTCCACACCACATATACAAGTATATAAAAAAAATGATCATCACATACATACACACATACTTAAGGCAACCAAAAAGATATTTATGCCTCAAGCACAATCAATCAACATATGTATGTGATGAAGAAAAGATCACGGGGCAAAGCCGGCATCATGAGGAGCAGTATCATCACGACGACAAGTCAGCAAGTTGACAATGTGTTGAGTCGTGCGTTGTAGGGCCGCGACCATCTACTCAAGTCCAGTGAGTCTTTCCTCCATGTGTGTCATATGCTCCTCCTGGCAATCAGACTGATCCTCAAGTTGTGCTTGTCCTCGAAGAGTTGCACCAACCCGATCTTGATGGCGTTTATTGCGTTGTACATGCATCAAGTCAAGAGTTGATGGAATAACTGGTGATGATCTTGCCTCATCCTCAGTAGCCACTGCAGTCTCTCCGACTTCTGTCTCAGCTTGCATCTCATCCTTATCCGATTCACCCTGGATCGGACGAAATTTCAGATCCATCCGTCTAATGTTAAGTGAGATAAATCGTTACAAGGGACGCTCGGGATAGTTCGTGATAGGCAAGCCCATTTGTTGACTCGTAGCACAAATAAGATGGGGAAAAGGAAGATAAGTGGGTCTAGAACTATGGACAACTACAACAAGTTGATGGGCGATCAAGGATGGAAGATATAATTTAACACCTAATGTAACACTATATAAAACTAAGACCATGAAAGAGGTAAGGTCGACTCGATTGGTGCCATGTGGATAGACATTTGTGGAAAAGATCCCATGTAGTACCCAATATTTGGGAAGCATATACTTGGTTTTGAGAGCATTCCCTTAGTGCCAAGGGACGTCTCTACCAAGACACAAGAACTTGGTCATCAAGGAGCGGATGGTAGGATCATCAATGTCGAATTCAGACAGACCAATGGGAGACAATGTGAGACTGAACTGACTAGAAATTGTGGCAGTTGTGATAACAATGGTAGACTGTTCAACTGTAATAGTCATTGAGGGTGGATCCAAGACTAGGGAATGACAGTGGGCTAGGAATCGATGGACCTCTTCATCATGACTTGTGCCCTCAAAATTTAGAAGTGGAGTCCAGTCCACGGCCGACAGAAGTGGTTCGATCTCAAAGGATCAGATGCATTCTTGATCAACCTGTCATTTGTGTACTAGCTATCTCCCAGAATATTTCTCTAACAAATGGGTGCTAGGGGGAGCAATAGGAGGTGCAACAACAACAGCAGGAGGAGCACCACTGTGCAATGATTATCAGGGAGGGTTACTGCATCGTGGCGCAGGAGAACCCTGATCGGTTAGTGGCACAGGGGCCTTAGCTCGTTCTTTAGGAGCCAGGGTTTTCTTTCTTGTTGGCCGTGATTGTTCTCCTTCGGCCGAAGCTTTCTCTTTGTCCTTTGGCATTGATTCAAGAAGAGATGAAAAACTAGAGCAATTGTAGATGCCAAAAGAGGAATCCTATTTCCAAAAACCAAGGAAGATGAGGAAGATGGGGATGAAGAAATTTACCATGATGGTAAGGATTTACAAAGGTATGCTAAGGAAGGACTGATTTGAGCTTTACATCCACACCAAGACTCCGTTGGGTAAGAAGAGAGTGGTGAGGAGATGCCCCCAAAAATTTTTCAAAAGTTTCAGACAAAATGGAAATTTTTCACACGCGCCGTATTTATATGTTTTTGAGCATCTTCAATACATCGAACATGGTTCGACGTAATTTAAGTTCAAATTTCGATGACATTAACCGATTGTTCAATGACGTTGAAACCATATTTGATGCTTCAAATCCTTCATATACTTTGATGATATTGAGGTATGTTCGATGACATCGAATGATCCATCGAACCGATAAACTTTAATTTTGCTACATGATTCGATAGGACCATTAGAATGTACATAAGACTACGCTCACGGACTTTGTATTCTCATCAAATTTTGTACAAAAATAGTAACCAAAACTATAAACATATCCTATATTTATGTTCAAAAAGAATTTCGGAGGCTAAAAAATCCTCAAATGTATCATTAAAAGCTTATAGACCACAAAATATTTCATCTTGCACATATTCCAAGTGATCTGTAATTTGTTGTCACACCTCATTCTTTTCAATTTGTTTGAGCACATCTTGTACTTTTAGGCTCAAAAATTTTAAGGTGAGACATCAATGACTTTTGTAACCTTCAGGATTACTTAGAGTTTTTTTTTTTTTTTTTTTTTTTACATCAACATTTGATTTGTACATTACTCAATAACTGAGGTTCAAAAGAGAGGAAATGTGGATTTGTTATAGAATTTTCCAATGATGCATGAGTCCAAAATATCCTCTATATTAATCGAAGGACCAGATTCATCAGAGGGTTGTTCATCAACAATCCCAATAGCATTTTTTCGGAATAAGTGTCCTCCTTTCCTGTTCTGGTAAAGTGCATGCCCAAGTCTTAGGTGTCATGACTTGGACTCATTATTCATAGCTAGGTGGTATCAGGTAGATGGATCATTCTTCCTACTACTTTCAATTACGTAGCAGTTGTTGCTTGTGTGAAGACCTTTCATAATAAATTTTCCTGTAAGGTCTGAGATCTTGCACACATCTTTGAAGAATGTGACCATGTGTTCTTTGTCGTAGATTTGTGAGATATTAAGAAGATTGTGTTTCAATCCTTCTATGCAAAGAACATCTTCAATCATGGTCATCCCAAGGCCAACTATCATTCCTTACCCAATTATCTTGGCAGAGCTTCCATCTCCAAATGTGATCGCTCCACCATTAAATTTTGAATAATTGTAAAAGTGGGATTGGTCACCAGTCATATGTCTAGAGCAACCTCTATCTAGATACCACTTAGAACCATTACCTATATTAAGATCAAAATGAATTACTAGGCAAGTGTTCTTGTTTTTCACTACCCATTTAGTGACAATTTTTCTTAGTGAAGGTGTTTTGTCTTTACCATGGGTCTGTTTGGATTTTTCGGGGACTGAACCAAATTCTCTTGTTTCATCAATTCTTTGGTTTTCTGATTCAGTTGAGCCACTTGATTTAAGAACTCCTCCATCCTTTTTGTCATTTTGGGTGGAGTGGGATGTTTCCTTCCTTCTTTTGGTATCTATTTTGAAGGACTCATTGGTTTTTGCAATGTTCTTCCAGTTGATTTAAATTTACCAGAATAGTTCAACCCAGAAGTGGAATGAGACTTACCAATGTAAGACATTCAAACTTGTAATGTCCCAAGTTTTCACAAGAATGACAAATAGGAGTATTCTTTGTGTTGCTTCCAGATGCAACAGTTTTCTTAATCATATGTGGTGCAGGAAAAGAGTTTGATTTACAAATTTCATAGCCTAAGCCTCTCATATCCTTTTGATTTCTAACCATTCCTAGAAGTCATTCTAGTTTTTCATTACTTTGGAAGAGCTTATGACTAAGTTCAGCAGATTGCTTTGATTTTTCTGCTTCTAATCTTAGTTTATGATTTTCAATCTTTAAACGCATATTCTCTAATTCTAGATGTTCAATCTGTTTGTTTAATTTCAACATTTCAAATGTGAGGGAAGTTATTGTCCTTTCAAGTCTATCATTGTCCATCTTTAGTTAAGATCTTCTTCTAGGTGATTAAACCCTTCAAGAGGAACCAGGCTTTGATACCAATTGAAATTGCGGTGACACCGCTACAGTAGAAGTATGAAATTAGTCAAAGTGTCCTAAAGGGGGGTGAATAAGACTTTTCAAAAATTCTAATCTTACTGACTTGTAATGTTTACTAATCTAAATTAGTTTAGCAAGATTATCAAAGAATCATTTGTATTCATGGCTATAAAGCATATTAAGGATTCAATTTAAGCAGAACATAAATATTGCATATTTAAACATATCAAGCCATCAATTCAAATATGCAAGAATCATCACAAACACATCGATATATAGGGGTTCGGCTATATGCCTACTCCACTCCCGGCTGATGCACTCCACCCTAGAGTGTGCCAAATTTCACTATATGATGGTTTTAAATTAGGTTAACCACAAACCTTCATAACTTACACAAGGTACTGTCTACACAAGGCACATATATCCTACACAAGGAATTGCCTACCAAAGGCATTCAACATGCCTACACAAGGTAACCAACGATGCCTATACAAGGCAATCAATGCCTACACAAGGCAACTAAACATGCCTACACAAGGCAACCAAACATGCCTACACAAGACAAACAATCATGCCTACACAAGGACTATATACGTATTCTCTCATCAAAGGCTTGTAAAAGGTCTTGGCAAGATAGTGAAACACAACCTGAAAACTAATCCTACACAAGGAAGGATCCTCAGATTCTGTGGACTCTTAAACACTTACCTGTAAGTAGGTGAGTCCCTAATTTATCACATGATGAAGATGATCTTCCTTGATGGAGAAGAATCTTCAGCTCTCTTGAACCACAACACTTATGGATGCTTCAATAGTAGCTAGGTTGGGTGACCAAGTGATTCTAGAGTCTGTACATTCAAGAGATTTCAGCATAATGATTTGTCATTAAGTAAGTTGCTGGAAGATCCTTGAATGGTGAAGTTCATTCTCTAATCCAATCTATAGAGTATGTAATGATTAAGAAGGGGTTGGGGAATTAACTTCCATGAGCAAAAGGAGTAATGATGGTAGGTAAGAAGTTACCTTCTTAAAACTCACTCTTTTTCTCAATGAGAACTCTGAAAATGAACTTTTAGATATATAGACAAAAATCCAAACAGAAATAAAACGAGCAGAATCTTTCTGCATTCGATGTCATCAAATTAGGTTCAATGTCATCGAACGTGATTCGATGTCATCGAATCGAGTTTGATTCCTCGATCTGTTAAGTGATTTTTCTTCAGAGCTTTTTGAGCATTTTCATGTCTTTGTTTGATGTCATTGAATCGGAGTTCGATTCATCAAATTTTCAGGTGATTTTTCTTCTAAGCTTACTGGACATCTGAAGGTCCTTTTTCCATGTCATCGAAGGTTGTTGTTCAATGTCATCGAACGTAGTCTCAATTTATCAAAATTTTGATGTTTTTCTACTTGAGCGCGCTGTCCATTAGAAGGTACTTTTTCAATTTCATCAAACAGTGTTTCGATGAATCAAAGGGGATAGAAAATTGATATAATTTTCATATAAATTTTCAACTTAGTTTTCTATTACCTAATCTATAAAACATGTTTTCCTTATTAGTTTTTTAATAGATTAGAGTGTTTTTTTTAAACGAGTATTATTTACCTGAGGTGTCTTGGTCATGGGATGTGAGGTTAAATTTACCTTTGAAGCTCTTGAGCCATCCATTGTATTGAGTTTGCATCTTCTAGTCTTTTCATATGGGACTCACTTTACTGACTGACTCAACCTTCACATTAATTGACAAACAAAGACACTTTCATGATGGACAACCCATGTCAAAGGTGGGGCCCACATAATGAACAGTCAAAATGGATGGTGAATATGAATTGAACCGAGTAAACTTGAAGGATAAATACTTACATCATGTTGGAAACAAAAATTACTTAAAAAAAAAAAAAAACTTTTTAACTAATGAGTATGTTATTTACCAAACAAGCTTATCTATTGATTAAGTAGATAGATAAGAAGATGAGCTACTTATGGGATAAGTAGCTTATTTAAAATAACTTACCATCCAAATGCCCCATAAACAATTTGAATATTTGGTGTTACTTCAATTAGTTATGAATCAAAAGTTTATTGAACATATGATCTTATTAAGTTGACTTGCAAAAACCTTCAAGTGCAATACTGCATAATGACGAGTAAACTATATTTATGATAACCAATAGGTGACACTGCATCTGAAAACATAAGTTAGTTACTGCATAATGGGTGAGTGAACTATACCCCCAATAGATAATAAAGACCTAATAAATAAAGAGGCAATCGATGGAAAATAAAACCCCAGTGTAGATACCCACCCTATGACAAAACAATCAATCTAGCCCAATTAAAAGAACTACCTCACACAAGGAAATTTAACATGCACCCTATCCAAGACGATAGAAGTCCATCTTAATCACCATCAATCCAATTTAAACTAACCGAGAACCTGATCTAAGACATCCAAACTCTAAATAATGTCAAATTGACAATCCGATGGAAGCAGAAATCCAAAATCAGCTGCCATGGTTTCTTCTTCAGAAGTTGTCAAGTGTACTCACAGTCAACAACTAATCAGTCAGGTATCAAGATTTGGTCAAATATCACAAATGGAATTTTTTTGGATTGTTGATGACTACCCAATTATGCTATCATTTCCTCATTTTCCAAATTTTCTATCATTCCCTCCCTTATCATAAGTTATTTTTCAATCCCATTGTTAAAAATTATTTTACTCTTTATCCTTAAACCTCATTTAAATTACTAAACCATCTCCCTAATCATCCAATGAAAAAATGACATGAGTTCAAGAACTTTCAAAAGCTAATTGCAACAAGCCATGTCATATTTTTCCCCTCACCTACTCGCCTTACTTATAAATACCTTCACCTTCTCATCTCTAACATATCACTAAAACCTAATTACAAAAAGTCTTGGAGGATAGGGTGAAATGTTCCATCTTTCTAAGAACAGAACATCCCAAGCATTTAAGTTTTAAAAACTGAGGAAGTCCTAAAGAAATGTGAAATCTTCCACTATCTTTAAAATCTATCCTCCTCAAGCTTTATGTGATAAGGTACTAGGAGTAGGGCGTAGATCGAAGGGCTTCAATCATCTTCTCTAATCGATTAGCACTATTATTATTCCTTTCCTGCTCACAGATCTATCTAAACAGAGGACAACTCCAAGTGCAAGGTTGCGATCCATTTTTAACTCGGTAAGATCGATATCGAATCCATAGGGACTTATATGTGTGCTTTCTCTAAAATAGTTAAGAACTATAGTTAAAACTAAAACTATGTAATTTTATTATAAGAAGTAATGATTGAGAATTAAGTAATTTAAAGGAGAAATTAATAAAACAAAACACTAGAGTGCTAAGATTCACTTTTAACTATTCTTAATGTCTAATTTAATTGATTCAATTAGATAACTCAATTGGAATCGAAGTCCTATTATATCCATTCAAAAAATATAGAGGTTAATTCATCATTCACAAATCAAACTAGATATGAACTTCAATTGATTCAGTTCCTACATAAGGCACCAAATTTTTAATCATAGGGAATTCAAAGCATCTATCGCGCCCTCAGTCTACAATAGATCAACGTATTTTACAGATCATTCCCTTACAAATTAGATAAGCAATCAATCTTGCCTTCCTAAACATCCAAAGTGCCCAGAGTCAACAATGGATCAAAGTAAACTAAAATTGAAACTTTATTCATACTAAACTAATTGAATTGTTCAATATTCAAACCAAATAACTTGAATCATAGTAAACTAGAACATTAAAAATAACTACAAACTTTACCTTTTAGCCTTAGTTAAGAGATATAGCCAACCATAGTCATGATTAAACTAAACTATAAGAAAAACACATAAAAAGAACTTAGAACCAAAAAAATGGGAAGAAAAATAGCTTTGTAGATGCTCCGCTACTCCTTATTCTCTCTATCTCTCTCCCAAACCCTAACTCGTACTTAAAAGAGCCTAAATCACCTCCTTAAATAGACTTGATTCGCACCAACTTCAAATTAACTTTAAATTTATGCAATCACATGTACTATTAATGGAATCTCAATGGTTTTTGAATAAGTATATGCAACGAGAGTGATCAACTATGAGATATCTAGTTTTCCGTTATAAGGAAATATGAATATATGGATCTTAAAGTCAACTTATGTTAGAGCCTCAAATCTTAGATTTGATTAACAAATATATTTTTGACAGCGATCTGCGGAATTGTATAGTTAATAATAGTTTTGTCGAAAATAGTTTTCATCGACTTGATGTAAATATCAACTATTCGGATCTAAGCGATTGTTTGGTTTTTTCAAATTTGACTATGAGGAAAAAAAAAAAAAACCTCATTAGATGGGTTGGACTCAATATCATGATTAATGGAATCCATAAAACCTAAGAAAGAAGAAGAAAACCCCTAAAACTTTCAAAAAATTGAACTGTGTAATAGAACTTATCTAACTTGGTTGATTGATCGAACGTGTCAAATTTTGTCCAGAGACAAGTCTGGAAATTATGTTGAATTTTGATTAATCAATGACCAGGTTTGAACGATCGAGGGTATCCTTGAGCGATCTTGATTGATTAAGGATTTTGATCGAAAGTGACCAAAATTGTCCAGCGAGCAAACTGATTTAATTCAGACAATTTGGATCGATCGACGAGCATGGTTCGATCGATTGAAGGGAGACAAAAGTGTTCAAAGACTTATATTAAAAATTTTAATTTTCCATCGATCGAAGGCTCCTCAAGATGGTTGGATCGATCAGTTGCATTGATCGACAGATCCTGTTGTTTCTCAAATCTAAACTTAAGGAATTATTTGGGTCACCTTACTTTGATTAAAGGTGGACCCCACATTACAATAATTTAGACTTTTTACGATGACTTCTTTAGCGAGGAGTTTATTTTCATTGTAAAAAGTCAATTTTTTACAACGATATTCCAAGTCCTCGTAAAAAATTGACTATTTATGATGGCATTTTAAATCGTCTCTAATAGTCAAGTTTTTGCGATGAGCTTCAATTATCGTCGCAAAACTTGTTGCGAAAACTTGCTGCATGAATTTTTCACAGGATATTATATGGCCGGAAAGACTTTTCGCAACAAGCTTAACTAGTCGTCACTAATAGCCACTTTTTATGATGAATTTGGTGTCGTTGAAAAAAAAATACAACGACATAAAAGTTGTCGCAAACAGTGGCTTTAGCGATGACTAATTAAGCATGTTGCAAAAATATAAAATTAGACTTTTTTCCATGGTTCTTTTTGCGACGACTAGTTAAATTCATTGCAAAAAATTTCAAATTATACTTTTTACAATGAATGTAGTTTCATTGCAAAAGGGTGGAGTATTTCAACAATATTGTAAATCATCACCAATAGTCAACATTTTTGCGACGAGCTACAATTGTCTTCACAAACACATGTCACACTAATTTTTTCATGGGAAATTACATGACGAGAAATATTTTTTACGACACATTTCAATTGTCATCGCTAATGTCCACTTTATGCAATGAATTGAGTATTGTCGCAAAATATTATTTTTTGCAACGACATAAAAGTCGCTGCAAATAGTTCTTTCTAGCGATGACTCTGTTAACACGTTATGAAAAATACCAACTGAAACTTTTTGCGATGAATGTAGTTTCATTGCAAAAAGGTAGAATATTTGCAACAACATTGTAAATAGTTAAAAATGGTCAACAGTTTTACTATGAGCTGCAATTATCATCGTAAAAACTTTTCACAATGAGATGGTATAATTTACTTTATTTATCTTAATTTATTTTATTAATTACATTACTTATTATAACATTGTAAATATGATATTTCTAATTTAAATGGAATAATGTGACCAGGAGACCCGACAAGAGCCTGATCTCATTAGTTTATATCGGAATATACAAATTAGGAAGATGACAAGCACTTGAGTGACTTTGCATTGCGGGGAGCTATATGTAAGAATCATTTTAACTTATTTTAAAGTATTTTGTTACTTATTCATTTTATACTGATAATGCTTTGTTAAGACTATAGAATGAAATACTATAAATCTATACTCAATCTCAGTCAGAGGACACCGCACCGTTGACAGTAGATAAAGCATGTTTTAGGACCCTTTGCTCTAAATCTATCTACATTCATGATCTCGGGCATGGGGAGGTGCTTGCATTAACCCATCATAGCTATGCTGATGTGCATAAGGCTACAAGGAGGGCCGAGTAGGTAGAGGAACGTCCGCTGAGCTTAGGACTGAGGTGCATCTCATGTAAGGGACAATAAATGATATGCAGACATGACAGACTCAGTTGGAGGAGATGGTGCGTACCCTCATGTCACAGCAACCCCAATCACATCATCAAGGATAAGTTGAATGTCATATTTAAATTATGCAAGTAGTATAGAATAACCACTAGTAATTTTTTATTTTAATTATTTTAAAGATTTTTCTATAGATTGTTGCTATCTTCTCAGGCCCCGCCACACTATCGAGGATGCACATTTCTTCTTCTTCTTTTAAAATTAATTTTTATTGGACAATTTGGACATGTATACTTTTATTGTGTTTTGGATAATTATAAATTTAATTTTAATTTAATTTAATTATTTTTATATTTGAATAGATGATAATAAACATTGATTAATACAGGTTATTTTATTTGATTAAGTTATTTCAAACAGGAAATGATATTTTAAAAATAATTTATATTAAGGATGACTTTTACTTGTCGCTAATAAATAAATAAACATAATTTGACAAGGAGTTTGGGCTTTTTAGTGAGAAGTAGATTCATGGCATAAAGTCTTTATTAGCAACGAGTTTTAAGTTTAGCGGCATTTTGTAATATGTAATGGTGACGTGTTAACTCATCACTAATATTTTACAACAAGTTGTTAAGTCATGGTAAATAATTAATTAATTAGCGATGACTTGTTATTTTTGTCACTAAATAGAATTTGTGACAACATATTTGTGATGAAATTGGTGACGATCAACACTCGTCATCACAAAGGCTTTGGCGATGACTTTATGTTTTTTAATAATAAGTGGACCGTAGCAAAACGTCTTTATTCGCAACGAGTTTCATGTTTAGTAATGTTTTACAATATATAGTGGCGATGTGTAAACTCATCATAAATAATCTACATTTAGGGACAATTTATTAAATCGTCACAAATAATTAGTATTTGCAATAAAATTGGTGATAAACAACACTCATCGTAAAAATACTTTTGTGATAAGTTTAAGGAACAAGTACTCATTGCAAAACATCTTTATTCGTGACGAGTTTAATATTTAGCGACGTTTACGATATACAATAGCAACTATCAACTCATTGTTAATTAGCTATATTTTGGGACAACTTAGTAAGTCATCACAAATAATTGAGTTATAGCGACGGGTTGGTGTTTTTGTCATTAAATAGAATTTGTGACGTTGTATTTATAAAAAAAATAGCGATGAGAAATACTTCTCACAAAAGTTTTTCACAACGAGTTTGGAGTTTTTAGCGACGAATTGACTTGTCACAAATATTCTGAATTGTTGTAGTACCACTTGGTAAGATAATTTAATTAAATCATGAATCATTCTTTTATAAATTTGGATTCTAGATTTCAAAGTGTCCGACTTTTTAAATGGATTCGACCTTGTCACAAATAAGAGAGTGAATTCCAACATGTCTCATAATTATACGATTACGATAGATTATGTGACTAATTGTGATTATTATGATTGATATGGTTGCCATGTAATTATTGAAGTGTTGTGCTATTTATGATCATTGCTTTATGATATATGCCTTAAAATATTTGAATGAATACTGAACATGCAAACATGTCAAACATTGATATCATAGATTTGTTGTTCCTCTTAGAGAGAAACGTATATGATTGACTATACATTTCAACACATACATTGAGCATACATTACATGCATCCATTATGAATGCATGCACACCTTGTGCTTGAGTTCCTTTGGGATCTCCCTGAATGGTTACACCTGATAGATTCGTTACCAGATGCCCACAATGGTGAAAGCCTACTCACAAAGTAAAATTATAATTACATATGCCTACTTAGGTGGATGTCTAACGAGCATAGCTTGCTCATGCTTACCTACGGTGGATGTTTAAAGGGTACAATTTTGGGTTGACGGATATCCAACCTAAGTGGATGTTCATCCCACTTGACATACATCTCATGACATCTCCGCATTCATGCTCTTACTGTATGTTGTAAGTGGAGCTATTGATGTTCTAGAGAGGGGGTGAATAGCACTTGACCAATTTTTGATAATCAATCTCATAGAATAAATTCAGAACAATAATTAATATTGAAATATTGATTTAAATTAAGTCGTAGGATAATCTTCTCCTAATCTCTTAGGTAGGCCAACCTAATTACATGACTTCTTTAATTTCAGTATTTCAAGATAATAAATATAAGTAATAGATTATCAATAAACATAAGACAAACAAAGTTATAGTGGTTCAGTGTTAACATACACATACTTAACTCTCAAAATTACTTCTTCACGTAATTTTGGCTTTTCACTATAACAAAAGTTTTCACAGACATACCTTAATAGCCTCTTACAGTTTGTGGTTTGCACAAGCTATCACAACTAACTTCAAGTGATTTTAACAGGCTTATCACTTCTCAACCTGATGAGATTTTTTTGGGCAATCTCAATCAACCTAAAGCAAGAGTAATTTACCGGATGAAAATGTATCTTCTTAAAGACGTGAGTCGAAATGAAAATATCGGTGAAGCCTTTAAAGATGAAGCTTTAATAGATGTAGCTATCCTTTCTTTTCTTAGATGAAGATAAATTAATGTATGCACAATCAAGAAGGATCTAGGGATAGATAATTTTTCAAAGAGACAAACCCTAAATATTACAGATTCAATCATCTATTCTTAAGTTGAGTGTATGTCACTCTCTATTTGAATTTAACAATGCTTGAGAAGAGAATTGAATAATCTAAAAAAATAATATATGAAAGACAATGCAAATAGCTTGAAAAGAAAAATAATTTTCACTTTTGTTTCCTGTATTTTTTTTCCTTTTTTTTTCTTGTTGTAAAATCGTGAGAAATGAGCTTTATTCATAGCAAAAAGATTGGAGCTTCGGTTAGCCTGAGAATCTCTTCAGCTGGTCAGAGTTTCATGATTCTGTTTTAACGGCTAGTAGATTTAATGGGATCTTATTTGAATCAATCTTAGGCTAGCCCAAGATAGAATTTGACTGGCCTAAGATTCCTTCGGCTGGTCGAAGACAGGGTTCGTCTAGCCTAAGATTTATAAAGATCAAAACCACATATTGTTGGAAACTTAACCTAGGTTTCTCTCGGGCTGACCCGAGATGGTTCGGCTGGTCGAAGACAGGATTAGGATAGCCGAACAACCTTAAATTTTAACTTTAAAACACAATAAGTTACAACTTAGAAAATTATTAAGATTTACTTTAACATATGGTCTTTCCTAAGGTCCTTTTTACTTGTAGGTTGGCATACAATTGATTCTTCTCTTGAAATTCTTCTGAGCCTTCTGATCTTGAGATGTTAATTTGTGTTATAGTCTTAAAATGTTGAATTGAGTTGAAGTTTCATACAATATATATTTTATTTACGAAATTTAACAATCTAATTGTGTATTTAAAACATTATCACACAATAATTTCAACTTGATTGTGCTAGCTTATATTATGCTACGTATGAACCATGTTAAGTTCACTCACTAGCATGGCCATCTAACATAATGGATTAATAACCATACAGAGACGGACAATGGATGACGATCAAATCAGGTACCAGAAATCTCAATAGCATAAGTGTTGAAAAATTGATTCAAACTTAGTTTGTAGGACAACCTTACACCAAAAAAAAAAGTTTTAGGTAGGACAACCTAATTTCAAGAATGTTTGTAAGGATCAAGATCTCAAACCAAGAAAGAGATAAAAGAGTTATATATTACAAGCATTCGCCACATTTATATAAATAAATTATAATCATTCATCACATATGCAAAAACTAAACATTCACGACAAACACTAGGAGTAATAGTCATTTTGTGTGTACATCAACTGTTCTCAAATAGCCACATCTACTACACTCCCAATAATCACAACCCGAGTGATATTGACGTTCACTAAAAAATAAGGTTTTCACAGGTTCACCTTAAAACCTTACACAGTTGTGATTTTAGAAGGGCTATCACAAATAGAAACCCCACGCTGAGATTTTCTGGCTATCTCAATGAAACTAAAAATATAAAATATAAAAATGTATTTATCTTCTTCTTAAAGACAAATCTCTTTAAGTAGCCTGTAGAAAATAGAATGTTCAATGTCCAGTAACACGAACAAATGTTATAGGTTCTAGATTGATTTTAAATTAATTCAAACCAAGGGCTACTTGTTTGAATTCCTTAAGATCTCAAAAAGAGTGATTACTCCTTTTTTTAAAAGTAAGATTCATAAAAAGATATCAAGGAATTAAAACAAAAGCTATATAAATAAAATATTAAAATACCGTGTAATAGCTTGAAGATAGTGGGGGCTTCTCTCTTTCTAAGTGGAGGCTTTTCTTAGCTTGGATGAGTAATTTCAGATTGAAAGAAGGCATCTATTTATAGGCTAAAAATTTGTTACTATGACTCATCTAAGATCTCCTTTGACTCGTTTAAGATCTAACCAAATTTTTAATTTTAGGTGCGATCGGATAAAACAGTTCTTCAACTGGTCGAGGGCCTTCTTCAACTAGTTGAGCATAGGCTTCGACTGGTCGAGGGTGCTAAAAAATAATTGTTGGACTTCGAGTCGAGCAACCCTCGACTAGTTGAAGGTGCCTCTTCGACTGGTAAAAAAATCACCAGAAATATTAGTTTTTTGGATTTCAAACTTGAACTGGTCGAAGACTATCTTAGACTGGTCGAGCCAAAACTTAGACTAGTCGAACCAGGGCTTAGACTAGCCGAACTAAAGCCTAACCAAAGTATAAAAACATCTATACGTTTATCATTTAAAAGCACCTAAGTCTAAGGTCTTTCTAGGGTCAATTATATCTGAGAAAATTGGACATTGAAGTGTAAAGCTTCAATCTTCAATAGTGCATAGTTGATCTTTTACTTGAAGTGTAGTCGAAGGTGGAGCTTGATATTCTACTAGAAGTGTAGTAGAACTTGAATTCATTTTAGCTTAAACTCTCCAACTTCATGACTCCTGAAGGTGAACTTTTTAACTTCATAACTAGAACTTGAAGCTTGGTTTCCATAGAAGATAATCAGCATGAGACTTGAAACTTGAACTTTCCATCTTAATTCACGTGAAGGTGAACTTTCCATCTCATTGTATGAACCATATCATAAGTTGTTTTGTCCCATCAAAATTTGATAAACAAGAGTGTGCTTTATACATTATAGCACCTACACATTGACATGTTGGGCCTCACCATAGATGGTCTCTCTCTCTATCTTATCATTTTTCTTCTTATTTTTTCCCCTTTTCTCCCCTATATTTGTAATTATTTTGATATTTTTCATGGTCATGATCAGCATATGCGCACAACACATGTAAAGATTTAGTTTTTTTGGTAATCATATCATGAAATATAAAATTCACATTATTAATAGTATTGATGACCTATTTTCAACATAACTCTTATGCACAGAGTTTTTTATTTTTAATTTTAAATTCTTTTGATGTTAGGATATATAAGTGGATGTCTGAAATGGGTGATAGTAATGCTCATGTTGATTTTATGGGTACTTTTATAGTTAGTGAACAAGTGACATCAAAAAAGAAAAGGAAGACGACGACGGCACACAATAATCTCAGGAGTATGGGAACACTTCAAAAAAGTTAAGAAGCCAGAAATAAAAAGAAAAGAGCATTTTGTAATTACTATAATCAAGAATATAAAGTTGATAGTAAGCAATGCACTACTGCACTTTGGAGACATTTGGATAAATCCAAGAAATATTCGAATAATAAAGATCCAAAACAACAGACATTTGCAGTCTTAGTAGAGAAAGATGGTGAGAGCAGCGAAATTGTAAATTAGAGTTTTAATCGAGAAGCTTGTAGAAAATCCCTTACATGTATAATAATAGTTGATGAGTTTTCGTTCAATTTTTTCGAGCATGAGGGTTTTAGGAATTTTTGTCAAGTAATGCAGCCAAATTTTTAGATTTTATCATGCATTACCTTAATGAAAGATTGTCTTGAGTTATACAAGTGTGAGAGGGTTAAGTTAAAAGGTGAATTTAAGAAGTCAGTTCAAAGAGTTTGTATAACCACTAATATGTAGACATCCATTCAAAATCTTGTATATATGTGCCTCACTGTACATTATATAGATAAAGATTGAAAGTTGTACAAAAATATTATTAACTTTTGCATGGTTCCAACACCTCACATTGGTGAATACATTTATAACATCCCGAAAATCGGAGGTCGGGTAGAAATCCAACTCCCGAGTTTCAAAATATTATTTATGCAACATAGATAATGTTAGATGCATGTTGTTTGTAAAAAGGCATTAAACAAGATTAGGATTAATCCAAAACATCATATCATACTCTAGAGACCGTTAAATTAGCAAGAGGAAGACTGTGATAGTATGTATAACCTATATAAGCTGTTGTATGTCTCCAGAGTGTGAACATGTTACCAGGTTAAATATATACATATATACTCCAAAAATGATCAAAAGAATATACATGAGTGCTCCAATACTATAAAATGACAAGTATCAAGGCATCTAATCAACCTTCCTGAAATCCCGTCGATCAGAACACGCATAAGGAGGGATCCTCCTCCTCATCATCAAGTCCGGCTCCGCTTCACAAGCAGCGCCATCATCTGCAACTAAAATAGGGACTGGTGGGTGTCCGAAAACACCATCCCGTAACGTGGGAGTGAGTGATCAACTCAGTGGAATAATAGAGCAGAGATTAGCATGTTATCAAATCAATCATGTGATAATAGTAAAGCAATAAATCAAACATTCCTAAATACTGTTGTTAATGAAATATAACATGACATGATGGATGCCCTCACCTACGATCTCCCTCATACGGCACCATCTTACGCCCGCGGCATGTTTTCTTTCCACAGTGCTCCACATCTTTCAGGCACATGCAATGTAATATGGATATGATTACCAAGTTATTATTAGTCTTTTTCATACAGCAATATTGGAAAACTAAGGTACCTTGCTTATATCAATCCCAACACAGATCCTGTCTAGGGTCGTCACTCCTAGTAATCTCATACGATGTTATATTTATAGGTCGCTGCAAGAGTTGCCAGGGCTGTTGCTCACACTCGTTGCACCTCTCCCCCATCACCTTATCAATACAGGCCTAATTATCCTTAAGACTGCATCAGGACTCGTCGCCCCCCTGCGGTGTCAGGATAAACTCAAGGTCACTACAAAGGGCTCGTCACCTGATCAGTATAGGCCGACAGTAAGAATATAGTATCCCACACCACCATAATCTGCTCAGAGTAGGGTGCTCACTGGTCACTACGGGGAGGTTTGTGGTCCCAGCGTACGCCGACAGCTCGACCACGGTGTCCCATACCACCATGCCCGGCTCATGTGTCTTTATGGATCAAGGTACCATGGTTAACAGAGTTTCCAATGGTAAGTTCAGTACCCTAGGTTCAAACAGTTATGACTCATACATGGTGAACATACAATGGCCAGTCGGGTTACTTAACAGGCTCGACTAGTATGAGCGCATCTCAAGTTGAGCGACATGAAGTGTATAAAATACTTCGTGTGGCCTAACCACTGCCACCAACCCAAAACACGACTCGCGTTCATCGACGCATCCTTCGTGGCAAATAGAAGTCAACCACGAATTCAATCCATTACCGACTGCCTGGACTAACGTATAGCCCCAAGCATTTGTGCACAACATCAGTAATCACATGTGAGTAACAGAAATGAAATACAACAATACAAGCATGTTGACAACGTGTCATAACATACCATGTAAGTAAATCAACCAACACATGTATTCCATACATATAATGAAATCAATTCATATAGGCAACATGGTGAAAATCATATATATCAGCATATTGATTCAGAATTCGATCTCAAAACTAATTCACAACACCATTTACCCAATACATACTAATACAAACATTTATACAAACACTTAGTCTACACACTTTAGTCTACATAGCGTATGTCGACCCAAAGTGCGCATTAGGGTGAATCTCTTCGCCAAACAGATTATACACACATATATAATATCATAACATGATAAATTTACATGTCAAGCATTTCAGCAAAATACGGATGTATACAGTATTTTCTATAAATGCCTAAAATACCCTAAATCTCATAATTACCGTACGTTTACGAAACGGAAAACGGACAGCATGTTCTACATGTCAAACGGCATGCTCGTCGATAATCTACTATTAAACGACATTGAAAGCTTTGAAATCAGTCAATTAAAGCGTCTAAAATCCGCACCTTTTACCCTAGATGTGTATCAATTCGAACGGAGCGTATACGCTTCGTCCACGGTAAACAGGTGACCTAATACACAAGCTACATAAGCTACATCGCTAATGAATCGAAGGAAACTCCAAATCAGCAAGTGGTTAGGGTTTTTCCTTACCTATAGGTGTGTCGGAATCACCAACTAAGTGATTGGGATGCGTAGCTTTAGCACGTGTAGCAGGTGCAGCAAGTGGCAGGAAGATCACTCCCACACTCTCTCAAAATCTCTCACTTTCTCTCTCTCCCAATCTAGGGTTCTTAGCAAATTCGGATGGGAGAGATATGAGAGGGTTCAAAGCCCTTTTATAAGCTCAAACCTTCCCAAATTAGGCTTGGGAACAAAGTACACTTAAGTTATAACCAAAACGGAACTGTTTCGATCCAAAAAGGCAGTTGGGGAGGTCCCCTGGCCGAATGCGATCGGACTTAAGCTCATGGTCTCTGGATGTTGCTCACACCCCATTTTCAGTTCGGTAGAGTTCGTAAATCACACGTGACGGTCCATTTTCAGTTCAGCGGTTATCGCACCTAGATCAGGTCTACAAGTCTCATGATATGAAAGAGAAATTTTTTTGATCTGAGGGTGTAATTTGGCTGAATTCTAACGGTCAGAACGCTTAATAATAATGCGCCAAGTCACGTGCCAGATTCGAATTAAAATTTCCAAATCTAACCCCTTTCTCACGCTCTTCACTCCGAACCCAGTAAAATAGCGTCAGGACATCAGTTGGACTTGATTTTTGAGATGAACGTCAAGTCCAACTAGGCAGTCAGGATTGTCTAAGTTCGGGGTAATCAGACTTCCAATGTGCGGTCTAGAGCCGATACAAAGTTTTCAAGGTGCTCCAGAGAGCAATCGGGAATAGAGTTTGATCCCAAGCTTTATGGTATTGTAGCGTCACCTATCCTATACGTTTTGGCTCTAGTAGATCGTATTGAAAGTGATTGGTGCGAATTTCACAGGTCATCTAGTGCAGCGCTAGGTGATTCTCATTAGATTTCTAAAGAAAGTAGTCTATAATGATCTCTGTTTGAGATGATATTCGAATGGTGGAGTGAGGGTATTTGGAAACGAAAGAAGGAAGAATTTGGAGGGGTAGTTTTTACCAAAAATTGGACGTTTGGAGCGAAAGGAGAGCTTGGAGGGTTACTTTATGAAGGAAGTATTTCTTTTTGGGGGTTTCAAGGTTCGGACCGTATACCAGGGGGCTATACAACACCCCAAACACCTCCAGCCTAAAGCTCCGGCCCAGACGATGAATTTGACCGGGGATGCATCACGGAATCGGCGATGCCATCACCGACGAAGTTGCAAGCTGGTAACTCTAACCATGTGGGCTGGGTTCCCCCTTCTCCAAGGGTCTCAAAAAAGTATGGGGCGCACCTTGGTTCATTGTGGTTTGGCCTAGAGAGCCCCAAAACTCCATTTGGGGTGTTCCGGGGCCAATATATAAACCAGAATGAACTTATATATCATGTAACATATGATTTTGAGGTAGGAGAAGCTAATCTATCCAATTAACCCATATGTTATAAAATATTTCAAATTTAGAATGGCCAAAAGGCTAATTTTCATGTATTTTTACTATTCATTATAAAATTTTATCTAAGTATGATTTTATATTATTTTCATATCAGGATTAATGCCTAATATGAAAATACTGAGAAAGAATTGAAGAATGGGGTGGTGAGAGGAAAGATTTTGAAGGAATTGAGTGAAACGGGATTTTTAAGCCCTAACGATTGAGTGTAAGGGTTGTGGTTGCCCCATGACCCAAGAAAATATATTTTTAAGTTTGGAATTCTCCTATGATCATCATAAACCCACCTTCTAACAACCTGCTAGCTACTTAGGTCGCCTCACACGACCTGAGATGCATTATGGACTCGATCGAAACGAACGAGTTGTGTAAACTTCGCCTATTGGTGAAACTGCGATCTTATTAGTGTTTCTAGGTTCTTTATCATGAAGACCTTAGGATTAGTGTTCTTTACTACTTACACTTGAGGATTGTGTCTAATATGGAAGCACTTAGAGAAATTTGAAGAATGAGGTGGTGGAGGGTGAGATTTTGAAGGAAATACGAAAATTTTAATTTTTTTAGACCTTGGGATTGATCATTGAGAGTGAAATGGTTGACCCATTGCCTAAGGACGTCTAATTCCAGGTTGGCAAAAATCTGGGGTGTTACAACATTGCTAATGCAGTTGAGCTTTATCTAATAACATGAGGATTACATAATATACAAACCATCACAATAGACAATGCAAGTTCAAATGATGTGATGGTTCATTCATTGAAAAAAAAAGTGTTGAGGGTTAAATATTGCATATTAGACCCCAATTATTACCTTATTTTACAAACATAATACGGTTTAAGGGCCCATTTTAATCGTGTTTGTGATGCAAGGTATATTTAGGAGCCTGGACTAAAAAAGGGTACTAAAAGCATGGATTTAACACTCATAAATCACCAAGGAAAGGACGGATCCCAGGGGACTGAGATCTAAGAAATTACACGTCAAAGATCCGAGATAATCAGGCCACTCACGTTAGACGGGCCTAAAAATCATCAAGAATGTAAGATCACAGGGTTCCCACTATCCGTTCAGCTCCAAACTTCATATATGGCCTGAGGACCATAAATTAACCGTACACGTTAAATTTCAGCCATTGGATCCTTGTGAAAGTGGCCCAATGGACAGATCAGCCCCTAAAATCCTGATTTGGGGCCCGCCTGATATCTGGATATGCTTCAATTTTAGCCTCAACGCCTTAAATGAGGTTCTAAAATGGATGAACGAAGCAGATTCTCATAAAGATCACTATGGACCCCACCCCGAGGGTACTCGTGTGCTGTGTGCATAGCACACGTGCACAAGACGTGTACTGGTTGGGCAGCCTGGTCAAAGTCGGGCTGACCCGACCTCTTTCTCTTCCTCATGCATGAAACGTCCAGCGGATGTACCTACCCATCTAGGTTTGAGTTGTGAGGCCCACCCATCATCCAAATCTGTAATCTAGACCGTCCATTGAGTCCCTAGGGTAGGGAAGACCCTAACCATGGTGGCCTTTTGGTCCCATGCACACGTAAACACATGGATCGCCAAAAAATACAGGATAGATGGTGAAATAATTTTATATAATGGATCACACTAAAACTCGACCAAAACTACTCCTTTCCAATTGAAATTTCACCAAAAATTAAATGAGCGGGGTGGATTTTCCAGAAAACATCACTGTGGGGCCCACCAAACACATTAGCATAATGGAATTCACACCATACACACATCCAATTTTTTCAGACATTGTGGCCCACTGTTTGTGGTCGGATGAATGATCCAAACCGTTCAGAACCTCCAGAGGGGGGTTTTTACCCCAACCATGGAGCCAAAACAGGTTTCTTAGCCGTGTACCATTCAGAAACTCGATCCAAACGCATGTCTATCGTGTTCTTGTGACTACCAGCTGCGAAAATAAATTCCACAGCCTTCAAGCCCTCTAAGCAATCCCTAGGGCCTATAAAAGAGAGGGAGAAGAATGTGGGAGGGACATCTTGGGACGTGAGCAGCCGTGAAGGCATGGAACGGGTCGGCAACGAGAGTTTTCCTTCTTCCTTTTCTTTTTCTTTTTTCTTTGTTTATTTCTTTTATTTAATTTTTTCCCATAGATTTTAGCTGATCATGCCTATCCTCGGCTAAACCTCTTAGCTAAGGCTAAGAGGTGAAGCTTGTAGTAAGATGGGAGCCTTTTCTTTATGCTTTGATTTAAGTAAGATAAACTGATTTTGATTCTGGTTTAATTAAATGGAATGCCTTGCATTTTTAATGGTTTGTTGTGACTCAAATTACAATGGATCTACGATATCTTCTAATATTTTCCATGCATGTATGGAGGTTATGATCGTAGGGACCTTATTGTTCACCATCGTCCCATGGGCATGGATGGATGATGGAATCCTTCCCTATGTTCATAACTCTCTCAAATTGGATGTGGATTGGTTAAATTCTATTGTTTACTTTGTCTACTGGGCATGGTCTTGTGAAGGAATCAAGTCTAATTCTCATACCTCTCATCTATGGAAAACTAGATCAAAGGAAGTTCATAGTTGATTTTTAATGTTATACCTTCCATCTAGATGAAGATAGGACTCTGAGTCCAGTTGTGTTCTTGAATAAAGCATAGATCTCCCTGATATCTACAAGTGGATCCTATGAAACATTAGTTTCCCACCTTTAAATATTAAAAGTTTTATTTAAATAGTTCACCATTATTCTCTTTAATTTTACCAGGATTTAGATTACATCTTCGCTTAGTTCTAGTTCGAGTTACTTTCAGATTACGTAATAGGTACAGTCCTTATGGATTCGACCTCGGTTTTACTGAGATTATTACTACATCGTAACACTATACTTGGGGTGTGAACAAAAAGCTAAACAGAATAGGCTGTTGTTAGATGGTGAGTTCCTTCATATGCGTTGTTGTGCACATGTTCTAAACTCGATTGTGAGAGATGGTGTTAACGAAGCTAAAGAAGGAATCATTCGTATCCATTATTATGTATAGTATGTTAGAAGTTTGTTTCGAACAAGAAACAGATGCGTTTGATTTGGGGGATTATCTTATTTAAACATACAAAGAAAGAGTATTTAAAATGAACATCACACTTTATTAATACTGAGTTCATTTACATCCTTCTAGTATTCCATGATTTTAAGATAAATTACTCAGAATAAAGGAATTATTATGAGTTCAACTGTCATAGTCAAATATTAAATTCGGTAGCATTTCATCAGTGATTTCAGTCATCTCCTAGGACTTAGGAGGAATATACTCTTTTGTTGATTACTCTCCTTTAAACTTGAATAGAAGGAACTTGAAGACTTCAACCATTTCAGCAGCATAACAGCTCTTTATCCTCACAGACCTGCGTAAACCACCGTAGCCTTCTCTCTCATCTTTAATCTTCCTCCTTGCTCCACTTTCTCTCTAAAATCTTCAATCGGTCCAAATGAAAGATGTGAGGGGGTATTATAGCCCCTCACATGTGTGGTACCTCGATTTTAGCACCATAGGATCCACCTTGCATCATTCTTCATCGCTCAAGAAAATCATTTCTTGAAACCAGTTGCACAAAACCGCGCAATCAACCTCAAAGACACTTCTCTTTCTTCTTTCATGTTCCTTCCTGTGACATCCCGAAAATCGGGGGGTCGAGCAAAAACCCAACTCCCGAGTTCCAGCATGTTATTTATGCAACATAGATATGTATGATTGAATGTTGTCGGTGATAATGTATTAAACATGAGTGAGATTAAGCCAAAACAGCATATCATACTCCAGAGACAGTTAAATTAACCAGCGGAAGTCTGTAATAGTAGGTATAACATATATAAACTGTTGTATGTCTCCAGAGTGTGAACATGTTACCAGGTTATATACATACATGTATACTCTAAAAGTAGACAAAACGAATATATATGAGTGCGCTAAAAATATAAAATGACAAGTGTCAAGACATCTAATCAACCTCCCTGTAATCCCGTCGATCAGAACACGCATAAAGGAGGAATTCTCCTCATCATCATCAAGTCCAGCTCCGCCTCACAGGCCGCGCCATCATCTGCAATCACAAAAGGTCTGGTGGGTGTCCAGGAACACCGTCCCGTAACGTGGGAGTGAGTAGCTAACTCAGTGGAATAATAGAGCAAAGATTAACATGTTATCAAATCAATCATGCGATAATAGTAAAGCAGTAATTCAAACATTCCTAATACTGTTGTTAATGCAATTATGACATGACGTGATGTATGCCCTCACCGACGATCACCCTCATGCGGCAACATCTTACGACCGCGGCATGCCACACTCCCTAGAGTGCTCCACATCTTCCAGGCACATGCAATGCTATGGTGATATGATTTTCGAGTTATTATTAGTCCATTCAAACAGCAGGATTGGGAAACTAAGGTACTTCCCTTATATCAATCCCAACACAGATCCTGTCTAGGGTCGTCACTCCTAGTAATCTCATACGATGTATATTTCGTAGGTCGCTGCAAGGGCTATCAGGGCTATTGCACGCACTCGTTGCTCCGCTCCCCCATCACCTTATCAATACAGGCCTACTGTACTCTACTGCTACTGAAGGGTCGTCGCCTCCCGTAGACTCAGAATACGCTCGCGGTCACTACAAAGGACTCGTCGCCTGATCAGTGTAGGCCGACAGCTAGAATATAGTGTCCCATACCACCATAATCTGCTCACGAGTTTAGGTGCTCACTGGTCACTACGGGGAGGTTTGTGGCCCCAGCGTAGGCCGACAGCTCGACCACGGTGTCCCATACCACCATGCCCGGCTCATGAGTCTTCGTGGATCAAGGTACCATGGTTAACAGGGTTTACAATGGTAAGTTTAGTACCCTAGGTTCAAGCAGATATGACTCATGCAGGGTGAACATACAACGGCCAGTCGGGTTACTTGACGAGCTCGACTAGCACGAGCGCATCGCAAGTCGAACGACATGAAGTGCGTAAAACACTTCGCGTGGCCTAACCACTGCCGCCAACTCTAAACACGACTCGTGTTCATCGACACGTCGTTCGTGGCAAAGATAGGCTAACCACGATATTTCTTGGTTACCGACTGCCTGGACTACGTATAGTCCCAAACACATATGAATCCACGTCAGCGATCATGTGAGAGCATTGGAAATGAAATACAACCATGTGAGCATGTTAACACATGTTATAACGTACAACTTAAGTAAATCATCCTACACATGTCTTTCACACATATAATGAAATTATGCATATCGCCAACATATAGAAAATCCTTTCCATCAGCAAATTAATTGAGAATTCAATCTCAAACTAAATCATAAGGAAATCATCAAGCACATGTTATAACATATAACTTACATGAATCATCAAGCGCATGCATTTCATTCATATAATGAAATCATGCATATGGCTAACATGAAGGAAACCATTTACACCAGCATATTTATTGAGAAACCAATCTCAAACTAATCCATAACATCATTTAATTCAATACATACTAATACAAGCATTTATACAAAGACTTACACTACACACTTAAGTCTACATATAGTATGTCGACCCGAAGTGCGCATTTAGGCGAATCTCTTCGCCAAACTAACTATGCATGCATTCCTAACATTCTAATGCAACAACAAACCATGTCAATCATGTCAGCAAAATATGAATGTAGACCGTACTTCCTACAAATGACTAAAATGCCCTAAATCTCATATTCTTCGTTAATTTACGAAACAGGAAACGGAGAGCATGTTGTACATGTCAAACGGCGATGCCGTCGAGAATCTACTATTAAACGTCATTGAAAGCTTTGGAAACAGTCAATCAAAGCGTCTAAAATCCGCACCTTTTTCCTTTTTGGGGTGAGAGTTCGAACGGAGCGTATACGCTTCATCTACGGCGAATAGAGAACCTAATTTACGAGTTATATCAGTTTACATGCTATAGAATGGAACGAATGCCAAATCAGCAACTTCTAGGGCTATTTCTTACCTGAAAACGTGGAGGAATCGTCGGGAAAGTGCTTGGATCGCGTGGCTTAAACACGTGTAGCAGGTAGCACCAGCAGCAGGAAATTCTCTCCCACCTCTCTCACAATCTCTCACCTTTTCTCTCCCTCAATCTATGGCTTTTTCCAAATTCGGATGGGAGAGATATGAGAGGGTTTCAACCCCTTTTATAAGCTTAAAAATGCCCGGAATAGGCTCGGGAACAAAGTTCACTTGATGCTTAACCAAAGCGGGGCTGTTTCGGTCCAAAAGATGATTTCTGGTGGTCCCCTTGTCGATTACGATCGGACTTAAGCTCATGCGTACCAGATCTAGCACGTATTAAGTTTTCAGTCCGGCAGGGTTCGCAGATCGCACATGGCGGTCCAGTTTCAGTTCAGCGGTCACCGCACGTAGATCAGGGCTGAAAGTCTCGTGATATAAAATAGAAATTTTCCTGATCCGAGGGTGTAATCTGGATGAATTCTGACGGTCAGAACGCTTAATACTGACGCGTCAAGTCGTGTGCCAGATTTGAATTTGAAATTCCAAATCTGTCCCCATTCGCACTCTCTTCGGTCCGGGCTCAATGAAATAGTCTGTGATTATCGGTTTAACTTGATTTTCGAAATGATTGTCAAGTCCAGCTAGGCGGTTCTAACGGTCTAAGATAGGAGGTATCGGACTTTCGACGCGCGGTCTAGATCTAATACAAAATTTCAAAGTGGTCCAGAGAACAAACCTGTTTAGAGTTTGATCCAAGGTTATAGAGTATTATGGAGTCATACGTTCTACTCGATTTGGGTCTTGTAGAACGTATTTAAAGTGATCAGGGACTGTTTTCCAGCTACTCCAGCGTTGCGCTAGCTAACTTACGCTAAATTTCTATAGGAATTAATCCTAAGTGGTTTCTTTGGCTATGAAATTGGGTTCTGAGCGATTTTCCAGGTGTTTTAGTTGACCCATTGCCTAAGGACGTCAAATCCCAGATTGGCCAAAATCCGGGGTGTTACACTTCCTATTGCCTGACTTTCCAGTCTTCTCTTGCTTTAATCCTTTCATCATTTTTTATGCCTCAAAAGATGCTCCCTTGATCCTTTCTTTGTTTCCACAGAACTAAAGAAAAAGGATCAAAATACTTATCCTGACGGTGTTTGCGCGGGGCCGTGCAATTGAGACCCACATTCCGTACTTAGCCATATGTACTATAAATATCCCAACCCTTCAGTCATTTCCCACGCATTTGTACTGTAGCGTACCTCTGCTCTCTCGCGATTTTTTGTGCAACGAACTTCCCTTGTGTGAATCCGTGCAACGGATCTTGATCGCACAAAGTCTTCTGGACCTTACGCAGACCCACGCAACCAGGACTAAAAAGATCTTTCAGCATTTGGTTTCCTTCCCTCCAAGTATTTTCAAGATTTGAAACTTCTTTTCACCATGGCCCGTTCTTCAGCCTCCTCTTCTAGAAGAAAGCATCATCCACCCTCTTCTAGGTAGAAGAAATCTCTCCCTCATTCTTGGAAACATGTGGAGATAAATAAAGAATCCTTAGATCTCTATAACCCTTTCACCAGTTGTAAGACCCGTATCTTAGTCCGTACCGTTCCGTAGACTTCCGCGGTCTTACCGGTCGAATTCTGGCAACCTTCGACCCTTAATCGATATTTACGTGCTACCCTGATTCGTATGCCGTCAACCCGAGTCGACTTAACCCAAAACCCTTACCATAGCGACCACGCCATCGCTGCAGTTCCGATGCCGCGACTTACGCGTCGAGGCGATACCCTGGTCAAGAGATGTGGGCCAACGTTTGGTGCGAGAAAAACGCCGCGCGTTGTGAAATCCAAGGAAATCTCTACGAGGTGTCACATCAATTTCATCAATCAATCAAATCCCATCACATCTCATGTCAAGTACACATCACTTTTCACCCTTTCCCAAGCAAGCCACAAAGGTCAAAGTTTCTTACACAAGCCATACCTTTCTTACACAAATGGCCACAAAAGTCAAAAGGTGTCTTACACACCCATCACCACCACATCCATAACTCCATCACCCATCTATCTATCTCTCTCTTTACAACTCTCTCTCTCTCATTTTCAAACTCAAATCCAAGCAAGAGAAACCCCATACGTATGAGCCTCTCCCCCTCTTTCAAAACTCCAAGTGTGGCCCACCTTTCCTACCCCTTCATCTTCCATCTCAACCATCCAAACCTCATCTTCTCCGTTGGAATCAAAGCTAATAAGCTAAGGAACCCATTGGAGCAAGAAGCTCGAATGGTGGGTGCTAGATAATAGTAGTTTTTTATATTTTTAAGATGGGCCAAGTGAGGCCAACCGATCAATGGTTTGGACCTCATTTGGGACCCTAAGATGTGGCCGATGGCCCACTAGGATCATCATGATCATTCCATGATGGGGCCATTCTCCATGGACCCCATCATGATAATTTCCTTGCATTAAAAAGGTCATCTAGACCGTCCATATTGGTGGGGAGAGGATCTCTACCGTTGACTTTTGATTTTGATGAATCCATGTGTAGAGGGATCCATTGATGTATGATTTCATATAAGAGAGGGCTCATAGTGGCGGAGCCCTCCATCACATGCGTGTCCCACTCTCCATCTCTCTCTCTCCCTTTTTATTTCATTTTTTTATTTTATGACATTATATAGGGTTGTGTGGCCTATTTGAATGGACCCCACCATGAGGCTTATATCCTATCCAAATCATCAAGTGTGGCCCACTTTGTGTGTGATGTATCCACACTATTCTCCATAAGGTGGCCCACCTAATCAGGGCCCACCTCAACGCCTATTTTAATGTCCAACCGTCCAGCATCTGGGATGTTGGACGTTTCTGTAAAAGAAAAACACAAATATAAGCTTGATTTTTTAAGCTTTTGGGGTGATTCACTCTCATGGGCCCCACCTTGATGTATGTATTCAGTCCACGCCGTCCACCTCATTCCCTGGGACATTTGAACCGTTGAGCCGAAGGATGAGGCTGATTTAAGCATCTGGTGGGCCATAGCATTGAAAACTGCGGTGGTTACCGTTGAAATATAGCCTGAAGTTCCTATGCACCCTAAAATTTCAAACTTTAGACTTATTTTGTTTATTTCGAGCTATAGAATTCCATGGTCGGAATGGATTTTTCGAATGTGGGTCCCACCTGTGAAAAACCACAGGATTACAAAAAAAAAAAAACAAACATTAGAGGCAGTGCCTGCTGCCACTAACGCAGTAGCAGGACTGTAGCATTTGACGGGTAGGCGGACGGACAGCTATCCACGGCTGGGGCCGTGGGCCCCACCATGATGTATCTCTGTTATCCACTTCGTTCATTAGGTGGGCCCCTACGTGAAGTGGGCCCACTCAAAAAAACCCAGCCTGATCTAGAACTCAAGTAGCCCGCAACATAGGAAACAGTGGGATTGAACATCTGCCCTTGAATCCTTTTTCTGGGCCACGGAAGTTTTGGATCAAGATGAAATTTGTTTTTCCTACTCATCTCGGTCAAAGTGACCTTACCAACGGATTGGATGTCATATAAACATGATGGTGGGCCCCACATGGGACCCACAGTGATGCATGGGTTTTCTCTCATCGTCCAGCGAACGGTGGAGCCCACTGTGGTGCGTGTGCTTGTGCGGGTGCGTGTGTGTGTGTTTGTAGTGTGTGTGTGTGTGTGTGTGCAGTATGTATATGTGCAGCGTGTGTGTGTGTGTATATATATTATATTATATATAACATTGTATTATATTATATATAATATTGTATGTTATATATATATATATATATATATATATATATATATATATATATATATATATATATATATATATATATATGGAGATTATATATTATATTATATATAATATACATGATGGTGGGCCTTCATGTGGACCCTCACCCTTGATGCAAGTGCTACATCTAACCTGTCCATCCATTTTAAAGGCTCATTTTATGGGATGAGTTAAAGAATGAGCCAGATCTATTGTTCAAGTGGACCCCACCTTAATACGTCATGAGACCCATCTTGGTTTGTTTATAGCCCATCTGTTGAGGCCCACCTTGTTATTTGTAAGGCCCATGGGTTGGGGCCCAGTTATTGTATTAGGGGCCCATGGGTTAAGACCCATTGAGATGTATTAGGGCCTATGGGTTGAGGCCCATTTGGTATACATATGGGGCCCAATTGGTGTGGCCCATTTAATACACATAAGACCCACGTGCTTAGGCCCAATTGATGCATTCAAGGCCCATGGGTTATGACCCATTGCAATGCACATAAGGCCTATTGGTTCGGCCCATTTATCTGGCCCATTTGATAAATAAAAGGCCCATATGATATAGCCCATTTGATGTATTTAAGGCCCAATGGGATGTACCTAAGGTCCATTACAATATGTGATCCCAACACAGATTATGTAACGATGTTTACGACGATCGTGCCTTGGGAGCAATGTTGGTTTGACGTCTACATTGCGAGTGTAATGCTGGTTTGACATCCACGACTCTCCTTAAGGCCCATTATTAGGCCCGTACTTATTGTGTATAGGCCGTCCAGGCCCATCTGCATTGTAAGGATAGTTCATTTCATTATAACATGTTTAGTATAGTTCCATGACTCATGATCATACGCATCATATGTATGCTTGATATGAGAAGTGACTGATCATAGCATATACCTTCGGGCAGATTGTTTATAGGACCTTGATTAGGCGGTGTTACCCTGCATGAGCGCACGATATGTGCAGAATTTACTGCATGATTGGATAGTGTGATTCATGCATTTCGCATTGTATGACATGGTTGTTGTACGCCTTAGCGACATTGGGGTCGTAGCCTCCACAGACAGATCATGGTTGGCAGGATTGGATACCGAAAATCTTATTCTACATGGGGTACTATAGATATCCCTGTATGAAAGTCCCTAAACCCTTATAGTACTAAGAGGTTTCTCCAATGTCTAAACCGAGTGGGTAGATGAGCGTTGAGTGCCGATTACCAAATGGTTGTGCTCTCTATTGTGTCGTGGTCGGTTGGAAGGGGGTGCGGCCTTACCCGTCCGAGAGTAGGGGACAAAGCTAGGCTGAGTCTGACCAACTCGAGGAATGGGTCCTCTATCGATGAGTCGAGCCCGATATTGGCAGACCGATAGTGAGGTCTCCTCCACTTATCTTATCGTGCGTGATAGGGCGGCGATCTGGTTTAGAGTGTACTAGACCCTGGTGATATCTCATAGTTGAGCTGTATTGACATGTAGACTTAGATGAGGATTGTATGCTTGACTTGCATCTTGCATCGCATAGCCCTAGTATAGCCGACATCATTCATGCTTTGCATCGCATAGCCTTGGTACGGCTAACGGTATTCTTGGAACCGTCAGTATATTTCGCATTACTCTGATATTGCATGATCATATTACTTCCTTGCGCACACACTTTCACCACACTCTAAGCTTTCTATAAGCTTATGAACGACTGTTGCGTGCAGGTGACGTTGGGACGCAGCAGCGGTAAGGCAGGAGCGCTTTGCAGATCACTTTGGAGATTTTATTCATCATCATTGTATTTCCCTTTTATGCTCATTGTACTTATAAAGTTTTTTATCATAGTAGAAATATAATGGAGTTTTTGGTTGTTGTTTGTGGGTTATGCCGTTGGTTATGCTTATCACGAATCAAATTGATCTTAAAAATCCTCCTCGTAGCATCTCAGGATCGGAACCTAGCGAATGGGAGCTGCGAGCCGAGAATGGGGTTCTACAGAGGCTGTCAGCGCCAGATTCGGTGATCGAGAATTTTATGAGCCCGGTTTCCAAGTTTGGAGCGTGACAGAAGTAATCAAACCGTTATCCCTATGAATTTACAGCATCACTGGTCGATCCTACACAGTGAACCCTTTGATCGACAAAATACCTTCATCTCAGTGAATGACTGGGTCACGAGAGAACTGAGGATGCTGACAGGATATCTAAGAGAAAATGGACTTTATCAGAGAGCAGGTAGAATTCACAAGATGAGATTTTTGCGTCCTCATTGCGATCCTCATCAACCTTCCCCTTTCCATTACTTCGAAACAGGTCAATAACTCTGCTTTCTTAAGAAATTGCCTTGGAGTATAGGGAGATTCACAATCACAGGCCTGCTGTCTATCTGTAATTTTTATAGTGCTTAGGCATGTTCTATCGTCCGGAGACATATTGTCATACTGGAGCAGATTATGCTTTCTGACTCAATCATAGCCACATTGGAACACTTTTGTGCAGATGTTACTATTCTCAGATGCTTTCTTGATCATTGGTCTCCAACCACCAACTCATTTCATCTTCCCTTAAGCGAAATGAGTATCACTTTATGGGATCTGTTTTGCATAGCAGATCTTCCCATCATGGGTGATATCTTTGATGCATATATACCCTCTAATGAAGAGCTTGCTCTTGCATCTATAGGAGGAGGTATTTCTAAAAATTTTAAAACTACTCTTGAACTCTTCAGTGCACTGACGGCCTTCCCTCATCCTGATCGCATTTCCTCTCTTGAATGGTTGGCTCACTTTTCACGAAGACTGCGATATATTTCTTTCCTCTCAACTTCTTTTCTTCATAATCCCATTCTTTACATGATTCTTGCTGAAGTATTGCATTTACATTTTGACAGCTTTGCAGGTCACAATCACTCAGAACTTAAGGACATTCGTAGGAACACAGAGCATTCTACAAAATACAGTCCTTCCTGTGAATTAGTCGCCTTTCTTGTTTACTAGTTGAGATTGGTGTCACGCCCCAAACCTGAAAATCGGATTCACAAGAATCCCGATCATCGAATCCGATGCCGACAGCCTCCGTAGCACCCCATTTCTGGCTCCTAGCGTCCATATGCCAGATTCCGATCCTGGGATACTACAAGGAGAATTTATTTATTTATTTATTTTTAATATACATTTAACTTGTAATAAGCATAACCACAAGTATACCAAAGTCATAAAGGCAACATCATCATCACATATCCACTAATATAATCATTTGAGTACAATGCTGAAAAAGAAATACATAATCGAAAATCAAACTCCAGAAGACAGCTGCACGCTCCAAGCTCATACATCCACTCATGCGCTCATACATCCACTCGGTCTAGATGTTAGAGCAATCTCTGAAACCAAGAGGGTTTAGGAACTTTCACCCAGGAATATCTATAACACCCCATGTAGAATAAATTTTCAGTATCTCATCTGGCCATCAACGAAATGCCTGTGGAGGCTACGACCCTGATGTCTCTAGGGCATATAGAAAAACACAATGCAATGCAAGATGCATGAGTCATGCAATCTAGTCATGCATCAATCAACCTCCTCCTATCATGGAGTCTCATAAAAACCTGCTTAATGACATATGCAATGATGAAGCACATCTCATAACAAACATGCAGATGATGCGTATGGGCATGTATCATAATGCTATACGGTCACATACTCATAATCGGTGTCAATAACCGACATCGACCATCCACCTCGACAATGTGGACATTTAACCAACATTGCTCTCAAGGAATGGCCCATAAAGAGCCTAACATACAATGGACTCATGGCCTCACACAAGGGTCAAATATACAACATCATGGGTCTCACTCAAGAGCTTAATATACATCATGATGGGCCTCACTCATGGGCCACATATACATCAAGTGAGTATGCATCGCAATGGGCCACGCACACGGGCCTAATATACATCAAGTCAGGCCTCATCATATGGGCCAAAATTATATCACAATGGGCCACGTCCCATGGGCCTCGAATACATCACAATAGGCCTCGGCAATTAAATCGGCCTCGACAATCGACACCGATAATCAGCATAGATAATCAGCACCGACAATCATCATATAAACAAGGCGAGGTCCATAGATGGACAGCTGATCAACCATAATATAAAGATCGGCCCATGGCTGTGGTTTTATCAAATCTGATGGCACGGAGCCATCGTCTATGGCGAATGGGGTCCACTTATTTGGGTTAACCCACTTAGAGAATGGTGCGAAGGGGCCTAACAAAGCCTATGTGAAGGTCACAATGAGGACATCTAACCATCATTGCACAATAATATGGACATCTAACCAACATTGTCTCCAAGGAATGGCCCACATAGAGTCAAACATGCAGTGGGCCCATGGCCTCACACAAAGGCCTAATATACATCGAAGTGGGCCTCACTCAAGGGCTACATATACACCAAATCGGGCCTCGCCAAATGGGCCACAAATACATTACAACGGGCCACATATCGGGGCCTATATATCACAATGGCCGCATCTTATGGGTCGGGAATACATCACAATGGGCCTTATCACACAAGCTTTAAATACATAACAGGTGGGCCCTACATATGGGCCATTAGTACATCTCAATGGCCATGACCCATAGACCTCAGTACATCACAATGGGCCGGAAACATATCACAATGGGCCACGACATATGGGCCGGAATTACATCATAATGGGCCTCGGCACATGGGCCATAAATTCATGCCTTGCCCATGGGCCTCGAATATATCACAATGGGCCATAACCCATGGGCTTCAAACACACAATAGGTGGGCCCTACACATGGCCTAATACAATTAAGTGGGCCTCAAATATATCTCAATTGGTCTCAACCCATGGGCCCCAAATACATCTCAATGGGCCTCGACCCATGGGCCCTAAATATATCACAATGGGCCTCAACCCTTGGGCCCTGAATACATCATATCGAGCCCTTCCAAATAGGCCTCAAATACATTCAACGGGTCATATCAAATGGGCCCTAATAACTACACCATTAATCCATCTATGGAGATCATTTTAGAGCATTATCCAAACAACAAATCATATCAAAAGATCATCTGGACCATACCACAAATAACAGTGGTAATAGTGATCAAAAGGGTCAATTGGATCACATCACAAATAGCAGTGGAGACAGTGATTTCCACTGTACAAAATTTCACAGGGGTCATCATATTATGCATTAAGTCACAAGGACCTGAACCAACCTGAGAAAACAATTATCTTATTGGTCCAAAACTTCTGTGACCCAAAGGGGTTTCAATGGTAGATATTCAATCTCCACTGTTTTTGGCAGTGCGGTCCACTTGATAACTAGATTTATTTTATTATTTTTTTTGTCTTAAGCCGCGAGATGGGGTTGCCTAATGGATGGACGGTACGTAAAAATACAACACATGAGGTGGTGGACGGTCAGGATGGGATGTGCCCGCCAGTAGGGGTGTCACTGATCTTACTGGCGTCCTATGGCATAAGCATACATGTATGTGTGTGTGTGTGTGTGTGTGTGTGTGTGTGTATAATATAATTTATATCATATAATAGAATATACTATAATATAATATAATATACATAATGTACATACATGAGATGTAAGGAGGCCACCGTCCAGAGTCTAGATGCTCTGGATGGTGTTATTCTAATGCATGAGATCATGGTGGGTCCACACGTAGGAGTGGCCCACCATAGTATTTAATGTAAAATATTATGTAAAGATATATATATATATATATATACACCTGAGTGGGAAAGTGAGAGTCTCAACATCCGGCGTTCAGGGACGCTGGACGGACGGCCTGATGAAACACATCCATCATGGTAGCCCCACATGAATGGACGGTCTGGAGGGTTGGAATCCTCCAGCATGGGGTCCATGGCAACGTCAGACGGATGGACGGTATGGATGGCATCCACACAGTAGCTGGGTCCCACGTCAACGGCTCTAAGATGTCAATACAGCAGCAATATAGCTACTGTATGATGCAGCCAAGCTGTAGTTACTTCAATGCAGGGATGGATCCCACGTGGGGCCCACCATAATGTGTATTTTCCATCAAACCTACTGATAAGGTCACACGGACCTAGAATGAAGAGGAAAACCAATTTCATGATGATCCAAAACTTTTGGCACCCAAAAAAAAAAGAGTTTTAATGGTAGAAGTTCAGCCCCTGTTACTTTGAAGTGTGGACCACTTGAGTCCCATAAATGGCTAATTTTTAGTGGTGGCCCACTGCCTTAAGGGGCCATCAGAATGGACGGTGTGGATTTTCAACATACATCAAAGTGGGGCCCATGACCGGGGACTCGTGTCCCTGCTGGCCATTCGTCAGTGGTGCGGGAGTGTCAGCAGCAGCGCCTGCTACTGCTACTCTCATTTTTTTTTCTTTTAAAATATAAAATTTCATAATTTTTCCCATGTGGGGCCCGCAACAGATGGATCCGGTCCACCCATTAGATTTTAAAATTTATAACAAATCCATGAAGTCCAATATTGAGCATATTTCGAAGTACAAAAGCCATCAGGGTGAGTTTCAATGGTATAAAACACTATTTTTTATGTATGGCCCACCGACAAATAGGATCAACTTCATTTTTCAGCTCAACGCCTAAAAGGACCTGGAGAATGGAATGGACAGCATGGATTAAACACATACGTCAATGTGAGGCCTGCACAAGTGGCCCACCCAAATTTTCCTTCTTTTTTTTTTCTTACCAGCGTTAGTGCTCCCACTGTCAGCACACACTTCACTGGAAAGCCCATTGTAAGACCCGTATCCTAGACCGTACCATTCTGTAGGTTCCCGCGATCTTCCCGATCAAATTTCGGTAACCTTCGACCTTTAATCGGCATTTGCGTGCGATCCTGATTCCCACGCCGTCAACCTGAGTCGACTCAACCCGAGGCTTGTACCTTAGCGATCGCGTCGTCGTCGCGGTTCCGACGCCGTGCCTCGCGCGCTGAGGCGATACCTGGGCCAAGAGATGTAGGCCCACATTCAGTTCGAAGAAAAATGTCGCGTATTTGTAAACTCAAGAGAGAATTCAAATCATGTCTTATCAATCCCATCAATGTCAAGTACAACACATCAATCAACCTATCACCCAACACATCACTCACCCCATCACACACCCATACCTCTCTTACACAACAACCCCAAAAGTCAACCTTCCCATTCCATCTCTTACACACCTCATCACTCCTCTCCCATCATCTCTTTCTCTTTCATTCTCTCTCTCATTTTTCTCTCTAAGCAACCCACGTCCATGGCTCTTCATGGGAGGAGCTTTGTGTGGCCCACTCTCTACCATCCAATCCAATCCTTCAAGCCGATCTCAGCCGTTGAATCACACTCATTCGTGTTGTAAATTGCATTGGCGGAAGAAGGAATAGAAGATTAAAAGTGGGTGCTTCTCTCTCTCTCTCCCTTTCTCTTTCTACCTCTCTTTCATTTTATGGTATTGATGAGGTGTGTGTGGCCCACCCAATGGGTTCAACCGAAATCCAGGCCGTTCATATTTGTATGGGCATCCAATTGGTGGAGCACACCTCACTGTCCATTGATGGATAAGCCTAGATGAAGGAAACCATGTAAAAAATAACATAAAAATTAATTAATTAACTTTACCCAAAGCTGGTGGGCCCCACACGTGCGGACCCACCTTGATGTATGCCTGTCCTCCACACCGTCCATTCATCTTACTGTCAAGATGGTGGAACCCACCGTGAAATGTATTTGTTTTGGGCATACTGTGCATCCAGGCAGCCCAACACTATGTATATATTTTATACATTACAATATCCACACACACATGGATCCGACCTTGATGTATGTCTCCGATCTACACCGCCCACCCTTTTTCCCAGCTCATTTCAGGCGTTGATCTTAAAAATGAAGCCAATCCAAATCTCCGGTGGGCCATAATATAGAAAATAGTGGTTTGGGTGATTTAAGTGGTTAAGGCCGGCTTTGATATTTTTATACATCAAAAATACTGTAAATTTGACTTGTTAGATCTGTTACAAGCCAGGGAAGACAATGGTCGGTGTGGATTTTACCGATGTGGGCCCCACCTATGATATATTTATTTAAAAAAAAAAACGAAAAGAAAAGAAAGAGGAGCAGGTTGCTGACGCTATTGTTGTCAGCGTCTGGGGAACGTTGTAACGTCCAGCGCCCCAGTAGGGTAGAACGGTGGGCCCCACCACAGGCCCCACTGTGATATATGTCAAAAATCTACGCCGTGCATTTTTGGGTCTTATCCACACCGTCCAGGGGACCCACCATTGATGTATTTATTTTATATCTACGTTGTTCATCGGTGTGCCACACCGCAGAAAAAAATAGTATAGAGAGTGAACGTCCACCGTTGAAACCATGAGAATCACCTGCTGCTCGGGACAGATTGGCTAGTACCTTACCTAGCTATATAGCTGCTGTAAGGACGTCAGCAGTTCTGTGGGCCCCACTGCGAGGTGCGTTGCATCCCACCGTCCATCTAGAAGGTGGGGACCCCAGCAGCTGTAGCTGCTTAACGTCAATAAATCCTATTGGTCCCGCTGATGTATATTTTTATATGTCTCTACTGACCGTACTATGCACGTGGGACCTACACGTGATATATGTGCCTTCTATCCCCGCCGTCCAGTGGTCTAGACGGTGAGGACCACCTCTGATATATGAATCCAATACGCACCATCCATCTGCCATGTACAGGGACGTAGACCCCAACAGCAATGTATGTGTTTCATCCTTGCTTGAGGACCACTAGCTTTAAAGTTGCTGTTGACTTCAGCAAGTCCATGGGGCTAACCATGATGTAAGTGTTATATCCTCACCGTCCTGAATGGTGGGACCCTTTACACCTGTGATGTCTCCACAGTCCAGCTGGGATGGTGGGACCCACCGTAATACGTGTGTTCTATCCTCACCGTCCATCTGGATAGTGGAATCCCACATGATCTATGTGTTTTATCTATACTGTCCGTCCACTTGGACGGTGTGATTTGCACCATGATGTATATGATGATCCACACTGTTCAAAGGATGGTGGGCCTACCATGATGAATAGGGACCACTGTGATGTAGTGCTTTGTCTATACCCTTCGTCCAAAAGATGGGGCCCACCCTAGTACATGTATTTTTACATCCCCACCATCCAGAGAGATCTCTTGACGGTGCCGTGGGATTCCACTGTGATATGTGTTTCATTAACGCCGTCCACTTGTTTTGTATCCATGTCATCCGTCTGTTCCGCTGGACACTGGGCCCACCTGATCTATCTAGGCCCAACTTTAATGCATGTATTTTATATCTGCACCATCCATTTTGGACGGTGCCACATGGAGCCTACCATTGATATATGTGTTTTATACCCCAACCATCCATCCAGTCCACTGGACGTGGATCCTACCACAATGCAAGTGTTTCATCTGTGCCAAACATGGGACTCCCACCACATGATATATGTGTTTTCAGCCACACCGTCCATCTTATTTCTAAACGGGCAGGGCCCACCTAGATGTATGTATTTTGTATTCACTTGTCTATTCACGTGGTCCCCACGTGATGTATGTACCCCCACCATCCAGTCCTTGGACGGTGGAACTTACCGTGTTGCACGTATGGGAAACGGATTGGCTGGAGTACCCTCACACCAGTTACGTACATGTTATGTGTGCAGGGTCCACTTGATGTGTATAAGGCCCACTAGTGCGGCCCATTGATCCAGGCCACTTGATGTGTATAAGGCCCATGTGTAGGGCTCACCAATGTGATGAATTTGAGGCCCATGGGCGAGGCTGAATGTGGTGTATTCATGGCCTATGGGCAAGGCCCATTGTGATGTATTCGAGGCCCATGGTTAAGGCCTAATGCGATGTATGTATTGCCCGTTACGTTGTGTATGAATCCTTACGTTGTGTATGAATCCTTTGTACGGGCCACTCCTTGGGAGCAAAGTTGGTTAAATGTCCACATTAATGGGCAATGATGGTTGAAAGTCCTCATTGTGACCTTCCCTTAGGCCTTTAGTTAGGCCGATTGCCAATTCTGATTATCAATCGGTTCCGATTGTCATGACCGATTGTCGATTTCGATTGACGTGACCGATTTGTCAATTCTAATTATCGATTGATTCTAATTTTCAAGACCGATTGTCGATTCCGATTGACGTGACCAATTTGTCGATTCTGATAATCGAGGCCGATTCTGATTGTTGAGGCCGATTCCGATCATCGATACAGATTCTGATTGTCAAGGCCGAGTATCGAGACCAATTCCGACCGCCGATTACCAATTCCGCTTATCGAGGGTCGAGGCCGATTTCGATTACCGATTACCAATTTCGGTTATCGAGGTCGAGGCTGATTCCGATGTGTATAGGCCAATTTCGATTGTCGAGGCCAATTTTGATTGCCAAGGCCGATGGTCGAGACCTATATAATGTATACGCGGCCCATAGTTGAGGCTCATTGTGATGTATATTTGGCCTGTGTGATGTATATACGGCCTGTGTTTAAGGCCCAATGTGATGTACATGAGGCCTATATGATGAGACGATGCATTTAAGGGTCAGGCGATGGAGCCATTGTGATGTATGTTAGGCCCATGTGAGAGACCCATCGTGGGGTGTATTAAGCTCTTAAGTGAGGCCCATGGTGTTGTATATTTGACCCTTATTTGAGGCCATGGGTCCACCATATGTTAGGCTCTATGTGGGTCGTTCCTTGGGGGACAATGTTGGCTACATGTCCACATTGTCGATGACGATTGTTAATGTTGGTTGTTGATACCGATTCTGAGTATGTGACTGCATAGCATCATGATATATGCCCATACGCATCATCTGCATGTCTATTATGAGATATGATTGACCATTACATATGTCATTGGGCAGATTGTTATGAGACTCCCAGATAGGCAGAGATTGTCTCACATGAGCACACGGTATACGCTGGATATATGCATGATTGGATTGCATGACTCATGCACCTTGCATTGCATTGTGTTATACTATACGCCCTAGCGACATCAGGGTCGTAGCCTCCACAAGCATTTCGTGGATGGCCAGATGGGACATCAAAAATCTGTTCTACATGGGGTGCTATGGATATCCCTATGTGAAAGTCCCTAAACCCTCTTGGTTCCAGAGGTTACTCCAACATCTAAACTGAGTGGATGCATGAGTGCATGAGGGCTGTATACCGTTAGGCCGCGTCTCCTACTGTGTCGTGGTAAGTTAGAATGGGGTGCGGCCTTACCTACTCAAGAGGAGGGAGCAATGTTAGGCTGAGTCTGACCAGCTCGAGGAATGGGTCCACTATCGACGAGCCGGGCCCGATATTGGCAGGTGGATAGTGAAGTCTCTTCCACTCACCTTGTTGCGCGCGATGGGGTGGCAATCTGGTTTAGAGTGTAATAGACCCCGGTGATTTTTCAGAGAGGAACCATATTGATATGTGGACTTATTGAATAGGAGTTGCATGCTCATTCATTCATTCATTCACTATCCACTTAGGCTGGTGGTGCGCAACGAATTGTTGTGTACCTTCATTAGGCTGGTGGTGCGCAACGAATTGTTGTGCGCAACGAATTGTTGTGTACCTTCACTATCCACTTAGGCTGGTGGTGCGCAACGAATTGTTGTGTACCTTCATTTTGTTTGGGCGCGCGACTAACCTGAGATCAGGAGTTTACCACATTGAGTCTGACTATCCAAATTTAGGTATGGGACTGGTTTGGATAGAAGTCCCTTGTGGTGGACCCCGTAGCCTACGATACTATGTACTATCATCCCGACTTCACACTCCTGCCACCTAAATGGTTGGATGGTGTGGGTAATACACACATCAAAGTGAGGTCCATTTGATGAATGGTTTGGACATCTCACAACTCATTAAGTGGGCCACACAATCACATCTTCACACATAAAATAAAAGAAAATGAGAGAGAGAAAGAAAGAAAGAAGCACCCACCTTTGATCCTCTCTTCCTTCTTCAGCCAATGCGATCTAGAGCTCGAATGGGTGTGATTCAACGACTGAGATCGGCTTTGAAGGATTGGATTAGATTGTAGAGAGTGGCCACACAAAGCTCCTCCCATGGAGAGCCATGGACGTGGTTTGCTTGGAGAGGAAAATGAGAGAGAGAGAGAGAGAGAGAGAGAGAGAGAGAAAATGAAAGAGAAAGAGATGATGGGAGAGGAGTGATGGGGTGTGTAAGAGATAGGATGGAAAGGTTGACTTTGGGGATGGTGTTGTGTACTTGGGGAATGGGATAGGGTACTTGACATGATGGGTGTACTTTGACAAGTGAAGTGATGGATGTGATGGATTCTCTACGAATTTATAGCACGCGGCATTTTTCTCGCACCGAACACTGGCCCACATCTCCTAACCAGGGTATCAGATCGGCGTGCGAGTCGCGGCATTGGAACCGCGGCCATGGCGTGGTCGTAAGGGTACAAGTCTCAATTTGAGTCGATCCAGGTTGACAGCGTGTGATGCAGGGTCACGCGCAATTATCAGTTAAGGGTCGAAGGTTGCCGAAATTCGACCTAGAAGATTGCGGAATCCTACGGAACGGTACAAACTAAGATATGGGTCTTACCCTTAGTGATATTCCCTGATCTCGTTCAAGCAGATACCATTAGGCCTTCGTTCTTCGTGGTCGTAGGAGCAATCGTGGAAGGCCAAAAATATTCGCTAGCTCCTCCAGTTCTGTGTTCTCTCTATCGCGCTTTCGAAGACATTATTTATAGTTCAAAAGATCCTGTTCCTAAAGCCTTTCCTGTCTGTGCTCCTTGGCATTTCTTCATAGGTTGGCTAGGGGTATACTTTCCTTGGACATATGCTAACTCTGGAAAGACATACTCGAATCCTGATCGGCTTCCCCTTCAACATTTTCAACTGAGAAATATGATTAAGGAATCAAGCGGATAGATTTCGAGAAGAATAAAAGCAATGACTCCATTGACTTTCACCATTGACCAGCTATCCTGAAGACGTGGACGTGATTGATGATGATTTCATCTCTTTCAGCGAACATTCCTTCCTTGTTTCCATCAGATCCAACACTCTTCCATGAAGAGAAGATAGTGTATTCTAGCGCGAACCATATTACCCCAGTAGGTTTGCTCGTCAATTTGGCTTTGACCAAGCCGTTCCTGAGACTCGTGACATTGTCACAAGAGCGATGAGAAGTTATGGCATTGGACCATATAATTGGGCCTTAATATGGAAACAACTCTTGATCATTCAAACCGGCTCACATTTCATAATTCCTGGCTACAATTATCTGGTTAGTGCTTCTTACTGGTGGATGTGATGGTGGGCTCATCAGCATTACCTGGTAAACAATTATCATCCAGTAAATCATGTAATGTGGATTCCTCCTCCTTGCCTTAGGGGTTAACAGAAAGATCTAGGTATCGATTATTTTGAAGAAACGAGTCCTCCCCCCTTTCCAGATCAACTTAGTACAAGGATCTCTTTAGAAGACGCTATTTATGAAGAAAAGCCTGCTGATGTTCTTGAAGGATGGACAGCTTTCGATACTCCTCCAACAAATACTCATGAATTTTTTGCAAAGAATAACAAACCCTTACAGTTCCACCTTCCTGTATCTTTACAGATATTACGTAATAATTCTCCTTCATTAGGAAAGTGGGAAATGTCAGGACATCGTCATCTGTCTTAGAAGGATAAGAATATTACTATCGAAGACTCATCTCCTTCGAAAGGATAAATATATTCTGAAATATTTGACTTTAAATTAAAAGACACCAAACATTGAATATTTTGCTCTGACTTAATACAATTGTGGTTTTATTTTACATATGAAACTTCATGATTCCTATCACTATATCAAATGATTAACATATCTTACCGTACTTCCATTACAAGAATATATGGCCATATATTCTTATAATCTTAGTATTATATATATGTTTATTTACATGCAGCAGATTTTTTTTTTATTTCCTAACTCACATTATCAACAACATTGAAGTATTCATAAATTTCCAATTCATGACCAATTTCAAACATATTTATCCGTGCAGTAATCTGAACATAACATCTAATAAGGAACTAATTACAACACTTAGCATTTTATGCTTGTCAGTACGGGACTTCCTATATGATTTTTGTTTTATTTTAATTAGCGGTGCTAAATTTCAATTTAGTCAGTTACACACAGTTTAAGCTCTTGAGTAGTGGAGCCAGGTCTCACATGATGGCCTCTGTAACTCTTAGGAGTTCACTGGACTTTTCACAGCCTAGGGAGTTCACAAACCGCGATCCATCAGAGGGGCCCGGTGAAGCTACCGGGGCCGTGAACTCGATTGAAATTACACATAGGGTTGGCTGTAGTAACTCTCTAGAGTTCATAGGGTGCACAAGGTGACCTTTGGAGTACCAAATCTAGGGCCGTCAGTCCGTCAATGAGTAGGTTTAAGCTTTTTCTCATGAGTTAGTACTAAAATCAAACCGTAGATCTAGGGGGTCTTACGCACGGTTGGCCTATCTAAAGCTCACACTGCAGCCCTGATTTTCTTCATCTACAAGGTTGAGCCCATTCACGGGAGGGCATTTTCCTCCATTCCCTGTGACACTGCCGGAAAGCTATACAGATGGCATGGGGGTTACATGTGACTAGCCATTGAGGACTTTTGGCCTTTTTTTAGACTTTTGGTCACTGGCTCCGTCAGCTGCCTACATGGGTATGTGTACGATGGCCTTCATGGGCTTTTTAGGGCCACTGGCTTCTCATCACTGCCCGAATGGCTAAAATAATAGGTCTTATGAGCGATTGGCCATTGGCTTGAGTAAGTTGCCTTAAAATGCCTTAGAAGACAATGACAGGTATCAGTTGTGGTGAGAATGATAGACATCTCTGACTGAAATTGACACATCACCACTTCTACCAATATCTTCAATTATACCCATCTCTCTGTCTGTGTTGTTTATAATATACCAGCTTTGTGACAGTATCAATTTTTAAACAGAATTTTGTTGGGCTCAGTTGATGATGTTGATGTTCACTTTCCTTATGCAATATTTGCTATTACATGGTCGTGATATGCTCACAAACTTCTTCTTTATTCATTCATCTTGCCCCCTTTTGATACAGAATCATTATTCTGATAATTTTCTGGAGCAAAATCAAAAGTATTTTTATGGACGGTATCTCTTAAGGAACCGAGCATTAACCAGTATACTGATTCCTTGCCCATCTTGATCTACAACTCTATATGCTCCATTGGAGTATACTTCTTTTATTATGTACGGACCGTCCTATTTAGGTTCAAACTTGCCCCCTATTCGACGGGTGACCATGATAGGTCTTTTCAATATCAATACCATATCCCCTTTTTTGAAAGAGCGATACTTGACTCGTTTGTCAAAGGCGGCTGATATTCTTGCCTGATATGTTTGCAATCGCTGTTGAGCAGCCAGACGTTTCTCGTCAAGAAAATCCAGCTCTTTTAACCTTATTTTTATGTTTTCATCATCGGTTATAGACTGGTGTACTGTCACTCTTAGTGACGTTACTTGTATTTCAATGGGGATCACTGCTTGTACACCATAGATTAGTGAATATGGTGTTTCTCTTGTCGTTGTCCGGTGAGTAGTTCTGTATGCCCATAATACATCTTATAACCTTTCATCCTAATCACGTTTGTTCCCTGTCGCTGTCTTCTTCAGTATTTTGACTATTGTTTTATTAAATACCTGTGCTAGTCCATTGGTCGGTGGATAATAAGGTGTTAAGAATGAATGATGAATATTAAATTTCTGACACAACTTTTTCATGCCTCTATTTTTTAAGGGAGTTCCATTATCTGTAACAATTTCTTCGGAATACCATGACGGTATATTATTGCATGTCAGATGAAATTGACCACATATTTCTCTTTAACACTGCGCAATGCAACTGCTTCGATCCATTTTGAAAAGTAATCTCTCGCTGCCAAAATATATTGCTTCCCTTTGGTCGAAGGCGGATTGATAGGACCAATAACGTCAAGCCCCCAAGCAGAGAAGGGCCAAGAAGCAACTGACTGAGGTAAGTGTTCTGGAGGAACATGTATAACATCTCCGTAGATCTGACATTCATGTCATCATTTCGCATAATCTATCGTATCTTTAAACATGGTGGGCCAATAATACCCCATCTTATGTACTCGATGAAATAAATTTCAACCAACTTGATGTGCCACATATTCTTCAGAGTGTGCTTCTCGCAATACCTGGCCTACCTCTTGCTCATCTAAACAACGTAACAGTATTCCATTGTAAGACCTTTTGTACAACACTTCACTGCATATGATGAATCTACTTGACCGTTACCTGATTTGTTATCTCTGTACGGGTTCTTCCGGCGGGATATTAAATTTAAAATAATCTATGAAAGGCTGATGTCAATCATCTGTTGTGATCTCTAGACACGATACAGGAAGTGTTTCGGTAATTTCGTCAATAACTTTTGATGATGGTAAAAATCTTCTTTCTTCTATAGTCGCTTGAAGAGGACTTCGATTTGGACAAGACAAAGCCGCTGCCAAGCTGGCCAAAGCATCCGCTCTTGCGTTTTCTGACCGAGGGATATACTTGATTTCAACATGGGAAAACTGTTCTAATAACTTGTAACATCCAGATTCTCATGACCCCAGGACAGACGCTCGAGTACGAGAACCCGAGGGTTACATCATAATATAAAACCATCATTCATAATATAAAACTACCATTCATTTCAATATTGACATAATTCATAGTATCAAACCGAAATCATAATATCAACTGATCAAAGGGGTGTAACATGCGTGAAGAAGAGTCTAGAGTAAAGTAAGAAGCACTAGATCCCACAATAGGGGATTTTTAGTTACAATATCTAAAGCAAGTGAAACGGAAGTAATGTCTAAAAGCATGTAAGTAAAAAAAATCCTATATCATTAGTTGAGCTCGAAAGGCTCAACTAGGTCGGTGTACTATCCTTCATCTCCGTACTCCTCCTCTACGACGCCCGGAGTGTCGTCATCAACGCCATTTTCCTCGATCATACCTGCGTCTATTTGGTGCAACCGCACTATGGATGAGTGAAAACTCAGTGGGAACTTCCCTCATAGATTCAACCATAACACATAAATCCAAAATAGATCAACAATTCATATTTAACTCATATGGCAATACAACTAACAATGCGATTGCATGAATGTATGAATGTATGTTCAAGTCACAGATCTGGGTATGCAATCCAATTGTTAAAATAAAAGACCGTCCGTGGTAGGTAGACTACCTAGAAAAGGCCATGAAGGTGAGTGCGCCCAAGGATGACCTCCTGAAAAAATACTCGGGGTATGCCCGAGGAGGTATAAAATTTCAAAAAAGCCTCATGTAAAGAAAGAGCGGCTCAAAGTGTACAAGTGCACAAACTTGATAGTTGGACTTAGGTAATGGAACCTGACACAACCCAACAAGATGTTACTTACGATGCACACTCAGAAAAGCTCACGTGTCATGCGTGGATGTTATGCACCATGACACATGTGTACATTACTTTTGATAGAATAGGAAAGATCATCAACTTTCAATAGGAAATATCCAACTAAGCGTTCCATAATGACTTCCATAATTTCTTTACATTCAAAGGAAGGCACACTAAGTATTATGTAAATTCCCAAGTGAAGTCACATCATTGACTAAGAGTTCATCCATAAGTACACTACATGTAAACATATTCATATTTGCCATGTTTTGAGAACTATCCATATGATAGGACCAACTAAATTAGATATTAGAGAATATAGAAAGTCATGAAAATAATGTTTCACTACACAATTTCACAGATAATCTAGTGTGGAAACTTTCTTTTCTTAATATGTCTCACAAAGATATATTCATAGGCAAGTGATTATGAATGTGACAGGGAGTTTATAAGGCAATACATCACATACATAATTATAAGAAAATAGGACATTAAAACAATTTCCTCATGAAAATCAAGGTAACTAGGAAATAATAATCCTCTAAAATTCTCTATATTAGAGATGTAATCTACGTGGAAATTAGTAAATGGAAGACGCTATAAGGGATGCTCCTCACCTTGGGGGGTATTTTCTCTAATTTGCAATGCCCCTAAGTGTTGAGTGATGATCCTAAAATCCAAACAAGTGTAAGTTCTAATTCTTAATCTTTAACTCACATTTTAACTTAATAGTTACATAGAATCTAACTTCTACTTACTGATTTGGACTGGTCGAAGGATGGAAGGTCTTCCAAAGCAATCAGTTGCTGGTTGAACCTGGATGAAGCATTTCAAGACCTCAGTGAGTTACGACCGAGTTAACTTGGTCGGGAGTTTTTAGCCAATAGCGAGTTGAGCTAGTTACAAGATCCAATCTACTACATGGCCGATTCATGATTTAATTAAATCTAACATTGCTTAGATTGTGCACAGATGATTGGAGTTCCCTGACTCAGTCAAAAAACTGATCGAGTCAGCTTGACTCAGCAGGGAGATTTGGCTGAGTCGACCCTAACAACCGTATGTAGGGTCGACTCAAAATGAAAGTCGGCCCAATCAATGTATAACTGGGCAGATTTGAGTTGTCTCTAACTGGGCCCTAAGCTTGCTGAAATGAATGGCTACTTAAGCCCTGCTGAGTTGGTGTTTTTCCTCCCAGTTTGAACCCGAGTCATTAACTCAACGGTGGTAAGAGTCTGATGGCCCAACCATTAGCTGGTCTAGGCAAGACGCAACTCGGCTCATGGTGCTGGTTCTAACACTGAGCAAACCGACCACAACCGTGGTGGCAGACCAAGGATTCACCCTAAGATACAGAGTTGAGTCACACAACTCATGACCGAGTTGAGAAGAAATTCAAAATGTAGGCAATGATGTTGGACTCCATACCTGATTGTCGTTAGATCTAGTCAGTGGGGTGGAGTAAGTTCAGTCAAATATTGCTGAAAAAAAACTACAATACCGTGTTTGGCCGGGTTAGAAAACTAAGGGCTCAATGGCGACTGAATCATTAACTCGATCGGGTTAGGGGTCTGTTACCTGGACTCAAGATATTGTTCGGTTGTTGATGGATGGTTTGGAATGACTGACACCACAGCAGATGAGGCAGTGGGACGGTGGTTGGAAGGTGAACTCGGCAGACTCGGTGAGTGCGGAAACAGCAGCTGAAAACTGGTTCCAACAGCTGCGTCCTCCCTCAGACACCTTGATTTCTCCCCTTTCTAACTTCTCCCTCTATCTTTATCTCTCTTTCCTTCTTCCTTTCTTAGCAGGGACGACCCAAACCGAGTCGAGTTGCTACAAAGCTTGCAACTCGCCCCAAACGGTGCTGAAATCCCTATCTCTTTCTCTTTCTATTTCCTATCTCTCTCTTCTCCTTGGGATTCACCCTAATCTCAGGCTATTTATAGCCGTTTTCGTTTCTAGAAATCTCCTCAGCTAATCACAAGGATTAGTGTGGATTTTGCTTAAGTTAATCCAAACGGTCTGGCACTAGGATCTCCTAATGTGTTAGATCGTGTGCATGGGTTCATTTGATTGTCCCTGATGGACATTAAATGTGGTGGGCCACATGATGAACGGGACAGATCAGTGGATGGGTCCCGTTTAGCAAAAAGTGGTTCTCATAGTCAGTTTGAGGAAGATTGAAGATGAAAATGGCAACTTTCAATTGAGTGGCTAATCCTAAGATCAAGACCGTTTGGACAGTCCTGATATGACCTACAAGTAATGTGGAGTCCATTTTACGGAGCAAGGATGTCCGTTGATTAAGACAACCCGTTGTAGCCGAAAACTGTGGTGCTGTTACAATTTCTCGTCATTCTCTCGATGCTAAGAAAAAATATCTGCTAACCCTATTTCGGACATCTAGGATTGCCTGAAAGAAGCTTCTAGGCGCCAATGAACGAATGAGATGCACTGATACTATAAGTGGGAAGATTCTTTCCGCTTTCCGACGTGTAGGTGGGTATTTTAGGAAACGGTAGGGGTGACTAGGATTTCCAGTGCGAACGTGGCTTCCATTCGACGCTCTCCAACAGCTAAGATTTCTAGCTCTCCAACAGACGTGGAGTTCTCCTCCTCGTCAGCATCCTCCTTGTGCATTGCTGGATCAGTCGCTAATAGGGGTGGCACAAGTCACTTTCAATCACAAATCTCTGCATGATTAGGGTCGGTGGGGGCCAATATATCAAATGTACGGTGTGGATCTCTCCTTCGTATTCGAATGGTGGTTATTTTCACTGTTATACGGACAGTTAGGATTCAAACGGGGGCACAGCGGGAAAAACGGGAGAGATTTTCTCTTTTTCGATTTTGCTCGAGTCAGAGCTTGTTTGACCCATAACTAGCTTCCATGTACAGCAGGTGTACGTGGTTCTGTGGACATGCATTATTTAAAAGTGGGGCCCATATGATGATCTAAGAGATCTGCACTGTCAATTCATCTTGGGTAGTCACTCAAAGGTCTCAGAATAAAGGTGGGCTAGATTAAGAACTCAGGTGGACCATACTTTCCATTTTGTGAGTTTAACTGATGATTTTCATCGATCTGATGATCAAATCATTCTAAGATTGAACGTCAATGGTCAAAATGGTCCCAAGGGTCCCTTAATTGAAAATCAATTGTTAGATTACTGATAAGATAGTCTAATATGTATTTAAATTTTTAAATATTTTTGTTACAATATCTTTACTAATGTTATTATTATTATTATTAAATTCATTATTACTATATTTTTAGTCATTGAATATTTATATTAAAATATGATGGTTCTATTATTAGGAGATGTATTCTACGCTTTTTCAAACTAATTTATCTATTTATTTATTTATTATACTTATTTTATTTTATTTCGGATTAACGGTTGGATGTGACGATATTAATAACCTACATTATTAAACTTTATTAGATAAGTCCCAACCTACCACTTAGATTATGTTTGATCATTTAGATCTTCTCTTATTCCAGGGTAACGATTCTGATGACCTTAAAATTTCCTATTTGAGTGATTCACAAGACTTTGTAACTACTAAGATAAAGATCTACGTTGGATCTCCCAAATTAATAATCAGATGGCAAAATCTTTGGATGGAGATTACTCTTAGTGGTCAATTTAGGCTATAGTGAAGGTAACTGTTCAGATAGTCTAGGTTTGTATTTGTACTAAGTTTGGTTACAAGGTAATACCTGAGTACTAAAAAGTAAGGGGTGCTACATTACTGTTGTGCCTTCTGATAATATGGCAAAAACTCTTGCTTTCTTATCTCAAATTCAGTTGTCAATTGATTTATAATCAATTTAGAATCTCCGAAGATATGTAGTATTCTTATCTTCATTTCTTTAGCCATTTCCATTCCAATAATCAAGGCTCTGTATTCAGCCTCATTATTCATACATACAGTTCCAATGTAAAGGAATAAGGTAGTAAGTCATCTTGGGGAGTAATGAATATCACTCTTGCCCCCGCTCCTGATGCTTGAGAAGCACCATCAAAATACATCTGCCATGGGCTCTGCGATTCAGCTAACATAACTTGTTCATCTGGAAAATCATCACTAATGGCCTCAGATTCTACTACAGGGTGTGCTGCAAGGAAATCCGCTACTGCCTGCCCTTTTACTACTTTTGCTAGTTCGTACGTAATAGTATATTCTAAAAGTAACAGCAACCATTTGGCTAATCTTCCAGACAACATCGGTCTTGTCATTAAAAATTTTATCGGGTCGGCCCTTGTAATCAACGTTATATGATGAGATAAACAATAATGTCTCAACTTTTGCACTGCAAATATTAACTTCAAACATTCTTTCTCGATCGGGGAGTAATTGCATTCTGCCCCCATTAAGGTCTGACTTAAATAGTAAAGAGCGGTTTCTTTTCCAAACTCATTCACTTGTGCCAACAAAGCTCTTAAAGAATGCTCAGTTGCAGATATATACAAAATAAGTGGTTTTCCTTTCACTAGAGCTGCCAATACTAGTGATTGTTTCAACAATTCCTTTATCGAGTCGAATACATTCTAACAGGCTTGATCCCATACAAACTCTGTACCCTTTTTCATCAGATGGAAAAATAGCTGACATCTCATAGCCAAATTCGAAATGAAACGGTGAATGTATGCCAATTTTTCTTGTAAACTTTTTAATTCTTTCAATGTCTTCGGTGGCGGCATATTTTGAATAGCCCTGACTTTCCCTGGATCAATCTCAATGCCTCTATGCCAGACAACCAAACTAAGAAACTTACCAGAGGACACCCCAAATGCGTATTTAGCGGGATTCATCTTCAATTGTTTCTTTCTGAGCCGATGAAAAACTGACACCAAGTGTTCACGATGTTCCTGATGGCCTCCCGACCTGAATACCAAGTTGTCAACATAACATTTAACGTGCTTATGTATCATGTCTTGAAAAATGCTTTGCATCGCTCTCTGATATGTTGCCCCGGCATTTTTTAGTCCAAATGGCATAACTTATAACAGAAAATTCCCAGCGAAGTCCTAAATGTCGTTGCTTCTTCGTCTTCAGGGGCCATTCGAATATGATTATATCCTGCATAATCGTCCATAAAGGACATGATAGCATACTGAGTTGTACTATCAATCAATAGTTCAGTTATTAGGAGCAAAAAATTATCTTTTGGACAGGCTTCGTTCAGGTTTCTAAAGTCGACACACACCCTGACTTGTCCATTTTTCTTCCTTACCGAGACAATATTCGATATCCACTTAGGATATTTGACCTCTCTAATAAACCCGACCTTTATCAATTTATTGACTTCTCCTTTAATCAGGCGAACTAGGTCCGGATGAAATCGCCTTTGAGCTTGTTTAATCGGCCTTTTCTCCTTAGAAATATTTAGTCGGTGCAATGCTACGGAAGGATCTAAGTCAGGCATCTCTGCATATGTCTAAGCGAATATGTCTTTATTTCTCTAAGAAGTTAAACATATTCTGCAGATTCTTTTTAATAAAGGCCGGCACTAATGAACGTGTTCTGTGGCTCTTCTTTCGTATCCAAGTTTATCTCTCGCAAACTGTCTATTGTCGGTTGCCCCCCATCTTCCATTTGCATCAGAGTCACCTCAGGATGTTCAACTATTTTAGAATTTTCTTTTGCTGGCTGCTCAATTGTAACTATATTTACTGATGACTTTGCCCCCATGCCTTGAAATTTTCTTTGCTTCTCCTGGCCAACCCCAATAGGAATTTACATTCCTCTCCTGTGGTTTAGGCCGGTGTGCTCTTCGCAATCATAACCCATACTTTCCATGGCCCTCTTGCTTGTTTTCTTTCCAATTATTATTTCATCTTTATCTATCATTCGTTGTATTACATATTTTAATGTATGACAATTCTCTGTTGGATGTCCCACCAGGCGATGATAGCGACAGAAATTTCATTCTCCGATTCTTGTCGCATCTTTAGGGCGTTTGGGTTCTAGCAATTTTATCGTGCCGATCTTCAATAGCTAGTCCATTATTAGAATGACATCTTCTTTATCAAATGCAAACTCTTCATGTGAATCGAGCGTCCTGGGTTTTTTATACCTTTTTAGCTGAATCGACCCTTCTTTTTATTTTAGTTTTTCCTCATTTAAATCTCTTACATTATTACGCTGCTTATCATGATCAATAGTATTTACTGTTATCCTGCTGCGAACCCCCTGAGCTGTATCATAGCAAAATGCTGGCACTATCCGATTTACCAATTCTAAAGCATAATCCTTAGTGGTCAAGTCACGAAAAGTTCTGATGTCGGCACTAGTAAGTCCAACTACGAATTCCGTCTTCATAGAGTTTAGACACATCTTGATTTATTCGTTTTCTTCTCGTAGCTGTTTGCACGAAGTTCCTAATGTCTTCCATCTGTCTATAAACCTTCCTAATGATTCGCTTTCGCCTTGTTGCACAAAATTCAATTCAGCAATACTGACATCTCGTGCTGGAGAAATAAAATTAGACACAAAAGCATCTTGCATTTGCTCCCAAGTGCGGATTAACCATGGAGCCAAGCTAGAATACCATCGGAATGCCCTATCCGTTAGTGACGACCCGAACAACCATAAGCAATACTGTGGTATTACAAAAAAATTTATCATGCTGGTAATGAAGTGCATTAAATGTTCCTCTAGAGATCCTTCTCCATTAAACTTTTAAAAATTCGGATGCCTGAAATTGGCTGGAAAACGAATATCATCTACCTCTGTTGGATACGGTGTTCGATACCTAAAAGGGTCAATAGTTCCACGTTTCCTTTCTATTCTGACAACTTCTTCAACAATTTATCTCACCTCGTTTCACGTTATGGCTCTTGTGTCTGGAGCAGACCCTTGTGATTTCGTCCCTTGTAGTTGAGAGTTTTCAGAATGACTTCCTTGTCTATTCGTTATGCCTGCCATCGGGAGAGCCGCTATATGGGCTACATCATGTACAAGGCTTGTTACAGCCTCTTTAAAACTTCTGCACTCATTCATTAGTGCTCTATGTGCTTCTACCATCTCATCCACATGATCCTCTGCAGTTGTCATATTGTCTGGATTCGACTTCTCCATGCTTTTGATGCCATCGGTCGATTGAGGTGATACAACATCGGCAAATTTGTTTGGGGTGACGCAAATACTAGTGATCTTGTTATTAACGCTTTACCTTTCTATTCCCTTATCCATTTGGCCCTTGAAATACCCAAAGTCGTTACCGGCTCTTTGACTCTTGGTGAAAACAGATTCATTCTAAGGCTTCTTGCATTTCATGTCCTCGTCTTGCAAGACGTTACCACAATCTAGCCCTCATCGCCTCCCAGTGGTTTAGGCGAACCAAATACTACACAGATTGTCACTCAAGCCATGCTGTTTTCAATTGTAGGGATTCGAGTTAGGTGCTTCGGGATTTGATCCGGTGTGCATTCTATCACGAACCCGGTTAGAGTAAATCGGAAGTTTACTTTTCTCACAGAAGTTACCATGAATAGTAGGCTATAATCGGATGCAGAAACCTTCAAACACGAAACATTATTATAGTTAGTGGTTAAAGAATTAAATAATCTATGTTAGAGATGAAGGGGAGGATGTTCCCACCGAGATTCACCATTTTGGAGTCTGAAAGACCCCAAACTATGATGAAAGTTTTATAATGATTTCACTGCTAATATTAAATAAGATAAATAGTCCCTAGCAGAGTTGTCATTTTGTTTCGAACAAGAAACAAATGCATTTTATTTGGGGGATTATCTTATTTAAACATAACAGAGAAAGAGTATTTAAAACAGTCATCACACTTTATTAATACTGAGTTCATTTACATCCTTCTAGTATCCCTTGATTCTAAGATAAATTACTCAGAATAAAGGAATTATTATGAGTTCAATTGTCATAGTTAAATATTAAATCTGGCAGCATTTCGTCAGTGATTTCAGTCATCTCCTAGGACTTAGGAGGAATATACTCTTTTACTGATTACTCTCCTTTAAACTTGAACGGAAGGAACTTGAAGACTTCAACCATTTCAGTAGCATAACAGCCCTTTATCTTCACAAACTGCAGGGCAGTCTGGTTGCACGGACTAGCGCAAACCACCGTAGCCTTCTCACTCACCTTCGATCTTCCTCCTTGCTCCGCTTTCTCTCGAAAATCTTCAATCGGTCCAAATGAAGGAGGTGTGGGGGTATTTATAGTCCCTCGCACGTGTGGTACCTCGATTTTGGCATCATGGGATCCACCTTGCATCATTCTTCATCGCTCAAGAAAATCATTTCTTGAAACCAGTTGCGCAAACCCGCGCAACTAGTATTTACGTTGCGCAGACCAGCACAACTGATATCTCTTGCACGGACCCGCGCAATCAACCTCAAACACACTTCTCTTTCTTCTTTCATGTTCCTTCCTATTGCCTTACTTTCTAGTCTTCTCTTGCTTTAATCCTTTCATCATTTTTTATGCCTCAACAAAGTTGACCTTCTCGACTTCAAGATTTCAAATGTTGTATGGCAGAAGAGAGAATGACCAGTGAAAGAGTTGATTACTTGAATGTTGCCACTAGATGGAACTCTACTTTTTTCATGTCGGAATCCGCTTTAGTGATACAAAAGGCTTTTGAGAGAATGGAAGAAAATGACCAATAATATCAAAAAGACATTGGTGAGCGGATGCCTACAAATGCAGATTGGGTTAAAGTAAATGTATTATGCAAGTTTCTAAAAACTTTTTATAATGTCACCAAACGTCTATCTGGTTCGAAGTATGTTACTACAAATGCGTACTTTCATGAGACATGCGATTGAAGGAATTTTATCTTTGTGTTCTGTAAGTGGAGATTTGAGCTTTCATGACATAGGATTAAAGATAAAAATGAAGTTTACAAAGTATTGGGGGGGGGAGCTTTAATCATGTTAATATATTGTTAGTGATTGCTGTGGTTTTGAATCCTTGTTATAATTTAAAGTATTTGAAGTTATGTTATTCCAAGTTGTATCCAATGGAAAAGGTTAAGGAGATGATTACGAAAGTCAAAGATACTATAAATCATCTCTTTGAGCAATACAATTCTTTTGCAACAACTCTATATTTAGCTGAAGATAATGTATTAATACAAAAGAGCATGGATACTCCTTCTGATGGAGTTGTTGGGCATATTGTGGATGTTAGGTAAGAAAATCTCATATTTCTACAAGAAGAATAGGTTATTGCCACTAAATCTGAGATTGATCGATATCTTGAAGATGTTGAAGTAAATTTGTCCAACTTCAACATTTTAGATTGGTAAAAGGTAAGTTCTTCAAGTATCACGTACTCTTACACATGGCTCGTGACATACGTGCAATTCCGGTATTCACCGTTGCTTCAAAGTCGGATTTTAGTACTGAGGGTCGAATTCTTGATCGATTTCAGAGTTCATTAACACCTGATATTGTGCAATCTTTGATATGTACACAAGATTGGTTATAGATTTCATTAACTCCAATTGCTAGTAAAGAAAAATTGGAAGAGTTAGAAGATGATGAATTAAGTAACTACTAACTAAACTTTCACTTTAGTAGTGGTTTTATATATATAAAAAAAAAAAAAATCCTCTTCATTGATGAATTAATATAATATTTATTTATTGTGCTTTAGTCTTTTGTGAGCCATCCACTATTGGGTTCTAAAAGTAATCATATATGTACAACTTGGCTCTTTTATTTTTTTAGAGGTATGTTCTTGTCTTTATAGTTTCTACTGTGTTTTCTTTCTTATTTTTGATATTATTTGAAAATTGACATGTTGATATTTGATAAACTTGAAATTTAATATGCTTGATTGTTAAAGGAGTAATTGTCTTATAGTTGAGCCTGTTTGTTTAGAAAAGTAAAGTTCTTTATGATAAATAACTACATATATAATTAATAAAATCATAGGTGTTGGGAGTAAAATATAACGACTTATGGAATGGACCAGCTCTACAACCCACACAGACCCAATAGGGCTAAAGCACTCAAGAGGCATCTACTGGCAAAGAAAAGCCGACCTTAAAATAGGTCGAGACAACTGTAAGTCCACTTAAATGACCAACCTATTGAATAAAATCGGCATAACTACATGTCGATCATAGGTCAGTTATTAATCGACCTGATTATAGGTCAGATATAGCTCGGCCTTAGGTTGGCATAACTACATATCGGTCATAGGTCGATTATAGATTGACCTGACTATAGGTCAGATATAGCTCGTCCTTAGGTCGGCATAACTACATGTCAGTCATAGGTCAGTTATAAATCGACCCGACCATAGGTCAGAAGTAGCTCGACCTTAGGTCGGTGTAACCTCTGACAAGGTGAATGCTGATCTGTTGAAAAAGCTCAGCATTATCTACTTCCACTTTATTCGATGCATCCCTCGCCTGACCTTGTCCCAGACGAATAGTCCGAGAATCTCTCCAACGTCTCAAAGATCTTTCCTAAGATCTTTGAAAGATAAAATCAGATCCCAAGGATCCAGATTGATCGTAATCCCAGGAAGATCTCTAGTACAACAAGAGCCCTAAATGGGGAAGGCTTCCAACAATGATATCCTCCATCTTGAATATATAAGGGGATCCATAGATGGTGAAAGGTACATTTATAACACTCTAAGTATACGACCAGTGACTCTTTTCCTAAAAGATCACCTCCTACAAAGACCTAATTTCCTGACTTAGGCATCGAAGGGCCCCCTATACTATTCAGGGTCTCCCTTACCTCTTACTTTCTTATATGCAGGTTATGAAGGGTTAACAAAGGAGGGTCTACAGGAAAACTGCATCAACAATTTAGCACCTTCTATGGGAATGAAATCAAAGTTGTTCCCCATTTTAACAAAGATACTACAATGGCTAGAGGGAAAAAGAAGACCCGGATCTCCCCAGCAGCACCTAACCTTACACCCCCCCAGTAACATCCTAATAGTCATCGGGATTCCTCTTCCCAACATCAACCTGATTCTGGCCCGAGGAGGTAAGGTCAGCGGTCTCACACCAAAGGAGGTCGACTGAACTCCTTTGAACAGTAGGTCGGAATGTTGAACAACAACATGAACTACATGAAGCAATGGCTAAAACAACTACATCCTCAGCATTTATAGACCAACAAGGACAATGAACAAGCATGTCACAATCCTCCCCAGCCTTCTACTGCACATACCACCTCGCAGAGGAGCCAACGAGAAGACTTGACCAAACCAGCCCCGTCTCATGTATCCGGGAATATATCTATGCCCACTTCTGACCTACGTCACGAGCTAGACTGAAAGAAGCGTGTTAAATCCCCGGTCGAAGCTACTACTAAAAGCGGTGATCCTTGGGAGGCCGAGCTCAAGGATCTATGCGGAAAGATTAGGGACATGCGGGAGGCCTACTGCATGAATGCACCAACCCCGATGAAAGCAATAATGGAGGAATCTAAACCTCTATTTACCACTAACATCATACGGGCACGATTGTCGGACAGGTTCCGTCTACCTCAGATCACTCCATTCTCAAGAAATACAAACCCATCAAAGCATATAGAGTCCTTTAGGGTTTATATGGAACTCTACAATGCACATGGTGCAGTAATGTGCCGAGTTTTCTCCTTAACGCTAACTGGAGATGCCCGGTTGTGGTTCAAACAGTTGAAGCTAAACTCAATTAGTTTGTTCTCTCAACTCAGTCAGGTCTTCATCACAAACTTTATCAAGGGAAAGGAGAGACTCAAACCGGCTGCCTACCTCCTTCATGTCATTCAGAAGGATGACGAACTACTGAAAGATTACATCAAATGCTTCAACCTGAAAGCGTTGCAAGTCTAAAAGCATACTGAAGAGCACACCCTAACCGCGATCATGGGAGGTTTGAGACACCGTTAGTTTCTCTTTTCACTGGACAAAAACAATCCAACGACAATGGTCCAACTACTGAATAGATCTTAGAAATATGTTAATGCCGAAGAAACCTGTGTCCTATGAGAGGCCATCCAAAATAAAGATCCTCCGACCAAGGAACACCAGGTGAGGGCAGAACCAAGTTCGGCCGCTACGAACAAGAAGAGGAAGAGCGATCAATCACGCGATAACCACCGACCAAATAAGCGGCCCGATAGCAAGTTCAAGATGTTTATTCCTCTTAACAATAAGAAGAAGAACGATTGGGACTTGGAGAATACGTCAGTCATCGAGAAGAACGGACCACAATAAAAGATGCACCCCCTATCAATAACAAACCAGCAGGAGAAATCCACACCATCTTCAAAGGCCCTAGAGGTAGAGGAGATTCAAATCAAGATCGGAAAGCCTATGCACGAAGCATTGTTCGTCCGACCTAGAACATGAAATCCTCACAACCATCCGACCTTCAAAAGAACAAATGGTGGAGACTTGCAGCCTGACCTTTACCAAAGAGGACGCCTGAGGGATCCACCATCAGCACGATGACATGCTCATGGCCACCCTTACCATAGCTAATTGTAAAGTGTTCTGAATCCTAGTGGACACTAGATCTTCGGTGAACATCTTCTTCGCACAAGCGTTTAACAATATGGGAGTTGGTCGCTCTAAACTTCGTCCTATCAAGACTCCATTGCTCGGTTTCTCTAGCAGCAAGGTCATTCTAAAAGGATCAATATAGCTTCCACTTACGGCCGGAGACAAACAGAACCAAGTAACTATAATGATCAACTTCCTAGTAGTGGACTGCCCATCTGCCTACAACGCAATCCTCGACCGTCCATCCCTCAACGCCCTGCGAGCTGTGGTCTCTACCTACCACCTGGCCATGAAATTCCCAACCCAACAAGGCATCAAATCAGTTAACAGAGACCAACATGAAGCTTAGTAGTGCTACACGATGGTGGTAAGGACTTTACACCAAACGATGACTATCGCCTATCTGGACCCTTGTGAGGATTCTGAAGAAAGAGGGTCTCCCATAGAGGACCTTGTTCTCATACCAATCGACGATTTTGACCCATTAAAAACGGTCTAAATTAGATCGTCCCTGGCACTCCCTTTGCGAGATGGAATGATAGCCCTCCTTTGACATTATGCAATCGTCTTCGCATGGTCTCATGAGGACATGCCCAACATCGACCCAAAAGTCAACACATATTGCCTGAATGTCGACTTCAATCAACGACCAATTCGACAGAAGCGTCGCGCACTCAGCCCCGAACGATATGCGGTGATCGGAGAAGAAGTCGCTAAACTTCTTAAGGTTAGATTCATTGAGGAAGTCTACTATTTGGACTGGATAGCTATTGAGTGTAAAATATTGCATATTTTACCCCATTTATATCTTTATTTTATGAACATGATAATGTTTAATGACATATTTGATGCATGTTTGTGTTGCAAGGTGAATCTGAGAGCTTGTGAAAATAATGTTAAAAGTGTGGATTTAATGCTCAAGAATCACCAAGGCAAGGAATAGATCTTAGGAGACCAAGATTGAAGAATTCACATGCAGATCCAAGGAAACCAAGTGATGAAGGAAGAGAATTGAAGATTTAAAGTGAAGAAAAGGAATCCTATAAATTGTCGTGAAAATAGATTTCGGGACTAGAAAAATGTAGTTCTAGAAAACTGCCAAAACCACCTTCAATCATATCGAAAGTCCTTCGATGCATCGAAGATCATATCAAAGGTACTTAGATGTATCGAAGGTAGAAAAAAAATTGTAGGATTTTTAAGTCAAAATCGTTGAACAGTTCTGGACCAGTTTCGATGATATCGAAAGACCATTGATGCATCGAAGCTTATATCGAAGATCATATCAAAAGGCCTTCGATTCATCAAAGCTGTTTACGCGGAGCCTACGTGGAGTGAGATAATTTGAGGCGATTTCTGAATTTTTCAAATCTGTTTGAAGGAGAGAGTTCCCCACTTATAAATAAGGCTTTCCAGGGTATTCCTAAGGATCATTCAAGGCATTCCAAAGAAAGATATAGGGTTTTTAGAGAGTTTTATCTAGGAGTTTGGAAAGTTTCATAATTATAATTTATTTTTCTTTACAAGCTTTTTATTCATTCTTGTTACTTTTTATTTCTGCAATTTAATTATGTTTCTCTAGGATCCCTCTAGCCCAAGCTAGAAGGGAAGTATATTAGTTTAATATTTTCATAGTAATGATGATTGATTATTTTAATGATGAGAAGAATGATATATGTATATTATCAATTGTTTAAGTTTAGTTTTTTATCCTCACGTGAGATCCATATTTTTCCATCATATGTGTAAGACCCGTATCTTGGTCCGTACCGTTCCATAGACTTCCGCGGTCTTACCGGTCGAATTCCGGCAACCTTCGACCCTTAATCGATATCGATGCGCGACCCTGATTCATATGCTGTCAACCTGTATCGACTTGACCCAAGACCAATACCATAGCGACTGCACCATCGCTGCAGTTCCGATGCCGTGACTTGCGCGCCGAGGCGATACCCTGCTCAAGAGATGTGGGCCAACGTTCGGTGTGAGAAAAATGCCGCGCGTTGTGAAACCCAAGAGAATCTCTATGATGTGTCACATCAATCCCATCAATCAATCAATCCATCAATCCATCACATGTCAAGTACACATCACTTTCACCTTCTCCCAAGCAAGCCACAAAAGTCTTCCATGCCCTTACCTTTCTTACACAAATGCCTCAAAAGTCTTCCAATGTCATGCCTTTCTTACACAAAAGGCCACCAAAGTCAACAAAGGTGTCTTACACACCCATCACCACATCCATCCATCACTCACTCTCTCTCCCTTTACAACTCCTCTCTTTCTCATTTTTAAAAATCCAAGCAAGAACCCCTCATACGTATGAACTCTCACAAGCTTCCCAAAACTTCAAGGTGGCCCACTTTTCTACCCCATCATCTCTCATCTCAACCCTCCATTTCTCATATCATCCATTAAAATCCAAGCTAAGGAGCTAAAGAACCCCTAGGAGCAAGAAGATCGGACGGTGGGTACTTGATTATAGTATTTTTCCTTATTTTTGAGATGGGCCAAGTGAGGCCAACCGATCAATGGTTTGGATCTCACTTGGGACCCTAAAATGAGGCCGATGGCCCACTAGGATCATCATGATCATTCCATGATGGGGACATTCTCCATGGACCCCATCATGATATTTATTTCATTGCAAAGGAAGGTCATCTAGACCATCCATTTTGGTGGAGAGAGGATCTCCACCGTTGATTTTCGATCTTGGTGGTTCCAAGTGTAAGGGATACAGTTGATGTATGATCGGTTCAAGGGAGGGCCCATAGTGTCGAGGTCCCTCCATCACACGCGTGTCCCACTCTTCAATCTCTCTCTCTCTCTCTTTTTATTTCATTCTTCTTTCATATGGTAATACGATTTTGTGGCCCACTTGATGGGTTGTGGGACATCTCAACCATTCATCCAAAGGGACCTCACCTTGATGTGGGTCTTATGTACCCCACCCATCATTTGGTGGCCCACACCACTCACTATTTGGAACCCATGAGGGCAGCCCACTTAAATTAGTCCAACCGTCCAGCGTCCAAGGACGCTGGACGTCAAGTGAAAAACAAATATAAGCTTGTTTTCAAGCTTTTGGGTGACCTACTCACCTAGGCCCCACCTTGATGAATGTATTCAATCCACGCCATCTATTCCGTTTTCAAGGCCATTTTAGGCGTTGAGCCAAAGAATGAGATCAATCCGATGATCAGGCGAGCCATACCATAGAAAATGGTATTTCTTACCCTTCAAAGGCTATTAGGGCCCATTTTATTGTTTCTACACGCCAAATCAATACCAAAAATTGTACTTGTACGGAATTTTTGGACCCTAAAATCTTTTGGACAGTACATATTTTCGAGCAGTGGGTCCCACATGTGAGATTTCACAGGAAACCCAAAAAAAAAAAAAAAAAAAAAAAGGAAGAAGGTGACGCTGCAACAGGCGTTGCAGCAGTCAACACTGCAGCACCAGGCGGACGGACCAGCAGGTCCCACGGCTCCAGCCGTGGGCCCTACCATGATGTTTATATGAAATCCACGTCGTTCATGTGGTGGGCCCCCTCCAGGTTTCAACCAAATCCAAAACTCAGGTGGCCCTCACCACACGAAACAGCAGGTTTGAACCTTTACCATTGAAACCCATTTTTGGGCCCACATAAGCTTTGAATCAATCTGAAATTTATATTTTTCCTCCATCCAGGTCTGAGTGACCTTATGAACGGATTGGATGACATGTAGACATTACAGTGGGCCCCACATGGGAACCCACAATGATGTATGTGTCCTATGTCCACCGTCCAGCAGACGGTGGAGCTCACAATGATGTACATGTTCTTCTGGGCCCTTGCCGTCCATCTATTTTGATCGTGGGGCCCCCCTGTCACCTGGCAACAGCGAGTTTTGTGGGTCCCACCAGTATATATATATATATATATATATATATATATATATATATATATATATATATATTATATATACTAGGTATATTCAATATTATATACTTTATAATATGTATATGGTGGTGGGCCATATGTGGGTCCCACCTCTGTTCCCCTTTTATGTGCTTAAAAGCTACATAAGCAACTATATATATTTTATATACATTCAGGCCCTTAAATGCATTAAGTTGCTGGTGCAGTTATGATGTATATATATTACTATATATATATTATATACGTGGGCCCAAGGTCCATATGACCTTTTGAATAGAATGGATTGCAAATGAATATTACAGTGGGCCCTAGGCCATGTGTCACTATGAATGTTTGGATGGAAATAAATATTTTGTAAGGCCCATGGGTCGGGGCCCCTTTGATATATTTAAAGGCCCATGGGATTGAATCAGAACGATGCATTCCAAGGCTCATGAGGTTAGGCTCATTTGATATTTTGAAGGCCCATGGATTAAGGCCCAATGAGATGTAGTAGGGCCTATGGATTAAGCCCATTTGATTTGTATAAGGCCTATGGGTTAGGCCCATTTGATTTGCATAAGGCCTATGGGTTTAGGCCCAATTGATGCATTCAAGGCCTAACGGGTTATGACCCATTGCAATGCAGTTAAGGCCCATTGGTGCGGCCCGTTGATGTGGCCCGCTTGACGAATGGAAGGCCCATATGATATGGCCCATTTGATGTATTTAAGGCCCAATGGGAAATACCTGAGGCCCATTGCAATGTGTGATCCCAACCTAGTTCATGATATTTACTATGGGTAACGCCTTGAGAGCAATGTTGGTTTGACGTCCACATTGCGAGTGTAATGTTGGTTGGATGTCCACATTACGACTCTCCTTAGGGCCCATTGAAAGGCCCGTACTTATTATGTATAGGCCGTCCAGGCCCATCTGCATTGTAAGGATAGTCCATCTCATTATAATATGTTTAGTATAGTTCCATGACTCATGATCATACGCATCATATGTATGCTTGATATGAGAAGTGACTGATCATAGCATATGCCTTCGGGCAGATTATTTATAGGACCCCGATTAGGCGGTGTTGTCCTGCATGAGCGCATGTTATGTGCAAGGATGTGCTGCATGATTGGATAGTGTGATTCATGCATCTCACATCGTGTGATATGGTTACTGTATGCCCTAGCGATATCGGGGTGGTAGCCTCCAGAGACGCATCATGGTTGGCAGGATTGGATACCGAAAATCTTGTTCTACATAGGGTGCTATAGATATCCCTGGGTGGAAGTCCCTAAACCCTTATGGTATCAAGAGGTTGCTCCAACGTCTAGACCGAGTGGGTAGATGAGAGTTGAGTGCCGATTACCAGACAGTTACGCTCTCCACTGTGTCATGGTCGGTTGGAAGGGGGTGCGGCCTTACCCGCCCGAGAGTAGGGAGCAAAGCTAGGCTGAGTTTGACCAGCTCGAGAAATGGGTCCCCTATCGATGAGTCGTGCCCGATATTGGCAGATGGATAGTGAGGTCTCTTCCACTTACCTTATTGCGCGCGATGAGGCGGCGGTTTGGTTTAGAGTGTACTAGACCCCGGTGATATCCCAGAGTTGAGCTGTATTGACATGTGGACTTAGATGAGGATTGTATGCTTGACTTGCATCTTGCATCACATAGCCTTGGTACAACTCATGATATTTATGGATCCATCTGTATATTCTGCATTACTCTGATATTGCATGATCATATTACTACCTTGCGCACACACTTTCACCACCCTCTAAGCTTTCTATAAGCTTATACACGACCGTTGCGTGCAAGTGATGTTGGGGCACAGCAGCGCTGAGGCTGGAGCACTTGCAGATCATTTTTGGAGTTTTTGTTCCTTACCATTGTATTTCCCTTTATGCTCATTGTACTTGTAAAGTTTTTTATCATATTGAAAATGTAATGGAGTTCTTGGTTGTTGTTTGTAGGTTATGCCTTTGGTTATGCTTATTACGAATCAAACTGACATTGAAAATCCTCCTCGTAGTATCCCAGGATCGGAACCTAGTGAATGGGAGCTGGGAGCCGAGAATGGTGTTCTACGGAGGCTTTCGGCGCCGGATTCGGCGATCGAGAATTTTGTGAGCCCGGTTTCTAAGTTTGGGGCGTGACAATATGAGATTCACATTGATGGATAGGCTTATCCTGGATCAATTAGATTTCCTAGATATGAGAGGTTCTCAACCTGCTACATTTCTTTGATATTCATCATCTTATGGATATAAATTCTTAGAAAATATATATCAATTGTGTAAATCCATAATTTTCTAATCTTTTATATCATTTATTTAAAATGTTTAAACTATTTAATTTTCTGATTAGGCCGTCCATAATGCTCGAATCCTAGTTGTGTTATCCAAGTCATTATGATTTTGGAACATTAACCTATGTGTGGAACTTTAAAGCGTGGTTATTGTTTTAATTTAGTTAAATTACATCCATTCAAAACTTTCAAAATCAAATCATCAGTTTAGTTTTTATTACTTACTTTGTTTTACATTTTATTTTCTTCTCTCGTAATTTTTCTCCATGTTAGATCGACCCTATATTCACGAGATATTACTTACGAACCTTTACACTTGGAGGTAAGCAATCAATAGCCAACGTAGTCTTGATCAAAAAGTACAATGGGAAATGGCGGGTTTGTGTTGACTATACCAACCTGAATAAAGCCTATCCCAAAGATAGTTTTCCCCATTCTCAAATTAATCAACTGGTCGACAGCACCGCAAGGCATGAACTACTTAGTTTTATGGATGCTTATTCTTGTTATAATCAAATTGTAATACATCCGTATGATAAGACAAAAATAACTATTGTCACCAAGACAAAAACAACCTTTATCACTGATAAAAGTCTTTATTGTTATCGAGTTATGCCCTTTAAATTGAAAAACGCAAGAGCCACTTATCAGTGGCTAGTCAACAAGATGTTCGCCCACCAAATAAGACGAATAATGGAAGTCTACGTCAACAATATGCTCGTCAAAAGGATCAAGGATACGGATCACATTTTTGATCTCAAGGAAATATTCCTTGTCCTCCATAAATATCAAATGAAATTGAATTCGAGCAAATACGCCTTCGAGGTTAGTTCAGGTAAGTTCCTCGGTTTCTTGGTTGGCCAACGAGGAATTGAAGCAAACCCTGAGAAGATCAAAGCTCTACTCGATATGGATTCACCAAAGACAACTAAAGATGTTCAATGGCTTACAGGAAGGATCGTCGCATTCAATCGCTTCGTGTCCCAAGCTACAGATACATGTCTCCCCTTCTTCAAACAAGTGAAAGGAAAATAGGTGGTAGACTGGACAGAAGAATGTGAGACGGCCTTCCAAAAGCTAAAGCAGCATCTAGGGTCAATGTCATTACTCTCCAAACCTGAACAAGGAGAATCTCTACTGTTAGTCTCTACTATTATACTTGGTTGTTTCCGATGCAGCACTTAGCTCGGCTTTAATTAGGGAACACACAGGAAAGCAATTACCGATATACTATATTAGCAAAGCCCTAGTTTTAGCCGAGACCAAATACCCAAGCTTAGAGAAATTAGCATTGGCATTGGTTATTTCTTCTCAACGTTTGTGGTCGTACTTCCAAGCTCACCCCATCATTGTCTTGACCGATCAACCACTCCTTCAAGTGTTCCAAAGCTTGAAGCTTCAAGAAGGATGACCAAGTGGTCGATCAAGTTGAGTGAATTCAATATCAAAGTATCAACCCCGACCAGCTATTAAAGGTCAGGCTGTGGCTGACTTCATTGCCGATCTAACTTATGCATCTGGGCAAGATACTGACCTACCCAGGCTGGAACTCGTCCCAAATGTTCTATGCGATGAAGCATCCGACTCCCAAGATGATCCCGACCCACCCAAGTAAACGCTCTATGTTAATGGCTCATCCAACTCTAAGGTAAGTGGAGTCGGAATAGTCCTAGAGACCCCAGACCTTAAGATTCGAATTTCAAGCCTCCAACAATATAAGAGAATATGAAGCTTTACTCATCGGACTTAGGCTGACAGCCAATATGAGAGCTCAGCGCCTCGAAGTCTTTAGCAATTCCTAGTTGGTCATCAATCAAATAACTAAAGTATATCAAGCCAAGAAGGAACACATGAAAGCTTATTTACGAAAACCCAAAGAATTAATCGAAAACTTCCAAAGATATAGTGTTGCTCTGATTCCTTGGGCAAAAAACTGCAAAGCTGACATGTTGGCAAAACTAGTCACCGCAGACAAAGACGATATTCCAAGATCCGTCCCAATCAAGTTCCTTACCAAATTGAGTATTGACGAGGTCAACCTCGCCACAATTCTTCCTATAAATTCGAAACCTACTTGGATCCAATCGTCGAGTACCTTAAAGAGGACAATTTACTCGAAGACCAAATGGAAGCACTCAAACTGCAAACTAAGGCATCTCGTTACACCATAGTTAACGATATCCTCTATAAAAAAGGTTTTTATCTTCCCTATCGCAGATGCCTCTGACCAAATGAAGCAGAATACGTCCTAAGGGAAATCCATGAGGGCATCTGTTGAAACCACTCCAGAGGCCGAGCCTTAGCTCATAAGTTTATTCGACAAGGGTATTATTGGCCTACCATCCAGATCGATGCTTAGCAATTCACTCAGAAGTGTGACAAGTGTCAGCGCTTCGCGAATGTACCTCGATAGCCTCCTGAAAAACTCACCTCTATGACCGGACCATGGCCGTTTGTCCAGTGGGGGAACGATATCATTAATCCTCTCCTGACCGACAAAGGTCAAACTAAGTTTGTTGTGGTGATGGTTGATTACTTTACGAAATAGGCTAAAGCCAAACCTCTGGTGAAAACTACCGAGCAAAAGATCACAGACTTCGTCTGAAAGAACATCATATGCAAGTTTGAGATTCTTGTACGATCATCTCCAACAACAGAAAACAGTACGACAACAAGCAATTCCAGTGAATGTGCGAGAACCTTGGAATCATTTGTCTCTTACTTTCTTGTGTGTAAGTTACGGAGGGTTAACAAAGGAGCGCCTATAGGAAAACTGCATCAAGAATGGTACAAAAAATAAGACGTGTATTGAAATATAATAGACTAATGTAATAACAAAAATATTAGCATGTATCAACCCAATTGAGTCCGCTTGAGTTGGGCCTGGATTGAGAATTTCCAACCTGAAAATGGGTTGGGTTGGGTTAGGGTTGAGGTATACAAACCTTGGGTTGAAATAGGATTGAGCACCAACCCACTGGACTTCCGACCCTAATTGTGAGTAGTATCTGCCACATGAGTAAAATATCCAATACATATCTAATGACAATGATCAGTTGGACTTGCTCTTTTTGAAGTAACTTATAACTTTTTAAATGTTGATCACGTTCTGCTATAAAAGTTGCTAAAGAGATCTTCTATCAGATCTTACACCCTCATATCAAACCTAAACAATGCTTTAATCTAAACCATCCAAAACATGAAAACGAATGCAAATGGGACACAACCCCAAAACCAGCTTAACCGGAGATAAAAGCGTGTTTTTTTTTTCTTTTTAATATATTGAATCTAGATCGTTGATCATCTTCATATTAGCCATCTATTTTGATGGCCATCAATTGGGCATCCAGGATCGAAATATCAAGAGAGACTTCAGCATGCCACGACTGAGTTTCAGTGTCCTGCTGTCAAAGTCGAAGGGTTATGAGAAGTGGACCTGATCTAATGGTGTGGTCTGTAGCCTTGTTATGGGATTTCTAGTTTCCCATTTCCTTCACTAATGTCGATATAAAATGTTGTTGGAAAAATCATACTAGCTAGTCCACTCATTAGGCAGGCCACATCTATACATCCAGATGTGGACCTTTTGCAAATTTATTTCAACCATCCATTCCTTTCATTCAAAGGTGGCCCACTGATTTTTACGCTAGATAATCCATACAACTGGACGCAACATGTAAATGGAATGCAATTTTTTTTTGTAACCCCAGCTGCATGAAGCTCGTTTAGGCGTAAGCTTTCTGTGTGGCCCATCACAACGTCCCTTCAAGGTCCACTCATGATTGGACACGAGCTGAAAAAGAGGCAGAACCAAAATTCAAAGTAGGCCGCACCATAGAAATTAGGAATAGTGGGAATGGAAACACTCATATATTCCATCCAACGCATAAAACAAACGTCATCTTCATCCAAAACTTTTGTTGCTTCCGATAAGGTTTCAACGGTGGATGTTTAATCCCTGCAAATTTCTGAAGCAGTTGGATGGACTTGACTTCATGCCTTCATTGCAATGGGATCGAATTCGGTCTGGTGGGGGAACATCCGTTTCGGTCAGGCTGTAATCATGGCCCTCCTTGATGTATGTGTTGTATATCCCCACTGTCCATATGTTTTTCAAGATGACTTTAGGGCATGGCCCAAAAATGAAGCAGGTCCAAATATAAGGTGGACCACACCACAGAAAACCATGGTGATTGATCATTAAAAACTTTTTGTGGGCTACAAAAGTTTTAAATGAAGCTTATATTTATGTTTTTCCTTCATACATGTCTTAATGACCTTATCAACAGGTTGGATGGAAAATAAACATTACAGCGGGCCCTGAAAAATTTTTAATGGCGTGCATACAATCACCACTTTATGTGGTGTGGTCCACTTGAGATTCGGATCTGCTTCATTTTTCAAACCATATTCTAAAATGAGCTGAAAAAATGGATGGACCGCGTGGATATAGAACACATACATCAAGGTGGACCCCGCATCATGACCTGACCGAACTCGACATGACCGAATCCACTCCCCATTGCAATGGCCCCAGGGGCCAGGGTCACGGGGAAATGGCGTGTGTGTAAATGGCTTAGAAGACTCGCACGTGCTATGTCGGGACATGTGTGCAAGCTAGCGAATCTCTTATGATTCTCTTCAGGAATGGTCTGCAGCTCGTTTTCACCGAAAGACTTTTCTGGCCTATCGGTACCACTTGACGCTACGAAGACAAATCATAAAAGACCATTAATCAGGATCTAAGTCAAAATCAGCGCGACAAATATCCACGATGTTTTCAAAATTTCATGATCATACGGTGAAAAATACACTAACTGGGTATTGTCGAGAGATTTTTTATATTCTGGTAAGATTTTTAAAAATATTTATAGATTTTAAAATATCAATTTTTGTCATTATATTTGTCACAGGGAAAATAGACCGACCAACTAATACAAGCTGGGTCAACACTCCAAACAGTATCAGCTGCAACCCAATGGTTTGACCCTCATCTCCCCGACCAAGTGTAGAGAAAGGTCAAGCTCGACCTCTCAACACAAGGTCGAAATAATCGTTGATCAACCATGCTCTGAAACAAACAAACTACTCACCTTAGCACGTCCTAGGTCGGCAAGACCCGCCCTCCGCGAGATTCGACTTGACCTCAATCTCATTTATCCGCGATCTCAGCCAAAGATTCAGGAGACTGATTCCAATATGGGTCTACCCAGGATTCTAGCCAAGGATCTAGATGTTGTCAGAGAAGATGTCTTAAATCTTCTGAATTACTCGACCGATCGAGTGGACTACTCGAACGGTCGAGCGAGTCGTTAGGCTAATCGAGGCCATCTCGACTCGAAATCCAGCGAGCACAGATTTTTGGTGTCCGGACTACTCGACCAGTCGAGGGGATGGTTCGACTAATCGAGGGGGTCCCTCGACCAGTCGAAGACTCAGCTCGACCGGTCGAGGTTACGCAGATTCGAGTCTGGATCTTGTGCAGACTACGAAAATTTGATGCAGTTTCGAAAGGGTGCGAAAGAGAAGTTTCTTAAACTATAAATAGAAGTCCCTAGGGTTATTCTAAGGAATTCGAAGGCTTCCTAAAGGTCTTCTGAAAGGTTCTAGGGTTATCAAAGGGTGTAGCAAGGGTGAGATTCGAGGTTGTTCGAATCGGGTAAGTCCTCTCCCTTTGTAATTTCTTTTTTTATAGTGAAGATCTGTCGCTTTGTGCCATGGTTTTTTTTCCGTAAGAATTTTTCACGTCAAAACTTTGTATTATCTTGTGTGTGCTTGGTGTCATTGGATTGTTATCCTAGATCTAGATCTATGTGATTCTGCAGCAAAAATCCCGACAAGTGGTATCAAAGCAATCGTTGGGGCACATATCTAAATCTGAAGGATTAATAATAATGGTAAGCACTAGGTATGATATTGAGAAGTACTCAAGAAAAAATAATTTTGAGTTATGGAAGATAAAGATGATAAGTTCCTTAATCAAGCAAAGTGAAGATGATGTTCTTGAGGAGTGAAAGTCTACTATGACTGATGATGATTGGAATACTCTTGATAAGAAGGCTTTATCATCGATCTGTTTATATCTCACAGATGAGGTTCTCTTCAACATCATGAGGGAGAAAACTGCGGCTAAGTTATGAGCGAAGTTAGACGATGTTTATGCGAAAAAATTCTCTAAAAATCGCCTACACTTGAAGCGGTAGTGGTATAACTTCAAGATGGCAGAGGGTGGAGATCTGGAGGCTCACATCAGCAACTTTAATAAATTGGTTTACAAATTGTTGGATATGGAGGAAGTGATGAAAGATGAAGAACAAGCATGTATGTTGCTAAATTCTCTCTCAGCGTCGTATGAGTCATTTAAGGACACTATGTGCAGCACAAATAAAACCCTGAGTGTCGATACCGTTATCTTAGCCCTTCTAGGAAAGGCTATGAAAAAGCTTAACATCGAGATACGAATATCTTCTGAGGCACTACTTACAAGGGATGGGAATTCTGAACAAGGTATAGGTTCTTTAGGTTCTAAGTCCAAATCCAAGGGCAAGGGCAAAGGAAAGGTAAAGTGTTGAAATTGTGGGAAGGAAGGACATATGAAGAAGGATTGTGAAAATCCTAAATCGAATAGAGAAGATTCTGAGGCTTCATACCGGGAGGCCAATGCTGCCACGTCAGATGGATCGAGTGGATGTGATGGTAATGTTTTGTTTGTGTCTACTATCAGGCGGTCATACGATGATTGTAAGGACAAGTGGATGCTATACACAAGAGCGTCTTTTCACATGACTCCTCATCGGAGTTAGTTCACTATCTACAGGGAGTACGATGGTGGACAGGTATTTATGGGCAATAGCATTGTTTGAAATGTTGTGGCTGTTGGTTCGGTGTGCATCAAGATGTTTGATGGGATGAAGCGTACCTTAAATGATGTCAGGCATGTTCCTGACTTGAAGCAGAATCTGATTTCTCTTGGTGTACTTGAGGTAAAAGGATGCGAGTACATTGTATTGATGGTGCTTTTAAGGTATCTAAGGGAGCGTGGGTAATCATAAAAGTGCAACGACTCGGTAACATGTACAGGTTGATCGGGAGCACTTCAAAAGGTGGAGCTGCAGTGGATGTAGCGGATTCCACCTCTGCACATGTGTGGCATGTTGGATATTACAGGAAGGCTGAAATGTGCGGACAGGGATACAGAGCAGGTGGAGCAGCCACCTATGAGGAGAATCACACGGCGTGATGCAGGATATCGGTGAGGTACATGGATGACTTCAATATTGTAGGAGATTCATCTTCTCTTCAGACGGCTCTAGGTGAGCCTGTTGCTAAAAAGTGGAAAGTGACTATGCGCGATGTGATGGATTCGTTGTACCAGATCAACATATGGGAGTGGGTGAAGCTTTCAGTGGGCCGGAGGGTGGTTGGATGTAGGTGGATCTTTAGGAGGATACAACATAGATACAGGGTGAGGTTAGTAGTGAAGGGTTATGCTTAGAGAAAAGGGATCGGCTTCTCAGAGATATTTGCATCGATGGTATAGCAGGTGTCTATTAAATCCGTGATTAGCGTTAGTTGGCCAATGTGATCTTGAGCTGGAAGGATGGATGTGGAGTCTACCCTTCTATAAGGAAAATTGGAAGAGCGGATCTACATGAAAAAACCAGAGTGGTTCGAAGTTAAAAGGGCTGAGAAAAGACTTTGCAGGAGGTTGTGGTTTGACCTGTCACCTAGGCAGTGATTTTGATTCCTTCATGGTGAGTCAGGAATTGATGACATATAAATCGTCAATTATGACATGTCTGAAATCAATGTAATAAAGACTCGGTTAAGTGGGACATTCAGGATGAAGGATTAGGGGGGTTGCAAAGATGATTATCGGCGTTGAGACTAAAAGAGGAATAGGTTTTGGTTATCTCAGGTAAAATACCTTGAGTAGGTATTAATCAAGGAGGTGATGGACCATGTAGAGCCGGAGAGTATTTCTTACACATCTCGCCTCAAGTTTTTCTCAGGACATATCCCAAAATAGATAAGGAAAAGCAGGATATCTCATGAGCCTTATTCGAATGCGGTTGGCAATGTATGTCATGATTTGGATTAAACCGATTATTTCATAGGCTATCAGTGTTATGAGCAAGTACCTCGACAAGCAATATTGGGTAGCGATGAGATGGTAAGAAGACTACGTCTTTACTTTTGGAGAAGACAGGATCAAAGTTGGTTGGGTATACAGATTCAGATTTGGCAGACATGCTCACCAAGATCGTTCCCTAAGAGAAGTTCGAGTTCTGTGTAACTTGTTTGGGCTTAGCGATGGCGGAAAAGAAGGATAGAGTGTGCACGAGAAGCCATGATGTGATGCATAGATAAGAGAATACGTTAAGGACCCATACGTTTGAAGATTGAAGACATGGTGGAAATTGTTATCAAAGAAGATGTCTTAAATCTTCTGGGTTGCTCGACTGGTCTAGTGGACTACTCGACCGGTCAAGCGAGTCGCTAGGCTGGTCGAGGCCATCTTGACTCGAAGTCCAGCGAACACAAATTTTTGGTGTCCGGGCCACTCGACCAGTCGAGGAGATGGCTCGACCAGTCGACCCTCGACCAGTCGACCCTCGACTAGTCGAGGACTCGGCTCGACCGGTCGAAGTTACGCAGATTCGAGTCTAGATCTTATGTGGACTGCGAAAATCTAAGGCAGTTTCGCAAGGGTACAAAAGGAAAATTTCTTAAACTATAAATAGGAGTTCTTAAGGCTGTTCTAAGGAATTCTAAGGCTTCCTAAAGGTATTTTAAAGGGTTCTACGGTTATCAAATGGTGTAGCAAGGGTGAGATTCGAGGTTGTTCGAATCGGGTAAGTCCTCTCTCTTTGTAATTTCTATTTTCATAGAAAAGATCTGTCGATTTGTGCCGTGGTTTTTTCCCGTAAGGGTTTTCCATGTTAAAACTTTGTGTTACTTGTGTGTGCTTGGTACCATTGGATTGATATCCTAGATCTAGATTTATGTGATTCTGCAGCAAAAATCCCAACACCAGAGAGATCTGCCTCTTCCCATCTATAAATAAGAGTACCCCCGATGGTCGAAGGTACGCACAATCTCTAATATAAAGTTTTTCATTCAACTAAGGCTCAGATTTCATACCTGACTTAAGCATCGGATGGTCCCCTGTATGAGCCAGGGTTTTCCTTGCTTGTTCTTTGCGTAGGTTCGTGGGTCCAGAGAGTGCTAACTAGACTTCTACATCAATATTATTAACTCAAAAAATGGTAAAATTCTCTGGGCTACTTTGAATTTATTAAAATTGAAAAGACAAAAGAACTTTTTACCTGAAAATTTCTCATAAATATTAATTTTACAGTAAAATGCCTTTAAATTCTATATATTTGAAATCATGCTTCCTTTTCATAGGTGAGGATAAAAAGAGCAAGTTTGTAAAAGGCTTCCATCAAAGGAAGGTTTGGCTGCATAGGTGGGTCCCGTTTCTAAAATCCATTCCGACCCTATGCTGTGTGACCTATTTTTAGGAGAAGTGATCAAAGCTCAGTTATATTTATGATTCAGGTGGACCGAATGATTGAAAACAATATATAGGGTAACAACCACCCTTCAAACTGTTTCCTTCAATGTGGCCCACCTGAGTAATAGATTGCCCCAAGTTTTTGGCCCTTGACTTAAATTTTTATTTTGGCATCTAATGGTTAGAGTGGATATCACATATAATCATGGTGAGCCTGGTAAAAACTCAACTGAGGACATCCGTCTCCCAACTATTCCCTTTAGTGTGGCCCATCTGAATCACAGGTTAGGTTGATTTTTTGGATTCAGGCCTAACCTAAAATTATACATCTAATGTTCGGAATGCATTAGGCCTAACCTAGAATTATACATCTAATGTTCGGAATGCATTTCAGGTACATCTCTGTTGGACGCGCGTGGGTGTCCTGGGGTGGGTGTCATATATTTTTATATATATATATATATATATATATATATATATATATATATATATATATATATATAGAAAGATTGTCTGAAACACCCATTAGCAAATCCATATATGGCACCAGGTGGCCAAGCTCTACATGGCCCACTATATTGTATTTTATTTTCTATGGTGTCTATTTAATTTTCCAGCTTAAGGCATGAGTCCAAAAATACTGTAAATTCAAAGCTGAAAGTGGCCACGCCATAAAAAATAGTGAAAATTAAATGCTTACGTAAACTTATCTAGGCCACGAAAGTTTTGGATTGAGCTTATAATTTTATTTTCTTTTCATTCGGGTTTGTGTGATCATATGAGCAGGTTTTCGTAGCAAATAAAACATTACAATGGACCCTTAGGAAGGTTTCAACTGTGAGCATTCAACTCCCACTGTCTTTTGTGGGGTTGCCCACTTGAATTTTGGATCTACATCATTTTTTGAGCTTATGCCTTAAATTAAGTTGGCAAAACAGATAAACAGGGCGGATAAAAAACACGCATCATGGCACTCACCGAACTTAGCTCACGTCACAGCTCTAGTGAAAAATCTAACCTACCATCCGTACGGTTACAAGAATGTTTTCTTATATATGAAAAGTCAAAGCCCATTCTTGCACTGGCCCCGTGAAGGGAGTCAAGGGAAAATGGCGTGTGTAAATGGCTTAGAAGACTCGCACGTGCTAGGTCGGGACATGTGTGCCAGCTCGCGTATCTCTCACACTTCTTTTCATGAATGGTATGTAGCTTGTTTTCACCGGAAAAACACGAAGACTTTTCTGGCCTATCCATAGAACTTGAGGCCGCTAAGACAAGTCACAAAAGATCAGTAAGCATTATCTAGTCAAAATCAGCGTGATAAATATCTACCAGATTTTCAAAATACTGTGATAATATAGCGAAAAGAACACTAAAGGAGTATTATTGTAAGAATTGTAAAAGAATTTGAATCCTCTTTTTGCCACAGAAAAAAAATGTTTGTTGCAATGTAATTGAGCCACATCATCACAGGCTGCATTTAGTGCACTAGTGCTGGCAACATCGGTGATGATGTGGACCAATCATAATGTAGGAGAATATGAAAAACTAGTTTGTGACAAGTAGAGGATTCAGATTCTTTCTAAAAATATCTATAGATTTTGAAATATCTTTTTTTTTTCACAATATTAACTCAAAAAAATGGTAAAAACCTTGGGACTACTTTGGATTTATTGAAATTGAAAAGTGTTAAAACGTTCGCCGATGAGGCTCAAGAGGACGTCATTCCATCATCTCCCACTTGGATAAGTTGTGCACCAACCCAATTGTTGACCATATTTTAAAAACCAAAAAAAGTTTTCATACCACGAAATGCAACGTGCGACCAGTGAAGCACATAACCTCAGGAAAGAGTAATTATATCAAATTTCTATTAACTGGCATAATACTTCTCAATTTTCACAACATTAACTTTTCCCAAAATCGTCACGGTTATACTTAATTGAATATACACTAATCTCTTGATAATACTCTCAACCCAAGTGATTTTTCAATACTTGTTTGCAACCATGAATTTGAATATGCCGAGGGACACGTTGATCAACCATGAGCTCATCTTACTTCCGAACATAAATTCATAAAGTGTGAAACCAAAGAGCCTTCCTGAAGCGCTCATAGCCATCCATCTCGGCCTAACTACCTTCTCAGACATGCTCCATTATACATTTTCTTTTATGGGTTTTTTGAAAGTGAGATAAGTAACAACATTAAGCCTCAATTTCAAGGCATAGCTTATAGTCATATGGGCACGATGGTCAACGCACCGATTTTCTCGCACAAAGGGAAAATTATATTCATTCCCCATTCACTATAGGTATTTACGGTTGTCTCTAGTACATGTCGTATAAAAAGCATGTTATGGTGGAGCTCGAAAAAGGTATATGTCAATCGCCATTCCGTACGGATCTTAACCCAATGGTTGTTCGAGTGCTTTGTTTAAGCTACTCGAGTTAGTCACTCTCATGAGTGCATAGATGAAGTCTCATATCCAGCTTATTCAGGTTGTATGACCATAGTGAGAATGGTCATACTCGGTCTCATGTGTACCTCATCTTGAACCCAGTTCGATGTGATGTGCTTCTAATCGATTGCACCTATTTCTTGATCACACATATCATCCTGCTCACAATGAATACGGCAGGGTGGTTGTCGTGTGAAATACGGAACCTTTGCCTGCTTATGTATTAATTCAATCCATGTCTCACGTAGAAGAACATGGTGAATGTGTGTTTTATCAATGTGTCAATCTAGAAACACAAATAGAAGAATGATTGATATAAACATATAAGTCTGAATATAAATAATCCGACAAAGGAAAAGAATCATAGTGTTCATGTCATAAAATTACATCATATGAAAACTTAGTACTCCTAATGTGCATTTGAAAAATGTCATGGGCAATTGACTTAGTAAGAGAATTAATGACCATCTCTCCAGTAGGTATATGTGCCAAGATTACTTTCTTCTTCGCTACCATATCTTGAGCGTAGTGATAACGAATTTGGATGTGCTTCGATTTCTCATGATATTTTGGATCCTAGGCATGAGTAATGGTTGTCATCTATCACAATGCAATCTAACGAGGTCATCAACATGCAGTACACATTTTAAATTCCGAAAAAACCTCCTTAACTACACAACTTCTTGAATGGTAGAGCAACCCGCAATATATTTTGACTCCATAATAAAAAGTGCAATATGAGGCTGCTTCTTACTGCTCCAAGAGAGCCCTGCCACTGAGTAAGAATATGAATCCAGAAGTAGATTTGTGCTCATCCAAATTGCTACCCAAATCTATGTCATAATATCCTCGTAGATGGAGATTTGTTTCCTGTTAGCATATCATGTAATCTATAGTCCCACGTAGGTATCAAAATATCCTTTTAATAGCCTTCCAATGAGCTAGTACTAGTTACTCTAATAGTGACTCACTAACCCTACTGTGAAGCAGATGTCCTATCGAATATACAACATAGCATAAATTCAATAGTCGACTGCACTTGCATATGGAATGTGTATTGTATCAGCTCTTTCTGCATCTGTCTTAGGGCAAAGATTGAGATAAAGGCCATAATTCTTCTCAATAGGAGTGTCAATGTGTTTGTAACTTTGCATTCAAAAACGCTCAAGCACCTTCTTGATATAAGTCTCCTGAGAGAGACCAAGAAGTCTTCTAGAGAGATCCTTATGGATCTTGATCCCAAATACAAAGGGTGCTTCGCCCATGTCCTTCATTTTAAAGTTGGATGACAACCACCTATGAGTGACGACTATCATCTCCTTGTCGTTTCCGACTAATAGAATGTCGTCAACATATAGAGATATGATTAGAAAACTTTACCAGGACTGTTTGACATACACACAGTAGTCTTCTTCAATCAACATAAACCCATACAAGGTAATGGCTCGATGGAATCTTAGATACTTTTACCTAGATGATTGCTTCAGGCCATAGATGGACTTTTTAAGGTGGAAAACTTTACTCTCATGTCCCTTAATCTTGAATCCTGTGGTTGATCCATGTAGATCTTCTCATCTAGGTATCCATTGAGAAATGCCATCTTGACGTCCATTTGATAGCGTTTTAAATCCAAATGTACGACAATAGTCAGAATGAGGCAAATTGAGGTGAGTCACACCACTAGAGAGAGTGTCTCTTTGTAATATATGTCATTTATCTGCGTGTATCCCTTACCTACCAGTCGGGTCTTAAACTTTTCTATTGCTCCATCTGCCTTTTGCTTGATTTTCAAAACACATTTCGTCCCAACAGTCTTGCATCCAGGCAAAAGATCAACAAGTTCATAGACTTGGTTCTTTTCCATGCAGCAGATCTCATCCTTCATAGGTGTATCCACTCTTTTGCAACAATAGATAATAATGCCTCCTAGTATGAGCCAATCTCATCATTATCTAAGGAAGCAAGCATGAATGATTTTCCTTTAATCTTAAAATGACGACGGGGTTTCAGTTCACAAGTGTTTCTCCTTAGTTCAGACTCATGATATTCTAAGTCAGTCTTAGCCTTGTACACTCCCACTAGGTAAAAGATCCCTCCCACTGTCCTCGTGTGATCGATAGATTAGATGGACTAACAAGTGGGTGATCAATATCCTCAGTCTTGTTGAGCGACGATTGGGTGACTGGGATTGAGTTACGGTCCAAGTCTATCATCTCGAAGAACTCATGAGTGTCCTATGACTTTTTTCCTTTTTGGAAAATCATCCCTGACAAAATAGATATCTCGCAACTCCATTTCAATTGTTCCGCCATTTTCTCATTCATAGATTAGAACATAAACCTTGGAGTGCCCAGGGTATTGTATAAAAATGCACTTCAAGGATTTCTGATATAATTTTTTAGTCTTTCAAGATGGGATATGAATGAAACTGGAAAATTCCAAGAGGCACAAATGATCCAAGTCAGGCTTCCTTCTGCACCATAACTCATAGGGGGTCGTTGGAACGGACTTAGAAGGTACTTGATTGAGGATGTAGGCTACATTCAATAGTGCATCCCTCCAAAATTTAAGGGGAAGGCTTACTTGCACCATCATCGATCTCACCATTTTGAGTAATGTTCTATTTCTTCTCTCTGCAACACCATTTTTTTTGCAAAGTGTATGGAGTAGCCAGTTGCCTATGGATTCTCTTCTCTTCATAGAGCCTGAAAATTACTTAAACAAATACTCGCGTTTACGGTCTATCCATCGGGTTTTAATCCTTCTCTCGACTTGGTACTCGACTTCAAGCATATACTTCCTGAAGCATTATAATGCCTTGAATTTATGCAATAACAAGTACACATTACCATACTGCATGTAATCGTTTATAAATATGATGAAATAGGATTGTCCGTGGCATATCTGGATTTTTACAGGTCCGCAAATGTCAGAGTAAATTAGCTCTAAGGGATCCAATGCATGTAACACCTTTCCAAATTGTTTTCTTGTTGACTTCCTAATCAGATAATGTTCATAGGTAGGAAGAACTATGTTTGTGAGTGGGCTTAAGAAGCCTTCTCTAGAGAGTCTACGCATTCTTTCCTGACCTATGTAATCTAGTCTAACATGCCAAATGTGCAGGCCAATGTCCTCTAGAGTAATATATATATATATATATATATATATATATATATATATATATATATGTGTGTGTGTGTGTGTGTGTGTGTGTGTGTGTGTGTGTGTGTGTGTGTGTGTGTGCGCGCGCATGTGTGTGTGTGTGTGAATAATCAAAATCAATGACAAATAAACCATTTTTAACATAATCATATTGATAATAAGAAGAATCTAAAAATATGTCCACCACATTAAAACAAAAGGTAAAAGGAAAAAACCAAGTCTTGCTAATGAAAGCACATAAAGCAAATTATGCCTAACACCAGATGCATAGAGTAGTGTATGTCCCGTCTACAAATGGAGTTGGAATAATCCAACTCCCAGTACATCCTCTGAGAAACCATTTTCCATGTAGATCCTCTCGCTTTCAGCCGAGTACTTTCGACACTCCATGAACCCCGTCCGATCTTGAGCTATGTGCTAGGTTGCTCCTGAATTCACGAACCAATTATGGTCACTTGTATGAGCAATCAAAACCTCGAGTTGGTACCTTCTTCGGCTAAAAGCATTCTTGAGCGAAGTGACTAAGATTCACCTACTTGAAACACTTAAACTTTGACTTGTCTTTCTTACCGCCTCTTTTCCCTTGCTTACACTTGCCACCATGCCAAATATAGCCATTGGTCTTGAGTTTTATCCACCAACCCGACTTTAAACCAAACTAGAATCAAAATCTGTTCAGTTTAAACAAAAGGCATAAGCAAAAAGTCTCCCATCTCACTACAAGTTTCACCTCTTAGCCCTAGCTAAGAGGTTTAGCAAATCATGACCATGATTAAACTAATTCTCATAAATCAACAAAAACAAAATAGAGGAAAGAGAAAAGGCTCTGTTTAGGAAAGTTGCTCCACTGTTTCCATGTCCTAGATCAAGATGCCCTCTCCCCCTCACGTTATTCTTCTCTTATAGTAGGTGTAGGTTAGCTGGAGTGAAGAACTGATTTCACGTTCGTAGCCAGCTGTGTAGCTTATGCAGACCCATGTGTAAAGATTTTTACACAGCTAAGAATGTCTGTGAAAAAAGTGTCACTTTCCTTGCTTTCTTTCCAAAACTCAACGTCCCTTAGTGCATTTTTGGACGAGCTACATTATTGACGGTTTTGATTATCCATCTGATCAAAGACAGTGGGCCAAAACTGCCCAGATTTCCCAGATGCATGATCCTACGAATTTTCTTGCACTGAGATGCTCGGTGGGCCCCACAGTGAAGTTTTCTGAGAAATATGACTAGTTCATTAGATTCCTAGTGAAAAACCAGTTGGAAAGGGGTAGTTTTGGTCAAGTTTTAGTGCAGTCCACTGTATAAAATCAATTCATCGTCCATCTTACATTTTCTGACGATCCTCATGCATACATGTGCTTGGGTAAAAAAGGAAAGTTAGGAGATGGTCTTTCCCTCCCTCTAGACATAATGGACGGTCCAGATCATATGAATATATGATGAGTGGGCCCCACTACTCAACACTAGCGGACGCGGTGCGTTCGTTGGTGAGTTTTAAAATTTTTTTTAAAAGGTGCTGACCGATTTCTTAAAGTTTGGTGCACGTCCAGTGCATGTGTGTTGTGCACACGCACCATATAAAGTGGGTCCCACTTTGATGTATATGAGACATCCGCCCCGTTCATCCATTTTGTCAGCTCATTTAATGAGCTAAAATCAAAATTGAAGCATATCCAGATATCAGGTGGGCCCCAAATTGATAATTCATGGGCTGATATGACCGTTGGACCACTTCCACAAGGATCTAATATCTGAAATTCGACATATACGGATAATTTATGGTCCTCAGGCCAGATATAAAGTTCTATCTGAACAGGTGGTGGGAACCCTATAATCTTGCTTTCTGGATGACTTTTAGGCCCCTTTGGACCCAATCACTTGATTTTTTTCAGATATCTGGTGTATATATTCTTCAATCTTGGTCCCCTGGGGTCCGTCCCTTACCTTGGTGATTTTATAGCATTAAATTCATGCTTTTAATACTCGTTTTCAGCCCAGGCTCCTAAATTCACCTTGCAGCACAAACATGATTAAAATAGGTAGTTAAACAGTATCATGTTCATAAATTCAGGTAATAACTAAGGTCTAATATGCAATATTTGACCCTCAACAATTACTCCCTTTATTCTCAGATTTAGATTTGCATCTTTTTCTAGTTCTACTTCTAGTTGCTTTCAGAACACACACGAGATTAGTCCTTGTGGATTCGACCTCGGTCTCACCGAGATTATTACTACATCGGGACCCTACACTTAGGGTTATGAACAATATTAAATTCTGATAATCATGAATCTAGTTCGTGACATGTTTATCGTCTGTCATTTCATAATGAAAGAAGTTTACAATAGCATGATTCTTAAATCCTACATCTTCAAAGATATTGATGTAGCACAAAAAATGACAAAGTTCGCATGAGATTGATATGTTGTGCGATCGCACAACAGAAATGTATCACACGGCTGCGCAACACAAGGAAAATTGCCTGCGTATTGGACTTGGGGCAAGCTGCCCAGATTGGGCAAACATGTCTGTTGCGTGACCGCGCAATGGATCTCTGTTGTGCGGATTTCCAATTCACACATGTGGGAGCTTACAAATACCCCATCCCCCTCTCATTTCATTCATTCACAAGTGAAGCTCTAGAGAAGTCATTGGAATTTCAGAGTATCTTCAAGAGTTTCAAATAAGTCTTTAGGTGTCCCACGGCTTGATACGGGAAGGCAATGAGAAAGAAGAAAATGATGTGAGAAGCAGGGCAGAAACCTGTTGCGCGATTGCGTAACAAGGACTACTTACATAGCTGCATAACAGCAATCTTCATATGGATATTTGGCAACTCACACGATTCTTCTATCATTGCAACAAACGCTGCACAAATCAAAATACTATCAAAATCAATATTAGAATGTTTTCCTTTCTTTCCATTATATAGATAAAATGTACTTTGTTTCAGAATCAAAGGAAATGTGAGGGATATAATAAGAATTCAAAATTAATAAAATGATTGATGATGTTTGTTCTTTAATTTTCTTTTATTTATTATTGAATGTGAATATTCCAATCCCTGATACTTTGTTTCTTATCGAAACAGACGTATTTCTTTTCTAGTGTCGTTCAGATGTTCTTAACAGATTCATAAGAAACATACATGTCATATAATTCACTGGATAATTTATTCAACATTTAATGTTTAAGGTTATTAGCATCTCTAAATTCATTTTCGTTGGCTAGATCAACTATAAATGAATATGAAAGGATATAAAAAACATTTAATGTTTCCAATACAAAACTAATTTTTTGTTTCCATCTTTTGAAATTTTATCCAGCGAACAGTTAGATTTTGGACAATTTAGTCATATGGTTAACTGTGACAATAGTCATGAAATACAATAGAGTTCTAGTTGTAAATCGTTTTTTAAACGGTTAGAGAAATAGTCGAACACATAAAGGAAAAGAAGAAGAAAACATTTTTTGTTTCTAAATATAGAATAAGATGTCTACTATTTTCAACAATTGAATATTTTGTTTCAAGATTGTTGGAAATAATGTGCTCAAAATAGTAGATAATATTTGGAAAAACATAAAATTAAATAATAAAGTAAAAAAATATGACTTATTTGTTTGAGTCAAGGCGTGACTGGATTCGACTTGAAACCAAATTTGCCTTCCTTAGACCATGTCCCAAGTGCAATAGAAATCCTGGACAGTTGGCCTCTAGGATACAATGACTATCACTTGGTTTCAACGGTGCACTCGCTATACACAGGCTCATACCAACATGCAGAACTTAACTGAAGTGAGTTGACTTGACAACACACTCAATTGGCAAAACAACACTAAATTAGAGACAATTTTTCAAAGAAACATGTAAAGAAATCATTGGTTTGAATGAATTAATTTGGAAAATGAGTGTATAAATAAATAAATAAATATATATATATATATATATATATATATATATATATAGACCACGATTAGGTACTTAAAATACCATTTCAAATGGGTTAGGTCCATTGGGTTTGAACCTAATTTTGGTTCAACCACCCGAACAAACGCATCCCTGGTTTTAAATTCGTGCAAAACTGACAAGTACAGTTATACTCACAGAGTACGAATGTGAGTGTACTCTCAACTCTCACATAGACTTAGACCCAGATCTGACCTGACCCAGCACGCATGCAAACATCCATGACTCTACGTGCACGTATGTGATTAATAGCATAGGTTCGGGCTAATGGCATAAACCCCGTTGGACCAAATTCATATGCCCGTTGTGAAGGGGCTCAAGTCCCCTACAAAATTTCTCTCTTATATACTTGAGTTTTTTTTTTAAATCATTTTCAATATGGGCCAAGAGAAATACACTACAAACAAAACACGTACAATATATATAGGGAAAAGGTACCATGCACTCGACCGTATTATACCTTCTATAAGGTCGAGTGCTGGCGGCACGTTATTCGTCAGATGGTGAAAATTTTAAACAAACCGAGAAATTTTATAGGGCCGCACGTAATTTATGTGTGAGCCTTTTGTTATTGGAAGATCTTGTGCAAGGATTTTGTGTGGGGCCTACTATGATGTTTGTGATAAATCCAACCTGTCCATCTATTTTTCAAAATCATTTTAGGACATGCAACCAAAAATTAGGAGGATCCAAATATTAAATAGGCCACATGAGAGGAAATAGTGGGGATTTAGTGACCACCATTGAAACATTCATATGGCTACAAAAGTTTTGTTTTGGTTTATGTTCATAGTGTTTTCATTTCATATCAGTGAAAATGACCTTATAAACGGTTTGGATGGAATATAAACACCAAGGTGGAGCATAGGAAGGTTTCAACGGTAAGCATTCCTTTCCCCACTATTTCATCTCGTATGGCCCACTTGAATTTTGGATCCTCCTCATTTTTGGTGTAATGTCATAAAATGATATCTAAAAATGAATGGACGGGTTGGATTTCACACAAAAATCATAGTGGGCCCCACACAGAATCCTTTTGCAAATCTTATTGGGAAAGGCTTTAGTAAGAAATCCGCGTCCCTGGGTTTGGGAAATGGACTAGCTACTTCCCCCACAACTGGCCAATGATGGGTGGTAGGTGTTATGTGGGCCTTACCATGCTGTATGTGTTTCATCTATGTTATCTATATGTTTTTCTAGATCATTTTATGGTAACGAGACTAAAAATAGGGTATATCCCTATCTCAAATGGATCACATTACAGGAAACAATGTTGAAAGGGCGTCGACCATTAAATTTTTTGGGGGGCCATAAAAGTTTTGGATCAAGTTGATCTTTGTTTTTTTCCTTCATATGGGTATGTATGACCTAATCAACAAATTGGATGTCAAATAAACAGTACAGTGGGCCTTAGGATGATTTTAACCGGGAGCATCACTCTCCACACTTTTTTCTATGGTGGGGTCCGCTAGAGATTTGATCTACCTCATTCTTTGGATAATGCCATAATATGATCTCTCAAAATGGATGAATGATGTGGATATAATACATACATCATGCTGTGACCCACAAAACTTGGTGACGTGACTTCAGCTACTCAACCTCTCATTAGGTAATCCGCGTCCCACTCGGAGATGGAAGCAAATTGGCTAGTGTACCACACACCAGCTATATAGTTGGTGTATTAACGTCAATAAGTTTTGTGGGTCCCATCACGAGGTATGAGGTATGAGGTATCTGTTATATCCAAAACATCCATCCATTAGGCAAGCTTGTCTTAAGGCTTGAGACTAAAGATAAGACATATAAAGATCAAGTAGACCACACTGTAAAAAACAGTTGAGGATTGAACGTCTACCATTGAAACCCTTTTGGGGTCACAGAAGCTTCTGATCAATATGAAATTTGTTTTTCCTCTTCATCTATGTATTTGTGATCTTATTAACAGATTGGATGGAAAATAAAAGTTATGTAGGCCCTACGAATTTTTTAACGATGAAAATCATTATCCTCGCTGCTATTTTTGGTGTGGTCCATTTGAGCTTTAGATATGATTCATTTTTTGTTTAATGGTCTAAATTGATCTCGAAAAATGGATGAAGGGTGTGGATATAATAAATAAATCATTGTGGGGCCATGTAACTTTGATCTCCTTTGAACCGTTCGTGCAACTCGGAGCTCAAGGAGCATTGGCACTTGTCTTCGTGCGACACGTATCTACACCAGCTATATAGCTGGTATGTAGCACACCAGCCAATCCGCTTCCCTCCTAGACGAAAGGGGATTACTCAGCATACTAAGTAAACTGTGTGAGGTCCACCATGATTCATGTATTTTATCTTCTCCGTCTATCTATTTTCCCATAAAATTTTATGGCTTGATCCCAAAAATGAAGAGAAATTTAGGACTGTGGACCCCACCTTTTATCCAGCTATTTTTTATGAAAGAAGACAAACTTTGTTTTGCAACTTAGACCTGCATGTGCTGAGACTGAATTTCAGGACGAAAATACCCCTCCTTTCACGGAAACGGATTGGGTACTCCGCCTGCCACCGGCTAATGGCGAATGGTCAATGGTCTGTGGGCCCCACTATGATGCATGCTTTTAATCCATGCCATCCATATACTTTTCCAGATCATTTTATGGTATGAGACCAAAAATGAGGTATATCCAAATCTCAAGTGTACCACATTACAGGAAACAGTGTTGAATGAGCATCAACCATTAGAAACCTTTAGGGGGCCCACTGTGATGTTTGTGAGAAATCCTTCCCGTCTAAGTTCATTCATAAGATCACAAAGACCTGAATGAAGAGGAAAAACAACTTTCATAATGATCCAAAACTTCTGTAACCCCTAAAAGGGTTTCAATGGTAGACGTTCTATTCCCCACTGCCTTTTACAGTGTGGTCCACTTGATAGTTAGATCTATCTTATTTTTTGTCTCAAGACTTAATATGAGCACGCCAAATAGATGGACGGTTTGGATATAACACAGACCTCATGATTGGACCAACATAAGCAACATAGCATTAAAAAAAAAAAAAAAAAACCACAGACTGCAGTGGGGCTGCAGCCGCGCAATTTGGCTACAGTTATAATTCGTAGCCATAGTGTATCTAAAATTTCAATTTTTTTTGGCAAACTCACTGGACAGTTCTAGACTTTTTCAATAATATCGAAAGCTTTTGGATATATCGAAGGACCTACAGCTACAGATTATAACCGTAGCCAGTCTATGCAAAATTTATTTATTTTTTTATTTTTTTACATAGAGAACTTTATTCTACCTTCAATATTCTCTAATACATATTTATATAAATATGTATATATAAGCATATAAATTTTTTTCTCTCTTTTTTCATTTCTTTCTTTATTCATTTAACAAGAATATCTTCTAAACCAAAATTAGTTACTTGACATACCCTATATGATTTTGGGGTAGGAGAAGCTACTTTAGCCAACAAACCTAGTTATTTTTCAAGATTCCATCATGTCGATGGTCAAAAATCCACTTCATGGTCAATTTCATTCATTTCATTTACTTCGCGATCAATTTTATGTTTGCCCCGCTCAATTTCATGTTTGCCCCGCTCAATTTTTAGTTTGCCCTGCTCAATTTCATGTTTGTCCCGCTCAATTTTCAGTTTGCCCCGCTCAATTTTCAGTTTGCCCCGCTCAATTTCTAGCTTGCCCCGATCAATTTTTCCATTTGCCCTGCTTAATTTTTCCGTTTGCCCCTCTCAATTTCTAGTTTGCCCCGCTCAATTTCATGTTTGCCCTGCTCAATTTCTGTTATGGTGGGCCCTACAAAATTTTTAACGATGAAAATCAATTTTCCCGCTGCTCTTTGTAGTGTGGTCCAGTTGATCTTTAGATATGATTCTTTTTTTATATAATGCTCCCAAATGATCTCAAAATATGGATGAACGTTGTGGATATAATAAATACAAAATTGTGGGGCCCATGTAACTTTGATCTCATTTGAGCGGGGCAAACATGAAATTGAGTAGGGCAAATTAGAAATTGAGCAAGGCAAAGTAGAAATTGAGTCGGGCAAACATGAAATTGAGCGGGGCTAACGAGAAATTCAACAGGGCAAACAAGAAATTGAGCAGGGCAAACATGAAATTGAGCAGGGTAAACTAGAAATTGAGCGGGGCAAACACGAAATTCAACAGGGTAAACTAAAAATTGAGCGAGGTAAACATGAAATTGAGCGGGGCCAATGAGTATATCTACTCCGTCTATCGGTTTTTTCATCTAATATAAGGGGTTGAGCCCCAAATTGAAGCATATCAAAATATCAACTGGATCATACCACTGAAAACAGTGGGCATAATGATTTTCTAGTTTGCCCCGCTGATTTTCGAGTTTACCCCGCTAATTTCATGTTTCCCCCACTCAATTTCATGTTTGCCTGCTCAATTTCTAGTTTGGTCACTCAATTTCATGTTTGCCCCGCTGATTTTCTAGGTTGCCCCACTGATTTTTTAGTTTGCCCCACTGAATTTCATGTTTCACCTATTGAATTTCATGTTTCCCCCACTCATTTTTCAGTTTTTCCCGCTGAATTTCATGTTTTCCCCGCTCAATTTGTAATTTTTTCTACTGAATTTCATGTTTTCCCTGTTGAATTTCATGATTTGCCCTGCTGAATTTCATGTTTTCCCCGCTGAAAATCAAGTTTGCCCCAATCAATTTCATGTTTTCCCTGCTGAATTTAATGTTTCCCCCACTAAATTTCATGTTTGCCCCGTTCAATTTCATGTTTGCCTCATTCAATGTCTAGGTTCCCTCTCACATATGGGGTTTTGGTATATACATAATCCGATGAACATGATGTATTACAAATAAAACATCATTGTGGGGCATAGCAAGCGTAATCGAATTGCATACTGAGTTATTCAGTACACTCCCATTGTATTAAGTAAACTCAGATGAGCCCACATTGAATGTATGTAGTATATCCATGGCATCCATCCGTTCTTCCATCTAATTTTAGCGGTTTAGCCCCAAATTGAAGCATATCAAAAGATCAAGTGAATCATACCACGGGAAACAGTGTTGATTTACTTGACATAGCCCAACCTAGCCTGCTAACAGCCCTAGATTTCACAATATATGTTTCTCTAGTACACCAATGTGATTTCTATTTTTCCAATTAAATTGTTGAGTTTGAAAGTCACATTGAAACATTCAAAGAAGTTATGGAATGACTTTTCCATCTTCAAGGTTGCATGCCCTATTGTTCTTCTATCTAATTTTAGCGGTTTAGCCCCAAATTGAAGCATATCAAAAGATCAAGTGAATCATACCATGGGAAACCGTGTTGATTTGCTTGACATAGCCCAACCTGGCCTGCTGATAGCCCTAGATTTCACAATATATGTTTCTCTAGCACACCAATGTGATTTCTATTCTTCTAATTAAATTGTTGAGTTTGAAAGTCACATTGAAACATTCAAAGAAGTCATGGAATGACTTTTCCATCTTCAAGGTTGCATGCCCCATTGTTGTATCTTTTGTTAGTTTGTTGGTGACAAGAAGCTGTACACCTAACTATTAATGTTATTTTTAAAGACCCTGGAGTCCAGGAGTTACTGGCCAAACTTTACCAAAAAGGTATTTTTTAGCACCTCATGTCATCCATTCATATATAATACAATTCAGAAAAACTTGTCTTTATCAGGATTTTTTCTTACCCTTCGAAAAAAAAATGGTCCCCATTTTTCCATCTGTATGTATAGTATAAGTTATCTAAATAGAAAGAAAGAAAAAAGTTGCAGTATCACTCACTGCTGCTGCTGCTGCTAATATCAAGATCTTACATTGGACCACATGTATTAGATGAAAAAACTGAGCTTCCATGTTGTACTTAGATCTTCTTGTGAGACAATTGCTATAGAACATTAATAATTCTATCCATATGTATAGTGTTAACATTTTATTTCATATGTGTAGTGTAGAAGCATTGTTTCCTGCTTTTATGTTGGTTTACACAGGATACTTTTTTTGGCCTATGTTGAGAAAATGTTGAAATTCTCTTATGTTATGTTTGAACGATAAGGACAACCAGATTAGCATTAGTAGAATAACAAGAATATCATTAGTAGAAATAAAGCATGGAACAAATATCTTTTTAAAGAACATATTGCCCAAAGTACACTTTTTAGGTTATTCACCTGGAACAATTGGATGACAACATTTTGGAGCAATCAGATTTCTACGAAAGTTATTAAATTTTAAGAAATCTATGATGGTAGAAACTTATGGCAGTTGCTTGCGCATTTAAACTCGCTTTCAACAACACATCTAATAGGTCTTAAGTACAAAACATACCTCTCAATGCAATATACTTATTGGAACGAACATTTCGAGCATCATTCAAAGCATTCTTCAGAAGATCCATAAATTATTCCTTTGGGACACCTCCATAGTTTAATAGTGAAATTAAAGTCTTATTTAAGTACGTTTTCCTTTGTTGATTGCTAAAAAATACAAGCACTAAAAGCATACAAGGTACTATACTATTATTCACACAACAAATTCAAGAACACATAACTCCAACGTCTCACCCTAATAAAATTTCAAATACTCCCAACAAGGATGGAATTTATTCATCTTCGTATCGATTCCTAGTGAGGATGGCTAACATGGAGGGTGTGTACTGACATGGGTGTATACAACAGGCTAACCCAAAAGAAAAAATAAAAAAATAAAATAAAATTACAAAATATGCGAACGTAGATATTATCGACATATCATCGATATCATTGACATAAGTCATCGATAATATCAACAACATGTCAATAATATCGAATCTGGATGACAATTGTTCAGCGAGATTTGCTGCATTTTCATAAAATGTCGATATATTGATATATCGACTTATCGATATATCGACATGTTGTAAATAATATCGACATATTGGCTACGGTACCTAATGCTACAGTTATAATCCGTAACAATAGATCCACGATCATTACTCAACATTAGTTATCGATACTATTGATCATATCTCGATATTATCGATGACTTATGCTTGATACTATTGACATATTTCAAGTTTTGTTGCTGGACAATTTGGCATTCATTTTTAATATTATCGAACTATAGTCGATATTATCAACAATCTATGGCTATGGTTATAATCCGTAGCTATAGGTCTACGTTCATTTTCTCCTCTCTTTTGCGCACAAGTACTATTACTTTATCAACTTTCTTCTTCACACCTAATGAAAAAATAAATAAATATATAAATAAACACCCATCTACATCAGTTTTCACGAAGTAAATGATGAGAAGACCCTGCACCCTCCAAAATGATCAAAGGCCCGTGGCTCTAAAAGTACATTTTGATCATTCAAAAGGCATTCACCATCATTAGTTAAAAAGGAAGAGGCTTTTGCAATAAATGAAGTAGGCAAGAAACATATGAATACTGCAAGGGGAAGAATATGTACCCAACATCATAATCCTACTCCATTTGATTCTAAAGCTGCTCGGCCTGTTAAAAAGAAATCACAGGAGATGATCGGCAACCAAGGAATAGCAGTCAAATTGCTCTTCTGTGCAGTGACATTGAACTTGTTGTCTCTTCATCAATATCATCATCATCATCCAGGACTTGTGGTGGATTGAAAAAGTTGAAGAAACTATCACATTGTTCAGTTTTTGTGATGAGCTTGGCATTCTTTGATCCCTTCTTTGGCTTCTTTTTTAGAACCTTCTGTGTCAAGCTCTTTCCAGAATACCATTCAATCTCCGTCCTATAAGTACCCCAACCAAATTCCACATCATGCAAGAAATAAAATTGAACTAAATTAAATACAATAAGAAGAAGAAGACCAACTAGTAGAATTTCTTTGTCATGGAAAGTTATGAGCAATAACAATACCCTATGGCCTTCTCAAGAATAAGTTCATCATCGTCAATCATGGGTTAGGATCAAAGAAGAATTCAAGCTTGAAGCCCTTGGGATCATTAATTTTGAACCACTTGATATCTTTGAGATACTTGAGAGCCCCTTCACCGCGCTCAGAAATCTAAAATGAGAAACAAGGAAAGCATAATAAGCATACTAGAAAGAAAGAGAAAGAAATAGAAATAGAAAACACGAGTTGGTGAAATATCATTTTTTGAGTCATTTACTTCCTCACCAACCATTTCGTTAGTTTTCATTGAAGTGAGCCAAAAATCTGGTACTCCTTTCTCTGAAAAAATAACACATAATAAGCATCCTAAACAAAGTATTTTCAATAAATTAGAGCACTCAAGGTTTGTTAAATACCTTCCGTAGCTTTATCCTCTTTAGGTGACACCTTCTACTTCAACAACACCATTCATAATTCTCAATTTCATACCTCTACAAAATTTCTGAAATTAAAGGAATAACTGAAGCAAAATACAAGAAAATATTGCATAATATACTCATATCAGAGGCAAATAAATGGTGCCTGCAAGTCTACAACTAGCATATTAGCATGGCAAGTGGCAAAAAATAGTAAAATAACCTATGCCACAGAAAATTGGACAATACAAATGCTTAATGGAAAAACTTGCATAAGCTTAACAAGAAAACGTGTATGCAACAATGTTACCTAAACAAGTTTTTCACTAGGAAAACTTGTATGTAACAATGTATTATTGACATCCTTATACATTGGTGATCTAATCTTCATAGACAATGATAGTGTTATGATTGATAGGGTCTTATGGGATATTATCTTGAATTAGGATAAATTAAATAGATGATGTAATTTTTACATTTGAGAACACGTATATTCATGAAACTCTGAAAATCTTTGAGATAAAAATTTCTAAATTAGTGTGCATACTCATGGAAATTAAGTTGAAATTAAGCAAGGACAAGAAAAACAATCTAATAGATCCTAAAAAGCTTCAAGTCTTTGAGAATGATTTTCACAGAGATAGAGATGATTTTCTTGCGTTGAGAATGATTCTCTATGGAATTCCTCTTGATGAACCATATTTGAAAGGTCATTTGTCAGTGCTAATGAGAGAAGAATTGAAAGTCTCAAGGGAGGAAGGCTTCATGCACAAGTCTTTGGAGAATGTTGTTGAAAATTCTAAATATGCACAAGTCTTTCTCAATATCATTGATTTTGGCACTTGATTTTTTTCATGTCATTTAATTGGTAGACATGAACATGTTATTTCATTAACAAGTACATGAGTTCCTCACTATATTAGTAAAATATTAAGTTTCCTCGTATTTCTTAGCTAAAAAATGCCCAATTGTTCTTTTCTCAAGTGTATTATTTAGAAATCTTTTTTCTTTGAAAGGATTTTCACAAGAATTGAGTGGGGCAAACTGGAAATTGAGTAGGGCAAGCATGAAATTGAGCGGGGCAAACTGAAAATTGAGCGGGACAAGCATGAAATTAAGTGGGGCAAACTAGAAATGGAGAGGGGGAAACCTGAAATTGAGGAGGGCAAGCATAAATTGAGCGGGGCAAACATGAAATTCAGCGGGAAAAACTGAAAATTGAGTGGGGCAAGCATGAGATTGAGCGGTGCAAACTGAAAATTCAGCGGGGCAAGCATGAAATTGAGTGGGGCAAACATGAAATTCAGCGGGGGAACACGAAAATAAGCGGGGCAAACACGAAAATGAGCGGGGTAAGCATGAAATTGAGCGAGGGAAACATGAAATTAAGAAGGACAACTGGAAAATCAGCGAGACAAACATGAAATTGAGCAGGGGAAACATGAAACATGAAAATCATTATGCCCACTATTTCCCGTGGTATGATTCACTTGATATTTTGATATATGCTTCAATTTGGGGCTCAACCGCTAAAATTAGATGGACGGCGTGGATTTACTACATACATTCAATGTGGGCCCATCTAAGTGTAGGTTATAGGTTTAGGTTTAGGTTATAAGTGTAGGTTATAGGTTTAGGTTTAAGTTAGGTTATAGGTTAAGGTTTAGGGAACTGAGAATAGGTTAAGGTTTAGGTTTAGGAAATCGGGTTCGGGACCAGGTTTAGGTTTAGGTTTTCAAGTTCAAGTTTAGGTTAAGGAGTTGAGATTAGGATTAGGTGTCGGTTTAGGTTTAGGAATTTGAGAATACATTTAGGTTATAGGTTTAGGTTTAGGTTATAAGTGTTGGTTATAGGTTTAGGTTTAAGTTAGATTATAGTTTAAGGTTTAGGGAACTGAGAATAGGTTAAGGTTTAGGTTTAGGAAATCAAGTTCGGGACCAGGTTCAAGTTTAGGTTTTCAAGTTTAGGTTTAGGTTAAAGAGTTGAGATTAGGATTAGGTGTAGGTTTAGCTTTAAGAATTTATTTTATTTACTGATGCCCCGCATATTGGTTTGGATGTTGTCCTGATACAGAACGGGAGACCAGTGGCCTTTGCGTCTCGTCAGCTTAAGGTCCATGAGCTGAACTATCCTACACATGATTTGGAGCTGGCCGCAGTTGTCTTCGCACTGAAGGTGTGGAGGCACTATCTTTATGGGGTCAGGTTCGAGCTTTTCTCTGATCACAAGAGCTTGAAGTACCTCTTCTCGCAGTCTGAGTTGAATATGAGGCAGAGGCGCTGGATGGAGCTCCTGAAAGATTATGATTTTGATCTTCAGTACCATCCGGGCAAGGCGAACGTGGTGGCAGATGCCCTCAACCGTCAGCCACGAAGCCTGGTGGCGCATATGATGATCTGGGAGTGAAGGATGCTTGAAGATATCACAGCGTATGATTTTGAGTTCGACCTGCAGTCTTCTATCGTACAGTTATCGAGCCTGTCGATTCAACCCTCTCTTGTCGCTAAGGTGATCGAGGCTCAACAGGCTGATGAGTCGTTGCAGGGTTATATGGCTGAGGCTACATCTGAGAGTCGGGCAGATTAGCAGATTGGTGTGAACGGTGAACTTCACTTCAGAGGCCGATTATGTGTCCCAGATATTACAGAGTTGCGCAGAGAGCTTATGATCGAGGCACATCGATCATGATTTTCTATCCACCCTGGCTCAACGAAGATATACTGTGACATGAGGCGATAGTATTTTTGGGCAGGGATGAGCGTCAGATCGTCAGTTTTGTGGCCAAGTGTGACACGTGCCAGCGTGTCAAGGCCGATCATCAGAGACCTCCTGGTCTATTACAGCCGTTGAGCGTCCCGATGTGGAAGCGGGAGCACGTGTCGATAGAATTCATTGTGGACTTGCTGAGGACTCAGCACGGTCATGACGCCATTTGGGTTGTTGTGGATCGTCTGACGAAGTCGGCACATTTCCTTGTTGTCACGCCCCAAATCCAGAAATCGAATTCACAGGAATTCCGATCCCCGAATCCGATGCCGACAGCCTCCGTAGTATCCTATTCTCGGCTCCTAATATTCACATGCCAGATTCTGATCTTGGAATCCTACAAGGAGGATTTTTTTTGTACGTTTAACTAGTAATAAGCATAACCACAAGTTTACCCGAATCAAAATGGCAACATCATCATCATATATCCACTAATATAATCATTTGAATACAATGCTGAAAGGGAAAATACATATGTCAAAATCAAAGCTTCAGAAAAGAGCCGCACGCTCCAAGCTCAATGCTGCTGCAACCTAACATCACCTGCACGCATCTATCGTGCATAAGTTTATAGAAAGCTTAGGGGGTGGTGTAAGTGTGTGCCCATGGTGAGTGCTAAGGATTTAATACAATACCATAATGATACAATACCGAAAAACTAAGAACCATAAACCATACAATGTCTGAATAAGCCGAAACACTAACAAGAGCAGGAATTATCAGAGTAAGCAGAAATACTGACAAGATTATAATCATGCAATAACAGAATAAGCAGAAGTATGAACAAGTCCGTAAGTCAATCAATATCAGAATTCACAAAATAGAACAACCAGGCAATAAAGAATCATAAAGAGCTAAATATCATATGCCTGCAGGTGTGATGCAATGTGTGATGCGAATGAAATGACCATGTTGGAGTATGAAGTCGGGATGATAGTACCTAGTATCGCAGGCTATGGGGTCCACCACAAGAGACTTCTATCCAAACCAGTCTCATACCTAAATTTGGATAGTCAGACACGATGTAGTAGACTCCTGATCTCAGGTTAGTCGCGCGCCCCAACTGAAATCCTTGTCATAATGAAGGTACACAACAAGTAGTTGCGCACCACCAGCCCGAGTGAATAGTGAATGAAATAAATGTATGAGTATGTAACGCTCAATAAGTCCACATATCAGTATGGTTCCTCTCTGGAGAATCATCATCAGGGTTTAGTATACTCCAAATGGCACTGCCGCTCTCCCTAGCCACACAGTCCAAGTGAGCGTAAGAAACATCACTATCTGCCTAGCCAATAGTCTGCTAATACCTATCCGGCATGTCGATAGTGGACCCATTCCTCGAGCTGGTCAGACTCAGCCTAACATTACCCCCTACTCTCTGGCGGGTAAGGCCACACCCCCTTCCAACCGACCACGACACAGTGGAGAGCATAGCCATCTGGTAATCGGCATTCAACACCCATCTACCCACTCGGTCTAGACATTAGAGCATCCTCTGGTACCAAGAGGGTGTTTAGGGATTTTCACCCAAGGTCATCTATGGTAGCCCGATGCTCGAACAGATTTCCGGTGCCCCATCTGGCCATCCACGAAATACCTGTGGAGGTCACAATCCCTGATGTCACTAAGGCGTATAGCACATAATGCATGATGCATGAGTCATATAATCCAGTCATGCATTAATCCTGCGCATGCCGTGCGCTCATGAGATAACCTCTACCTATCAGGGAGTCTCATATCAGAATGCTCAATTACATATGCAATGATCAACCATATCTCATAACAAACATGCAATGATGCGTATATGCATATATCATGATGCTATGCATTCTCATACTCATAATCGGTATCAACCGTCAATCTCGACAATGTGGACTTTTAACCAACATTGCCCCTAAGGGATGGCCCATGTAGAATCAAACATATAATGGGCACATGGTCTCACACAAGGGCCAAATATACGAACCAGGTGGGCCCTGCTCATGGGCCTAACACATATCACAATGGGCCTTGCCCATAGGCCTCAAACATATCTGGGTCAACCACCACCACAATAGGTGGGCCTCATACACATCAAGGTGGGCCTCAATAACGGGCCTCATACACCTCAAGGTGGGTCTCAATAGCAAGCCTCGTACACATCAAGGTGGGTTTCAACAACGGGCCTCATACACCTTCAGGTGGGCCTCAACAACGGGCCTCATACACATCAAGGTGGGCCTCAACAACGGGCCTCATACACATCCAGGTGGGCCTCAACAACGGGCCTCATACACATCCAGGTGGGCCTCAACAACGGGCCTCATACACATCCAGGTAGGTCTCAACAACAAGCCTCATACACATCAAGGTGGGTCTCAACAACTCAGTCAAGATGGTCGGCCTCGATCGCTAATCGGCGATCGGTAACCAGCCTCGATAATCGGCACTGATAATCAGTAAATAAATAATGCAGGGTTCATAAATGATCAGCCGATCAATTATAGTATAAAGATCAACACTCGGCCGTGGTCATATCAAATCCGATAGTACGGAGTTATACGTCTACGGCAAATGGGTCCCACTTATTTGGGTTAACCCACTAAGGGAATGATGAGAAAGGGCCTAATAGGGCCTATGGGACAGTCACAATGTGGACATCCAACCATCATTACTCTAAGGTGTGGCCCTCCTAGGGCCGAACACACAGTGGGCCCACGGCCTCATATAAGGGTTTGATGTGCGTCACGATAAATTCTATACAAGAACTACGAATACAACAGGTGGGCCTGCATAAGCAGGAAGTGGGCCCATTCATAACGTACCCGTCTAAATGGATCACAAGTGTATCTAAGTGGGCCCCCCCCTAACATGGGCCTTATATATGGCCTCAGCACCAGGCCACAAGTACACCAAGATGGGCCTAATCAATCATATGGGCCGATACAAACAGGCCGGTCAGATGGACTTATACAAAAGGGCTGAACCAAATGAGCCAAGGCAAATGGGCCTCCAAATACATCGAATCGGGCTTCATCAAGTAGGCCCCAGATACACCAAATAGCCTAGCGTCCAGGAGTTATACTAGGCATATTATAAGGTAAGGGATGTTGTTCATAACGAAGATGGGCCTAAACGGCCCACAAATATGGACATAATAATGGGCCTAAGGAAAATTATAATGCAGACATTTAACCAACACTATACTTGTAGTGTGAACGTCCAACCAACATTGTTCCCAAGGTACGACCGTCATAAACATTATTACATAACTCGAGCTGGGATCACACATTGCAATGGACCTTAGGTATATCCCATTAGGCCTTAAATACATCAAATGGGCCATATCAATGTGCCTTTTACTCATCACATGGGCCAACTCAATGGGCCTTTACTCATCAAATGGGCCACACCTATGGGCCTTATGTGCATTGCAATGGGTCATAACCTAACCCATGGCCTTAGAATACATTAAATGGGCCTAATCCCATGGGTCTCATATGTAATAAATAGGCCACCCTACTAGGTCTAACAATACCATCACATGGGGCCGAGCCGAGCCGACTGAACACAACATCAGGTGGGCTGGTTCGAGCCGACCTGACTGCACAACAACATCAGGTGGGCTGATCGGATCCGACCTGACTGAACAACAACATCAGGTGGGCTGATCCGAGCTGACCTGACTGAACAACAACAGCTGGTGGGCTGATCCGAGCCGACTTGACTGAACAACAACATCAGGTGGGCTGATCCGAGCTAACCTGACCGGATAACAACATCAGGTGGCTGGTCCGAGCCGTCCTGACTAGATAACAACATCAGGTGGCTGGTCCGAGCTGGCCTGACTATGGCCGACATCTATACTTGGCCATAGAGGAACTCATCAATCATGACCGGTGCTGGCCGACCTCATGTCCCACAGAGCTATCCGAGCCGACCTCATCTCTAGTCGGACCATGCTTACCCATAACATATACCCTCATATACTGGAGATCCATGGGGCTCACGGCACATCAGAGAGGACCAACATCGCTCAGACATTGATTTCAACTTATCCAGGTATACCAGTACTACCCAAAATAGATGGACGGCATGGATGGGTCCCATAGACCCCATGCCAGCTTACATTACTCGGTTGCCACCGCCAGTAGGGGTGGATGCTAGAACCTCCGCGCTGAGATGAGGTAGCTCCGCTCAGTTACTAGTTGAGCAACGGGTCTGGGTTTGAACATGCATCAAAGAGGGTCTACACGGATGTGGCCCCACTGTCAAGGGGTAGTAGACGGTTTGGACAAGACCCAAGCACCATGGTGTGGGCCATCTAGATGAATGGAGGGAGTGGATGGGTCCCATAGACCCCCATGGTCAGTCCACTCAAGTCCATACACACTCCATGTTAACCACCACCACAGGAAACGTTATCAAGACTACAAGAGTTGGGACGGGGCATCTGCCAATCCACCTACTACCAGAACCATGGGCTGGGTGAGTCCGTCCAGAGTTGAAACAATGTATCTTTTCACTCAATTTACTAATTAAGCAAAAGAAGTCTGGATGTACGGTAGCACCCTGGCTAGGGATAGAAACCAAGGCCTCAAGTGTTGCAGCGAGGCTACCAGTTACGCTGTGGAGCTAGGTGTCCATGATAGCCATCCCCATCAGGGATGGATGACAAGACCTCAGTGATGAAATGAAATAACTCCGCTCAGCCTACCAGTTGAGCTATGGAGCTGGGTGTAAACACGCATCAAGGAGGGTCTACACGGACGTGGCCCCTCCGTCCAGTTATTCTAATGTCCGAATACACCCACGTCAGGACACACGCCATGTCAACCACCCCCACAGGGAACGATACCAAGACCACAAGTGTTGAGGTGAGGCATCTTTCACTCCGTCTACCGCCTGAGCTGTGGAGCTGGGTGGGCTCTGTGTTAAAATAATGTATCTTTCACTCAGTCCACTACCTGAGCTGAGGAGCTGAGCCCACGTCAGATCACACTTCACTGGTAGAATGGCCCATCCGATGCTCCGATCAACCTCATTTCCTGGCTCAACGCCTAAAGTAAGTTGGTGTATAGGAGGAATGGCGTAGATTAACACATACATCAAGGTAGGGGCGTATGAGTGGGTCACCCCACAAGCTTGTAACCAAGCAATTATTTGAGTTTTCTCAGAGACGTCTAGCGTCCCAGGGACGCTGGACGGTCCTCACAATGAGGGTGACCTATATTCAAGTGGGCCACCACCTGATGAATGGTATGGGTAAAACGCACATAAGGTGGCCCCATTCATAAACGGCTTGGGTAAAATACCTCGTGATGAGTTCCATTCCAGTGGGCCACACGCCCAAATCACCAAACAAAATATAAAAAAAAAAAGAAGAGAGAGAGAAGCACCCACCTTAGATCTGCCTTCTCCTTAGACTTCTTCTTTCATCAACGCATCCTAGAGCTCCAACGATTGAGATTGGCTTGAAAGATTGGATCCTTAATCTTGCTCGGATGGTAGGGAGTGGCAACACAAGCTCCTCCCATGGAGAGCCGTGGACGAGGGTTGCTTGGAGAGAATGAGGGAGAGAGATGAGAGAGAGAGATGTGTAAGAGAGAGGGATGGATGATGGGTGATGGGTGTACATGGGTGTAAGAAGGATGTTGACTTTTAGGGTTGCTTGGGAAAGGGTGTGAGGTGATGTGTACTTTGATTGATGGGATGTGATGGGATTGATGGATGGGACATTGGGTAGAGTTTCCCTTGGGTTTCACAACACGCGGCATTTTCCTCGAAGTAAACGCGGGTCCACAACTCCTGACCAAGGTATCGACTCGACACACAAGTCGTGACATTGGAACCGCAGCGATGGCGCGGTCGCTATGGTAAAGGTCACGGGTTGAGTCGATACAGGTTGACGGCATATGAATTCGAGTCGCGCGCAAATATCGGCTAAGGATCGAAGGTTGACAAAATTTGATCGGGAAGACCGCGGAAGTCTACGGAACGGTACGGTCTAAGATACGGGTCTTACACTTGCAATGCATGTGACTTGGTCTATGGACCGGCTTACAAGGTTATTTATCGAGGAGATTGTGAGACTGCATGGCGTTCTAGTCTCGATCATTTCTGACCGAGATTCGAGGTTCACGTCTCAGTTTTAGAAGAGCTTCCAGCGAGCGATGGGGACTGATTTATAGCTTAGCACCACGTACCATCCACATACCAATGGCCAGACCAAGAGAGTCAACCAGATTTTTGAGGATATGCTTCGGGCTTACGCGATTGATTTCGAGGGTAGCTATGATGAGCATCTGCGATTGGCTGAGTTCGCATACAAAAACAGCTATCAGGTGACCATCGGTATGGCTTCTTTTGAGGCACTATATAGCAAACCATGCAGATCACTGAGTTGCTGGACCGAGGTTTGAGAGCGTCGTCTCCTAGGTCCCGAGCTTGTGCAGGAGACGTCAGAGGCTATTGACATCATCAGGCAGAGGATGCGCACAGCTCAGAGCCGACATAAGATTTTTGCTGATCGTCGGCGTCGTCCCTTGAAGTTTGATGTAGGGGGTCATGTGTATCTCAAGGTGTCACCCATGAAGGGCATAGTTCGATTTGGGGTGAAGGGCAAGCTTGCCCCGAGATTCATAAGACCTTTTGAGATCACTGGGCGCGTTGGCAGCGTGGCCTATCACTTGCCTTGCCATCACAGTTATCTGGCGTCCACAACGTTTTTCATGTCTTTATGTTGAGGAAATGTGGGTCAGACATAGTTTTCGTTATTTATTGGCAGCCGCTGGAGGTTCGTGAGGACGCTTCTTACATCGAGCAGCCAATTCGTATCCTTAATCGGAAGGAGCAAGTCCTCATGACTAAGGTCATTCCTTTGGTGAAGGTTCAGTGGGGTCACCATTCTGTAGATGAGGCTTCTTGGGAGCGCGAGGCTAAGATTCGAGAGCGTTATCCTCATCTCTTTGATGATTGATCTTGTGTTGTATTTTGTATGTTATCTCTGGTTTTATATGATGATGTTATGTCTCTTCTTCCTTATGAGTTATGCCTAGTTACGATGATTGTGTAAATTTTGAAGATGAAATTTTTATTAGGAGGGGAGAGCTGTAAGACCCGTATCTTAGTCCATACCATTCCGTAGACTTCCGAGGTCTTACCGGTCGAATTTCGACAACCTTCGACCCTTTATCGATATTTGTGCATGACCCTGATTCGTATGCCGTCAACCCGAGTCGACTCAACCCAAGATCTTTACCATAGCGACCGTGCCGTCGCTGCGGTTCTGATGTCGCAACTCGAGCACCAAGGCGATACCCTGGTCAGGAGATGTGGGTCAATGTTCGGTGCGAGAAAACACTGCGCGTTGTGAAACCCAAGAGAATCTCTATGAGGTGTCACATCAATCAAATCTTATCACATCACATGTCAAGTACATGTCAAGTACACATCACCTTTCATCCATTCCCAAGCAACCACAAAAGTCAAGAATCTCTTACAAGCCCATACCTTTCTTACACGAAAAACCCTCAAAAGTCAAAAAGTTCTTACACTCCCATGCCTTTCTTACACAAATGGCCATAAAAGTCAAGAAATTCTTACACACCCATCACTCACCACATCCATCACCCATCTCTCTCTCTCTCTCTCCCTTTATAACTCTCTCTCTCTTTTTCAAACTCAAATCCAAGCAAGAAAACTCCATACATATGAGAATTCTTCAAGTCTTCCAAACCACAAGTGTGGCCCACCTTTCCATCCCAAGATCCCCCATCCTAACCATCCATTTCTCATCTCCTCCGATAGAATCGAAGCTAAGGAGCTAAGGAACCCATAGGAGTAAGGAGATCAAATGGTGGGTGCTAGATAATAGTAGTTTTTCATATTTTTAAGATGGGCCAAGTGAAGCCAACTGATCAATGGTTTGGATCTCACTTGGGACCATAAGTTGTGGCCGATGGCCCACTTTGATCATCATGATCATTCCATGATGAGGCCATTCTCCATGGACCCCATCATGATGTTTATTTTCTTGTATACTTAGTGTCACGCCCCAAACCAGGAAATCGGATTCACGGGAATTCCGATTGCAGAATCCGGTGCCGACAGCCTACATAGTACCCCATTCTCGGCTCCTAGCGTTCACACGCCAGGTTCCAATCATGGGATCCTACAAGGAGAATTTTTTATTTTTATTTACATTTAAATCGTAATAAGCATAACCACAAGATTACCCAAATCACAAAAGCAACATCATCATCACATATCCACTAATATAATCATTTGAGTACAATGTTGAAAGGAAGATACATAAATCAAAAATCAAGCTCTAGAAGACCGTTGCACGCTCCAAGGTCGACACAACTGCAACCTAACATCACCTGCACGCATCTATCATGCATAAGCTTATAGAAAGCTTAGAGGGTAGTGTAAGTGTGTGCACAAGGTAAGTGCCAGTTATTCAATACAATACCATAATCATACAATACCGAAAAACTGATAATCCATAAACCATACAATGTCTGAATAAGCAGAAACACTAATAAGATCATGAATTATTAAAGTAAGCAGAAATACTGTCAAGAGCAGGAATCATACGATAACAGAGTAAGCGAAAGTATGAACAAGTCCATAAGTCAATCAATATCAGAATACGCAATATAGAACAGCTATGCGATAAGGAGTTATAAAGAGCCAAATATCAGATGTCAAGGATGCAATGTAATATACGAATCTTACTAAGTCTGTCTAGGCCATATAAGTGCAGAAATAGCAACCCAAGATGTCATATGTCTGCGGATGTAATGCAATATGTGATGTGAATGAAATAACCATGCTGGAGTGTGAAGTCGGGATGATAGTACGTAGTATCGTAGGCTATGGAGTCCACCACAAGGGACTTCTATCTAAACCAGTCTCATACCTAAATTTGGATAGTTAGATTCATCATGGTAAACTCCTGATCTCAAGTTAGTCGCGCGCCCAACCGAAATCTTTTCCATAATGAAGGTACATAATAATTAGTTACGCACCACCAGCCCGAGTGGATAGTGAATGAATGAGCATGCAACTCCTACTCAATAAGTCCATATATCAGTACGGTTTCTCTCTGGGAAATCACCGGGGTCTATTACACTCCATACTAGATTGTCGTCCCATCGCGCACAACAAGGTGAGTGAAAGAGACCTCACTATCTGCCTGCCAATATCAGGCCCAGCTCGTCAATAGCGGACCCATTCCTCGAGCTGGTTAGACTCAGCCTAGCATTGTCCCCTCCTCTCAGACAGGTAAGGTCGCACCCCCTTCCAACCGACCACGACACAGTGGAGAGCGCAGCCATCTGGTAATAGGCACTTAGGGCTCATCTACCCAGTTGGTCTAGATGTTGGAGCAACCTCTGGAACCAAGAGGGTTTAGAAACTTTCACCCAAGGATATCTATAGCACCCCATGTAGAACAGATTTTTGGTATCCCATCTGGTCATCCACGATATGCCTGTGGAGGCTACGACCCTGATGTCGCTAGGGCATATAGTAATCACAACAAATAATGCGAGATGCATGAGTCATACAATCTAATCATGCATCAATCCTACGCATACCGTGCGCTCATGTGAGACAATCACTGCCTATCAGGGAGTCTCATAACAACCGGCACTATGACATATGCAATGGTCAACCATATCTCATAACAGACATGCAGATGATGCGTATGGCCATGTATCATGATTATATGCAGTCACATACTCATAATCAGTATCAATAACCGGCATCAACAATCGGCCTCGACAATGTGGACATCTAACCAACATTGCCCTAAGGAGTGACCATCACAGATCCAAACATATAATGGGTCCACGACCTCACACAAGGGCCTAATATACAACACAATGGGCCTTACTCAAGGGTTACATGTACACAACAGGTGGGCCATGCTCATGGGCCTAACATACATCACAAGGGGCTCCTTTGCCTGACCCTCAAATGATCACAATGGGCCTCATCACCTAGGCCTCAATATACATCACATTGGGCCTCGAACATGGGCAGAATATAGATCACAATCGGAATCCACAATCGGCCTCGATGATTGGTCTCGATCAATAATCGGCCAATCGGCCACGACAATCATAATCGGCAATCGACCTCGATCGATAATCGGTCAATCGGCCATGACAATCATAATCAACCTCAATCGATAATCGGTCAATCGACTATAACAATCATAATCGGTATTCGGCCACGATAATTGGTAAACGGTTACGACAAATCAGAATCGATAATCGGCCTCGATCGATAATTGGCAATCGGCCATGACAAATCAGAATCGGTAATCGACCTCGATCAATAATCGGCAATCGGTCGTGATAATCAGAATCGATCAATAATCAGCATCGGCAAACCGGTCACATCAATTAAAAATCAGAAATCGGTCGCGACAATTGGGATCGGTCGATAACTAGAATTGGCAAATCGATCACATCAATCGAAATCGGTAATTAGTCGGGACAATTAAAATTGGTAATCAGCCTCTACGCAGGGCGAGATCCCTGGATGGACAATCGATGATGGACCAAACAACATTAATGAGGCTCAATCGTTTAGGGTAACCCACTAGAGAATGACGGGAATGGGTCAATCCAGGCCTAATGGAAGGTCACAATGTGGACATTCAACCATCATTTCCCATCAACGTGGACATTCAACCAACATTGCTCCCCAGGAGTGGCCCACATAGGGTCGAACAGATAGTGGGCCCATGGCCTCATACAAGGGTTTAATATACATCACCATGGGCCTTGCCCATAGACCTTGATTACATCACAATGGGCTCCTTGCCTGCAGGCCTCAGATTCAAGTAGGTAGGACCCATCATATGGGCCTTAAAATGCAAGGTAAGCGGGCCATGTTACATGAGCCAAAATATAAACAGGTGGGCCCTACACATGGGCCAAACAAATACGTCATGATGGGCCTTATAGATAGGCCGCACTAATGGACCTTATACACATCGAGTGGGCTACAAGTTTAATTGACTAGACGACGTGGCTAAAACACATGAATCAAGGTGGGCCCGACAGACGATCAGTGTGCAAAAAGGACGGAGTGGGTATACAATACATACACCAAGGTGGGTCCCACATAATCGGACCTTGCTGCTGTCCAAAAAAAGTGGACAATTGGATACTGCACACGTGCAATGAGTGGAATCCACGTAACTCACTACCGTCCAAGGCAGCAGCAGCTGCCAGCTACGTGGGACCCAAACCAGATGGAGGGTGTGGAGGGATAGATACATTAGAGGTGGGGTTCAAGCATGTGGCCCACCAGAGATTTGAATCGGCTTCATTAAGGGTGGGTGGTGTGAGTCTAAACACCCATCATGATCATGGCCCACAAAACTTACAAGCGTTGGCACAACAACTGATTTGCTGGTGGGGTCCCCAGGACTTGCTAACATCAATTTCTCAGCTATCAAGCAGGTGTGAGGTAATCCAGTTAATCCGCATCCACTGTCCATGGGTTAGACGGTGTGGATGCAAAACATTTAATCATGGTGGGCCCCACACATAGGAGTTTATATATATCAAGGTGGGCCTCATAAATGGGCCACAAATACATCAATATGGACCTCATGGACAGGCCATAAACACATCAAAGGTGGGCCTCATAAGGCAGCCCATAATTGGGGCAAAAATAGATGGACAGTGGATCCAACACATGCATCATGGTGGGCTTGCCTAAGGCGGCCCATGATTGGGCCACATAAGTAAGGTGGGCCTCTCAAGATAATGGGGCCCACGGCCCTAATAAAATGAATGAACATGTGGGTATAATACACACATCGTGGTAGGGCCACTGGGACAAAAAAAATCAAGTCAAACTGTGGCTTGTGTGGGCCACACCACACACATCAGTTGAGGAGTACATTCATAATCATTCGTTGGGCCCACCAATCCTTAGTTCACAAATCCGACTCATTCATAAGTTAACATATTGATAGACGAACTGGAAACACATATCAGCTAAGTAGGAAAATACTGTGCCCTTAGAAATTTTGAACGGTGAAAGTCACTGTCTCCACTATATTCAAGGGTGGGGTCTACTTGAACTATAAATCTGTCCCATTCCTTTCTCATGCTATAAAAAATGAGTTTTCAATGTGGCTGGACAGATTAGATGCAACACATGCATCATGGTGGGGTCCACATAAAGTCCCACCATCACATATATATATATATATATATATGAAATATAATATATATAATATTTATATATACAATATAATACATAAATATATTATTACACGTACGCGCACACAGGTGCACACACGCTCGCACAAACACGCATGCACACACGCACACGTGGGTGGATTCCACCGTCCGCCTGGACGGTGAGAATAAAACAAATACATCATTGGTGGGTCCCACCCACGCCAGCACACACTCCATGTTAGCCACCACCAGGGATCGACACCAAGACCACTGTTGAAACGTGGTATCTCCACGCAGTTCGCCAGTGAGCTAGGGACTGGCGTGGATAGTGGGTCCCACGTGGGGCCCACCATAACGCTTATATTCCATCCAAACCGTTGAAAAGGCCACACGGGCCCTGGGTGAACGAAAAAACAAATTTCATATTGATCCAAGCCTTCTAGGGACCCCAAAAGGGTTTCAAGGGCAGACGTTCAATCCACATTGTTTCCTATGATGTGGGCCACTTGAGCGTTGGATGTGGCCAGGATTTGGAGGGGGCCCACTTCATGGAGGGGCCCACATAATGAACGGGTTGGATGACAAACACACATCAAGGTGGGGCCCACGGCTGGGGGCCGTGGGACCTGCTCGTCCGCCCACAGTGCACAGGACGTTTGCGCGTCCTCTCTCTCTGACACCAGCAGCAACGATGTTACTGTTGTTATTTTTATTTTTATTTTTTTTGTTTTGTTGTGGTTTCTCACAGGTGGGGCCCGCATCAGGGAAATCCAATCCGGCCATTGGATCCTACGGCCCCAGATTGACCAAATGAGACCAATATGCAATGTATTTATGATAAATAGAAGAATCAATGCGGTTTTAATAGTAATACCACTATTTCCTATAGTATGGCCTGTTTGATTAATGAATTGGCCTTATTTTTCGGATCAACGCCTGGAATGAGGTAGGAAAGGGGATGGACAGCTTGGATTGAAAATATATATCAAGGTGAGGCCTACACAAGTGGCCCACCCAAGTCCCTTTATTTATTTCTTTATTATTTCACTATTTTATTTTTTTGGCGTGAGTGCATCCACCGTAAGCTCACTCTTCACTATGAGTCCCGTCCAGCGTCCAAGGATGCTAGACGACTGCATACAACACATTTAAGGTGGGCCCTACCCATAGACGTGCTACTAGGGTGGGCCACCAAATGTTTGGATGGTGTATATGAGACACACATCAAGGTGTGGGCCACCAAATGTTTGGATGGTGTGCATAAGACACATCAAGGTGAGATCCATTTGATGAACGGTTTGGACATCTCACCACTCATAAGTGGGCCACACGATCACATCTTTACACACAAAACAAATGAAAAAGGGAAGGAGAGAGAGAAGCACCCACTTTCGTTATTCCTCCTAATGCTCCAAAGCTCCAATGGGGCTCCTTCAACGATGGAGATGATGATCTTCTCATGGATCTTCTCATGGAGAGCTTGGACGTTTCCTCTCTTGAGAGTGGCTTAGGAGAGTGAGAAATGAGAGAGAGAGAGAGAGAGAGAGAGGAGTGGTGATGGAGTGGAAATGGATGGGTTCTTTTTGACTTTTGTAAGAAAAGAATGGGTTAAGCATGGGTTTCATTGACTTTGGGTAAGGAGAGGTAAGGGTGAGTGATGGCTTGTGATGAGATATATTTGACTTATGATTGATGTGATTGATGGGACATATCATAGAGGTTCTATCAGAATTGCAAAGCGTGGTATTTTTCCTCGAATTAAACGCGGGCCACATCTCCTGGCCTGGGTATCACCTCACTGTACGAGATGCGGCGTCGGAACCGCGGCGACGGTGCGGTCGCACTAATACAAGTCTCGGGTCGGGCTAACTTTGAAATACAGGATGCGACTCGGGGTCATGCGCAACTGCCGATAAAAGTTCGCGAGTAGCCAAAATTCGGCCGGGAGGACCGCGGAAGCCTATTGACAGTACGGGCTAGGATACGGGTCTTACACTTAGGGTCATCTAGACCGTCTATTTTAGTGGAGAAGGGATCTCCACCATTTGATTTTAATTTAATGGGCCCATGTGTAAGGGGACCCACTTGATGTATGTTTCAAATCATGTAAGGGAGGGCCCATAGTGGGGAGGTCCCTCCATCACTCGATCGCTCTTTCTTTCTCTCTCTCTCTCCTTCCCTATTTTGTGGTCCACTTAAAAGGTTGTGAGATGTCTAAACCGCTCATCAAAGGGGCCTTACCTTGATGTGGACCTCATGCCCAATCATTTGGTGGCCCACCTTGGTAACATGTATGAGGGTGGGGCCCACCTTAAATATATGTGTTATATACAACCGGACGTTGCTAATACGTGAAGTGTGCGCTGCCAGTGGGTGTACCGACACAGCAGGATAAAAAAAAATTTTAATTTTTTGGAAGGGTTGTACATGTAGGTCCCACCTTAATATATATTGTCAATCCATGCCATTCATCCCTTTTTCCAACTCTTTTTAGGCATTGAGCCGAAAAATGAAGTTGATCTGTTAATCAGGCGGTCCATACCATAGAAAACTGTATTTCTTTACCGTTCAATGTTGTTAGGACCCACCTTGTTGCATTTACACGTTAAAAATGCTGAACATTGGACTTGTTCAGTGTATTTTGAGCCCCTAAATCCATTGGATGGTGTAGATTTTAGAGAAGTGGGCCCCACATGTGATTTTTCTCAAGAAAACAAAAAAATATAAAATGCAAGAGGCAGCGCCTCTGCCTCTCTGACACAGCAGCAGCACGCTGCTGCATGCAGTGGGCGGGCGGACAGCGTCCCACCGCTACTGCCGTGCGCCCCACCATGATGTATATTTCGTATCCACACCGTCCACGAGGTGGGCCACTCCCAGCAGTGGGCCCCCTCCAAATTTTGGCCCCATCCACTGATCAGGTGGCCCACACTATAGGAAACAGTGGAATTGAACCTCTATCATCAAAATCTTTTTGTGGGCCCTAGAAGTTTGGGATCAAGATGAAATTTGTGTTTTTCCTTTCACTCAGGTCCACGTGACCTCATGAACGGGTTTGATGGCATATAAGCATTGTGGTGGGCCTCACTTGGTTTTATTCCCACCGTCCAGGCAGACGGTGGAACCCACCAGATATATGTGTTTAATTCCCACCGTCCAGCGAACGGTGGGCCCTGGTGCATGTGTTCTATGTACAATGTCCAGTGACAGTGGGGCACTCCATGATGCATGTGTTGCATCCAATCCATCCATTCACCTTGTAAGTTCATTTTATGGCTTGGGCTAATGAATGACTCGGATCCTTAACTCATGCGGACCCCACCATGATGCGTGTGTTGAGCCCAAACCGTCTATCCATTTTTAAGGCTCATTTCTTGGCATGAGCCATAGAATGGGCCGGATCCATAGTCCGAGTGGACCCCATCTTAACATGTTATAAGGTCCATGGGATTAGGCCCATTTGGTGTAATTTAAGGCCCATGGGATTGGACCCATTGATGTGTTCCAAGGCCCATGGGATTAGGCCCATTTGGTGTATTATAAGGCCCATGGGATTGGACCCATTGATGTGTTCCAAGGCCCATGGGATTAGGCCCATTCGATGTTATTTAAGGCCCGTGGAGTGGACCCATTTGATGTGTTCCAAGGTCCATGGGATTGGACCCATTTGATGTATTTTAAAGCCCATGGGAGTAGGCCCATTTGATATGTATAAGGCCCATGGGTCGAGAACCATTTGATGCAATCTAAGGCCCACGGGTTATGACCCATTGCAATGCACATTAGGCCCATTGGTGCGGCCCATTGATGTGGCCCATTTGATGAGTAAAAGGCCCATATGACATGGCTCAGTTGATGTATTTAAGGCCCAATGGGGTGTACCTAAGGTCCATTGCAATGTGTGATCCCAACCTGGTTTACGTAATGTTATTCACTACGGGCTACCCCTTGGGAGAGCAATGTTGGTTTGACGTCCATATTGGGAGTATAATGTTGGTTAAATGTCCGCATTATGACTCTCCCTAGGGCCCATTGATAGGCCCGTACTTTTTGTATGCAAGTCGTCTAGGCCAGCTGCGTTGTAAGGATAGTGCATTACTTTATAACATGTGTAGTATAGTTCCATGACTCATGATCATACGCATCATATGTATGCTTGATATGAGAAGTGACTGATCATAGCATATGCCTTCAAGCAAATTATTTATGGGACCCCGATTAGGTGGTGTTGCCCTACATGAGCACACGATACGTGCAGGATTTACTGCATAATTGAATACTGTGATTCATGCATTTCACATTATGTGATATGGTTATTGTACGCCCTAGCGACATTGGGGCTATAGCCTCCACAGGCATATCGTGGTTGGCAAGATTGGATACCAAAAATCTCGTTCTACATGGGGTGCTATAGATATCCCTGGGTGAAAGTCCTTAAACCCTTATGGTATCAAGAGGTTGCTCCAACGTCTAGACCGAGTGGGTAAATGAGCGTCGAGTGCCAATTACCAGATGGTTGCGCTCTCCATTGTGTCGTGGTCGGTTGGAAGGGGGTGCGGCCTTACCCGCCCGAGTGTAGGGGGCAAAGCTAGGCTGAGTTTGACCAGCTCGAGAAATGGGTTCGCTATCGACGAGCCGAGCCCGATATTGGCAGGCGGATAGTGAGGTCTCTTCCACTTACCTCATTATGCGCGATGGACAGCGATCTGATTTAAAGTGTACTAGACCCCGGTGATATCCCAGAGTTGAGCTGTATTGATATATAGACTTTGATTCGCATGCTTGAGTTGCACCTCCCATCGCATGGCCTTGGTATGGCCGACAGCATGTCTTGATTGTCTTGCATCGCGTGGCCTTGGTACGGCCCATAGCTTTCATGGATTCATCAGCATACTCCGCATTACTCTGATATTTCATTACTACCTTGCACACACACTTTCACCACCCTCTAAGCTTTCTATAAGCTTATGCATGACCGTTGCGTGCAGGTGACGTTGGCTCGCAGCAGCGTTGAGGCAGGAGCGCTTTGCAGATTACTTTGGAGATTTTGTCCATCATCATTGTATTTCCCTTTACGCTCATTGTACTTATAAAGTTTTTTATCATAGTAGAAATGTAATGGAGTTTTTGGTTGGTGTTTGTGGGTTATGCCTTTGGTTATGCTTATTATGAATCAAACTGACGTTAAAAATCCTCCTCGTAGTATCCCAGGATCGGAACCTGGCGAATGGGCGCTAGGAACTGAGAATGGGGTTCTACGGAGGCTGTCAGCGTCGGATTCGGCGATCGGAAATTTTGTGAGCCCGGTTTTCGAGTTTGGGGCGTGACATTTAGGGATTTGAGAATACATTTAGATTATACGTTTATGTTTAGGTTATAAGTGTCGGTTATAGGTTTAGGTTTAAGTTAGGTTATAGGTTAAGGTTTAGGGAACTGAGAATAGGTTAAGGTTTAGGTTTAGGAAATCGGGTTCGGGACCGGGTTTAGGTTTGGGTTTTCAAGTTTAGGTTTAGGTTAAGGAGTTAAGATTAGGATTAGGTGTAGGTTTAGGTTTAGGGATTTGAGAATACATTTAAGTTATAGGTTTAGGTTTAGGGATTTGAGAATGCATTTAGGTTATAGGTTTAGGTTTAGGTTATAAGTGTCGATTATAGGTTTAGGTTTAAGTTAGGTTATGGGTTAAGGTTTAGGGAACTGAGAATAAGTTAAGGTTTAGGTTTAGGAAATCGGGTTCGAGACCGGGTTTAGGTTTGAGTTTTCAAGTTTAAGTTTAGGTTATGGAGTTGAGATTAGGATTAGGTGTAGGTTTAGGTTTATGAATTTGAGAATACATTTAGGTTTTAGGTTTATGTTACAGGTTTAGGTTTAGGTTATAAGTGTTGTTTATAGGTTTAGGTTTAAGTTAGGTTATAAGTTAAGGTTTACAGAATTGAGAATAGGTTAAGGTTTAGGTTTAGGAAATCGGGTTCGGGACTGGGTTTAGGTTTGAGTTTTCAAGTTTAAGTTTAGGTTAAGGAGTTGAGATTAGGATTAGGTGTAGGTTTAGGTTCAGGGATTTGAGAATACATTAAGGTTATAGGTTTAGGTTTAGGTTATAAATGTCGGTTTAAGTTATAAGTTAAGGTTTAAGGAACTAAGAATAGGTTAAGGTTAAGGTTTAGGAAATTGGGTTCGAGACCAAGTTTAGGTTTGGGTTTTCAAGTTTAGGTTTAGGTTAAGGAGTTGAGATTAGGATTAGGTGTAGGTTTAGGTTTAGGGATTTGAGAATACATTTAGGTTTTAGGTTTAGGTTACAGGTTTAGGTTTAGGTTCTAAGTGTCGGTTATAGGTTTAGGTTTAAGTTAAGTTATAGGTTAAGGTTTAGGGAACTGAGAATAGGTTAAGGTTTAGGTTTAGGAAATTGGGTTCGGGACCGGGTTTAAGTTTAGGTTAAGGAGTTAAGATTATGATTAGATGTAGGTTTATGTTTAGGGATTTGAGAATACATTTAGGTTTTAAGTTTAGGTTTAGGTTATAAATGTCGGTTTTAGGTTTAGGTTTAAGTTGGGTTATAGGTTAAGGTTTAGGGAACTGAGAATAGGTTAAGGTTTAAGTTTAGAAAATCGGGTTCAGGATCGGGTTTGGGTTTGGGTTTGGGTTTAGGTTTAGGGATTTAAGAATACATTTAGGTTTCAGGTCATAAGTGTAGGTTATAAGTTTAGGTTTAAGTTAGGTTATAGGTTAAGGTTTAGGGAATTGAGAATAGGTTAAGGTTTGGCTTTAGGGATTTGAGAATACATTTAGGTTTTAGGTTACAAGTGTATGATATAGGTTTTGGTTTAAGTTAGATTATAAGTTAAAGTTTAGGGAATTGAGAATAAGTTAAGGTTTAGGTTTAGGGATTTGAGAATACATTTAGGTTATAGGTTTAGGTTTTGAGCGGGGCCAAACATGAAATTGAGTGGGGGAAACATGAAATTGAGTGGGGCAAACTAAAAATTGAGCGGGGCAGGCATGAAATTGAGCGGGGGGCAAACATGAAATTAAACGGGGCAAACTAGGAAATGAGCGGGGCAAGCATGAAATTGAGTGGGGTAAACTAGGAAATGAGCGGAGCAAGCATGAAATTGAGTGGGACAAATTAGGAAATGAGCAGGGCAAGCATGAAATTGAGCGGGGTAAACTAGGAAATGAGCGGGGCAAGCATGAAATTGAGCGGGGCAAACTAGGAAATGAGCGGGGAAGGCATGAAATTGAGCAGGGCAAACATGAAATTGAGCGGGACAAACTAGGAATTGAGTGGGGCAAGCATGAAATTGAGCTGGGGGAATATGAAATTGAGCGGGACAAACACGGAAATGAGCGAGGCAAGCATGAAATTGAACGGGGCAAACATGAAATTGAGCGGGAAATTGAAAAATCAGCGGGGTAAACATGAAATTGAGCGGGAAAAACATGAAATCAGTGGGGCAAACTATAAAATCAGCAAGGCAAACATGAAATTGAGTGAGGGAAACATGAAATCAGCGGGGCAAACTAGAAAATCATTATGCCCACTGTTTCCCGTGGTATGATTCACTTGATATTTTGATATGCTTCAATTTGGGGCTCAACCCCTTAAATTAGATGGAAAACGGATGGACGACATGGATATACTACAGGAAACAAATTGGCTACTCCCCCTACCACCAGCCAATGGCTGGTGTTCGGTGCTCTGCGAGCCCCATCATGATGTATGTGTTTCATCTATGTCATCCATCTATTTTTATAGATCATTTTATCATATTATACAAAAATTGAGGTATATCATAATCTCAATTAGACCACATTACAGGAAACAGTGTTTAATGAACATCGACCATTCAAAACTTTTGGGGGGCCATAAAAGTATTGGGTCAGGATGATCTTTGTTTTTAGCCTTCATCTGGGTCTTTATCATCTCTAAAACAGATTGAATCTCAGACAAACAGTACAGTGGGACTCAGGAGGATTTAAATGATGGATATCCAATCACCATTGTTTTCCTCTAACGGGCCACCAACCAAATTTCCATCTAATTTGGGGCTCAAGCCCTTAAATTAGATGGAAATTAAGTGAACAAAATGGATGAATGGAATGGATGAAACACATACACCATGGTGGGGCCCACAGAGCACCGACCACCAACCATGTACGCATGGTGGGACCCACAGAGCAACGACAACAGCCACGTACACCATGGTGAGGCCAAAGAGCACCAACCACCAGCCACGTACACCATGGTGAGGCCCACAGAGCACCGACCACCAGCAACGTACACCATGGTGGGGCCCACAGAGCACTGACCACCAGCCACGTAGATCATGGTGGGGCCCACAGAGTACCGAAGGAGTAGTCAATCCGTTTCCTATACCTATACATTCAATGTGGGCCCAACTGAGTTTAAAATATACCTGTGTTGCGTGCTTTCTTCACTAGACCGACCATTTTCAGAAGAAGAAAAATGTTGATAAGGGGGGCCCACAAAAAGGGTTTTTTTGTCTTTCTAATTGGGGGAAGAAAATTGGTGAAAGCAACGGCAGTGAAGTAGCAGTGGAAACGGAAAGGAAAAGGAAATAGTTGAAAGGGAGAAGAAAAACAGCAGTGAAAGGGAGGGGTATTTTCGTCCTAAAATTCGTAATCCGCACGTGCAGGTCTAAGTTGCAAAACAAAGTTTGTATTCCTCCATAAAAATAGCTGGAGGGGTCCACAGTCCTAAATTTCTCAAAAATGAAGTATATACAATGTTCAAATAAACCACACCACATGAAACAGTTGAATTGAACTTCTATTGTTGAAAATTTCTTGGGGGCCACATAAGTATTGGATCAACCTTATATTTTTGTTTTCCGTTCATCCATGTATGTATGATCTTATGAACAAGTTGGATGACAAATAAACATCAGTATGGGGCCTAACAAGGTTTCAACGGTAGAAATCATTATCCCCATTTTTTCCTAGGCATGATCGACTTGATCTTTGGATATGCTTTAATTTTGGGCTCAACCCCTTAAATTAGATGGAAAAACGGATGGATGGCATAGCTGAAAAACATACATCATGGTGGGGCCCATGTAGCACTGACCACCCACCATTGGCCGGTGGCGAGGGAGTAGCCAGTCCGTTTCCCAAGCTCAAAACCTAGGGACCCGGATTTCCTACTAAATCCTTTCCCATGAAGATCAGTGGAAGAATTCTTTGTGGGGCCCACTATGATCTTTGTATGAAATATAATGTCTTTTTGTTTTTAAATATTATTTTAAGACATTATACCAAAAATGAGGAGGACCCAAAATTCAAGTGGACCATACGAGATGAAACAGTGGAGAAAGGAATGCTTGCCGTTAAAACCTTCCTAGGCTCCACCTTGGTGTTTATATTTCATTCAAACCGTTTATAAGGTCATTTTCACTGATATGAAATGAAAACACCACAAACATAGATCAATACAAAAATTTTATAACCATATGAATGTTTCAATGGTGGTCACTAAATCCCCACTGTTTAGTCTCATGTAGCCCATTTAATATTTGGATCCTCCTCATTTTTGGTTGCATGTCCTAAAATGATTTTGAAAAATGGATGGATGGGTTGAATTTATCACAAACATCATAGTGAGCCCCACACAGAATCCTTGCATATGATCTTCCAACAACGAAAGGCTCGCACATAAATTACTTGCGGCCTTATAAAATTTTCTAATTTGTTTAAAATTTTCACCATCCGATGAATAACGTGCCTCCAGCACTCGACCTTATAGAAGGTATAATATGATTAAGCATGTAGTAGGTTTTTCCATATATATATATATATATATATATATATATATATATATATATATATATATACACACATACACACACAAAGGAAAAAAATTGAATTTTAAAACAAATAACTTTAAAATACAATACTTGCAAAATGAGATTGAGTGGATGACCTTGGCATCTGTTGATGAACATGTTTGTTGGATTGGGATTTTTTTTTTTATTCTTAACCTACCAATGGATACCCACGAAGCGCCCAGCCGGCTACGACATCAATTCATTGTACCTTTCTCTAAGATGTCAAATCATTGTAGTGCTCGTTTATGATCCTTTTAAATAGCGCCCAATGTAATCTCCACCAGAGAAACATGGAAAAGTAGCAAAGGAGTCGAACACAATTTCCACAAATGTTCAGTGGGTCGTCTAAAGAATGTGAATGTTTTCGCGGGAAGTCGCTGTGTTGGATGCTACGTGGGCCGACCATAATGTTTGGGATAAATGCACGCCATTTATATGTTTTGAGATATCACTTCAAGACATTGACTAAAAATGAGTTGGATCTAAAATTCATGCAGACCGCATGAGATAAAACAACGTGGATTCAATTATTACCTTTTGAAATATTACCATGACTACAAAGTTTCATATGTGGCTAAGTTTTCGGTATTTTCATTTCATCATAGTTTGGATGGCATATAAATATTAATGCATGACTTAGGAAGGTTTCAACTGTAGGAATTTTAATTTTTTTTCTTGATTCTTCTTCTGGTATGGCTGCCTTACTTTTGGATGCACCTGATTTTTAGTATCACGGCCTAAAATGATTGTAAAAAATGGAGATGAAGGAATTGGATTTCTCACGAACGTAACGGTGGGCTCCGCGAAGCATCACATGAACTTCCTGCAAATCCGCTTCCGGTTACCCACCCTAGGCACGAAGCCACTAACGGACCGGAATCCTCTGCAACACGTTGTTGCACGACAATGCCTGTAACAGCCGAGCTTCGTGACCCCACTTTGGTGTATCTATGTGTAAAATCTAATCCGTCCATCAGGTGGGTCCTTCGATTTATAGATCCCAGAGAAAAAATGAACCGAGTAGAGAGTTTATTTGGACTACACCACAGGGATAATGAGAAGTGCACGCAAACCGTAGGTTTTTGTCAGGTCATATATTCTATCCAAACCGTTCATCTGATGAGCCTCAACAGGAAGAACTTAAATTCCAATGATAATACTGATGAAAACTTATAACGGTCACATAGAGAGAAATTAGTGGTTTTAGCCATGATTTTAAGTTCTTTCCCTTAGTGTGACCCACCAGAGTTTTTTTATATGTCGATATTTAGGATATACGGTGAACATTAAAAAGGTCCACTGATGGAAGGAGTAGATATTGTACAAGCAACCATGTAGGCCCTAAGGAGCTCGAGTGTGCTCACGCCGCGTACAACACGTGTTGTAAAGGGTTTCGGTCCACCCAAACTACTCTGGACTGGTTGACTACGCTGAGTCGCTCCAATGATTAAGAAAGTCCCCTCCATGCAAACGTGCCAACGCGAAACACATGCCGGTATGGTACACACGTGCTACATCTGATCCATTCATCAAGTTTTTACTAGAGGAATAATATTCTAGTAGAAAATTGATGCTGTACAACTCATTGGGAAGGCCATATATAGATTGAATAGGAACCATTCATCATTTTCTTCTAAAAGTATATCATTCGTGAAGATTGGACGATCTGATTGAATTTTCAGTCATCGTCACGACACCCCACATGATGAGTAGTTCAGATCTCTCATCCGCGTAAGAAGTTGGCACGAGTGTAGCAAGACCCATTTTTATCTCAGTTGCGCGATTCACTTTCGTATTTCCTCGGTATCGTGTCCGGAAATTACGGTGACGAGCGGTGAGGAAGGGAAGGTCGGCTGGAGAGGACGCGGATTGCGTCCTACCCCCGCCCGTCCCTAAGCCCGAACGGGCAGTTCTGTGGGTGGGCCCACTGTGATGTATCTGTTTATCTAAGCCGTCCATCCCTTTTATAAGATCCTTTTAAAGCATGAACCAACAAAACATGCAGATCCAACGCTCAAGTGGACCACACCAAATAATAAGCTTGGTTGCATTTAATTTTAAAAGCATTAAATGCAATTTAGTCATCTGTGGTGTTGTCCATTTGAACGTTGGACCTACCTCATTTTTGTGTATGTGCCTTGAAATGATATGAGAAAAGGGATGGACGGATTAGATAAACAGATACATCACAGTGGGCCCATCCACAGAACTGCCCGTTCGGGGCCAGAGACGGTTGGGGTTAGGACGCAGTCCGCGTCCGGGTGGAGAAGCGTTGCCGGCACGTTTGTTTATGGGGACTTGATCTGGTGCCTCTGGAGGTATGGGAGGTACCTCTGTCTCATTTCTAGATAGGTGGCCCATTTTTAATAGATCTAAACCTTTAATTATATAGATTGAATGGTCGATTGCCTACAATGAAAAAATCACTTTGTTTGAATAGTCTAAGCCTTTAATCTGTGGCGTACAGATGGACGTTTTAAATAAATTAAGATAGATAACATTCTATAATAGTCTGATCCAAGAAATTTTCCAGTAGGGGCCAATTGATAGCGGATCCCACATGAATCCTGATCCCGATCATTATATATATGTGCCACGTGTACGGTAATGATATGCAAGCACGAAATCCAATGCCTCTCCCTTGCTCAAGACCACACGGCGTAGATATTTGACCCCGGCTTTGTACGTTGGTAGGTCTTACCATCTCAAATAAATTTATATTATACGTCAGGAGCATTTTCGTAAATTATACACGCGTTATCTGCTCTGATAAGTGGGGCCATCGATACGTAATCTGGACACTTGGTATGATGTATCACACCGTTGATGGAGTATGATCAATATTATCTACGGTTCTAGTTCATTTTACCATGGACCGTCATTGTATTTCTCTTCTTAACCGTCTATCTAAAGGGTCGAAATCAAAATATTCAGATTTTCCATGAGAAGATTTCCCCGGCATAGTTTATCCCTACAGATCACCACACCACAGAGTTGTGGGGATTGAATGACTACCGTTGAAAATTTCTTACGATCCACATATGTGGTGGATTATGCTATATTTTTATTTTATCCTTTTCTTGCATTCAACTTTAGTATATGAATAAGTTGGATGGCAAATAAACACCAGGATAGATTTAAAAGGTTTCAACGTTGAGCTGGCAAATAAACACCAGGATAGATTTAAAAGGTTTCAATGTTGAGCTTTTCCATTGAATCCTTTGGTATATTTCATTTGAGTTTAAGATCTGTCCGACTTTTGAGTTGAAATATAAAAAATGAATGATGTGGCTATAACACGTTATAGCAAAGCTCACGAAACTTGGGGCTCATAGTGTATGTGTTGTTTTATATGCTTTACTTATCCATTTTGAAAAATTATTTTACATTATAAGCTATAAATGAGGTCGATTGAATGCCCAAATAGACTATACTATGTGAACATGATAGGTAAAGAATACCTACGGTTGAGAAGTTCTTAGTGGGTCACGGAAGTTAGCTGATATTTATGCTTTTTTTAAGTTCAAGTTTTCTGAGCTTATGAATAAATTGGATGGCAAATAATTATCATGATGTGCCTAAAAAAGGTTTTAGCGGTGGGATTATTATCTTCACTGCTTCCTATGATGTTTTCTACATGAGCCTTTGATCTACTAACCATTTGGGCTCATGTCGTAAAATACCTGTCAATATGGGTAGACATGTTAGATATAATACATGTATTACATTGGGCCTGGCAAGGTCCTCGGCAAAACCGTCTGTCTCTAGGTAAGTCTGGGGGGGGGGGGCGGCGATTACCCAATCTGTGCCGATGGATTACTGGAACATAGGGGTGTACTTGCGACAATTGAGAATCCCTGTATTGTATGGTACGATCCTACACACATGCATTCAATCTGGACCGTGCAAAATAGTAGGTCCCAAATAGAGTTCGGGAGCATGAGCGCTCGTCTTTCCACTACTCATATTTACATCAGCCATATGACTGGTGTGTGGTACACCAGCCAACCCGCTTCCAATTGTTTTTGGATAATGGCTTAAAATGATAGGTAAAAATGGATGAAAGCACCTGGATGCAAAGTACATACATCAAGGTGGGCCTCACTTATACAAGATCTGGACCGTTCATCTGATGTTCCATAACATATTTTGTCCATATTGAAAAAAAGGAGTCTGGTGATCCTAGCCACTGTTGGCAAACTTTCAAGACCCGCAAATGTGCGGTTAGGAAAAAAATGCAACGAACGGTTGAATTTAGACCCGAAAAAGTCCTCCAATTGGCAGCGAAGACTAATAATATTCGCATACTTTTGGTCATGGCCCATTTGTAGCAGAGGCCAGATAGATGAACGGTCCGGATGCATGTGTGACGCGTAAGGCTGACTGCTCATGACCAGCTTACACGAGATTGTATGGCAGATACATACTTCCTAAATCCCAATTACTTAGGATTATTTGATACTCTGACAATGTTGGATCATACGTGTGTCCACGCCATAAACCAATCCACAGTATCCAATTTCTGGCTCTCTCCATGGATGGCGCTTAGCCCGGAATATCAGACGATCGTAACCGTTTAATACATGAGACGTGCGTCTAATCTGGACATTGCAATCACGGTTTGATTGATATGTACCGCAGTGTTACGATCGCATGTCATTGATTTTTTTGTGCTCCATCAACATCTGTCATTTGATTTAGACGATTTGGATTAAAAGATACCGTGATGTCACACCTCAGTTGGTCCGAATTGAGTCTTTTTCTTGAATCAAGCTTTCTTTATTTAATATATTAGAATTTGATTGGAGTACAAGCTATTGTTAGAGATGAATCAATAAACACTTACCAACCTGGTTAAAGTGGATTTAGTTTTGCTCTTGCCAATACCCGAACAGCTTTCGGTTAAGTGGATCCTATGGGTAGATTTTTGGCGGTGGCTGCCATCCGGTCAAACCTCTGCCGCATTGTTTGTACTGACTTTGGTACAAGCAAGGGTGGTTCTCAATGGCGCTGAGGTGAGCCCACCACAGGCAGCTCTCTCTCTTTCAAAAATGGTCGCCTAGATCACTAATATCCCGAATGATTGGAGTTTGTGGGGGCATATTATGAAGCATGTGTTTCATCTATACCGTCCATCTATTTTCTTACTTTGTTTTAATGCGTGAGTTTAAAATTGATGTGTAACTAATGTTTAAATTGATTGCATCACAAAGAAATAGTGGAGACTAAATGCCTACCATTGAAATTTGTCCAATCAAATTCCCACCAGGTTATTTGTATTAACTTTTCGACGCAGGGATGAACGTGATGAGGTCGATCACCGTCTTCCTCAAGGATAACTACTCCGAATCCACGGAGATTCTCTGGACTCTTCACAGAGACTTCTCGAATCCACGAGAAAATAAAGTAGGAAAGTAGAAATAAATTTTAATAAATTCAAAATTAATTGATAAATCTCTAAAAATGAGTTTACACCCCTTTAAATAAGGGAACCAAGCAATATAAAAGAAATCAGACTCAAACTACAACTAAAACTCCTAGAATCCGCAACTTACTATAAATAGTAAACTTACTATTTATATAGACGTCTTCACCAAACCGTTCTCCTAATTATCCTAAGCACTTTTCATGTTGGACACAACTCTTAAAGCCCAACGGATGAAGAGCTATAAGCAAACTAAAACTTACTATAAATAGTAAAAATGAAATTAAAACGGAAAAACGACCGTCGATCAGGGGTTTCTCACAAATTCAGGCTGCGTAACCCGGCATAGCCAGGTTGGTTGGCTAAAGTAGTTCGTTCTACCCCAAAATCATATATTCTGCGTCGGATAACTTATTCCGGATTGCAAGATACGCTCAATCTAAGGTCTGATGGTCCGGATCACTTCTGTCGTCGAACATGCCTTTTCTGATCCATCTTGGCCATGAAATTGTCCGCGACATGCTCTACATCACTTTTGGTACAGGTGAGGGTGGTACTCAACTGTGTCGTTGTGAGTACTGCTGATAGCTCTCTCTTTTCGAATAATGGTTACCATATATCAAAGCTACTAATATCCCTCCTGATTGGACTTTGTGGGGGTGTATTATGAAGCATGTGTTTCACCACACTATCCATCTATTTTCTTAGCTCATAGTAATACTTGGGTTCAAAATTGATGTGTAATTAAAGTTTAAAATGACTACATCACAAGAAATAGTGGAGACTAAATGTCTACCATTGAAACTTTTCCAATCAAATCATCACCTGGTTGTTTGTATTGACTTTGGTACATGAAAGGATGGTACTCAACAATGTTGAGGTGAGCCCATCGCTTATGGCTCTGTCTTTTCCAATAATGGTTTCTATAAATCAAAGCTACTAATATCTCTATTGGCCGGACTTTGTGGGGGATCTATTATGAAGCATTTGTTTCATTCATACCATCCATCTATTTTCTTAGCTTATTTTAATGCTTGAGTTCAAAATTAATGTGTAACTAAAGTTTAAATTGATTGCATCGCAATAAATAGTGAAGACTGAATGCCTATCATTGAAACTTTTCCAATCAAATCCCCACTGGATTGTTTGTACTGACTTTGGTATAGGGAGGGGTGGTACTCAACCGTGTTAAGGTAAGCCAACCGCTGACAGCTCTCTCTTTTCCAATAATGGTTACCATAGATCAAAGCTACTAATATCCCCACTGACTAGACTTTTGTGGGGGTTTGTTTATGAAGCATGTGTTTCATCTATATCATCCATCTATTTTCTCAACTTATTTTAATATTTGAGTTCAAAATCGATGTGCAACTAAAGTTTAAATTGATTGCATCATAAGAAATAATGGAGATTGAATGCCTACCATTGAAACATTTCCAATCAAATTCCCACCAAGTTGTTTGTACTGACTTTAGTATAGGCAAAGGCAGACTCAACTGCGTTTAGGTGAGCCCACCGCTGATAACTCTCTCTTCCAAAAATGGTTACCATAGATTAAAGAGACCAATATCCCTAGTAATTGGACTTTGTAGGGGTTTATTATGAAACATGTGTTTCATCCACACCGTCCATCGTCCATCCATTTCCTCAACTTATTTTAATGGTTTGAGTTCAAAATTGATATGTATCTAAAGTTTAAATTAATTGCATCACAAGAAAGACTGGAGACTAAATGTCTACCATTGAAACTTTTCTAGTTAAATCTCCACCAGGTTGTTTGTACTAACTTTGGTATAGGCAAGGGCGGTACTCAACCATGTTCAGGTAAGCCTACTGCTAATAGTTTTCTCTCTTCCAATAATGGTTACCATAGATTAAAGATACTAATATCCATAATGACTGGACTTTGTAGGGCCTTTTATGAAGCATATGTTTCATCCGTACTGTCCATCTATTTTATCAACTTATTTGAATGCTTGAGTTTAAAATTAATATGTATCTAAAGTTTAAATTGATTGTATCACAAGAAATAGTGGAGATCGAATGCCTACCATTTAAATTTTTGTAAGGTAATAAAAGTTTTAAAGCAAGTTGATATTTGTATTTTCCCTTCATCCATGCCAGTGTGACCATATAAACAAACAAGTTAATGACAAATAAACATTATGATAAGCCTTGAGAAAGTTCCAATGGTGGATGTCATTACCCTAACTATTCTTTGAGGTGTAGACTGCTTGATGTTTTTTTTTTTTTTTTTTTTTACACACTTGTAATCTATGCGCATCCATGCACTCACACCATGGTGAATTTTCACCACAATGACCTCATATTGAATCTCTTGTGAATCTACGTATCAGGCATGAGTGAGGATCCTGGAACATATTAAGTTATATTCTGTTAGCCACATTCTCCTGACAATGGAGCTTATTTGATGCATGTGTTATATATCCATGATGTTCTTCAAAATTTCCTCCTTAATTTAGAGCATAGTCCAAAAAATGAAGCAGCAACATGAATTAAACACTCATTGTTAAAACATTTTAAGGCATATTTATTTCATCAATTAGCATGTTAATGTAATAAAAAGTACACTGATTATAAATTATTGTATTTGTCTATAATTGATAACGTTTATATTTGACCACCAATTCACATATTTAATCCGTGTTAGCAAAGTTACAATTATAACATTTTTATATTACATTAATATAAAATCATCACTAAATGCGAGAATACGGTTTTTGAATATCAGATTTTCGTAGTGACACCATGGAAAAGTACAATAATATTTATTTACCTATTTTTAACATATCTGCATTCCAACGATGATCCTTGCATTTGATTTAGCTGTGGTAAAACCATAATAATAGCACATTTTTCATATATATATATATATATTAGAATAATTGACAAAATAAAAAAGTTCTCAATCAAACTTGTTTCCCTTTATCGAAAGTACTTTTTTAAGGAGAACGGATGAGCTACTCTCCCTGCCACCATCCCCATGGCTAGTGGTTGGTGCTATGTGGGCCCCACCATGATGTATGTGTTTCATCCATTCCATTCATCCATTTTTACCTATTATTTTAGGGGATTGATCCTAAAAATAATAGGGATATAAATCTCAAGTGCACCACGCCACATAAAAACGATAGTGATTAGATATCCACCATTAAAATCCTCCTAGGGTCCACTGTACTGTTTATTTGACATCTAATCTGATGATTAGGTCATAAAAATCATAAAAATCTAGATAAAGGGAAAAAACAAAGATCAGCTTGATACAAAACTTTTATGCCCCAAAAAGTTTTTAATGGTCGACGTTCATTCAACAATGTTTCTTGTAATGTGGTCCACTTGAGATTGGGATATATCTCATTTTTGGTCTCATAACATAAAATGATCTAGAAAAATAGATGGTCAATATGGATGAAACACATACATCATGGTGGAGCCAACAGAGCACCGACCCGTTTCCCTTATTAAGGGACTGGATGGTAAATAGCCAGGGCTTATCTTTGACAACGGCCTCTGGTTGTTTTCCAAGCACTTGCGCAGGCGTGACTTTTTTCACTGTCAGCGGCCTCCCGTGTTATCAAATAATGAAAAATCAAATCCTTCAAATGAATATGAGTCCTCGGGCTACTGCATGATTATTTTCGACCACACTCTCTACGAAGTATACATACACATCTGAGTGTACTCTACGTTCAGACTAACCAGCAAACCAGCCCAACCCTTTCCAGCATGGCAGCGCAAGGTCTCGACTGTTGATACGGTGGACCAGCGTGTCCTAGTCGGAATAATTTGATTATCGGGCCAGGGCCTATATAAGGTGGGACCCACCTGATGATTGGTCTATATATATTACACATGCTCCACATTTGCGTGATTTGCATGAATAATGAGCAGACAGGTGGAGCCCACCTCGACACACATTTCTCAACTAAGGACAGCGGTAAATTAAAGTAAAAAAAGTACATACCAAAAAATCCTAACCATACAATTAATATAACTCAAATGGGCAGTCCAAATTAAATAGACGATATCAAATTGCTAAAACTGGTCGATGAATTCGAATCTTTGATCATTCTCCATCCACAACGGGCCTTACAATTTGGACGGTTCAGATTTCTGCAAATATATGCCACGTGTACGGTAGAGAGCTGTTACCTGAGTCTACACGAGTAATCCGAATTAGTCGGGTGGAATAAGACCAAGGGCAGTGTGTCATTTTGTCAACCATGGTTAAGCTGGGTTTGACCAGCTCCACCTTAGTGCCAGCGCGTTGGCCTTTCCCATGGGTTCTGGGCTTGTAGACTGAGAACGAGGACTCGCGCGAGTGACATGGTGATGTATTCTCGCGACACACTTGCGACCCTAGTACTCGCATGAAAGATCTGTACCGTCCATCACGTGGGGCAGAGAGAGAACATGCTCTGACTCCGAGTCGGTGCCGGTCATCTTGCATGATAGCAAAACGTGCGAGCTAACGTGGCCATCTTCGTTGAACGGTTGGTTTTCCTCGAAGAAGTCGATGGCATTGGTCGGACGCCCGTGCCTACGTAGGACCGGACTGTGATGTATGGATTTTATCCATACCGTACATCCATTTTCCCGTATCATTAGGGTACAAACCCAAAGGCGAGGAAGCTCCAAGGCTCAAGTGGACCACACCACCAGTGATAATGACACCCACCGTTGAAACCTTCCATGGCCCACCGTGATGGTTAATTACCATATAACCTGTTCATAAGTTCACACAGCCCTGCGTGAAGGGAAAACACAAATATCAGTCTGATCCAAAACTTCTGTTGCCCAAAAAAATTTTCAACGGTAAATGTTTAATCCCCACTGTTTGGTCCATTTAAGACTTGGATCTGCTTAATGTTTTTGAATTTTTCATAGAATTATATGGGAAAATGGATGAACGGTGTGGATAAAACTTACACATCACGGTGGCCCCTCAGAGGCCCTGTCCGTTCTAGCTTGGACGGGTGGAGGAGGTAGTACCCCAATCCGCGTCGCACATGTGCAGCGAGTCCCTATTCTTCATCTCACGCGCGCGAGTCCCGTTGGCAATGGAAAGTAAACTCACTGCTTCTTCTCCTTCCCTGCAACACCCACCAAAGCAAAACTCCCCCCTCTCTCTCCCGGCCTCTCTCTCCTGACTTGTTGGTAACTCTCTCTCTCTCTCTTTCTCTCTCTCTGTGGATGAGATGCGTGAAACTCTGCGACGATCCGAGCTATTGATTCAGCGCACGGCTTGATAAATTGAACCTTGGTGAAAAATCACAACGATCGGACGCTCCTAGCCATACAAAAGAGGTGGTACAAAAATCACTGACTGGATTTGATTTGGTTTCGCGTGTGATTTATGATCTGTGATCCATTCATGATGCTAAATGTCGGTGGAGATTTTTTTTAAAAAAAATTAAAATTTTTAATTTCAGTTTGTCTGTGGAAGTGGTTTCATTTTCATGGATTCGATCTCTGCTTTCTTTAGCTGATGGATATGAGTTTCTCTGAATGATTTATCAATGCATTAAACGGTTGTAACTCGTGTGACGTGTGGCATATACACGTACGTGAATCTAGACCGTCCACATTGTGGATGGGGCATAGCTGAATACGCTTTTTGGACATTATTCATCATCCAACTGGTGGTGTCAAATGGACGGCTAGAATGAAGATGGTCTGGGGTGCAAATTCGGTGGGCGAAATCAGATGATTATGATTGTCCATTTGTTGTGGTTTTTTTTTTTTTTTTTTTTTCCATTCACAACAGGACCCATGATTTTAACGGTCTGAATTGAAGTACATGTATGCCATGTCTGTGGTGGATGAATTGCCACCGAACTTAGCGGAATTGGGTTCCTCTTACTTCCTTCACTTGATTCTAAAAATCGGTACTTTTTTCAGTGTGTGTGGTTTTTGAATTTGAACTGGTTATACTATCTACAGGGTGGGTGGATAGATATGATCTTCAGTAGTCATCGTGGGTGGATTTTTTTTTTGTCACATTCCGGTGGGCCGTCAGATTGGAATCCAGGATCGGAGAGGATCACATGGTTAGAGACACTCCTGGTTTCGGTGCTCTATCTCATTTTCCATTATACGAGTGAAAACAGATTGCTTTGTTGATATCTTGTCAATTTGAATCCATTTTGCTTAAAGCCAGACAAAGTCCGTCAATTCTTGGCGAAGTATCGATTTTCTTTTGATTATATCATTCTTTTGCATTGGATGTGTGAAGCAGAACTGTGCTGATACAATCATAGCAGAATGGGAGGACTTTGCTCGAGAAGTTCCACCACTGATAATACTCTGGGAGGAGGCGTCTCAAACGCCGGTGGACATGTTGAACATGAATCCATGGGGCATCAGCTGCATGGGTTCTCATCAAAGACCGTTGGTGATTTGAATCCACCAAAATTTGGGGAAATTATGGATAAGCGGTTACAAGAACCTGCCTCATTTTCTGAGAGGAATGCATCTGAATATGGGAATAACAACCTCGTTGATGTGGAGCCTGGGGAGCAGCAGTTGGGCAGGGCTCTGTCGTACAAGTCTAGGTCAACTAAGTCGAAGTCGGCAGCAGCTGCAAAAATGGGTACAGCCAAGGCAAGTGCTTTCTTGCAGTTAGTCTTTTTTGGTTCTTAATATGTTCCCTTACTTTTCATATTTAATGAAATACTGAACAATCGTAAACAATTCATTCAGTTGGATTGTGTTTTAGTTTTGCTTCAACACCATACCTAGAACATGATTGATAAATTTTATGGATGTGTGGTTCAAATATACACCTAAACTTCATTGGAGGATCCATCTTTCGTAGCTCTGAAATCCCTGCAATGGAGTCATGAGAGAGTTTGATGGCAACTTTTGTAGCTCCCAAATCCATGCAATTTGAATCCCCTACCCTCTTTGTGCCCAAGAACACCAAAAGACTATTGTGGCAATATCCTGGAGGCATTTGTACGTATTGTTGATTATGGGAGCATGTGGGATGAAAATATTTCTCATGACTTGGTAACAGCGAACCCAATGCCATCATCAAATGAAAAAAAAAAAAAAAAACCTCTATATTTTGGAGCAAAGGGTGTAATGAAGGTGACTATTGGGTCCACATCATAAAAGTGAAGGAGTGTCTATGATATTTAAGCGTCGTGTTTTTTCAATTGCTTGTTGCTTGAGAATTTGTAGTATGATCATTTTGAAGGATCCATCTAGCCTGGTCTTCACTATTATTATTATTATTTTCCTTAGAGGTGGTCCACGTAATGCAAATAGGAAAATTCTCCAACTCTTATACAAGGCCAGTGGATGGCCAATAGGATTTCTAAATGGAGTAGTTTGAATAATTTACTGGTGATCCATTGTAGCATTCATTACTAGGTTGTTAATTATTGATATCATTATTATAATTTTCTATTTCAGCTTGCACAGCCACTGTGTTCCTAACTTATACACCTACAAATATTACAGCATGTACTCCAAATTAGGCCATTCCTGCCAGAACCAATTGTCTCTTAAACACGAGTTTCTAACTATTTTTTCCCCTTTGTTTTCTTGGCTGTTTTGGTAGAAATAAACAATTGCTTTCAAGTGCACTTAATTGTGAAAAAGAGGTAACCAAGTTCAAACTTTAAACGCTTAATCCCATTCACACATTTTACAGCTGGGGGTGGCAATGGGTTGGGTGGCTCAGCTTGGGCCCCTAAACTTGACTTGAGGGTCGGGACCCGGCTTGCAATTTAGGCCCATGTTTGGGCTGGGCCCAATGACAAGTGGCCTAGCTCGGCTTGTCGGCCTAGTTCAATCATTAAGTGGGCTAAAATTATACAAAATGAATGGCCAGTTTAAAGACAATTGTGGCCAGTGCCATTCAATGTACCTGTGTAGTTTAAAAGTTTTTTTTTTTTTTCTGGATATGGGTTCATGTTTCTATGACCAAAACCATTTATATGAGGGATTCGTCATGGATAGTGGGGATGTTGTAAAAAATTTCTTAGATTTGTACTATTTCAAACCTTTGATCACTTCATTTTCTTCCTTATAAGGCCGGCCTTGGAAGGCTAGGGCCAAGGCCTTTTTAGCCTAATTAGGGCTAGGGCTTAGGGGATTAGGGTCAAGCGAGGGACACCCAGGTCCATTGCCATGTTTACTTGCAACATCTTCTATCAATGCAACTAAATTTGAAATTGAAAGGAAAAAGCCATGCTCTTTATTTGTGGGAAGAAACGGTTCTTCATGTGTTCACATTCTCTATAGGAAGATAAGTTTACATTACTACTCAACATGGTTTGGGCTATGTCATGATCCATTTCAACTTTCAGCTACATGGATAGAAGGGCCTTCTCAGAGGTCGACAATATTATGTGCTAGATCTTCATTCTAGCTAGTGTTCAGAGTATTGGTATCATTATATGTATCGTTGGCGGGGGATACGGAAACATGTATTGATATCGCCGATACTTGGAAATGTATCGTTGAAAGGGGGAAACACGAGAAAATGGTGGAATTTTTCAATGAAACTTGAGGAGAAATCAAGTGGAGGTAGTGCTCTAGAGCCCTATGGCTGAAAAAGGGTGACAAGAATACGTGGTTCTTTCATCGCATAGCTTTGACGAGAGTTAGAAATAACAAAATCAGATCCTTGGTTGTTGATGGTTCTAGGACTGGGACGAAGGAAAAGGCTTGTGAGGCAATTGTCAGGTACTATCAAAAGCTCCTGCCAAGTGACCGTTGGGCCTGATCGAGGTTAGATTATCTACATTTTGATAGTTTATCAAAAGATTCAGTTGCATCTTTGGAGTGTCAGGTTATTGACTCAGAAATCAAAGAGGTTGTGGACAGTCTGGGCCGCGATAAGGCCCTTGGGCCTAACAAATCCCGCTTGCCTATTTTTCAATTTTTTTGGAAGATTGTGAAAGTGGATGTGGATGACTTTGTTAAGGAATTTCTCACAAAAGGTAGGCTTTTCCCTGAGTTAGGAACCTCTTTTATTGCTATTATTCCTAAAATAGAGGGAGTCGAAGGCTAGAAGGACTTTAGGCCTATCAGTCTTATTGGGAGCCCGTATAAAATTTTGGCTAAAGTTTTTGCCTCTAGATTTAGAGATGTGTTGGGAAGCATCATTTCCCCCAACCAGGGGACTTGTGTGGGAGTACGTCAAATTTTGGACTTTACCCTTATAGCCCATGAGTGCATTGACTTTGATTTCCGTGACAAGAAGGCCGAAATTGTCTGCAAACTTGATGTGGAGAAGGCTTATGTCCATGTCGAGTGGGATTTCTTGGACTATATGCCGGCAAGGTTGGGTTGTGAAGAAAAATGGAGTGGATGATGGCATTCATTAGCGCCCCCCCCCGGTCTTCTCGGTGTTAGTGAACGTGTCTCCAAATGGCTTCTTCAAACCGTCTAGGGGTCTTAGACAGGGTACCCACTCTCCCCTTACTTTTTTTTAGTTGTTGTAGTAGCCTTCAGCTGGTTACTAGCAAAAGGGCAAGAATATAATCTATTTAGCAATTTTAGGGTGTCTAAGTTGGGCGATCAGGTCTTCCACTTCCAGTTTGCTGACAATACTATAATCTTTTTTGAACTACACCCTTTTATGTTTGATAATTTGAAGAAAGTCGTTATTTGTTTCGAATGAGTCTTTGGCTTGAAGATTAATGTGGGCAAGATTGAGATGTGGAGTGTCCTTCTTTCCAAAGCCAAAACTACAAGGTTGGCTTCGTTGTTCAGATGGAAAGTTGGGTCATTTCCTTCGTCCTATTTGGGGTTGCCGCCGTGCATTGAAAAACCAATCAAACACCAGTGGGATAAGGTGATTGATAGAATTGAAAGAAAATTTTCTCGGAAGAGCTGCTATCTCTCTCTAGGTGGTCGTCTTACGCTCATTAAGACTACTTTCTCCAATATGCCTATTTATTTTATGTCGCTTTTCAAGTGTCCCACATTGGTGTGCGAGAAACTGGACAAACTTTATAGAGACTTTCTTTGGAAAGGATCTGATGAAGGGTTTAAGTTCCACCTCCTCAAATGGGAAGAAGTTTGCAAGCCATTAGACTAGGGTGGCGTAGGAGTTCGGGATCTATGCAGTATGAATGATGCCCTTCTAGGTAAGTTGTTATTGAAACGACCTACCCAAGGACACAATATTGTCCGCTTTGCCTAGAGGGCTCACGGCTTTGTTCTCGGGGTTGCCCCCAAAATGTGTTGTTCCAATTAAGGTCCAATATTGTTCGCTTTGGGCCCCGATCGACTGGTAGCTCGCTCAGACCCAGTGCTCCCGTGGTCCCGCCCACATCAGCCTAGCTAACCCTCACAAATTTGTTCCTGCTCAGCGGAAGCTCAGGGCCATTCACCCATAGGACGCGTTGTATCCTTAAGGTTAGAACCCCACATATAACCATCACAACTTCCTACGACTCTTCCGATGTGGGACAAGTTCAACCCCTACTGCATACACAGTAGCCTGCCAACCACCGGTAGCTCAACTAGACCCTTAGGACTCGCCCACATCAGTGTCCGCCCACGTGTGCCCGCTCACATGTGCAACAGTGACAGGACGTCACAATATCCCCCATCGAGGGCAGAGCCGTCCTCGGCTCTGATACCATATGAAACGACCCACCCAAGGACACGATATTGTCCGCTTTGCCTAGAGGGCTCACGACTTTGTTCTCGGGGTTGCCCCCAAAATGCGTTGTTCCAATTAAGGTCCAATATTGTCCGCTTTGGGCCCTGATCGACTGGTAGCTCGCCCAGACCCGGTGCTCCTGTGGTCCCGCCCACATCAACCCAGCCAACCCTCGCGGATTTATTCCTGCTCAGCGGAAGCTCAGGGCCATTCACCCACAGGACGCGTTGTATCCTTAAGGTTAGAACCCCACATATAATCATCACAACTTCCTACAACTCTTCCGATGTGGGACAAGTTCAACCCCCACTGTGTACATGGTAGCCTGCCAACCACTGGTAGCTCGACCAGACCCTTAGGTCCCGCCTACATCAGCATCCGCCCACGTATGCCCACCCACATGTGCAACAGTGATGGGGTGTCACAGTTATGGCATTTTAGTACTGAGGTTGGAAGCTTTCAGTGCAAGTTACTGGCAAACAAGTATGACCTTCATGAAAGGGGTTAGGAGACTAAGAAGTAATTGCTTTATCGAGCTTCTCACATCTAGAAGTGTATTGTAGCTCTGCGCTCAATGTTTCTACGAGGTGTTTCCTTCTCTTTGGGGGGATAGTTCCAGGATTCATTTTTGGGAGGATTTCTGGTCTAATATACTCAATTTCCCTAGCCTCACACTTCTTGATTCATGTTCTGGATGCGTGAGGGATTACTACTCAAGAAGTGGACCTTCCTTCTCTTGGGCCCCTCCTTGTAGAAGGGATCTCTTTGATGCAGAAATGGCAGATCTGATCTCCCTCTTAGCCTGCTTACAACATGTTGCTCCATCAGGGGACTAGGATTCTATGGTTTTGAGTGCACACAGTTTAGGTTGAGTTTTTGTTAAATCTCTTTACAAGTTGATCCATGCTTCAAGGGTAGATGGTGCAACACAAGGGGAGCACGCTTATCATTTTTGGTACTATGGAGCCCCTCCCAAGGTGGCTACATTCACATGGCTTGTGGGAAGAAAGCGGGTTCTGACTAGACAATCTCCAAAAGAGATCGCTGCCTATTCCGAACATGTGATGCTTATGCATGTAAGATGTGAAAACCATTGATCATTTGTTTATCTCATGCCCTTTTTTCCTTCAAGGTGTGGGAGAATCTTCTCATCGTGTATGAGGTGTCATTGGTCATGCTGGGATGTGTTGGGACCCTTCTATAGGCTTGGCACGGAAGTGGAGGAGGGAAGATTGATTAGGCTATATGGCATCTCTCCCTACCGGATGTGTGGTGGGCCATTTGGGAGGAGAGAAATAAGAGAACATTTCAGAATGTGTCTAGATTGATCGAAGCAGTAATGGAGGTTGTCAAAGTGACTATTTCGGAGTGGGCTGTCTTTCGATAGCTTTCTTCTTTTTGGACTGCTGCTTATGGCCGTCTTAGGGATTTTGTTGTTTTTCTTTTTCTTTTGTATTCTTTTCTTGCTTCGCGGTTGCGGGTTGATGTTTCTAATAAAATTTTGCTGCCCCTAAAAAAAGAAACTTCAGGAGATGCTACAATACACGTATTTGCATACATATTAGTTTCTCTTTAATGTGGGTCTCAAAGCATGTAACGCTAACTTAGCGAAACATTAAAGAAACATGGGGAAAATGGTGGAAAATCAAATAATAGTGAAGAAGACACATATTTGCATAGTTGGGAATCAAATAATAAGTTTCCCTGTAATGGGACCTAAAAGCATGTATCATTGACTCAGGGAAACATTGGGGAAAATGGTGGATCCATCCATCCATGCATGCACATACATACATATAAACACACTGCATGATCCATCCATCCATCCATGCACGCACACGCACATATACATACACACATCCATACATATATCCACCCATGATTCATTCATCCATGCATGCATACATACATATACACACAAACAAACATGCATTTCATCATACAACTATGCATTCATAAAAAAAATTGTAATGGAATTTCTTTTTTTTAATAAACATATTTTTTGGCAATTTCAATACTTGGCGATATTATCGAAATATCAATACATCGTTATTGTATCGCAAATTGAGTGGGACCTCTAGTGTCTTTCTTTGAACATTACTTGTCTTGATTGGGGGATACTTGTCATGAGGGCTATAGATATAGTGTTATTTAGAGTTGGATTCCCCTTCACCAGGTTTGTTCAAGCTGAACTAAGACGGTTACGCTCTCAATAATATACTAGGAGCTAGAACTAGGGTCCCACTAGATGTTGTGAAGGGCCGAGAGTGAAGACTTTCTAAGGTTTTTTTAGGGATATGGATTCTAGAACTAATGAAGCTTTGGATTTTCTCCACAATATCAATCATCATAATCATTTTTCATTTAAGCCTTATCCCAATCCCAACTAATTGGGGTTGGCTACACAAATCTTGTTCCACTATCCACTTTATTAAGGCCATACCCTCAAACCGCAGATCATCAAGTCTTTTATTACTATCTCCATCAACATCCTTTTTGCCTTTCCCCTGTCCTTTTAGAGCCTTCAACTTGAACCCATTCACTCCTAACCAATGCAGTTCTTGGTCTACGTTGCACATGGCCAAACCATCTAAGTCTTCTTTCCCGCATCTTATTACCAATTGATGCTACTCTTGAGTTCCCTCAAATGCATTCATTTTCGATTCTATCCTTCTTTTGCTACTCATCCATCTCAACATCCTCATTTCAGCTGTGCTCATCCTATGACCATGTTGTTCCTTTATTGTCCAATATTATGTCATATAAAGCATGGCTGATCTTATAGCCATCCTATTTAATTTCTCCTTCAGTTTGATTTGCATGCAGCAATCACATAAAACTCCAAAGGCAAATCCCCACTTCATCCACCCAACTTTAATTCTATGAGAAATAGTCGTCTCAATCTCTCCGCCCGCATAAATTATTGACCCAAGATATCATCGAAAATGGTCATTTTAGGGTACATGTTGGTTATCAATCTTAATCAATTCCTATAACGTTTAGATTCTGAAGTATCCCATTATAGTTCAAGGTATGTGGTACCCCCTCCCTCGTCTCATCAATTGAAACTGCGTCATCTCCAAACAATATACACCACAGGACCTCACCTCTTCCTTTCTAAATGTCTCATTAACTCGTCCACTGTTTTGAACAAGAAACAAATGCATTCGATTTCGGGTCTTATCTTATTTAAACATAATAGAGAGAGTATTAAAGACAATCATCATATCTTATTCCAACTGAGTTCATTTACATTCTCAAATATCCCTTGATTCTAAGATAAATTATTTAGAATTTAGGAATTAATAGAGTTCAAACATCCAAGTCAGATTTCAAATCCGGCAACACTTCGACTCGCGATTTGATCATCTCTTTAAGAGGAATATGATAGAGGTCTCTTCTACTGATTTCCTTTCTTGAAGCTTGAACAAAAGAAATCCGGAGACTTAGCCATTTCAGCAGCATATCGACTCTTTTAACTTCACAGACTGCAGCACAATCTGGTTGCACGGACCCGCGCAAACCACCGGGGCCTTCTCTCTCTCACCTTCAATCTTCCTCCTTGCTCCGCTTCCTCTCCAAAATCTTCAATCGGTCCAAATGAAGGAGGGGAGGGGGTATTTATACGCCCTCGCACGTGTGGTACCTCGATTTTAGTGCCATGGGACCCACCTTGTATCAATCTTAACCGTTTCAACGAAATTACTCTCCGAAACCTGTTGCGCAAACTCGCGCAACTGACCTTTTGGTTGCGCGGACCCGCGCAATCGACCTCAAAGACCCTTCTCTTTCTTCTTTCTTCTTTCCTTTTCCTTTCTTTTGTCTTATTCTCCCATCTTCTTTTGCTCCAAGCCTCAACATCCACAATCTCAATATGTTCAACAATCACTGAATGCAATTCCACCAATGTCACCTGCTGCTAGGCCTAAAAAAAGGTTGGCTTCCAATGGTGTTGAGGAAATCCATGACATTTGTTTGTGGCTTATAGTTTGTCAATTGTCATGTCCAATGGTAAGAAGGTTCCAAGTATCATTTTTAGGGGGTTTATCAGCATCTCCCCCCCCCCCCCAAAAAAAAAAAAAAAAAAAAAAAAAACCTGTGGAACTGATTACAATATGGGAGACAAACATTTAAAAAAAAAATAAAAAATTGCCCATAAACTTTAAGAAAATGTTATGAAAATTGAAAAAAATGTAAAACCCCGAATGTAGATCCAAGGCTGGAGTCAATTAGTGTTCGATTCGAGAAGAGATTGAAGTGGAGGTCACACCTAGGTAGAAGGTTTGTGCAACTAAGATTCAAAGACATTGTCCAAAATGATGGCTCGAGTTGAGGCAAGGCATTTTGCTTGCTCAGTTAGTAGAAGGGCGAAATCTATGATCAATGTTCTAGTTAAGGAGCTTCCCGTTCTCCCTTTGCATTGAGAAGTCATCCCCAATACTGGTTGTTCAAACAGGCATTCACTTCATCAGCTTTTTAATCCATAAAGGCATTTCAATTTTCCATCCAAAATGAAAGACAAGAACAAGAAAAAAAATCCAAAAATTCGATGTTTCTGAAGAAGAAACCTTCTCTTGTGAAGGTGCAAGCGTTACATCATCTACTTCATTTGGCTTGACGTATCTCTTCTTATCAACTACAATAAATTTTCCACATTAATTTGCAGAGAAAATAAAATTTCCAAAATGTGAAGGCTTCAATGTTATTTTTTGGTAAGAACAAACAGGCTTTTACTTCATCAGCTTTTTAATCCATAAAGGCATTTCAATTTTCCAGCCAAAATGAAGGATAAGAACAAGGAAAAAAAAATCCAAAAATTCGATGTTTCTGAAGAAGTAAGAAACCTTCTCTTGTGAAGGTGCAAGCGTTACATCTTCTGCTTCATTTCTTTCATCCATAAGCAATTAGCAAGCCATCTCAGTGCTAAAATATTTAACAATTCATGGATATACATATATTTTTTTCTTCCATTCATAATTTCTCCCTTCTAATCACTAAAAGACAAATGAAAGAGAAAAGGTCCAATGATTATCTTTACATTATTTCCTTCTACAATATATTTTCCATCTTACTAACAAATACAACCTTAACGGTTCTAGTTAGAATAGCTACGTAGCGCAATTTCATTTGGAACAATAAATTTATGAAGAATGCAACATTTCTAGCGTGTGTTCCTGTTTTCTGAAATTGAACAAAATGCTTGGATCTGTGGACACTTTAGAGGGGAATGTTCTACATTGTATTACCACCCATTGTGAGGTTTGCTCTTTCTTGCCTGGTGTCCAAAGGTGAAAAAATAAAAAATCATTGATTGGCTCAAGATGTGTTCAATCCCTTTGAAAAATGTTATACGCCTTTTGTAATTGGAAAAGAAAGGGTTGCAATCATGGATATCATGCCATAGACTCATGCCCATGTATGTTGAGCCAATGGATAGAACATGAAGGTGGAGCTCTCTCTCTCTCATGTATGTTGAGCCAATGGATCGAACACGAAGGTGGAGCTCTCTTTCTCTCTTTCATTTTTAAATCATTGCCATGATCATTATTATCATCATAGCCTTGTGCCAGCTATTTGGGGTCAGATTTACAAATTTTGTTTTGCCAATCATTCCTATCTAAGGCCTTCATATTCCTTTTAAGTTCTAACATCACAATCCAAGTCCTTTCAGGTCTTCCTCTCATCCTCTTTTCAGGCCTGTCAATCCTAATCAATGTCCTTCTCATCTCCTCAGTCTTCATTGCACATGAGTCAACCATCTCAATCTGCTCTCCATCATTTTTCCCTGTATTGGCATATGCTGCTTCAGAAAGCCTCATTCACTGTCACACTCTATCTAATGCTCATGTTGACTTCTAAGTTCTAACTGCTAAAGACACTGCCCTATATAGCACAGCTGGTTAAGGTATATATGTCATCAAAATGTGTGAATTAATAAAAATATAAAAAAGGAAGAAAAATCTAGGAAAACCAAGAAGATCTTGGAAATCTAAACCCAGAAGATCTTGGAAATCTAAACCTGGAAGATCTTGAAAGGGACCCAACAAAATTCGATTTAAAAGAGTTCCTCATTGGTTCAACTCATTCAGGTCAACTGGTTTGAATTTTTAAACTATGATATACGTGAACCATGATTGTAGGATAAGTTGATTTATATTGCCTTTTATTGAAATAATGTTGTTTTTATGATGTGCAACAGGTATCAGAAATGAGCTCCCTGTTGGGTAGAGCAACTGTTGGGCTTGGGAAGGCAGTGGAAGTATTGGATACACTTGGGAGTAGCATGACGAATTTGAACCCCAATAGTGGATTTGCCTCAGGGGTGACAACAAAAGGCAATAAAATAGATATTTTGGCTTTTGAGGTTGCTAACACAATTGTTAAGGGTTCCAATCTCTTGCAATCCCTCTCTGAGGAAAACATAAAACATTTGAAAGAAGTGGTGCTTCCTTCTGAAGGTGTTCAATTTCTAATTTCCAAAGATATGGATGAACTACTAAGGATTGCTGCTGCTGACAAGAGGTGAATAGTGCATGATTAACTATATTTTTTTGATAGGGCTTTTCCAAGTTCAAACTCTCCTCTAGACGCATGTATGTAGGACATGTGATCCATGCATCAGACAGGCTCTTCTGTGTTGATGATTTGGTAAAACAATCAGGGCAATTGACTCAGCAGGTGGGGCAAACATGTATGGACACAATGGGCAATTCAAAAAGATTTCTCCAATTTTCCACGTTTCACATGCACATTCCCCCTGCCTAATTGGCCATCCTGAATATTTCTCCAGGTCATCTACATGGTGTTACCCATCTGATGCGTGGCTTGGATGTCCTACACGCTTTCCAGTTCAGCAGATGTGGTCACATGTAGAGGTGCGAGTGGGCTTAGTAAAACTCTGTTTTGATAATATCTTTTCCATTGAATTATGGAAGATCTTATTCCACATGGTTATGCTTGGGATATGACTAGATTTTACATACTTCTTAAAGGGGAGATGTTCCTTTTGATTTATCATGCAATTCTACAGGGAAGAGTTGAAAGTATTTTCGAGAGAAGTGGTTCGCTTTGGAAACCGTTGTAAAGATCCTCAATGGCACCACTTGGAACGCTATTTTGACAAGTAATTGGAGTGATTTCTATCTGCTTTAGCTTTTACAGTCTGCTGCATTTCATTCGTGTCTTCACATGTTTTTGTTTTGCCATTCCTTTATTGATTTTCCAGACTGGGATATGAACTTGTTCCTCAGAGGCAGTCGAAAGAGGAGGCTGAAGCAGTGATGCAACATTTGATGACTTTTGTTCAGTATACAGCTGTGAGTATTGAACCATTTGTGAACTGGGAAACATTATGCTTTTCGATTTATAATCATGTATACTGATCATTGCATGAAGGCTTTAACTGCATATTGTTTGAAGCGATGTCATTGTTGAACATGCTGGCTTTCTAAAGCCAGGTTTGTTGACATGCCTAGGCGATATCTTAAGTAGGGATTTTGCTAAGCCACATGCATGTATAAGGTAGTTCATGTACATGCCAACAAATGTGCCAGCATAGGATATGAGCTTGAGATCCAAGCCGTCCATCACATGATTCCATCATGTAGATTCCATGGTCCGGAGGTCAGGCTGGTCTGCTCATCAGGTGGGCTGACATGAAATTGCTGCAAGAAGTCAAGCTGATTATGTTGATGTGGGAAGACACTTGCTTGAGGCCAATATTTCTATGCCTAATCTGTTTTTCAGTCATCCGTTGGGACTCAAGAATTCAGCAGTGCCAATGAAGGCCCTTGTGCTGTTAGTATTTTTCATCTTGCTTGATACTTTATAGCTACCACATTAGTTTAGGAAATTTAATAATAATCATGCCTTGCATAGATACATGATCAACAATTTTTTTCCATCTTTCTTTGATGATTGACTCATGCAAGCGTACTGGACTATTGCTATATGTTTGTGATGCATCAGGAAGGGAAATGATTAAACCTCCTTTGTTCACAGGAATTGTACCATGAGTTGCATGCCTTGGACAGATTCGAACAAGATTATCGGCGGAAACTTCAAGAAGAGGAGAACTCAAATGCAGTTCAGAAAGGTGAGCTGCTTTTGCACATTGCTAGGAAACCATGATAGATAGGCCTCATTGTTATCCTATCAGCCTCCCCTCTAATGCATGGTAGTGCCCTTCATTTGAAAGGCAAGACATAGGCTTCATTCTTATCCCATCAACTGATCTTTGGAAAGGCAAGACTCAGTTTTCTATATAAGAAGGTTGTTTTTTTTTTTTTTTTTTTTTGGTTTTTTTTACTCATGTCATGGCATCCCTTTCATAATTCCTTGCAAGATGTGCAATTACACTTGCCATGCAAAGATTATGAACTCTAACATAAATTTGGATGCCATCAACTTGTAGACATGATTTTAATTTGTTAACAACATCAACCAACTTGGTGCATTTCCTGGGGGTTAGCTTTTCAGTTTCAGGTAACTTATATCAATGGGACATGACATTGGTTTGAAATATCGTCCGACAATTACTTGACTCAATTGGGGAGAATGAAGCAAGTCCCCTTGAAACATCTAATGATTCTGATCGAGTCGAAACAGTTTCTATCCCTAATCCAAGATTTGTTTCTATTCCATGCCGTGCATGATATGTTCCTTTGCTGTGATAATTCCTTTCATTTTTTGTTATTTTTCAAACATTCCCCTGCAATGTCCTATTTTGGTAAATTATCACATTTAGCCAGATATCCTTTTCCTCGATGTGTAGGAGACAGCCTTGCAATCTTAAGAGCTGAGCTAAAAAGCCAAAAGAAGCACGTAAAGAGTCTAAAGAAGAAATCACTTTGGTCCAAGGATTTGGAAGAGGTAACCAATTGGTACTTCACATTTCAGCTTCTCCAATGTGTGGGAGAGGAATGTAATGTTTGAATCATCATATGTTTTGACAGTGAAAACATTGTTTACTTTTTCTCTGTCGATTTCTTTTTTGGCTTAATTTTATTGAGATAAAAAAAGGAAAGGAAAAGCAAGATGCAACATCCGAAATAATACAACTTCAGACACAATGTTCCATAACCAGCAAACTAGCACTGGCTGAAAAGGATCACCCCCACAGCCGCTGGCCTTGCAGGAATTCTTCAATCAAATGCTTCCTCAGATGCTCACTATCCTTGTTGTAATGGGCTGGCTTGTTATAAGAAAACATATTTCTGAAAAAAACAAACTAATGTACTGTGTGTTGCAGGTCATGGAGAAGCTTGTGGACACTGTCCACTTCCTACACGTAGAGATCCATGATGCCTTTGGGAATGCTGGTATTTATTTGAGATCTTATTCTTGTCTAATTCATTGTTTTTTCTCATCATCGCCATCACCATCACCATCATATTCTTCTTCTTTAATTCCACAACCAAAAAGCTCCAGAACATGTTGAAACTTATCCTTAGTCCAGAAAGACCACAGTCATTGGTACATTCCTTTAGGAGATTGGTACTGATGCCCATTCCCTTGTAGCTATGATTACTGGGAGAAAGATTGTATAATCCAGAAGGCGACATAGATATGCCCTTTGATGCACAGGTTCTACTTTAAAGAATCGTGGCCTATGATTGGCTTGCAGAATGCGATTATCATCTTTTAAGTTGCCTGTTGCCAGACTAGGTAATCCAGACAGTTCTTTTTGATGATTCATCTTCTTTCCTCCATCAGCTTAGAGAAAATCAATCTAACATTAAAATCAAAAGCTTACAACAGGATAGACCTCGGAACAAGCCAAAAAACTTCTACCTAAGGTGCCATTCCTGGTCCCACTTTGGACTCACAACTACAGAATCCCTACACCATCTGTTTCTGCCTCCTTTTTTGGATTCAAACTCACATGACAAGGACCACCGCTATCACTATTGACAATGTAATAGGTAAGCCCTCTTCATTTAAAATGAAATTACTCATGAAAAGCCCATTGTGGATGACTCTAGGGATGTGGCCAATGTTTCAACTGTTTTAAACGTTAATTTTGATGGTTGATCATGATGGCTATGTCTTCTCCGACCAATGAAGTGCCATTTGATGAAATTATCCCTTCCATTTAAATTGCAGTGCATATCAGAGAGGCCTAAGAAGCAAGGTGAAACTGAAACATTTTATATGGAGAAAGCCACGACCACCTTATGATGTGATGCGGGAAGCAGTGTTCGAAATATCGATACTATCGGCCGAAATATCTGTCGATATTATCGTTATCGCACCCATGCGAGACGATACACCCCCGATAACCCCCGGAAGATAACCAAAAAATCCCAAATTCAGATGTCGGCCGATATATCGTCGATATTGCACGATATTTCGATGATATCGCGCAATTTCCTTGAAAAAATAAAATAAAATCAAAACTATCATTATCTGAAAAAATTGAAAAAAAAAACAAGAAGCTGGATTTCGGTACTTGTACAAGAGATCGTCATCATCGAAAGCTTCCATTTGGTGGCCCATTCCAATCGAAGCTTCTTTCGTAGGTTAGTGCAATCAAAATCTTCGATTTGCGAGAGAAATCCGTCAAAATCCAAAGAAATCCGGGTATTTGGGGGACATCGGGGGAAATCCTCGTTGAAATCTGGAGAATCTTTTCTGGAATCTGAAGATTTGGGTGATTTTGGGGCCGGAACCCTCTCTGCTTAGAAAAAAAGGGCGTCCGGCCCTTTTTTTGGAATAAGGTGGCGTATTGCACACCACCGACTGGTGTGTTGACGTCGTCACCGAGTTCCGTGGGTCCCATCATGAGGTATGTGTTATATCCAAACCGTTTGTCCATTTGGCGAGCTTGTTGTAAGGCTTGAGCCAAAAAATAAGATAGATCCAAAGATCAAGTGGACCACACTGAAAAAAGCAGTGGAAGATTAAAGGTCTACCATTGAAACCCTTTTGGGGTCACAAAAGTTTTGGATCGATATAATATTTGTTTTTCCTCCTCATCCAAATTTGTGTGACCTAATGAATGGATTGGATGAAAAATAAACGTTATGGTGGGCGTTATGGTGGTCCCTACAAATGTTTTAACGGTGAGAATCAGTCCCCACAACTATTTGTGGTGTGGTCCACTTGAGCTTTGGATATTACTCATTTAATCTAAAATGATCTCTTCGGATGCATGAACGGTATAGCTATAATAAATACATTACTGTGGGGCCCATTTAACTTTGAATTGTTTAGACAACTTGAGCAGGAGGAGCGCCTGCGACGGACGCGGATTTCCTGCGAAAGACTTTCGCATTTCGCATTAAGTTCCTGCACTGGGAACTCATGTGGGGCCCATTGTGATGTTTGTGAGAAATCCTATCCGTTCATCCATTTTGTGAGTTTATTTTAGGACACAATATCAAAAATGAACCGTTTCCAAAGCTTAAGTGGGCTGAAAATGTGATAATTGAATGTCCACAGTTGAAATATTCATGGGCCATGAAAGTTTTGAATCATGCTAATATTTGTGATTTCAGTTCATCCCTGTAGGAATGAAGTTATTTACGATATGGATGGCATGTAAACATCACTATCGAACTCAGGTAGGTTTCAGCGGTAGGAACTTCCTTAACCACATTTTCCTTTAGCACGGCCCACTCGAGCTTTATATACGGTTCATTTTTGGCATATTGTCTTGAAATGAACTCACAAAACTGATGAAGGGGAGGATTTCTCACAAACATCACAGTGGGCCCCATCTGGGTTCCCAGCGCAGGAACTCCCTGCGAAAGGCTTTTGCAGGAAATCCGCGTGCGTCTGGGGTGGGAACGGCGTAGTGAGTAAACTCTGTGGGGCCACCATAATTCATGTATTTTATCCGCTCCGTCCATCCATTTTACCATATAATTTTATGATTTTAGCCCAAAAAGTGAAGCATATCCAAAGTTCAAGTGGCCCACTAATGGTCAATCACCATTGTTTCCTATGATATGGTCTACTTGATTATTGGATCTGCTTAATTTTTTGCATAATGTCCTAAAATGATATAGAAAAATAGATAGACGGGGTGGATATTGGATATAGTTGTCTTAGTTCAATTGGACAGCGCAGAGCTTAGGACCCTCTACAAAGGAAACCTATTATGTGTCATTCTTTTTTGAGATTTTATGATTTAAAAGTGTGTATGGAGGTCTTTTTTAACAATCCCTAAAGTTTCATTAAAAAATTCAACCATTTTCCCAATGTTTCCCTATGTTTCCCAAAAAGTGCAATAAACTATGCGATACAAACGATATATCCCGTGCGATAACCGATACGTATTTGTATCCCAAGGGTGCGATACATTGTGTGATACTGATATTTCGAACACTGGTGGGAAGTGGTGAAGTTGATGACCCTGTAGAAAGAGTAGTGGTCAAATGTTTTTCCTGTCCTTGATATGCTGGATCAAACTCAACCAAAGAAGTGTGTTTGGGCTGTTACTTGGCTAATATATCCTACTGGAAGGATATAGAGGTAGATCCAGATGAAGGGGAAGTTATTTCAAATTGAGAAGTCTTCAAAGTGTATGTATATATTTTTTATATCAAAAACCACTTCATTTGTACTTGAAGTCCAATATCATTGGTACCATATAGACAACTACCTCAAGTGGATTGGTTGTCCTCTTAATCTCATCTTTCTACTCTGTAACATTGGGATGCTGGAGAGGGTGTTAATTAAGGCGTATAGTTTAGTCCTATTTACGAGCATGTCCTTTTATTCTATTCCTCGCCACGATTGAGCAGCATTTTAGCCATTTGTGTATATTTTTTGTACTCATTCAGGTCATTGTCCCATGGTCTACAATGATTCATGCATCTTTTGAAACAAGATTTACAAATCCATCAGAACTTGGTAGTCAAGATGGATTGGAACTATCAAATAAAAAGATTTGCATGAATGGGGACCTAAATATGGTGCTTATCTGTATTTTGTCTTTGATGAAAACATTAGAATTGAGCGATTGTGAATGCGGTAAAAGAATTGGGAAGCAATAAGGCCCCGGGGCCAGATGCTTTTTTGATAGTGTTTTTACAAAAGTTTTGGGAGCTAGTTAAGCAGGATGTGATGGGTTTCATTAATGAATTTCATGAGATAGGAAGCATAGCATCGGAGTTAGGGGCTACATTCATAGTATTGATTCCAAAAAAAGGAGTCGAGAGTCTTATAGACTTTTGACCAATAAGTCTATTGGGTAGCCCATACAAAAATTTGTCGAAAGTGTTAACTTCTAGATTCTGTGAGATTATTGGAGAAGTTATCTCTTTAACACAGGAAGCATTGTGGAGGGGAGGTAGATAGTGGATAGTGTGTTGAAGGCTCAAGAATGCGTACACTCATGCATTAGAGAAGGGTCGAAAGGGGTAATATGTAAGTTAGATATTGAAAAATCATGTGATCACATAGATTGGGTCTTCTTAGATTATATCCTGGGAAGGGTGGATAGTGGGCCGAAGTGACGGTCTTGGATTCGTGAATGTGAGACAAGGGGATCCTCTCCCCATATTTGTTCTTAGTGGTAATGGAGGTGCTTGGTAGAATGATTGACGAAGAGGCGGCGGGGGGACTGGTGAGGGGATTTAGGTTGGACAATTTGGAATTTCAAGTGTCACATTTACATTATGTAGATGATATTTTATTATTGAGTGAGGTAGATGAAGAAATTGTGGAGAATCTTATGTCAATCATAGTTTGTTTTCAAGTGTTGCCGGGATTAAAGTAAACATCATGAAAAACGAGATATTGGGGGTGGGCATCTTTGAGGAGGAGGTGGGGAAATTTGCAAGGATTTTTGGTTGTAGGGAGGGCTCCTTTCCTACTTCATACGTTGGGCTCCCATTATGTATAGGGAGGCTAACAAAACTATTGAAGCATAAAGTGATAGAACGGTTTGAAGGAAAGCCATCCCAATGGAAGAATGGGCTCTTATCATTGGGTGGAAGGTTAACTTTGATCAAAACAACAATGTCTAACCTCCCGGTATATTTTATGTCATTATTCAAGTGTCCAAAATCGATATTAAGTTGGAAAAGATCAGGTGGGACTTATTGTGGGAGGGGGTGGAAGAAAAACACAAATTTAATCTCTAATAAAATGTGAGGATGTGTGTGAACCATGGGATCAAGAGGGAGCTGGTTTAAGAAACTTGGAGATTATGAATCTGGCTTTGTTAGGAAAATGGGTGTGGAGGTTTGGATCAAAAGGGGGGTCAATATGGAGAAAAGTGGTAGGTAAGAAGTATGGGGCGGATGAAAGGGGTAGATGGACAAAGTCTTCATCATTGTACATGGCATCTATTATCTGGGGATTGGTGGCGTCAATTACAGGTGAGGTTTGGGAAGGAATGGGATTTTTAGTGGGGAATGTAAGGATCATTAGATTTTGGGAGGATATATGGGCGGAGGACCGTAAACTGAGTGAAGCTTTTCCACGCTTAGCAGGGATAGCATTAGAGGCTGGTTTGTCGGTGGATAGATTTTTTTTTTTTTTTCAATTCAAGGAGATGAAGTGATTTGGGCTTTGTTTTATAGAAGGAATCTTGAGGATAAAGAGGTCGAAGAGCTTATTGGGCTACTTGATCTGTTGTCCAAAGTGCATCCGATGGTTTCAGGGGCAGACTCGATGAAATGGTTAAAAGACAGATCTGTTAAATTCTCAATTAAATCCATTTTCGTGTGTTTTAAGTGGAGGAGCCAATAAAGAAGAGGTCAGTCTAATAGGTTTCATATGGTACTATGGTGCTCCCCTAAAGGTTGCCATGCTTGCTTGGCTAGTGGGCAAAAAAGTGTTAACAATTGACAATCTCTGTACGAGAATGATGGTTCTCCCAAATATCTGCTTGATGCGTTATCAAAATGAAGAATCAGTGGACCATCTTTTTCTTCATTGTCCGTTTGCTAAGAGAATGTCAACCTGTTTGGAGTATCATGGGTGATGCCAAAATCTATAGATCTCTTCTTTCTCATGTGGCATGGAAGATGGAAAGGGAAGGTTAGTAAAAAAGTTTGGTGCATTAGCTTTCTTCTGGGTATATAGTTCTTATGGTTAGAAGGGAATGACTGTTGCTTCAGAAATTGGAAGGGGCAAGTATGGGAGGTTTTTAGTAGGGCTAAAAACCTCCCATACTGGATAATTGGCTTAAGTTGTAATTTTCTTTATTAGTTTTGTTTCTTTGTAAATATTGAGGATGCGACCTCTCATCAATAAAATTATCACTGTTTAAAGAAAATGAAGAATTGAGTGATCTCTAATGTTCTCTCAACTCGGTTTTAATTTTCAACTTTCACCCATTAAAATTTATCACAAGTGCTTTTCTACTACTTTCTATGTAACACTCAACTAGTTTAGTCATGTGCTACATTGCATTGATAAGAATATGAGACTGATGGGCAATGGACTTGGGTGCCTTTTTCGATGAGAAGATCTTCTCGTGATGGTAAAAGGGCACCTTAACAGATTGAAGGAAATCTCCAAACCTTGTTTGTGGACAACTTCTTGGAGAAATGGTCGGAAGTGAACTTGTACAATGTTTTTTGGATGGTTAGGAAAGTTATGGAGGTCATCATCCATGTTTGACAGTTTGCGTTATTCTTGTTGGGATTTGTGTTGCGGAATCACACATGGATCTAGGATAGCAATCCAAGAGCACCAAGCAATCACAAGAGAACACAGATTTAACGTGGAAAACCCTTTCAGGAAAACACCACGGCACAAAGTGATGGAAATCCACTATGAAAAAAGAAATTACAAAGAGAGAGGACTTACTCGATTCGAACAACCTCGAATCTCACCCCTGTTACACCCTTTGATAACCCTAGAACCCTTTTAAAAACCCTTGGAATACCTTTACAAAGCCTTAAAATACTTTAGAAAGGCCCTAGAGACCCCTATTTATAGTTTAGGAAATTCCATTTACGCACCGACTTTGGAAAAGTCCGGAAACTGCCTTAAATTTACGTAGTCCGTGTAACCTTCGACTAGTCGAGACAGGGCTTCGACTGGTCGAGCCTGTCCCTCGACTAGTCGAGCGTCCTGGAAATCCAAATACATTGTTGCTGGACTTCAAGTCGAACGGGCTTCGACTAGTCAAAGGGACCTTCAACTAGTCGAGCCAGTCCCTCGACTGGTCGAGCAACAGATTTAAGACATTTGTTTTTAACGACAATCTTTACCATGTCTTCAATCTTCAACCGTTTAGCTTCTTGACCTCTTCTTTTATCTCTACATCTCATCATATGCTTCAATTAGCGTTTCTCGTGCACACTCCCTCCTTTTTACGCCATTGCCAAGCCCAAAGAAGTTGTACAAAACTTGAACTTCTCTGTAGGAATTGGTGAGCATGTCTGCTGGATTCACGCTAGTGTGAATCTTCTCCAGTGTTATGCCTCCTTCCTCAAGCACTTGTCGGATAAAGTGGTGACGAACATCAATGTGTATAGTACATGAGTGATAAGCAGAATTTTTAGCCAAATTGATAGCGCTCTTGCTATCACAGTTAACCAGCACGGCCTCCTGCTGAAGTCTTAACTGATTTATCATGCTTCTGAGCCAAACACTTTCTTTAAATGCTTTGTCACTGTTATATATTCTGCTTCGGTCGTGGAAAGAGCCACCACTTACTGAAGCTTCGACATGCAACTGATTGCTCTACCTGCTAGTACAAACGAGTATCCTGAAGTAGACTTTTTAGAATCCACATTGCCTGCGTAGTCTGAATCCACATACCCTACAAATTTTGTCCGTCTTCTCAAGAGTTAAGACGTAGTCTTTCGTACCTCAAATGTGTCGAAGTAGCCATTTCGCTGCTTCTTAATGTTGCTTGCTGGGGTTTGACATGTATCTGCTCACAACACCAACTGCCTGGGAAATATCTGGTCTTGTACAGACCATGTCATACATTAAACTGCCAACCGCATTTGAATGAGACACATGAGACATTTTGCTTTTCCTCATTTGATTTAGGACATTGTTCTGAAGAAAGCTTGAAGTGTGCTGCTTGGGGAACACTCACGGGCTTTGCTTGGTCCATCTCATACTTAATCAACACCTTTTCAAGGTAATTTGCTTGTGATAGCTAAAGCGTGCTCTTCTTTTTGTCTCTATGAATATCTATGCCGAGAACCCTCTTTGTAGCCCTTAGATCTTTCATCTTGAATGTCCCTGATAACTGAGTCTTCAGTACATTGATTTCAGACATATAATGACTAGCGATCAACATATCATCAACATATAATACTAGGATGATGAATCTGTCATCATTTAGTGTCTTGTAATAGACACAGTGATCGTATTTACTCTGAGTAAATTTTTGACTCAACACGAAAGAATTAAATTTTTTATATCACTGCCTAGGCGACTGCTTTAAGCCGTACAACGACATCGTTAACCTGCAAACTTTTTTCTCTGCCCCTTTAACTTCGTAGTAGCCCTTTGATTGCTTCATGCAGATCTGCTCTTCCAACTCCCCGTGCAGGAATGTAGTCTTGACATCCATTTGTTCCAGCTCGAGATCGTATTGGGCAACCAGCGCCAACATGAATCTAATAAACACCTGCTTAACCACCGGCACAAATATCTCTATGAAGTCGATTCATTCTCTCTGGGCATAACCCTTAGCTACCAATCTAGCTTTGTGTCTATCCCGTTTTCTTTTGAATAATCACTTGCATCTGATTACTTTTCGGCTCATTGGAAGCTTCACCAGCTCCCATGTGTGATTTTTGTGCAACGAGTCTATCTCATTGTCCATAGCCTTCTTCCACTTTTCTGCATTAGGCTCACTGAGAGCCTCCTGAATAGTAGATGAGTCTCCCTCATCTGTAACGAGGGCATATGCAATATTAGAGTTGTCCCTATATCTTGCCTGTAACTTGCGATCACTCAGTGGGTTCCTTCTCACAGGTGGCTGCTCCACCTGATCCTGTTCCTCTGTCTGTGCATCTGTTTCTGCACGAGTATTATCTGTATCAATCTGAACGTTTACAATTAACCTTTCTGGTTCCTCTTGCTCTTGATCATTTTCGTGGAATAGAGAGCTTTCATCGAATCTGACGTCTCGGCTAGTGATGACCTTGCATGTGATCTTGTCAAATAACCTGCAACCTTTCACACCAATACTATAGTCAACAAAAATATACTTTTTGGCTCTATGGTCTAACCAGTGTTTTAAATAGCGGTAGCGTGTAGCGTAGCGTTCAACCCTCTGTAGCGTGTAGCGTAAGCTACACAATACTTCTATTTTTTAATTTTAAAAAATATATATATGATAAATATTAAATAGTAAAAAGTTGAATAGGATCTTATTATTTTTAAGTTAATACATGTCTCATATACAATTTTTTAAGGGCCCGAATTAGGCGGGACTCGGATTGTGAAGTGTATCACACAATTGTCAAAGTTTTTTGGGCCCCACCGTGATAAATGTGTTATATCCACACCGTCCATCCATTTTGCCAAATAATTTTAGGGCATGAGCCCAAAAATGAGGCAAATCCAAAGCTCGGGTGGACCGCACCATAAAGAAACAACAATAATTAAACGTCCACCATTAAAAATTTATTGGGGGCTACAAAAGTTTTGGATCAAGCTGACATGTGTGTTTTCCCTTCATCCATGTCAGTGTGACCCAATTAACAGGTTAGATGGAAAATAAACATTACAGCGGACCGTATAGCAAAATAGTGCAAGTGCACTGTTCAACGTGCACCGCAAAACACAAAATAATAATAATAATAATAAGTGCATGGCTGTGAAACAGCCACACAATCTATTCAAGAAATGAAAAAGAAGAGGGGGAAATCGAAAGAAAAGAGGGAAAGAAGAGAGAGAGAGAGAGAGAGAGAGAGAGAGAGAGAGAGAGAGAGAGAAGAAGAAGAAGAAGAATCCGCAGCTGCGGCCGCAACCACAGCAGTCCGAGAAGAAGAAGAAGAGGAAGAAGAAGAAGAAGAAGAAGAAGGAGAAGAAGGAAGAAGAGAAGAAAAAAGAAAAAAAAAGAAAAGAAAAAGGAAGGAGCGTACCTATTTTTGTCTCGAGATGAGATTGAATCGCTAAAAACTGTAAATATTGAAGCTCCACAGCGATCGGTTTGCCTCTGGAAGTAGTTTTGCAACTCACGATTGAAAAATGGGGAGAAGAGCAACGTCAGCAGCGTCGGTTTGTGCCTGGTAACTGACTTTCGACCACAACATTGAAGGGTGGGGAGAGAATCAGCGTCGGCAGTGTCGGATCTGCTCTGTGAGAAGATTTTGGGTCTCCAAATGCAAGGGTGGGGAGAGCAGCTACGTCGGCTGCTGCGGTTTGGGGGTGGAAGCCCTTTAGAATTAGGTTTTTAGTTTTTTAACTTAAGTTTGTTTGTTGTGTGAATTCACCACTGTTTCCTGAACTGAAAAAACAATAAAAAAAATACAAAACAGGTAGCGTACGCTACCTACGCTACACGCTACATACCCGTAGCGTACGCTACGACCCCTGTAGCGAAAAACGCTATTTCTAACGCTACGTAGCGAAATTGCTTCGCTACGCTACGTAGCGTACGCTACCGCTACGCTACGAACGCTATTTGATACACTGGGTCTAACTTATCTCTTTCAACTGACGGTACATGAGAGTAAGCCTCACAACCAAATATAGGCAAATCTGAGTAGTGGATTTTTCAACCACTTCATACTTCCTTTGGAATTTTACATTCAATTGCCTTTGAAGGAGACCGGTTCACCAAATAACAAGCCGTGTTAACGGCCTCTGTCCATAGGTCCTTGCCCTACGCAGCATTACTTAACATACATCTGGCCCTCTCTAGGAGAGTCCAATTCATTCGCTCAACCATACCGTTTTGCTTCGGTGTGTGGCACATTGTGTTATGTCTGATGATCCCTTCATCTTTGCAATAATCATTAAACTCAGTGGAAGTAAATTCTTCACCATTGTTAGTCTCTAAAACCTTTATTTTCTGCCTTGACTATTTTTCTACCATTGCCTTCCATTGTTTGAATATGGTGAAAACTTCAGATTTATGTTTCATAAAGTAAACCTAAACTTTCCTGTAGTAGTCATCAATGAATGAAACAAACCATGACAACCTCCCAATGGAAATTTCTAGTGATGGCTTCCATACGTCAGAGTGCACATAATCAAGCTTTCCCTTACATACATGTTTTCCAGATTTAAAAGATAATCTAGATTGTTTACCACATATACAATGCTCGCATATATCTAAATCAGAATTTTTAAAAGTTGGAATCAAACAAGGATCAGTTAGTACCTTCATGCCCTTCTCGCTCATGTGGCCTAGACAAGAATGCCACATACGTAGAGACGTGGAATCTGCAATAGCTGCTACCGCTCCACCTGCTGAAGTGTTCCCGATCAACCTGGAAAGGTTTCCGTGCCTTTGCGCTCTTATAACCAGGAGTGCCCCTTTTGAAACTTTAAGGACACCATCAATACCAATGAACTTGTACCCTATAGCCTCGAGTGCACTGAGAGAAATTAGACTTTTCTTCATATTAAGAACGTGCCTGACGTCAATCAATGTATTCTCCATCCCATCAAACATCTTGATGCTCACCGTACCAATAGCCACAACATTACAGGCATTGTCATTGCCCATAAAAACATGTCCACCATCGCATTATCTATAACTGGCGAACCAACTCTGATGAGGAGTCGTAATATGACGCTCCTGTGTCGAGGATTCACTCATCTCCATGATTGTCGTGCAAGTGTCTGATCATGGACAGATAATACATCATCACCACTTGTCTCTTCATTATATGTGACAACATTGGCCTCCTTGGAAAAAACCATTGAATTTTCTTTCTTCGCTTTAGGATTGGTACAATCCTTCTTCATGTGTCCAGACATCCCACAGTTCCAGCATTTTAGTTTTCCTTTGCCCTTGCTCTTGGATTTGGATCTAGGTCTTGAAGATCCTGTATCTCGCTCAGAATTTCTGCCTCTCGTAATTAGTGCATTGGAAGATGTCCCTATGTCGTCGTTTAGTTTTCTCATGGCCTTCCCTTGAAAGACTAAGATAATGGCGTCAACACTTAGGGTTTTATTTATGGTGCACATTGTGTCCTTGAATTACTCATATGATGCTGAAAGAGAATTCAACAACATACATGCTTGTTCCTCATCTTTGATCGCTTCCTCCATATTCAGCAATTTGCAAACTAATTTATTAAAGTTGTTGATGTGGGCCTCTAGATCTCCACTCTCTGCCATCTTGAAGTTATACCACTGCCACTTCAAGTGTAGGTGATTTTCAAAGGATTTTTTCGCATAGATATCCTCTAGCTTAGCCCATAAACTAGCCGCAATTTTCTCCCTCAAAACATTATAGACCTCAAAACATTATAGAGAACCTAATCCGTGAGACAAACGGATTGAGGATAAGGCCTTTTTATCAAGAGTATTTCAATCATCATCAGTCATACTAGACTTTCTCGTCTCAAGAGCACCATTCTCGCCTTGCTTGATTAAGGAATTGATCATCTTGATCTTCCAGAATTCAAAGTTATTTTTGCTCGAGTACTTCTCGATATCATACATAGTACTTCCCATTATTGATAATCTTGCGAATTCAGATCTGTGCCCCAATGATAGCTTTGATACCACTTGTTGGGATTCGTGTTGTGCAATCACACAGATATGGATCTAGGATAACAATCTAAGAGCACCAAGCAATTACAAGAGAACACAAGGATTTAACGTGGAAAACTCTTTTGAGAAAAAACCATGACACAGAGCGACAAATCCACTATGAAAAAAGAAATTACAAAGAGAGAGGACTTACCCGATTTGAACAACCTCGAATCTCATCCTTGTTACACCCTTTGATAGCCCTAGAACCCTTTTAGAAACCCTTGGAATACCTTTAGAAAACCTTAGAATACTTTAGAAAGACCATAGGGACCCATATTTATATTTTAGGAAACTCCATTTACGCACGGACTTTAGAAAAGTCCGGAAACCACCTCAAATTTACGCAGTCCGCGCGCAGTCTGCGTAACCTTCGACTGGTCGAGCCTGTCCCGCGACTGGTCAAGCCTATCCCACGACTGGTCGAGCGTCCTGGAAATCCAAATACATTGTTGCTGGACTTCGAGTCGAATGGGCTTCGACCAGTCGAAGGGACCTTCAACTAGTCGAGCCAGTCCCTCGACTAGTTGAGCAATAGATTTACGACATCTGTTTTTAACAACAATTCTGGGCTTTATTTTTGTGCGCTTTGGGGAGGTAAAAGAGGTGGATGGAACTTCTATATAACTTAGTGGTGAACAATTCTCTAGCGGGAGTCTTGTGGTGCATAGGGCAAAATATGGACCAGAGATCCTCAATGAGAAAAAGGGTGGGGACACAGCATTATCTAGAGTGAGGAAATCTCAAACGATGAAGAATCCAGAGTTTGTGATTGAAGGTAGTCAGAAAACTGTCAGTCAAGGAGGAGAACTTCAATAGTGGGGAGGGAAGTTGTTCCATGATGCTCTCCAAAATGGCCATAGACCTTAAAATCGGGAAGAAATTGCTGGTTCAAGCATGGAATATCCTATTTTGAGAGTATCTACAGAAGTTGTCTAAAATTTGCCATTTGCCCTTAAATGGTGTGTGGTAGCTTTGGTGATTGATGGAGATTCCATTGAAGAGGTGGCGAAATGGGTTGAGACTCACAACTCACTGTAGCTTGTTGAAGGGATGCTTGATGAAGGAAATAACCAATATGAAATATGAATTTCCTTGTGTCCTTAAGCAGACATTGAAAATCTTCTTTATGCAAATGAGTATTCTTTTTTTTTTTTACGCAATGGGCCAATGCATGCAATCTGTAAGTGGTCAAACCGGTTTGTCATAGGGCAGGAGGATATTTGGGTAAATCGTTTTTTGAAAAGAAAAGGACATTTTGGCAAAGTTATGGGATTTACCTTTGAAAATTTGGACCCGAGAATGATGAAGGAGATAGGTCTTTTTAAGGGTTACTGCTACCTCTAACAGTGTTCAAAGTATTGGTATTGCTACAAGTTTCGCTGGCCGGGGATACAAAAATAATATTGATTTTGCTAATGACTGAAAATGTAGGGGAACATACGGAAAACAATGGAATTTTTTAGTGAAACTTAAGGAGATAATAAAATACACAATTTTGCATATTTAGGAATAGTGTTATCAATGGGCTGGTTTGGCCCGTTGAGCTTCCGAGCCTAGCCTGTCTTAGGCTGGGCTCCGGGTGGAGTTTCAGGCCTGAGGTCTTGCCTTGGCTTAAAAATAAGCTTGTTTTTTAAATTGGGTTGGGATGTCTAAAAGCCCGTCAACTCGGCCCGTTCGGGCTACAATGTCTTTTTTTGGGGTAGGGTTTTGGAGAGAAGAGGGGTGTGAAGCATGCCTTCTAGAGAGGGATAAGGTTTTGGAGAAGAAAATGGTGGGAAGCAAGCCTTCCAAAGAGGGGTAGGGTTTCGAAGAGAGAGGGGTGGGAAGCATGCCTTCTTTTGGAGAGAAGAAGAGGGGGCAAAGAGAGAAGGGTATTCTCCATCTTATAATGACTTAGGGTTGAAGTTGTTGCAACTGCCTTCTTCCGAAGAGAGAAGAAGATGGGGTTGAGATGGAAGAGTCATTCTCCATCTTATAATGATTTAGGACTAGAACTGTTGTTGGCAGAAATGCAGTTGGAGAGAGGAAAGCTGAGTAGTGGAGGCGAAGGCCAATGCTCTCAAGGTATTTAGGTTTTTTCTTTTTTGTTAAGCTCTCTGAAAGTCTTCACAACAATTTCTACAACCCCTAATTCCACAAATATGCTCCATAAGAAGGGAGGTTTTGTTGGCAAGGTATTTTTCAAGTGGGCTCGGGCTGGGCCCTGCATATACATTCTAAGCCGGACTTGGGATGGGACTATTTTGGCCTGTCACGAGGTAGAGCTAGGTTTGGACTTGCATTGAAAAATGTGGGTCGGGCTTGGACAGAGCTTGGCCTGACACTAACCCGGCCCATTGACACCCCTATTTAGGAATAAAAAAATTATAAAAATAATACATGATAATAAGTTTCTATTTAATAGGTGCTTAAAAGCACGTGTTGTCGTAAGAAATCAGGCCAACCATTCCATCAATCCCAACCATCCAACTTTCCATTCAAACATTCATTGATATTTTAGAATATCGACAATACACGATATTTTTTTTGAGAAATCATCGACGACTGGAAAGGAAACAAAAGACTGTGGTCTCAAAATCACCAATAATACGGATACGAGATATTATGAATAGTATCGTTGATAATTTGAATATTGCATACAACCACGTGCCAATAAAAAAATTGAAATGGAAATTTCTTTAATAAACAATTTTTTTGGTGATATCGATACATTGGAAATATTATTGAAATATCGTCCATACATTGTTGATACAAGTGACACTTAGAATTTACACAATTGAAAATATTGGCGATATCGATATATTGGCGATACAAGTGACACTTGGAATTTACATGGTCGAAAATATTGGCGATATCGATACATTGGCAATACTTAGCGTACATTGCCGATACCAGGAAATTTGTTATCCCAGTGTTATCAGTATCATTGAACTGGAGATATGAGTAATATTGTGGATATTTCGATAATATTGGAGATACTCCGAACAATGACCTTTAGATCTACGATCTGTGAGTAGAGAGATTCTAAACCATTTTCGAATGAAGATCAAAAAGGGAAAATGGTCGAAGTTGTTGGAATTAGTGGAGATCGGAATAGGCAACATCTCGGTTGTGGCAATCGTGGAATAGGAACGGAGTACAACAATAGTGAGATGACAAACAATTGCTAGAGAACGAGGATAAGATGATAAACTGTGATCCAGGGATAGTTCCCCTCATTACCATGTCGGTGGAGTGAAGATCACCAAATTAGGTGTATCGTGGACCATGAGATATAGGCAGCCTTGTCTATCAAGATTTTTGAGGCTCCTAGTATGGCTGCAATGGTAGTACACTGCTATTACAAAGCTCCCCCCACATGTGGTTAAGCTCCCACGTACAAAAAATTTAAAGCTTCTTTTGGGTGCACCTCTCCTCATTGTGCTTGGTAGGCTTGGAAGTTGGAGCCTTTACCCTTTCTCGAGTCTCTTCCTATTTCCAAGGTTCCTGTGTATTTGAATTCGAATGAGGGCTCTGTGACGGAGACTCGACAGACCCCCATGTTGGATCCAATATTTCCATGGTTCCTGAGTATTTTAATTCGAATGAGGGCTCTATGAGGGAGGCTCGACAGACCCCCGTGTTGGATCCAATCAAGGAAAGGCTTGTTTATGAACAAGTGAATCCTAGTAGTTCTTGAAGCGGAAGTAGTGGCTAGGGCAGACTTTTTTTTTTGAAGAGTGAAGGGCAGACATGCACATCTCAAAAGAGGAAGGCTTTACATCTCGGGCTCTTAGTTACATTCGTCCCATTGGCAGCGTATTTGGATTATGCATGGAGGACCATTCAAAACAATTTTGTATATTCGGGTTAGATGGCAATTGTTGGAGATCAGGAATGTAACAAATTTGAATAGTAATGCTCTCTATCAATCCTCTTGTGCCTTAAAGAGCCATGATAACGAACATTAAGAGGAATTCAAGCGATTAGTGGAGCATATTTCTTCTTGGAGTGGAAGATCGATCAGAGTCAGGGCTTATGGCAACAGTTGGCAATGGAAACGCTCTAGAAGAAGAACTCTTACTATCAACCAATCCTTTGTAGGTTGTAGAGGGGGATGTGGAGGAGGATGAATGGGTAGGATGCAGTTAGAGCAACAAGTGGTATTGTGATAATTTAAAACTCAGACATCTAGGCAAAGGAGGACGAATGGGTAGGATTGTATTCAATTCCCATTCAATTAAGGAATGCGTCAAGTGGGCTTAGATGGATCTTCAAGGCAGTCTATGGGTCGATAATTGGGTAAGGCAACAAACTTATCTTGGCAAGAGTTTGATGCTTTAAGAAACAGGTGGCAGGACTCTTGTGAGAAGCTTAGGAGAGGCCATATCGCTAAAAGCATGAGGGATTTTTCAGATTAGTTGAGAAGGAATGAGATAATGGATCTTAATATGGGTTGTGTGAAATTTACATGGTCCAATGGACAAGAGCTGACATGTTTAAATTGGTTTGGTTCCTGGTGTCAATTAATTGGGTGGAGAGATTCCCTTTTGTGTAATCATGTAATCTTCCTTGTCATTTTTCTGATCATCACTCCATCATGCTTGAAGCTAAGGAGGTGGATTGGGGCCCCCTCCCATTTCGTTTTGAGCTTATGTGGCTTGAGGAAGAAGGATTCTCCCTATGGATGAGGAATTGGTGGTCTTTGTTCTCAGTTGAGGGATGTGTGGGTCATAAACTCATGCTTAAGCTTAAGCTGTTGAAAGAGAAGATTAAAGAGTGGAAGAAAGAACATTTCAAGGAGTTGGAAGAAGCCAAAGACAAAATCCTTAATGATATCCAAGTAACCGATATCAAAGAAGCAACCGAGCCTCTATCTGTGGATGAGAGGAATGTAAGGTCTCATCTTATCTTAGAGTATAACATTAAAACTAAGGAAGAGGGGAATGCGAGCTTCTATTCATGTCGTGTTGTTGTATGAGATGGAGAAGTTGGATTTGCTAGATACGTAGTTTTTGTAACTAGCTCGCATAAAGGCTTCTTTAGAGGGTCAAGATGTCTTCGTCTTGGAGATCCGTCATCCCCCTTTTGCTCATTGTGGTGGCGAAACCACTATGTAGAATGTTGGAAAGAGCGGCTCATGTTGGATTGCCAATGGGTTGAAGGTGGCTAATGCAATATCTACAACAACCCATCTACAACTTGTGGATGACATTCTTTTTTTCTTTTTTCTTTTTTCTGTGATGCAAAGGCTTCTCATATGGATGATTTGAGGAAAATTAATCTTCATTTTGAAGTTGTATGGAGTCTTAAGGTGAATGTTCATATAATTAGTTATTAGGAATTGGACTATTTGAGGAGAAGTCAAGTCTTATGCAAGTATTTGGATGCAAGGTAGCTGTTTTTCCATTGACTTATTTGGGGCTCTCCATTTGCTTTAGGAAGCCCACTAAGCACTTCTGAGACAAAGTAATTGAAAGAATTTTATTTAGTAGGAAGAGCAAGTATTGTCGTTGGGAGTTAGAATTGCTTTGATCAAGGCCACAATGTCAAATTTGCCCCTTTAATACATATTCTAATGTCCGACGAATGTCATGTTTAGAGTGTCAAGGATTTGGTGTAACTTTCTGCGGAGGTTTGGAAAATAAAAGTTTCATCTAATGCAGTGGAACAAGGTTTGCAAGCCGACAAGAGTGGGTATAAGAGATCTCAAATCTACTAATGAAACACTTATGGGGAAATGGTATGGAGATTTAAAATAGAGGAGGATAATCTTTGGAAGTAATTGATTGTTAGGTATGGTATGGAGGTAGGAGGATGGTTTTAAGAAAGGCTCTTGGAAGGCTATCTATAGGATAACGAATACATTCAAGAACAAATCTCTTTTATGGTTGGAGATGAATCTCACATTCATTTTTGGGAGGGCACCTGGTGTGAAGATAGGTCTAGTATGTTCTTGAGGTTGGTATAGGTGGTGTTGTAGAGGGAGATGTTTATATCGCAATGTTTCTCAATTTTGAGCACCCAAGGGAGGTGTTTATATCACTATAGTTTGATCATATATAGGGGAAGAATTAAGGAAAAAGGAGCACTTGGCAAAGTTATTGTGAATTTTTATTCCAACTTGCTTTAGGGAGAAAGGTGGACAAGGCTTAAGCTCAACAACCTTTCATTTTAGCTAGCTTTCAGATATTGATAAAGGAAAGTCAAGAGAAGCCAATATAAGAGGAGATCAAAACAATAGTGTGGTATTTGGTAAAGGATAAGGCACCCAAACTGGATAATTTTCCTGTTGCATTCTTTTAGATATTTTAGGTGGATGTTAAAAAGGATTTAGTTGCTTTTATTGTAGAGCTCTATGAAGAGGTTGGCTTTCTGCAAAGTTGGGGGCTTCTTTATTGCCTTAGTCCCTAAGAAGGGGCAAGGAGTGATTGGGACTCTAGTTTCATTAGCCTAATTGTTGGGCCTATAAAGTCCTTGCTAAAATACTAGCTTCCAAATTTAGAAAGGTGTTGGACAAAGTGATGTCCAATGACTAAGGAACATTCATCCATGTTAGACTCATCCTCAATGATGCACTCATAGCTCAGGAGTGTATCAATTCGAAATGCAAGAGAAGGGATAAAGGGATTATTTTATTTTTATTTTGCAGGATCGATAAAGGGATCATATGCAAGATGGACATTATAAAAGTTTTATGACCATGTTAATTTGAAATTAAAGATATGTTAGGAAGATTAGGGTGTAGCTTAAATTGGTGTCAATGGATTCAGGAATGTGCCAGTTCAACAATATTCTTCATCTTAGTCAATGGCTCTCCTAAAGATTCTTCAAGCCCTCAAGAGGGCTTCGTCAAGGGATCTTGTTTCTCCTTTCTTATTTGTGATGGTGGTAGAGGCGTTGAGCAGAATGTTGGAAAGAGGGGCAGTGTGAGGTTGTGGAATAGGATCAAGGTAGAAAATGCATCATTTTAGATATTTCATCTTCAATTTGTTGATGATACATTCCTTTTTAAAAAAATAAATAAATTTAATGCTAATGAAAGGCAGGTCGACAATCAGTGCAAAATTATCCGATGTTTTGAGATGGTGTCAGGACTTAAGATCAGAATTCGTAGATGTGAAATACTGGGTATTAGGTTCTCTCAAAAGGAAATGGAGAATTTAGCTTCAATTTTATACTATAGCAAGTATTCTACCATTGTCATAGTTGGTTCTCCCGTCATGTATAAAAAAAAATTCCACAAGAAAACTGGTTTGAAAAGTAGTTATCTCTCTGTTGGGGTGTGAATCACTTTGATAAAAGCAGCTATCTCCAACATGCCACTATATTACCAATTTCTTTTTCATGCTCGGCTAGTGCCATTAGCAGATTGGAAAGAGTCAGGAGGGACTATATGTGGTAGGGGGCCGAAATCAAGCACATGTTTCATCTAATGCAATGGAGTGAGAATGCAAGCCAGTGAAGGAAGGTGGGTCTGGATATATAAATCTTGCTTTGCTAGTGTGGCGCATCGAGATGGAAGAGAAAGGTCTATGGAGACTAGGGGTTGCATGCAAATATGGAATAGAGGAGGGGGTTTGTTCTTTAAGAAATTGTCTTTATATAGAGCATTGGCATTGTGGAGGAACATATCTAAATTAGCAAATGATTTTTACAAAGATATCGGATTCTCTATAGGGAATGACTCACATACCAAAATTTAGGAGGATGCTTAGTAATCTGGGAGGCCACTTAAATCTTTGTATTCGAGGCAGTGTATCCAAGGATTGGGTTAAGTAATTTAGCCTTCCTCGTGTTGTAGATATTTGCTAGATGAGGAAGTAGGGGAAATGTTGCAAATGTTAGACACACTCCATAAATTTGCTTTGCGTACTATGAATTGAGACACATGGGTGTGGAGATGGGAGAAGTCGGAAAGATTATTGTTAAGAACTTAACCAATACACTAAAAGCCCCAGGACTGATGGAACACGCCAATGGAACACGCCAAGCTAGGCTCTTTAAATCATTGGGATTGTAACATTCCACCACACTCCGCAGCCGATATCCAAGGCGGCCCACTCTGTGGCGATACTCACTCTGGCTTCTATTCTAGGTAGCCCTTTCCAGGGCTTAGCGGTTGCACTTTGGTTATCTAGGTAAACCTTTCCATTTAACAGTTGCACTTTGGTTGCTCAGGTAGCCCTTTCCACGCCATGGTGGCTTTCACTCTGGTCCAGGTTGCCCCCTCAGTGACTCAAACATGGGACGTGGTGTTGGTTCTAATACCAATTGTTAAGAAGCTAACCAATATGCCAAAAGCTCTAGGACTGATGGAATGCGTCAAGCTAGGCTCTTTAAACCATTGGGATTGTAGCAATTGTTGATTCAATCTTTTTATACCACAATTAGCTCTACAGGGCATCAGGAAAATGAGGTCACCCCAAAGCACAATTGATCTTACAAAGGTCCCCAGTGCCCTATGGTTATTGCCTTTATGTGGTTACCTGATAAGGGAAAAGGGCTTACATTGTATAACTTACAGAAAAGGATGTGATCACCCCTAATATGTGCATATTGTACTTAAAGGTCTATGGATCATTTATTGCTACACTGCAAATTTGCCTTAGTGGTGTATGGAATCATTGTTGTAATGTGCGATGACGCGTGTGAATATGCGATCACATATGCCATTTTTTTTTTTTCCAAAAGGATCACATATGCCATCATGGCATATGCGATCCAGGATAGTATGCAATGGCATACTTTTTTGTGTGATAAGTATGCGATCGCATAAAAGGGGGTGACAAGTTACTTTAACTAGTTTTGCAATTGGTTGCCCGGCTTGTAGTCCTCATGACCTCCTTTCATCATCCTACTTTTCAAATGATTACTAAGAGGGTAATCATTGGGCTTACCCCCACCAGACCATATTCCTCCACCTTCAGGGGTATTTGACAACCTCAAATCCTTGGTTTCTGACAGCACAAAGCCCGATCCCACAAGACAGCTAGACATTTAAGGCAATCTTCTCCCCTACTTCACCTGAGGAAGTAAGTACCAAAGTTTAAGGACATTAACATTTGGTCCCATATAGGTTTGCATATAGGTCCAATGGTGAAAAAAAGACCGTTGAATCCATGTATCCAAACATCATAAATGTGTCTAGTAGCATATATTAGTATGTTTATTTATATATATATATATATATATATATATATATATATATATATATATATATATATATATATATAAGTCAATAATTTGAAACTTGTAACTTTGCAAGTTGTGCTTTTTTCTTTGTAAATTGTAAATTAAGTTGTAACTTATAACTTACAACTTGTTCAAGTTATCAAGTTATCATTTATTAATAAAAAATTTATGTTCGAAGTTTTTAATAATTAAATATAAACTTTTGATTTTTTTTTCCTTTTTTCCTTTTCTTTTTACATATTTTTTTTTTCAAAAAAAGAAAAGAAAAAAGAAGCCAAAGCAATATGCTTTGCGAGTATGCAATGACATATGTGATTTGACAACATTGTGTGAAATCGGTTCTTTTATCTATTTTAGTGTGAGTGGGTGATGTGGGATTCCATTGGAGATTTCCTCTTAGCTTGACATGGGATTAGTCTTAGTTTAAAAGAGAAGATTCTTTGGAGGCTTTCGGTCTTCGCCGGTTTATGGTCAATATTGGCATAATAAAATGATATATGCTTCAAGACTGGCATAAGCTTCCTAATGATGTGTTTAGGAGAGTGAGATCAAAAGTCATAGCATGGGCTTGATTTTAAATCCCTTTTTGCATCGTAGTGTGGCCTCTTTTTTTTTTTCCTTTTCTTTTGTATTTCTTGTTGGAACTCTTTGTAATTTGTTGTGAGGATTTCTCATCCCTCTTTTTAATAAAATTATCTTCATCTTTAAATTAAAAAAGAAGAAGAAGAAAGTGGTGTGGGCTTTGCTGTGTTGCAGGAGTTTTAACTAAAGAGGAATCAAAGGAGGATGATAGGCTTGCTTAATTTATTGCAAAATAAGTTCCCTTATATCTGGAGAGAGACGGGTGGGTGTGGAGATTGGGAATGAATGGAAGATTCTTTGTTTGATCATTTTCTTGGAGACGGGTGGGTGTGGAGACAGGCAGGTGTTCTCTAGAGTTGTCGAAGTTCATTTGGTCGTATGAGGGTTCACTGCCGGTTATTGCTTTCGGTTGGTTGGTGGGTAGAAGTAGAGTTCTAACTGTTGACAATTGGATGAAAAGGCGTATGATATGATCATTGTTTATGTCTATATTATGTGCCTTTAAGATGCAGAATCAGTTGATCATTTGTTCGTGCATTGCATACCATTGAGATGCTGTGTACAATCTTCTATGTTCAATCATACCACATGAAGATTACAAAAACATTATAGTACTCCGACCCATTCTCTAGCCAGCTAAACATTTGTGAGGTAAGGTCACTGAGAGAATTGAAAGAAAATATCTCAAGATGGAAAAGTTGGCATCTATCTCTAGGAGGCATAATTACACTTATGAAGTCGGCTATGTATAGCATGTCGGTCTATTATATGCCGCTATTCTGATGTCCAGTGGTGGTGATAAATAGACTATAAAGAATTAGATGTGATTTCCTACGGCAAGGGGTGGAAGGAGGTTTGTAGACCACTTGCGGAGGGTGGGCCAGGGCTAAGAGAGTCGAAATCCATGAATTCAGTGCTCTTAGGTAAATGGTTGTGGAGATTTGGGACTGAAGACAATAGTATCTGGAAGAAGCTGGTTGCTAGTAAATATTGCATGGAACCTGGAAGTGGTTTACCAAGGATGCATCAATTTACAGGGCATCTTCGATATGAAACGTGGTCATAACGGTAGTGAGGTATTTTAAGGTGTGGTTTGTGTGTTGGGCGATGACTGGGAGGATGTGGTGTGGTGATAGACCATTAAATATGTTTTTCCCTAGATTGTCCAGGCTAGCTCCAAATCCAAGTATCCTTGTGTCTCTTTGCAGTCCTTTAAGAGATCACATTATAGTTTGGACTCCATCATGCAGGAGAAATCTGTTTGAAAAAGAACTTGAAGACATGATAGGCTCGATGTCACTGCTTCAGTCTCAGAGTTTGTCCTCCCATAACAAAGATGGGTGGGAATGGAGATGGGAAAAGTTGAGAAAATTCTCTTGTCCATTCATTCTATTATGAGGCGATCTGTGCTTCGGGGGAAAGGTTTGTGGAAGTGCCGACCAAGTTCACATCGTCATATTGAAGACCTCCGAAGGTTGCGACTTTTTCCTGGCTTGCAGGCAGAAACTGAATTCTCATGATGGACAATCTCCAAAAAAGACGATGATCCTCAATATCCACGTAATGAGTAACCACCTCTTCATCCATTGTGCTTTTGCTAAGGCTATATGGAACAAGTTCTTTGTCTATCTCAACTGCATTGGGTGATGCTAGAAACCATTGGCAAGCTGTTTCTAGCCTGGCATGATGGAATCATGTTCAAAGCGGAAGGGAAACATTGGAGAGTATCTCTTCTAGCTGGTCTATGGGCAGAGAGGAATGAGAGATGTTTCTGAAACAGTGACAAGCAGCCTGACCCAGCATCTTGTTAAGCTTACTCAAATGTCGAGTTTTGGGTAGATTGCGTATAATTTTAAGTTGGCTGTGTTGTGCTGTTGGTCATTTTTGGCTTCTTCTTTTTTTCCCATTTGTCTTCTCTTCAATGTGGATTTCTCGACTTTGTCTTGTCAATAAAATCATCACCTTAAAAAAAAAAAAAAAAAATTTTTAAAGGAAAAAAAATAATAGTGAGTTTTTTGACTTCCAAGTTCTAAAGCTAAAAGCCTCAAACAATTGCTTTCCGCCCATTGTGGAACATTCCCTACTGCTGCCTTCCGTAAGATTTGTTCATTTGGAATTTGGGTTTAGAAAAAAAAAAAAAAAGAAGGAAAAAATAATAATAAGTTTTCAACTTCCAAGTTCTAAAGCTAAATGCCCCAAACAATTCAAAGGGAAGCACACAAATATCGATGTATGTCAAATTTTCCATGAATGTCACCATTATAACCATCATCGTTGGTGTTGTCATGCATAGTATATTTCAAAGAGAAAAAAAACTAAAATTTCCTTCTCACAATTATTTAATGCAAGTGTGAGAGATTTTTATTAGCCATGGTTCAACCCACAACCATGATCCCTTTTTCTCCATTGAATCATATGGTTTGAAAACATGAATCATTAAATTATAAGATTCAGTTTGAAAATCTGGATAATGGGATTAAAACATAAGATGAGAGGACTGTCTTTAGATTTCTAGATGGTTGGAGTTGACAGGATTCATCTGTGAGAAAGATCATGGTGTATATCCCAAGACTTTGTATGTTTTCCGGTGACGGATTCTTTTACACATGATGCATATCCCACTTACAAGAATCCATGAAACATAGGTCGTGTCCATGGCTATGTTGTAAATCTTTTTGTTTGTCCCATCTTATACCACTTGCCTTTTGTGTATATCGGAATTTGTTAGGAAGCCTATCTATAAGCTTCTATTTTCATTGCTTAGTTATCTGTAAAAAGAAAAAACAAAAGAAAAGAAAATCATTGCATGATTCTTAGAGTTCAATACAGTTGCTGGTCTGCAAGTCTGTACTCAATTTTGCCAATGATCTGTTTGCTATGGTGATGTTGTAGATGGTGATAAACCAGTGAAGGGATCTCTCAACGATCATCAGAGACTGGGATCTGCCGGCCTTGCATTGCACTATGCAAATATTATCAGTCAAATTGATACTCTTGTGAGTTCATGATTTTGTTTTACTCTTTAAATTATACCATGTGGCCTACTAATTCAGGTCTCCTTCTTTCTAGCTAATATGATGATTGTGATCTCCTAGGAAAATTAATCGATTGAAATTGGTAGTGGTCTCTTAAGTAAATTAACGGATTGTCCATGTATACAACTAAAAAGAACCTTTAAACATTTATTGCAGTGATTTATTTAATTACGGGATCCAAAAGAAAAGGGAAAAAAAATGTTTAGTTACTGAATTTCTGTGGCTTGAATTGCGTGCACCCTTTTGGGGGTTTGGATACTTCTGGTTGTGCTTACTTGTAGTTTGGCATGTATTCCTGAATCTAGGTATGCATTGTCATGGTCTTGTGGCATTTCTTATGTTAATCTTTTTATTGAAGGTGAATGATCTTCCCATTTGTCACTTTTCATTTCTTTGTTCATTTTCTTCCCATTTAGCACGATCTTCCCATTTAGGCATGCATTGTCATGGCCTAAATAATGCCCAACTGAGAATGGAAGAAACAGTCTTCTTTTTCATTCCTTCCCCAAAGAGGACTTGTTATTGAAGATCGTGCTGTTTATTTCTTCCACTACTACTAAGTAATAACATAGGAAACAATTTCCAAATTATGACACCTCTAACGGCCATGAGAATTGATCACCTACAGGCATTGACACCACAACTTGTGGTGTTGTACCATCTTTCATGTCAACATGTCACTTGTGAGGATTCATACCATGGAAATGGTAGGCCCAAGGTGTTCCAAAACGGTAACAGTGGCTGTAATGGTCACCACCATTACTGTTATGATACAGGCCGTAACGGCCGTTATGGCCCCCATATCTGCCATTATGGTCCTTTTTTATTTTTTGGAAAAAAAAAACTGTTAAAGGAATCGTTACGGGGCCTTTATGGCCTGTTTTTCCTGTAACGGCCGGTATGGCTGTTTCGACCGCCGTTACCATTACGTAACGGTTATGACCGTTACCATTATGTAACGGCTGTTACGGCCATTACGTAACCGATTTTGAATACCTTGGGTAGGCCCCAGCACAAAGATTGCCTGGCATAGAAAAGTCGGGTCATCAAATGGGTCATACCATAAAAAAAGCAATAGACAATTGATCGTTTGAATCAATATGCAGGTGCAGCCCACCGAGTGATGGGATTAACTTGATTTTGAAGGGTGATCTTCATGGTGGGGTTTACCATTGTCAATTATAGATGTCCTACACAAGTGGCATGTTAGTGGGAAAGATGGTATTTACCTTAAGTTGTGGCTCATTTGATGAGTGGCCAAATGGACAAAAGTTTTATGGCTGGTTGCTCACCAGACCAAGGTATTCAAAATTGGTTACGTATCGGCCGTAACCACCGATACGTAACGGTAACGGTTGGTACCGTTACGCGATATGGCCCCGAAACGGGGCGCCTCCATTTTTTGGGTTTGTAACGGCCATTACGGTACCGTAACAACTGTTACGGGCCATAACCCTAAAGAAAATAGGAAAGAATTTTTTATTTTTATTTTTTTCTTTCATTGTTGTTGTTGTTGTTGTTGGGCTGCTGCAGCTGTTGCGGCTACAGCAGCAACCCTTCTTCTTCTTTCTTCGTGTTCCTCTCTCTCTCCCCCTCTCCCTCTTTTCAATTCTCTCTTCTTTACCTCTTTTCTTTTCGGTTTCTCTCTCTCCGTCTCTCTCTCTCTCTCTCTCTCTCTCTCTCTCTCTCTCTTCCCTTTTCAATTTCGGTCTTGGAAAAACGAATGGACTGCGCACTTCAATTTTCTTTTTAAATGCTATGCGGTGCACGCAACACTGTTTTGTTATGTGGGGCCCACCTTGATTTATGTGTAGTATACACTGTTTTGTTATGTGGGGCCCACCTTGATTTATGTGTAGTATATCCATGCCGTCCATCAATTTTTCAGGTTCATTTTAGGGCATGATCCTTTAAATAAAGGGATCCAAATCTCAATTGGACCACACAGTTGGGATTGAATGCTCACTGTTAAAATCTTCCTAGGGCCCACTATAATGTTCATTTTCCATCGAACCTGTTGATAAGGTCACATAGACTTTGACCTTGATGAAGGGAGAACACAAATAACAGCTTGATCCCCCCCCCCCCCCCGAAAAAAAAAAAAAAAGTCTTAAGAAAATTTTAATGGTGGGAATTAAATCCTTATTTTGTGGTCCACCTTAGATTTGGATCAGCCTCATTTTTTGGATGCCCTAAAATAAGTTGGTAAAAGGGATGGACCACATGGATATACAACAAATGCATTGAGGTGGACCCCACTTTTAAAGGGATTCTCATTAGTGGTCCACCGAAGATTTAGATTTACCTGAATTTTTGGACCGTGCCTTAAAATGACTTGGCAAAACAGATTGATGGCATGGATATACAAATACATCGAGGTGGCCCGCCTGGACCACTAGTGGTCCACCTTAGATCTGGATATACCTTTTTTTTTCCAATTCCCTTAAACGAGTTGCCAAAACGGATGGACGACATGGATATATAATACATAACCGAGTGGACCCCAGTACATGGCCCTAAAAGTTTATACATGAGGTATATATCAACTCAAAATTAACCAATTAAATTTTGGGACCATTGTTGCTAAGTCACAATTCCAAAATTAAATTACTCATACAATTTTCACCATTAGTTTGCAGACACTTGTTTTTTAAATAGGACCATTTGATATTTTTCATTTTTCACTGTCCAATAAATGTCCACCAATCCATTAGTGGGATAAGTGTCAATAGATTGCATTAATTTGAGGCTAGTTTGGGGCATCAAATGGTCCTCAAATCAACCCCGAATCGACAACACTATTTACCTCAATTTAATTATTATTTTTTTTAAAGATCTATGGGGCAAAATGATATCATATTGTTAGGTATCTGAATTACATAATAGGGTACAAAAGTCCCTAAAGTATATATAGTGAAATGAAATGTATGTGAGTCACGAAGTATGCAATGCACTAGCATTATATATAAAAGGAAAACTTGAAAATATAAGATGTTTTGGTATTGCATTCATTATAGTAAATTTATATAGATATTATATAGTTAGAAAACTAAATATAAAAGGTTTGCAGTTAATTCCAGGTTGTCAGGTTCATAAATCCATCAGACAACTTGATATAGCATTCTCACCAAAGAGTGGACCGTTACACCACCATAAACATGTTCCAAATTATAAATGAATGCATATTTGGAATATTTAGAATATTCCAGATTTAATGGATATTTTTTCATAATTTTTTGACCAAAAAAAATAATAATAATAAATTTGCACCGTTTTGGCCTCATATCGGCTGGCGTATCCGTATCAGTAACGGTGGGCACCATTACACCCACCGATACCGCAACGGAACACCTTGCACCAGACATCAACCTTCCTCTTTTTCTAGGCACTTGGAACTGGCCATGGCAGTGTCATAAACTTGCTAAATCCTTAGCACTCTCACCTGTGTGGCACTCGTGTAATGTCCCAATGCTACTTGAGTCAGCCTACCTCCCACTTGCTCCACTAAGTGCTTGACCCCAACAACTAGCAAAGGATGTATGAGAACAAGAGAGTAGAATGGGAAAGCTTGTATCGTACTACAGAGAAAAGATTACTACCTTGAGGACTAAGACCCAAATGTGGACTCCCATAGATACAGGTCTAGGAAATCTCTAGAAGCATACTTCAGTGGCTGGGATGGTTCCATATGGTATTCATCCTAAAACTTTACACTCTTCCACAGTTCTCCTATCACCAAATCTCTATTGAGATCTCTAGAAACTTCTAGAGACCTCTACACAAATCTGCTATAGTGGATGCTACTGTGAAAGTCTCTAAATAACACTACAAGACTAGCATATTCTAGAAGTCTCCACACATTATGTACGAGCCTTGATGGTTTGGAAGTGCCACTCCTTGGGAAAGTTCTTTGTTTGGTCTCTTTTGAGAAGCTTGGGCGAATCAGTTTCTCCTCTGTCCCACCCTTTCCATGGTTCTACGGAGCTCCTCCAAGGGTTGTTGTGTTTGTTTGGTTAGTGGGGTGTAAGAGGGTCCTTACTGTGGATAATCTTCAAAGGAGAGCTCTTACCCTTCCCAATATCTGCTTAATGTTCATGGAGAGTGCGGAATTGATCGATCATCTGTATGTGCATTGTATTCTTGCTTCAAAAGTTTGGGCTCACTTCTTAGCTTGAGTGGGAAAAGCCACATGGAGGCTGACTTTTTGGGTCTTTTTTTTTTTTTTGGGGGGGGGGGGGGTGCTAGAAATGGTGGATGCTTTCGAAATGTAATCATGGAGGTGGAGGAGGCCATTAGACTCTGCCTTTGTTTAGGCCGTCTTGGCGGCTTTTTCAAGATTTTCTTTGCATTGTGTGGGTTTGTATTCTTTTCCTGATTTTGCAGGCTTCTAATAAAAATTTGTTTTCTCAAAAAAATAAAAAATACAAGCCTCCTATGTCAAAATAAGCCAGAAATGGATGCCCCTTGCATTAACCTACATGCCTGAGACAGGAGGCTCACATTAACACCACTTGCACGCCACAATAGACCCAACCAGTGACTCGCAGCCCAACTATTAAATGTACTCCCAAAGGGTGAGCAAGTGATAAGGTCATAGAGGGGCAATTATGAAAAAACTGCAAGCATGAGACACCTAGAATGGCTGCACAACATAGCACGGAACCCACTCAAGCATTTGGCTGCACAAATTATCAGGAAGCTTTGTTTTAATCAGAATACTCTTGGCATATGATCAGAATTTAGAGATTTTTAAAAGGTTCATTTCTTCTGTACTATAATATTTTTCATTGAGTAGGTTGTGAAAAATAGTTTGTTGAAATGGGTGGTAACTATTTGATTAAGGGATCATCTGGATGCATTCAGGTATCACGGTCTAGTTCCGTGCCTCCAAATACCAGGGACGCTTTGTACCAAGGGCTGCCACCTAGTATAAAGTCAGCACTACGTTTCAAGTTACTATCATTTCAGGTCAAGGAAGAGGTATACCGGACTCCCAAGCTTCCATCTATAGTTACCTTAAAGAAAAATAAGCCTATTGGTGTAGATGAAGAGTCTATTTATTGTATCAGAGGATGCACATTTTATATATTATTTATGGACCTGAATTTGGCCCACTCCTCTCCCCATTCAATGATGATGAATCCTAACATGTGTTCCAAAGTGGAATTCCATTTTCAAATTCCAATTTGAAATACATATTAAGGGGTCGTTTGGTAGCATAGATTTGGATTCTGCCTTAGGAATCCAAATCCTGGATCTTCAAACCTTGATTGTGCATTCTTTCAATCGCATTTTTCTGCCTGGATTTTCAATCCTGTGGAAATCCTGAAATTATGTTTGGCAGCTTGTTTTGACTCAAGAGGACCCTAGAAGAGAGGAGGGGAGAGCAGTTATGACCGATGGGGAGAATTGAAAATCAGGATTTTTCATCCCACCTTGTCTCTTGGATTTTAGAAGGGGCCCATTTGAGGATTTACCAAGTTTGATTTGGAATCCAGGATTTTGGGGTGTGCTAGACATGATTTGGATTGAAAATCCTGAATTCCAATTACTACCTTCCTAAAAATGTATGCTGCCCAACAACCCCTAGGATTCCCACTGTGATACGACATTGCAAGGGATGCACTTGCTCTTGCAAGTTGGGTACACAATCTTTTCCGCTATTTATTAATTCTCTCTTTTGAACATATGCTTGCAGCTCACCGTTCCTCAAATCAAAGCTGAGATGGATAGGACTCTGCAGTGGCTTGTACCAATTGCCACCAACACAACCAAGTAGAACATCTACTTTGGACATCTTTTATTTCTGTTTCTTCTGTTCTGTCTATTTTTCAGTTAAGCCGTCGCTTATCAAAATCTGTGTATAATTCGTGGCTACAATTGTTGATACAAACCAGGGCACATCATGGTTTCGGTTGGGTCGGAGAATGGGCAAACACAGGGTGAGTTGGTAACCATTTCATTACCTTTAAGCTTCTTTTCCAAAGATTTTACAAAGTTGGCCATATATGCTAGAATGCAAGCAGCTGCGGTCATGTGTTTTCAGGTCTGAGGTGAACCAAAAGCTAGCAGGGCAGAATGACTTAATCCGGATAGAGACACTCCACCATGCAAAGAAGGAGAAGGCTGAAGCATACATACTTGAATTGGTAGTATGGCTTCACCTTCTCATCAGCCAGTCACGGTCAGGTGCCAACGGCGGCGTGAGATCTCCTATCAAATCCCCAATTCGCTCCCCCACCCGGAAGACTTCAACGGCAATGCTGTTGGTCCACAAGCCAAGCTCGCCAACTTCTGTGCTAACTCTTGAGGACCAGGCGATGCTACAGGATGTGAATTTGAGGAAGTTGACCCCAGGAATAAGCAAAAGCCAGGAATTCTTTACTGCCAAGACCAGCTTGAGCACATATAATCGGCTGAGTAAGAGTAGCAGCCATTCCCCAATAAGTGGAAATAAGGAGCTTGATGATACAAGGCCTTCATCCACCATTCCTGCCATCGATTTTGACATCGACAGAATCAAAGCGTTGGATGTCATCGATAGAGTGGACACACTTAGAAGCTTGTAAAATATAGCATGGTGGACCTTCACTTGTCCGTGCATGCATACATCAAGCGGATTCTATTAGTGATGGAATGTATCAAGAATCCCATGATGGAATGAATCAAGAATCCCACAAATATACCAGATGTGGGCCATGTTAGGGGAGGAGATTATGTAAAGATAAGTGGAGATGCTGAGTGATAGGAGGATGGATATTTTTGTAAGTAGATGGTAGTAGGAACATGGATGATTTGCATTGTACAAGAGAATGAGAGTGGATTGTTGGGCTGCCAAAGAAATGTAGGAGACTGGGTTCTGAAAGGGGGTTTCCTTCTACCATGATTCTATAGATATATTTTTTTCTACTTCTTATTGGGCACAAAGGTGGGCTACAAAATCTACCATCAGTTCTGTTGGTTTTTGTTAGTCCAAGCAATGACCTTTGTCCTGTATGACTATTTTACATTTGCAAATGCTTTTTCTTTCTTTTTCTTTTTTCATTCTGAGATGGTTTGGTAGGAAATTAGGGCTATGAACCAATTGGGTTAAGGGTGGGTCCTTTAGTACTGTACCCGGTAAGCGGCTTTGGGTCCTGTTGGCTCGAGTCGTGTTCTTGATTGAATACCTGGACCAGGATATGGTTGGGTTCAGGTACTTGTAGGGTTTCTTCGGATCTAGGTTTTGAGTTGGGTCCGTGGAAAAATAAGTGCATTTATATTGTTGGGCCCACCCAATGGATGGATTGGATTGCACACCTATGTCACTTAGACACGTATGGTGTGAGTAGACTCTGTCACATGAGTGCAGTTTAGGAGCTTCATTTTGTCGCTAAAATCATTAATGTGTGCGTGCATGCATGCAACCCATTAAAATCGGGTTAGGTCCATCATGTAGACCCTCTCTCAGAGGATCATTCATGCAGTGTGGTTGCAGGGCCCACCAGAGGACAAGTTCTGATCACTGATTGTGCGGTGTCCCACATGTAGGCTATCCCATGCCATGCACTCGCATGGGCCTGTGGTGGATGGACCTTGGATCTGTGAGCACTGCTTATGATAATGCACCTTGTAATTGCTGAGGTTAGAAAATTGGAAGGAAGCACAATCAGTGATCAGAACTTGTGACTCAGTACCGAGTCTGAGTGGGATCGAGTTAGGGCTGACCCGACTCGATCCGGTTTGAAATAGACCTGACCTGAGCTCGACCCGACTCAGTACCGAGTCCAGCATGCCTAACGCAATCCAAATCCAGGTCTGGCCTGGACTAATCTGGACAGAGTCCAACCTAGTCACAAGTACTGAGTCAAATCGAGTTGGGTTGGGTGCAACATGTAACCACAGGCGAAAATCACAACCCAAAATGTAGATGCACCCGTGATTTATGTTCTGATTCGCAGGCACACACAAGTCAAGTTTCGGATAGAGACAAGTCAGTACCGAGTTGGAGTTACTGGGTGACCCAAACTCGACTCAGTTTGAGTTCGGATTTGACAAAGTCTACTTGGCTTGGATCGATTCACCCACTTGGTTCGGATCAAGTCGGGTTTGAACAAGTCAGATAAGTCGAGTCGTCCCATGCCCAGCTCTAGGTGAAACTTCTCCCCTTGGATAGTATAACCTTGACTGGCCTGTAGCTCAAGGGCCAGCCGAGCCTGCTGAAAAACTACTGGCACCCCAATTCCTGCAACTAGCTGTATGAACTATGAAGCCAAGCAGCAATAGATTCAGGTGTGAGAGCGGAGAAGCATTTGTTTCAAAATAAATGGATAGGAAGCAGAAGCATGGAATATCGAGTCCATAGCACATTTTTTGAAGCTAGAGCACACCTAGTTCGAAGGATCATGCAACTAAGCCCAGGACCCACCCCATCTCCCCTCCCTCATTTGGGAGCAATCCCCGTCCTCCACAAAGCATCAACTTTCATAACGAATAACCTACTTCCACTCCATGATTCTTGCACTTCTTCCCAGTTACAACAAGAATGGAATCTGTTACCATTTCCTCTCAAAAGGAAATGGCTTTGGGGTTCCAGCTTCTAGCCACACCTTAGCCAGCATTTTGACCAGGGAGAAGATAATAGATTGGGTAATTGGCAAGCATTTCAACCAGTCCTCCATAACTAACATGGCAATGGAGCTCCTTATAAAATTCACCCCAGGTCCAGACACCTTTGAAGCAGGAAAGGAAGGCTTTGATGATGCCAATATGCTGTCCATAAGCTTCACAAGACAGCATCGAATCCCCTGTTGAATTTGATTCCTCTCATTTGGACCCTTGATCCTTTTATTTTTAAACATTCATTCGCTGGACAGATGGGATCCTCTAACCCATGTGATTTGTAGGCTATTATGCTCCATCCACAATGGGACCTACAATTTGGATGGTTTGAATTGGCATGCAAGCCACATGTATGGTGTATGAGTTGCCAACACCCAAGGAGTTCTGCCAAATGCACATCCTATTCTAGCCCATGAATACACATCTACTTCCTGCAGTGTATGGTTTGTTCAAAAAATTAAAAAGCCTGGAGGGAACAAGAGCGCTCATATAGCACTTGTTCATGGATCGACTACATTTAACAACACCTTTTAAGCATTGAACTTAGCTGCACAACTTGTAGATGAGAGATAAACATGCAAAATTTACAAGATTTGGGCATTTCATGCAATATACAAATTTGTACAAATCTCCGAGAGCAGGATTGTAAAATCCCAATACTTACAATAACCAACACTAAATTGTGAATACAATTAGATATTAGAATCTTTTGAGTTGGATATTGGAGATAACTGGGAAGTAATCAAACTCCAGAATCAACCATCCAATTGCCTTACCTGTGGAGGTCTCTCTAGTGCAACCCAACCAAACTTCCCTTTCCGAAAGTCGGTCAGCACGCGGAATGCTGCTTGACTGGCATCCCCATTGAACAATTGAAGCGCAAGCTTCTCAACAAATCTGCGACCAATGAAGTTTTCATCAACCAGATGAGTTGGTCTTTTACAAGAAGAATGATGGTCTAAGCAGGAAAGACTGTCTGGCCCAAGGAAGCATACATTTTACCACAGTAGCCATCTGGGTCAACCTTGTAACGGTTGTAAAGGGCTTTTGAACCTGTCAGAGAAGAATTTGCATTCAGTGCCCAAGTTGTATAAGAATAAGCAAAGAAAGACGGCCAGGTGAAGTATATGCAAGTGCTCTTGTAAGTTTGGTCCTATTGATCAGCTTTCTGTGACTAACCATGCTGTGAATACAACTATGGAATAGAGCTTTGCTAAGCAGACAACTCCACACATGCAATGGGAGCCTTTGACAAGGACAGTTCCCAGAGCCAGGTAAAAGATGAAGGTTGTGTCTTGGAGGCAGCCTTCGTAATACTTTTGCCAATCTACCAGTTAGAAGCCGACCCCATTTTTAAGGCTGTCAGTGGGTCAGGTTCGGGTCAGGTCTGGATCAGGTCCTAGAGTACCAATACCTAGTCTCTGGCTTGTTAGTTGTGCTGGTAGAGATGTAGTGTGTGTGAGTTATCCAGGTTTTGCCAATCTACCAGTTAAAAGCTGACCCCATTTTTAAGGCTGTCAGTGGGTCAGGTCTGGATCAGGTCCTAGAGTACCAATACCTAGTCTCTGGCTTGTTAGTTGTGCTGGTAGAGACGAAGTGTGTGTGAGTTATCCAGGTTTTGCCTGACTTTGTAAACCTCAATAATACCCAAGGAGGAAGAAGAAGAATCTTCAAACATACCAAAGTTATTCAGATACCGGTCAAACCAGAAGTTGTTCCACAAGAATAAAACATGTGTCTATAGAGTATAGACAGAGACTTATTACTGTAAGTTGATGTCCCTATTGTCTTATTGTGGGTCCTACTTAACCATCCTCCATGCTTAAGTAGTCCAATGCTCGGAAATGCAGCGAGATCATATTACTAATAGTTAGAACATTAGTTGCTTTTCTACCAGTTATGCAATTGTTTTTCTCTAAAATATGCCCTTTTCTAGTAACATCTACTGAATTTTTTGATCTCCTAAAAAAATCTTTTGCCATTGGAGAAATAATTATACTACTCCATCAATGTGGAGCAGCAAGAGGAACAGAAGAAACGCAATTAACCGCACCAATTTCAAGTTAATGTTGAGGGGAATCATAAGATGCTCGATGGAGACTGTCCTCAGTTTTGGCCAAGCAAGGACCATGGTTTGGTAATCGATTGTTAAATAAAAAGTTATACTCCATATTTAACCTTGTAACTAGTTCTATCTATCCTCATGACTGCTGGTTGACTTAAGATGGTCCTAGTTATTAACTTAAGATCTTACTTGCAGCTTTTAATTATGATCCATCCCTTAATAGTACCAAATCATATTGTAAGTTTCTGTCCTCCTTTGGACCTCTTTCGAATGGTTACATATCCTCGGTAACTTCAGGAACTGATAAAATACAAAGGAATAAAACAAAAGAACATACCTACTGATGGAAACCTTGTGAGCATTTGTATGAGAATTGCAGCCACATCAGCCACATCATATGATCTCTCCCCAATGTCATCACACATTGCCAGCTTTATTGCAGCAGTCTGGTCACTGATTCGCATTGGCAGTATTCCAGGGGAATCCAGCAACTCCAAATCTTTCCCAAAATGGACCCATCTTTTCGTAGAAGAAGAAAGGAGAGAATAAGTAGGAGAGAGACATCAAGTAGACATTTGATTCATCAAGATTCAAGAATTCATGAATTTATTCTTATTCTTCTTCTTTTTTTTCTTTTTTTTTTAACATTAAGAATTCATGAATTCATGCATTGAAAAGATTCCAAAACCCTCCCAATTAGAAAGAAATGTTACATAAGATATATAGTTTATACCTTTCAAAAAAAAAAAAAGGATGCATCGTTTATCATGCTTGTCCTCTCTCTCTCTCTCTATATATATATATATATTTTTCCCTTGTTCTTGACTTCTTTATTTATTTATTGTGGACATCCTACTTCGTGTGTGATGTATTGAAAAGAAAGAGCTTACTTCAACTCTCTTGTGACTCCTGGCCTGGGAGCTGCTGTGCACATTCGGCGTTTCAGCAAACGGTTAATTAGAGATGATTTACCTACATTTGGATATCCGACAATTCCAGCTCGGACCTGTTCCATGATAAAAGAATGCTCAGAAAATTGAAATAATGAAGTTACACATCAATCCCTGACCCTCAAATAGCTGAGACAGCTAAGATGGTGATCATGACACATCAATCACTGAACTAAATTTGAAAATTCTAAAAGAAGCTTCATCAATAAGGGAGACTACTGCAGCCTATGTGTTTCATGGAACATGGCCAAAGCCCATTGAGAAACAAGTATATTGTTCTTATTAAATTAAATGCTACCAAAGATTTAGAGATCCACATATGACAGCCTCAAAAGTTTGTTTCCATTTTGTTTAAATCTCCTGTTCATTAATATGTAGTATTGTGGGGGCTGTTAACAGGCTGTGGGCGGGGTTGGTTGAGGCGCACGCGTGCGCACGCACACACAGAGAGATATATATACAAATCTATACATATTACATAATGTGTGTGTATATATATATATATATATGATTGGCCCAGGCTGGCCCATCGACAGCCCAAACTAATCCATGACCTTTCTACAGGAAGAGTTGTATTCTGTAAATCAAATGGAAGCTCAATTCAATATTTTTATGTAAAAGATCAGTTGAATTATTCTAGGGGTGCATTTTTCTGTGACATTGTATCACAAGTCTGCAGCTGGATTTTGGCCAAATTCTGCATATTGAAGCGTGAGAAGACAAACCATAGAAATTTATGGGGACCTCAAGAGCTGTATAATTTCAGATATTCCAACGTGTTTTCCAGTAGCTGCTGCATGACTTCAACTACATGAGCTTGCTCAGGTTACATTTTTATTTTCTTATTTGTTTATTTCTCCGGTTATCATTGAAACAAAATGTAATAGATGGGAGGACACATTAGCTTGGGACAAAATGCATTGTTGGAAAGAACTTCAGTATTCACTGAGACAAGAGGAGATTGACCAAGCTATTGCTAGCAAGCCATCATACCATGATGATTAAAGAAACATAGGCACGGGCTCTGATACACTAAAGTGCAAGTATTAGAAAAAGCAGAAGAATACCAAGAAGGTAGAGTAACAAAATTACTTGAGAACATGCAAGAGAAACTGGTTAGGTTTGTCTCACCTGCCTCTCAAATCAGAACATCCCAGCTTGTTATGAAGGGTTTCTTTCTTTCTTTCTTTCTTTTTGACACCCTTGACAGATCACCATCATCATCATCTAAGCCTTATCCTGACTAACTGGGGTCGGCTACATGAATCCTTTCCTGCCATTCCACTCTATCAAGGGCCATAACTTCAGTTAGACCATAGGTCATCAAGTCTTTTCTTACTACCTCCACATCTTTTTGGGCCTTTCCCTTGCCCTTTTAGAGCCTTCAACTTGAATGAACTCACTCTGGCAGCCTTCACTGATAATGAGATTTTTTTTTTCCTAAAATTTTCACTACTTCGAGCTTTGCTGTCTCATATACAACTGAGCTTGCATGTAACTCATCTTTTCTTTCCAGTGGTAGAACCATCGATGCAGATGGACTGGTACCTATCCTTGATTCTTGATTCCCTGAAGTAGAAAGAGCCAAATGGGACTCATGTTCGAACCGAGCAGGACTGATCCACTGTTCCCATCATTTGGGGTGTGGGTTCCCTGATTGAAAGGCTGCGGAATTTCTTCAGATCTGAGGTGGGTTTCCTAATTTCAGGTGATTGAAGTGGGTTCCACAACTGAAAGGGGAACAAGTGGGGTAAAGGAATTGGTCGACTCATCAGGCTCATGACCTGAAGATTGCAGGTTTGAATCCTGTCCCCGCCTAAGAAAGAGTGATTTCAGAGTCTGGTAACAGAGAAAAGATCGAGAAAAAGCACCTCCCAAAGTACTTTGACGAAAGTAGGGAAAGGGTGCCTACTCGTTTTTTCGAAAGACTATAGAACCTGAAATCAACCACGGAGTCAACCAGCTTTGTGTGGTTTTTCTTGTTCATACCAACTTGGCCTGCTTTCTCTCGTGAATTAGTTGCTAAGAGGATGCATTTCTAGTGATCCATTAGATTCTTGATAACTTAACTAAAACAGGGATAGTAATCCTCTTTGGTTGAAAAAGTAAACGTGATTGGAAACTGTTGTACTTTGAGGATCTTCAGAGTACAATGAGTGAGCCCACCCATTTTTACTACAGAGAAAAAAAAAGAAAAAAAAAAGAGGAAGTTTTGATGTCTAGAAGTGCTGTCGATTAAAATTTTAGAGAGGGACAGTGCCAGTTAGACCAAAAAAATACGCTAAATATCTCAACGATATTGTATTTATGAGTTGTAACTTGTAACCAATCCTTGCCTTGTCTCTATCCTAAGAAATTGGGGTATAGAGGATCCCTTGTACCTGATCCTCAGATAACTAAATACTTTACATGTTTCCAGGTAACAAAGGCTTACACTAACAAAAGGGAAAATCTCCTTCCCTTTTGTCTTTGGCTGGTTGGTTTTTGTCCTATGGAAAGGTAGCAACCTTTTTTGTGGAGGTTGTGACAAGGACTAGATGGGGCGGGAATTGTTCGACATACAGACTTTCAAGACGTATCAATGAAAACCATATATGTTTCTTAAAGATGGCTCCTCCCTGCATACTGATATTTCCTTTAAATTCACAGAATCCTTATGTTCCAGATCATAAATTTGCAAGTTGGTGCATTTCTTCTTCTTCTTTCTGTACAGAAACACCTCTCAAAACAGAACAGTTTGCCATAATAACTTGATGGAAGGTTTAATAATTTAGTGATGGAACCATCCCTTCCTGACATGTGCCAATGCCATAATATATATGAGTTAGCATAAGATGACTTCATCTCAGACATCAGCACATGTATAAATATAGTTGGATCCTGTACAGATTCCTTTTGAAATTTCAAGAATGAAAGAAGAATTTGTCCAATTAATCTTCACAGGAACATGCAAATTGGCAACACATTTGACAACGGCAAAATTCTTGGTCACTGTAAGAACAATAAAGAAGCATCATAGAAGTGTCCAGTAATTCAAGATCTCAGAAAACCTCACCGGACGAGGAAGGAGTCCTTTTGCTCTACGTTTAACATTCACACCAATGGCTAATGACTTTGCTAGCCTTCCTAGTTTCATAGTGCCCTGCAATTCACCAATGAATCAGCACACAATTATGCAGTGCAGAAATTGAACAACTTGAAATTGAGAGTGTGTTTTCCAAATACCATCCCAAGCTGCCCATTGGCAAAAACAACCTTCACTCCCTGCCTTGAGAAATAAGTGGCCCATGCATTTCTGTCAGCAGTGGATATCATATCTTCTCTATTCAAAACTAAAATCCTTTTCCTATTACCGAGCCACAAGTCCATCTGCTCAATCAAAATGTTATTCGGGAGGCTTAGTTCAAGATATTCATAGGCATAATCAATTTGCAGGCTCAACCAGTACAGATGAAACAGAGAACCTAATAATAAAATGATGACGATGACGAAGACGATATGATGATAATAATATACACAAATTAACCTGTGGATGACTTGTGGCCATGGGAATCCTTGCATCTCGAACCTCTATGACAACATCCATCAACTTGAGTTGGTCTTTGAGTTCCTTTTCTGTTTTTGCAATATGACCAGGATACCACTGCAGAAATTTGATACCAGACGAGGACAGAGTTGTCAGGCATATTATAGAAAGAATTACATGCTTGCAGATGGCAATGGAATCTCATATTATCAAGTACTGCCACATGATCAGTTGCAAAAGCTCACACCTTGTTTGTACCTGCACAGGACGCAGCGGCTTTGTCCAGTGATAGAGATCTGCTTCTAAATCAATCCAATCAAGTTCTCCTTGGCCATCCCCGGATACGTTACCACTAAGTTTGGCATTTTCTTTGTGGTACCAACTTGGAACCTTTCCACCAGCAATCTGCAGAGTTTTCCATCTAAATTATATTTTCATTGCCATTGAAAGATGAAAATAGATCTAGTAGAGGTAGCCTACGATGAATGTCATGTTTCCTACAAATTTAAACAAACATGGGAGCAGTTCAGACAGACCAACTGAAGGCTGTCATTGCTCCAATACCAAGAAGATGTTACCAACATTGACCCACTGTAACTGAAGGCAGCTTCAGGTGGCTAACATATACAGCAAATCACATTCCGTAGGGATGTCCCCTGATTGCTTGGTAAATTTTGATGACCAGCAGCCTACCTGATATCAACCCCCCACCTGCACTGGGGACCTGTCGGCACATTGCTGGCCATGGTGTGCCATAAAGGTAACGGTGGCAACCATTACACGTTACGGGGTCATAAAGGCTGTAACAGCCATAAAGGCTATTACAGCCCCCGTAATAGCCCGTTATGACCCCCGCAAAGGCCGTAATGGCCCTGTAATGATCTATTACAGGGCCAATACAGTTTTTTTTTGGGTTTTTTTTCAATTTAGAGAGAGAGAGAGAGAAGAGAGAGAGAGAGAGAGAGAGAGAGAGAGAGAGAGAGAGAGAGAAAGAGAGAGAGAGAGAGAGAGAGAGAGAGAGAGAGAGAGAGAGACTGTAACAATCAATGCGGCCCCCATAATGGCTATTACACCCTGTATCGTAAGGGTAACGGTGGTGGCTGTTACAGCCATCGTTACCATTACGGAATACCTTGTTGCTGGCAGGCGGAGTTAACATAAAGGTATGCATGCATGTGTGATCATTATCGTATCCTTGCCGAGCTAGGATAAGCTTTTACAAACCTTGTTTCGCCAAAAATAATAATCCTAAGGTCCTATTTTCCATTAGTGAAAAAACCTTCATATCCCTCGTCCTACACATCTAATGGTCAGAATGGAACTCACATACACATCACAGTGGGCCCCGTCAAAAATCAAAGGTGGGTGTCCCATGAAATTCCTTTCTTTAATATATATGAACAAAAAGGGAAAAGGTATTATGAGGTTGGCCGTGTGGAACTTCCCATGAGATTGAGTTATGTGGCCCCACCTTGGACATCCACCCCATCAATCAGATGCACCCTTCCATGGTGGGTGAAGGGCCTAAATATCAACCCAATCCATGACTTAGGTGGGCCACACCACGGACAACAGTTAAGAGTGGATGCCCACCCATTGAAACCTTCATGATTGCTTATATGGCCGTTTGAGATGAGGTTCAGACATTTAACCATCCATCAAGTGTCCCACTTGAATGAGGAGTCACACCAAATTTCAGGCCATTCCAAAACTTAGGTGAGCCCCACCAAGTGCTTTTAGATGTTTTAGGCATGATTTCACATGGTTTCAGATGGTGTAGCCCACCTGAGTTCCAAATATGGCTGATTTTTGGGACATCCCATTACCTAGAGTGGACCGCACCAAATGCACGGTGGGGCCCACATAGTTCGACCTCATGGTAAGCTCCCATGAGGTCAACCTCATAGTACCTTTTCCCTAGTAGAAATATTTATTTTTTTGGGAATGGTTGGAAGAGGGACTCCGCCCTTGATTTTTTATGGGCCCCACCATAATGTTTATGTGAAATCCACTCTAACCATTAGATATGTAATCCCATGTTAAGTCTACGGCAAAAAAATCAGGTTGACTCACGATTCAAGTGGGACACACCAAAGGAAGCAATTGGGAGAGAGACGTCCACCCTTAATTTTTACAAGGTCCACTGTAATGATTACATGAAATCCACTCCAACCATTAGATGCCACACCAAAATTTAGGCAAGGACCCCAAAATCAGGCCCATCTGCGATTCATGTGAGCCACACCAAGGGAAACAATTTGGAGGGTGAGTGTTGCCTTGTGCACTATTTGCAATCGTGGGGTCCACTTGAATCATGGATGGAGCTGAGTTTTGGATGATGCACCTATTGGTTGGCATGGATTTCGGATAGACATCATGGTGGGGCCCACCTGCGCAAGCCACAATCCCTTTGCTTGCATCACCAACCCGAACCACCCATTAATCAATCGGATGGAAGGTACCCCAATGATAATTACTTGGATTGATGAGGTAACCTATTCAAAACTTTTTTGAAAGGTATTAGAATATAAATTCCATATGAATTACGTACTTTTTTGTAAAATACCCTTTTATCAATGATGTTGGAGTCCATGGATATTTATATAGTATTAAGACATTTGAAGTGAAAGAAGCTTTGAGAAAGAGGTTTGGAACCAAATAGTATACCACTAGAGGTTTGAAAGTGTGTTATTTTGGTTGACAAAGTTGTTCAATAAAACTATACGATTAACGAAAATGGCAGACAAATGGAGGAAAAGTACCGTGGTACCTATTTATACAAATAAAAGAGAAATAAGAGTTGCACTAACTATCATGGGATCAAACTTATAAGCTATAGTATGAAACTTTGGGAAAGAATGATTGAACAAAGACCAAGGTATGAGATGAATGTATCAGAAAATCAATTTGGTTCCATGCTAGGGAGGTTTGCCACTGAAGTTATTTTCTTCTGATGGAGAAATATAGGGAGAGGAGGAAGGATCTCCACATGATCTTTATTGAATTAGAGAAAGCCTACAATAGGGTTTCTAAAGAGTTAATCAGGTGAATATTGGGAAAGAAAGGAGGTTCAAGAGGATATATTGACATGATTAAGGCTATGTATGAGGGAGTGGTAACAAATGCGAGGACCACTAGAGGAGAGACAAGTGAGTTCCCAATTATTGTAGGCTTGCACTAGGGTTTGACATTGAGCTCATACCTTTTCACATCGGTTATAGATGAGTTAACAAGACATTTACGACAAGAGATCCCATGGAGTATGCTATTTGCAATTCACATAGTTTTGATTGACAAGGGAGGGCATGGATACAAAGCTAGATTTATAGAGGGGTGCTTTAAAATCTAAAGGATTTAAAATTAGTCGGACTAAATCTAAACTAGAGTATATGGAGGGCAATTTTAGTAACAACAGGAGTGGAAACAAGGAATTCGTTGGTTATTGACCAAGAAGCTTCCCAAAATGACCATTTCCAATATCTTGGGTCAATAATTCTTGAGTGCAAAGAGTGAGAAGGATGTTGCCCATCAAATTCAAGCAAGGTGAAAGAAATGAAGACGTGTCTGGAGTTTTACATGATAGTCATGTACAACACAAACTTTGTAGTCCAATGGGCTTCCTGTATAAGCTTAGTACAAGATTGTAATTTTTCTTTCTTGTTTAGGCTAGGGGTGCACATCGAACCGGTAGAACCACCGGAACCGAACAAACGGTCCGGTTTGGTCCAGTTCTAGAGTGCACCGGTTCCAAAAATTAAAGAACAGTTTAGTTCGGTTTGGTTCCGGTTTGGGGGTATGTAGAAGTGAACCAAACCATGGATCCAAACCATGAATCTAAACAGTGGATCCGAACTTGGAACCGAACCTGGAATTGTGAGTTTACAATATATTTTAGTTGTATATTTGACTCATGATTTATGGTTTACAATGCACCCTTTTCTTATTTTCATAAATGTATTTTTTCATAGCATATACAATATCTAAATCATTCATCAAGTGGATCACAACACAAACAGACATGTTCTAAATTATAAAATAGAACATGCAATTGGGTCGGATTATAAAAAGCCCAGAACCGTGGAACCAAACCGGTTTTCATGGTCTAGTTCCGGTTCAGTTCTAGGGTACTAACGGTCCGGTTCTGGTTCCGAAAATCCTGGAACCATAAGGAACGGTTCGGTACCGGTTTCACCCCAAAACCGGACCGAACTGAACTGAACTGTGTGCACCCCTAGCTTATGCTGTCATTCTTTGCATCTCCTTAGCACCTTTTCAATAAATTTATTTGTTAACCCTAATAAATAAAACACACACACACAAACTGAAAGTGAAAGTGGATTTTTATAGGATAGCTACCAGATGCCTTATAAGATAGAATGTTGGACAGTTGAGGAATAACAAGCTCATAAGATGAGTAGAGTTGAGATAAGGATATTGAGTTGGATGAGCGGCAACACAAGGAAGGCTTGAATTAGAAATGAGTGCATTCGAGGGAAATCAGTAGTAGCACCAATACGTAATAAGATGAGGGAGAATAGACTTGGGAGCCATTTAGTAAATTGAAAGTTAAGGTCTGAAAATTAATTTAAGTGCTAAATTTAGTAGTTAGAAGTACTGAAAAATTCAGCACTTTAAGTTGGTCCACCTACAATTTGGATCAACCTCTTTTGTCTCAGCTGGCAAAATAGATGGATGGTGTGGATAAAACACATAAATCATGGTGGGGCTCACAAAAAACTGTCATTTACAATCCATGTAACCTACCTCTATATGCCATTCCCTAGGCCATCAAAAAAAATAAAAAAATGAGATGGCATGCGTGGATGTCTATGTGAAATCCACATTGTCCCACCATTTTGCTAGCTTATTTTAGGGCATGAGCCCAAAAATGAGGCAAATCCACATCTCAAGTGGACCACACCGTAGCAAAACAGTGGTAATTGAACGTGCACCATTAAAAACTTCTTGGGGCCACAAAAGTTTTTGGATTAAGCTAATGTTTGTGTGACCTACTCAATAGATTGGATGGAAAATAAACACTACAGTGGGCCCTAAGAAGTTTTTAATGGTGGACGTTCAATCACCACTTTTCCTGTGTTTTGGTCCATCTGTGATTTGGATTGACCTCTTTTTTGGTCTCATGCCCTAAAATAAGCTGAAAAAATGGATGGGCAGCATGGAAAAACACAAATTATCGCGGCGGTGGGGGGGGTTGTCCATAGAGCACTGTCATGAACAATCCATGCAACCTAAGTATGCCACCCCCCTCATAAGCAATCCACTTGAGGATTGTATATGCGTTCTAGGCCATCCCAAAAAAATAAGATGGCCACGCCGTCCCACCAAATTTCTATCTTATTTTAGGGCATAAGCAAAAAAATGAGACAGATCCAAATCTCAGGTAGACCACACCACAAGAAATTGTGGTGTAATTGAACGCCTATCATTAAAAACTTCTTGGGGGCCACAAAAGTTTTGGATGAAGTTGATATCTGTGTTTTTCCCTTCATCTAGGTCTGTGTGATCTAATCAACAAGTTGGATGGCAAATAAACATTACAACGGGCCCTAGGAAGTTTTTAATGGGAGGTGTTCAATCACCATTGTTTTCCTATGGTGTGGTCCACCTGAGATTTGGATTTGCCTCATTTTTGGGCTCATGCCTTAAAATAATTATCGAAAATGGATGGATGACATGGATAAAACACATACATTATGGTAGGGCCCGCAAAGCACCGTCCAGTAACCACCTCGCTACTGGCAGTGTCAATAGGCAATCTGCATCCACAATGGACCTGAAATTCCCACGACAGCCTATCGTTGCGGTAGAAACTAGGTGGGGCCCACTGTAACGTTTGTGAGAAATCCACCCTGTCCATCCGTTTTTCGAACTCATTTTAGGACATAAAACCAAAAATGTTGAGGATCAAGAACTCAAGTGGACCACATGAGAGGAAAAAAAAAAAAATGGGGAAAGAAATCCCTACCATGGAAATCTTCTTGGAGCCCACCTTGATGTTTATATGCCATCCAAACCGTTCACAAGGTCATTCCCATGGGATGAACCTAGAACACACACACACACACACACAAACACACACACAAAAGGAAGCTTGATACAAAACTCTTGTGGCCCTACAAATGTCTCAACGGTAGTTGTCCAATCTGCATGGTTTCCTCTCGTGTGGCCCACTTAAGTTCCAGATCCCCCTCATTTTTGGTCTGTTGTCCTAGAATGGGTTTGAAAAACAAATGGATAGGGTGGATTTCTCACAAACATAACAGTGGGCCCAACCTAGCTTCCGAGTGTAGGAACTTCCTGCGGCAGGCCTATAAATCTGTGCCCGTCCGCAAATCACGTCAGTCGTCAACCCGCTATCGTGTTGACGTGGCAAAGTTCTCTCAGCCCCACCATGATGTATGTGTTAGATTTAGACCGTCCATCCATTTTTTAAAATCATTTTATGTCGTGAGCCCAGGCAGATCCCAAGCTCAAATGGACCATACCATAGAAAATAATGGGGACTGAACATTTACCATTGAAAACTTATTTGGGGCCATTGAGGTTTTGGATCAAGCTGATATTTGTGTTTTCCCTTCATCCAGGTCTGTGACCTTACGAATAGATTTGATGGCAAATAAACATCATGGTGGCCCTGGGAAGGTTTCAATAGTGGGCGTCATTTTCCCCACAACTTTCTTTGACATGGTCCACTTGAGCTTTGGGTCTGCCTCATTTTTTGGCTCATGCCCTAAAATGATCTGGCAAAATGGATGGACAATTTGGATATAACACATGCATCATGATGGGGGCAAAAAGGTTTGTCATGTCAACACAGCTTCTCCCCCACATAATTAGTCCCATCAAAGCTTGCATTGGAAGTTAATAGAAGGGTAAAGTCGTCATTTAGAAAAAAAAAAATCAAAATCACTTACTACTTTCCACGTTAAGTGTTATGCGAAAGGAAACTTAAAAGAAACCCCATTTTTTCAGTGAAAATCTGAATTAAGCATTTCATTTTTTGAATTTGCCAAACAGCTAAAATCACTGAAAATAGCCCATTTTAGTGATAAGTGCAGAAAATAAGTTTTATCAAACAGGCCTTTAGATGGTTTTGGTTATGTGAAACAAAGACCAAGAACTAAACAGGTTAAAAAGCAATGAGTTGGTAAAATTTTAAGGCTCCAAAAGGGCAAGGGAAGGCTCAAAAGGACATGGGTGGAAGTAGTAAGAAAAGATTTGATGACCTATGGTCTAATTGAAGTTATAGCCCTTGATAAAGTGGCATCGCGAAACAAAAGTCATGTAGCTAGCCTTAATTAATTGGGATAAGGCTTAGATTATTATAATCATCAGGACTAACCATAGGTAGTTTTGGATGACATCATTTTTGATTCGACCCTTCCCAATCTTCCCACACCCATGTCAACATCCTCATCTCTACAGCACTCATCATTTGCTCGTGTTGCCACTTTGCTCAATACTTGGGTTGAATAGTTATCTTGTAAAATTTCCCTTTAGTTTCATTAGCATGCAATGATCACACAACACTCTAAAGCATATCTCCACTTCATGCAACCAACTCTAATTTTATTGAAAACATCTTCCTCAATCGTTCTATCATTTTGAATAGTTGGAGCCAAAATAACGAAACAAATAAATTTAAGGAATCTTCTAGTCATCGATTTTAAACTAAAGTTTCACATCTTTGACTATTACTACTAATATACCATCTCTTTCTTGGTTGTAATAATCTTTAAACCTTTAGACTCCAAACTCAAACCTTTAAATCAACATTGCCAACTCTTGTCTCATAGAGCAACACTACCTCATCTACAGGCAACCAACACAAAGGGATCCATTTAGAATAGCTCATTAATTTATCTAAAACGAGTAGAAAAAGGCAAGGGCTTAATGGGCGCCCCTGACGAAGCCCTACTGCAACAAGAAATCATCCATCCCACTACAAGTCATTTTCTCTTGTAACAAGCCTCTAATTCATGACTCTAATAATGTCAATACATCTTCTGGAGACCCCACTGCTCCTTAATATTGATCACATAACCTCCCACTTATCCATCATAAGCTCTCTCTAAGTTAATAAAAACCATGTCTAGATTCTTCTTCCATCTATGTTTTTCAATCAATTGCCCGTAGCTTTGGTTGGTGATCTCCTTGACATGAAGCCAAATTAATTCCCTAATATCCTTGTTTCTCGTCATAGTCGTGACTCGACCACCCTCTCCTAGAGCTTCATAGCAAGGTTACCTAGATTGTGGGTTTCTTTGGTACGTGGTATGCTACCTCCGCCAATGCATCGTATGCTAGGGGTAGGATCATGTGTGTCACTCCAATACATACATTACATAAGAAATATAGTTTTATACATGAACTCAAATTGCAGTTTATATGTGAAATAATGAATGTAACTATTTAGATCCCACATGCATATATTATAAGTAATAACTAAATAAATGGAAATATAAATCTCTAAATTGTAAAAGAAATTTGCAGTAATTTATGCAATAGTAAGGACTGTAACTTCAGATCGCTAAAAATAGCAATCTAGATCGCAAATGACCCATAATCTAAAACACTCGATCTAGAATGGAAAACAGGGGGTGACTCAATAAGTTTGACCCCTCAACAGTTGGTGTACTTGGTTCAATCACCACCACCACCACCCTCAAGTTTCATGTGTTTGATCCCCTCAACCAGAGCTAATTTAGCTTCCATAAGCCCATCCCTAACCTTCACCATTTTATTCTTTGAGTCCTTATCTAGAACTATCCTTTTTCCCCTCCATATTCCTAGTAGTATCCATTTGTGTATACTACTTCTAGCCATCACCGATCACTTTGGCTTTTGCTCTTTTCCACTTTATCTTATATATTCATGCTTTTTCAACCCTCCTCTACGTTGTATCCACCAACTCCGTGCTTTTACCTTATAAAATTCCAACGTTCCAAGTGGTGAGGCAAATTTTCCTCATCTAGTTTATTTTTTATCCATACTTGTGCCATAAGATGAAGGAACCATTGTCCATTTTCCACCATAACCAAGCATTGATGCAATGTGTTGCTTCTGAAGGAAGACACTACCCACCCTCACACGCTTGAATGAAACAGCCTGTGTGACCATGGAGAAGAGTCCATGGAGGATTGCAGATATGGTTGACGAGGCCATGTGTGCAGAGGGAGGCAGGTGGCTTTCTCACATGTGGGAAGAGAGGCAAACAACATCGTTGATGCGCTTGCTGAAGAGGGAGCATCAAGATCTCAGATATTGATTCTTGATAGTGATTTGTAAAGTTGTTATGATTTGATCATAGTGAGTTGTAGACATGCAATGCAACTGTTATCTAAATTGCAGTGGTCAGGGCAGTCCACCTGCTGTTGTATTAGTATCTCTTCTCCTTTATTAATATCCAGATTACACACACACACACACACACACACACACACACACACACACACACACACCCTCCCCCCCAACAAAAAAAAAAAAAAAAGGATATTAAATACAATGACCAAAAATGGTTCAAAAATGCATCTTCATAACACTATAGTGGTCAATCGTGAAAGCAAGGGGTGTAGAAAGCAGATGTCTAAGATCCTAAGGGCCTGTTTGGATGCCACTCATCTCATTTTAGTTAACAAGAATTATGCATTAGTGGTTTTTTGTAGGGCTTAAAAATAATTTGATAACCAACAGTTTATATAAGGCTGTGTTTGGTTGCACCAAATATCATTATATTTCGTGATTATCATTTATCAATCTAATATGGTGCAAATTTTCATGATATCTCATGAAAGAGATGCACTCTAGTGGTAACAGTACCATCATAGCTTATGGTGGTACTGGGCTGTTGTAACTTGTATGGCCCACACGATGCATGTATGGCATCCAACCCATCCATTTGATGAGTCTCCACCTTTGGCCTTAAGCCCAAAAATGAGACTGATCCAAAACTCGGGTCGACCACACCACGAGGAAGAATTTAACAGGGGACGCCAAACATTGATTTGTGTGTTGTGTATATGGAATAAGGCCATTCAAACCAAGGTATAACATAACGGTATCATCCAGCATATCAGTCAACTTGATGGCCGATAAGATGCAAACTAGTTTGGCACGGTATCAGCTGATACAGCCATATAACAAATGGCCTTTTCTAGGAAAAATATCTCAAAAATTATTGGCAAAATTCTATAAAATAAATAAATTTTTTTTTTTAAATGTGAGGATCTCAATTTTTTTTTTTTTTTTTTGGGACATGCATTTGATGGTGCAACGAGCCATTCTTTAGTAAGAATGTTGTTTGTCAGCAGTGTCAGCTTGAAATAATGAAAATCAACCAGACAGGCCCTAATTGAACGCAAATCAAGCATGATTTCGTGGATTAGGGTCCGAAATCTCTAAATAAAACACAGAAAGATGGAAAATGAAAAAGGTGATGGTTTAACCCAATGTTGTCAAAATCGTTATCGTATCGCAAATCATAGTAGAGGTTGAATCGTATCAAATCACAAATCGTAAGAATTTTTACAATTTTCTTAAAATTTTGAAAAATATGAAAAATATAAATAAATAGATTATTATTTTTAACTCATAAATATTCCTTTTGCCATCAATGTGCACCAAGTAATACCATGCCATGATAGTGTTCAAGGATTCTTATTCCTGTATTTTGTTGTCTTTTAAGAAATTTCACTTTAAAAAAAACATATGAGGGTCCTTTATTAATTTATGTTCTTGTTACCTTTCTTGAATGTAGAATCACGGTGGAAAAGCAGCCTTTGATACTGTAGACCGACGAAAAAAGATATTTTGATTTCTAAACATCATTATATAATACATATAAGTCAACATATGATCATAACCATCCATAAAACATTACAAGTAAGTGAGTCATACATTAATTTGGTGTTTCGACTACTTAATAAGTAAGAAATCACAAAAAAGCTATATGATTTAAAGTTGAAGAGAATATATATCATTGAGTCCTATAAACAACAAATTATAAAATAATTTACCTTTTCTAAATGATTTCTAAAGCCCCCGCCAATTTAAAAACATAAAATGAAAGTCAAGAGAAGCTTGAAATAGAAGAGAACAAGTATAATTTGAACAGTAAATTGCAGGATTTAGATCATAGAATTGTAGGATTCATATAAAAAGGGATTCAAGGTTGGGATTCAAATCATTTTTCTTAAGTTTCGACTAAAATCGTATATCGCAAATTGTAAATCATAGGATTTTGACAATACCGGTTTAACCCTTCTTATGATATTTTCCAAGTATGGTCCATAATGCTTTGGTTCATCAAATTCCACTCAAATTTTGTGTCCTCAAAATATTCATAAATCTAGTTTAATAGCAGTTTCCAAGCTTCCTTCATGGTTGAAATGAATAAAAAATGAAAAAAAATAAAATTTGCGAGAAATTTTGAAAATTATAAAAATTAAAAAATTAAAAAAAAATCATAACGAGCCTTTCATGGTCATATAAGCCTGTAACAGCTATATTGGCCATATAACAGTGCCGATACAAATCATATTGGCTCGTATTAGATGATACAACTCGTTTTTATCATAACGGACCGAGTCACACCTAAATCATGCAACAGGGATGATCATTTCCTTTATGTAACGGCCAATAGGGCCATAATGTAACCATTTTTCAATACCATGATTCAGACACTTCATCTGACTTGAATGAAGGGTGAGCCAAAAATCAAGCGGCTTGGCATTGCAAGTGAACCCAAGTGCAAATCAAGGGTGGGTATCTGTTACATGCATGGCCCATAAATGTCAACACGTCACAAGATAGGGACCCTTGGTTGAATTAGGAAATTATTTGAATTTTAGTTGCTTACATTTAGGAGGTTTAGTAGCATCATTTAAATATTTGAATTATGGTTGCTTATGTTTAGGAGGATTAGTAGCTTCATTTGAATTCAAATTGCCTTTCCTAAATGGTAGGAAATAATCTATAAATTAGGTGGTTGCTATTGGAAAATCTAATGAAAAATTATTCCTTATGAAAGTTATCTCTTTCTTTTCTTCTCTATTTTAAAAATTGCAATGTTGTGCCCACCGTTAAGGAGCTCGAAGGTGAGATTGGTGACTTGAAGGCCCTTTTGTCAAGACTTGATGCAAACTTGGATAAGATTGCCCTCTAGGTGAAATCATCCAATGAATAGTGGAGCCAGGAAATCGATAGCCTTAAAAATAATGAAGGTAGTAATTCTTGACATTGGAATTCCAAAGATGGTGCACGTCCTACAAGATCCACGGTTTTCCAAGGACAGACGGTCTGTGTCAAGTTCCTGAAATTTGATGGCCAGGACCCAACTGGTTGGGTTTGTGTGGCCAAGCAATTGCAACACTACAACATTTTTTATGATGAAATGGTGCAACTCACCTCTATTCATCTCATCGACGATGCGATTGAATGGTACCAATGGGTCAGACAAACCATGGGTGAATATCATGGAGTCAATTCATTCAAGTCATTTGTCTCCAATTTGGTTTGTTGGACTATGACAATCTGGGAAGCATGCTCTCTAAACAATGACAAACAGATACGGTCTCCAACTATCACGCTCAGTTTGAAAAGTATTTGAACCAGGTGAGACAGTCACCCAAATCTTAGTTGATCAGTTTCTTCATCTCCAGATTACAGGATGAGATCCAGGTAGGAGTTTGGACGTTGCAACCAAATAACTTGGGGTATGCCTACCAGTTGGCGTCATTTGAGGAAGACCAACTTGCAATGCAATGGCGTGTCTCCAAAGCCCCACCTTCGACAATAAAATCAGACATGAATCATGACACCCTGAGCCAAAGCAAGCCTGTAACTAAGTGGCTAACACTGGCAGAAATTATAGAATGACAGAAGATGGGCTTATGTTACAATTGCGATGTGCAGTTCACACCTGGCCATCAATGCCAAGCCCAACTCATCATCATTATCAGGTTCAACGCAGTAAATGATGAACAAACTGTCGAAGACAGAGGCAAACAACCACAAGTGTCCGTTTGCGCCATGGATGGATCAGGCTTCAACCCTTGAGGATAAGGGTTTTATATGGGGGAGGAAATGTTACATGCATGGCTCATACACGTCGGCACATCACAGTATAGTGGCCCTTGGTTGAATTAGAATTAGAATCTTATTTAAATATTTGGATTTCAGTGGATTATGTTTAAGAGGATTAATAGCATCATTTGAATATTTGAATTTTGGTGCTTATGTTTAAGAGGATTAGTAGCCTAATTTTCTTTTCCAAATGGTAGGAAATAATCTATAAATTTGGCAGTTTCTACAGAAAAATTATTCCTTCTGAGATTTATCGCTTTATTTTCTTTTTTATCTTAAAATTTGCAACATTATGATCTTACTATCTTTGATCATAAGTGTCCCCTCCCAACCGTTTGAGTGAGCTGTGGCCCACCTGATTCATGAATTGGGTTGATTTTTGGGCCCTGAGGGTGACATCAGGTGATGGATCTGATGGACGAGTTGGATATCGTGCAATAATTTCGTGAGCCCCACAACAGCCCACTACCACCATTAAGGTATGGTAGTGCCGTTACCACTGGGGGTCCACTATTCGTGAAATTCGGTGCAACCAAACACACCCTAAACTATAATCTCTGATACATAATTAACTAAAATGAGATGAAATCATTTTTAAGTGGCAACCAAACAGGCCCTAGATCTGTAAATGAAGATTGGATGGGGATGAAATGAAGAGAGAGAGAGAGAGTATCATTTCAAATGCATTGTATGTAGTACCTGAAGAATGGTAGAGGATGGAGGTGGTGATGCGGCGGCGGCTGCTGCTGCAAGGGCTGTGGGGCCCACCTTGCTTCTGACCCGCAGGGGATGACGATGATGGATGGTGGTGAGGGCGTTGGGCATCCAAACGGCTGGAGCTTGGACGACCATCCCTTCTTTCCCTCGCACTTACTAATTACACAACCTAGATACACTTCATTAGAATTTAGAATGAACAGATAAAGCTGGCTGTGAACTAAGTTACTAGTTCACCACCGTTTAGCTTGTGATTATGCAATCTGCATTAGAAGTTGTAAAAATGTATGGCCATCCGGACCGTTCAAATCCAGGGCTCTGTTTCATCTGATATGGATCGTTGTGTTAGACTGCCGATGATTTTTCTAGCCATCACTTGATGGCTTCCTGTTAGACGGTTAGGATCGCTTGCTCCTTATCCATCGTTTTAAGATTTGGATAGGTCCCATGAGACTATAGGTGGCCCGGATATGGTAGTGCCTAATCGGTTCTATACGTTCTCGAATTGTGAAGTGTAGCTCTGGAAAAGATCCGTGGGCACACCACGGTGTATTTGTTTTATCCACGCCATCCATCCAATGTTATTAGGTCACACGTTACTGGACACGGATATATATATATATATATATATATATATATATATATATATATATATATAGAGTCATGCTCCCCTGCGCACCTTTGCACGTGTGCCATGGGTGTCTAATCTGAACGGTTCATGTGATGCGGAATTCCATGAAACCTCATGTCACAAATTTTCATCCCAATCTAAAATTCTGGTGGGCCAGAGCAAAGAGAAATACAGATCAAGGGAGAAAATTGTTTTCATTTTTCATGGCCCATCAAGTTTTAGATCAAAGTAAACCTTCGGCCTTGGGGGTTTCACGAGGTGTTGTTTCACATGAACGGTTCAGAATTTGGACTCAAATCACGTATGATGAGTTTTCTAACAAGTTCATACGTAGTACGTAAGAACCAGTTCGCAGGTGAGCGTTCCGCTATATATATATATATATATATATATATATTGTTAGAAATTGTTGTTTGGATACACCAAAAAATATAAAAATAAATGTACAAAAAAATATTTCACTAGGCTAAATCACGTATAAAATACGTTGTTGTTAAAGCATGATTCGCCTCCTTATCGACCACTGATGGGTTACAGGTGAATTGCTTCCAGGATAACACAAGCCTTATTTGGATCCAGCGTGCAACAATCACGATGGGTCCACTATGGAACAGTTTTAATGTAGCAAATCTATTCTGGCAGACTCAGACCATAGAGATGTTCATAGTATTCTATAATAGAGATTTGGATTTGTATCTGATTTGATGGGAGAGATGGTGTTGAGATGATGAAATGGTCTAATGTATATAGGCATCAAGTAGTGGACCATTGCTAGACGGCCATCAATGGTTCAGAACGTTTGGAAAAAAATTTTGACCGTTAATCATTAACTCCAGCCGTTTCTGGTCGTTGGATCAAAGGATCTAACTATTGGATCATCATGGTCCGTCCATTTTCGAACCGTTTGGCTTTCGAGGTAGAGAGTCATTTTCAGAAACTATTGAACGTTTCAGATTTATGATCTGACCGTTCTCAGTCTCTTATAAAACTCAGACCATTTCAGACCCCACCGCACACAGGCACTAACCAGACCTATCGCACCGTCTTGCGATGGTGCGCGAGGGAGCGACAATACGATGCACACGTGCGAAGTGTAAAGTGCGTCATTTAGCGCCACTACAGCCACTGCAGCCACACTGCCCACACCCACGCTCGTGCCCGTGCCCAAGCGCAAGCGCGCGCATGCATGCGTGTGTTCCAGTGCTATGCACTGGAACATGCAACTCGAGTATCACCTCCTTCAAAAACTCAAAGTAAGAATACTCTTCACAAGATCTCATATAAACCACACAACTTTTCTTTACTTTCCAATGTAGGACAAAGCACACACACTGCACTTTTTAATTCAAAATTTCAAAAAGTGTTTTGGCAGAAAATTCCTGAAATTTTTGAAAATTCGAATTTTCAATTTTTCAAAAAACCACTGATTTTCAACAATTCTCCACTGGTTTTTTTTAAAATAATGAAAATTCTGTTAGAATAATAATAGTTATTTACATAAAGAAATATATTTCGCGATTTGAATCTTTCATTAGTGTAAGTATTTTAAAGTTATTTATAAATTTCTGGTTGTCGCAGCATTGAACCAATTATTCATATATGACATAACCGAAAATACTACACACATAATAGCTCATGCGTTATGTGTTCCTTCATAATCTCATTTAGTGCTTTTAATGGCCATATGCTTATCCTGTTTCATGAACGATTCCAAGATAACTCTAATTCTTATGAGAAGTAGCACCACTTCTACGTTTACATAGGTGAAATCCTTCGAGCCTTTCCTTTAAAACACTTGTCCTGTTTGATTGGACTTCATTAAGATTTTATGTGAGACTCGACCCGAGTTCGCATGTGTGTATGCATGTGTGTGAGTATGTATCTCGTTTATTTTGGTCCTGCGGTCCTACCGGTCAAATTTCGGTGACCCACAACCCTCGGATAGCATTTGCGGTCATCCTTGAGTTCGTTCATGCAGACTCGACTCGGATTGACTCGAGACCTATGCTATTGTGACCGCTTTATCGCCGCGGTTCCAACGCCCCGTTTCGTGTACAAATCCGATATGTCCATCAAAAGTTATGGACCGCGCATCATTTGGACTGTTGATCGCCTTTTTGGTAGGACCCACATGATTTACACATTTTCCCATGTGCACCTTTGCCAATGGTGATGATATCTCCATTTCCATGATGACCTATGGCCTAGTATATGGACTTATAGCCACCAAGCATGAGATTTCTTTCTCCAACAAATAATCAGGAGTTGTTTTTTTCAATGCAATCATGAGCTACCCTACCCCATGAGTACTTAAGTGTTTCTCTTTTCAAAGCTCACCTTTTTCTAAGAAATTCCATCATTTCACTTCTACGACTCTCCCATCTCTCTCCATCTTTCTTCATTTCTCTCCTCTTCTTTGCAAAAGGTCCTCCAACGTCTACCATTGCTGAAATTTTTAGCCCCTTTCCCTCTCTTTTTCCTCTAAATCTAACCATAAAAAACCTATCATCACCATAAAATCTTTTTCCTTGAAGCTTGAGGAGTATAGTGGTTGAAGAATCTTGAAAATCCATCATATGGGTGAGCATGTAAAATATATTTTATTGCTTTTCTTCATAGATCTTTTGTTGTTTCATATGGAAAGTGAAGGACTCACCACATCAATGGTGGAGGTCCTACACCACTCCTTGGATGTGGTTTTTAACCACTACTTGCATGCATGTAATCTTAAAGGGGCCATTCACTATGAACCCCATCTTGATGAGTTTTTCCCTTCATCTATGCATCATGGGTCATCTAGACCTTAGATTCCTAGCTAGTGCCCATGCATGTATGAGATTCTCTTTGATCTTACATGTACATGTTGTTTCATTCAATGTGGAGGGTTCGTAGTAGCGGAGCCCTTCCTATAGTTGACATGTTTCATCTTTTCTTCTCTACTCCCCCTTCTATGGTTTGGATGTGATGATTGTGTGGCCCACTTGATGTGCCAAGTAATCAGGATTTTTAGATTTTTGGGACTTCCACGCCCAAGTTGTTGGACACCGAGGCTCAACTATGTTGCCTAATTTTGTTGCTTGATTTGGAAGGCCTTTGGGCCTGATTTCTTCGATTATCTTGGAAGGAGCTTAGGCCTGAGGGTTGCGTGACACATCAGGGTGGACCACACCTTGTGGAATCTGTGATTTATTTCCCATTTATTAATTTTATGAGTTGATCTAGACAACAACATGTTTCTGTCCAGATTGTTGGAATTGTTTTTTATGTTGTAATGTATGGGATGTAGGCATTGTTTGTGTCTTCTTTTTCCCTGATTTACTAAAATTTTCTTTGAGGTGTGGACCCCAACTAAAGTATATTAAACCTCATCTTCAAACGTCCCTGTTTGATCACCCAAAAGGGTGGGCCAAGGAGGGTGGACGGTCCAGATTTTTCTGGACTGTCCAGCCACACTGTTTGCTAGAAAAACATAAATATCGGCCTGATCCTGAAATGGTGGGCCACCTCTGTGGACCTCACTTTGCTGTATACTTGTATAGAAAGTTTGGCCTTTCATTTTTTCCAAATTTACATAGACCTAAGCCCACTCAAATGGGGTGTAAAAGTCAGGGACAACAACATTGCTGCAGCAGAAAAATAAAATATGGACCTTGCTGTCCATAAATTGCATGAGTTAAATAAAATAATTTTACTATCCCAAAAATTCTAAAATTTTGCAGAGAGGTGTCCCACCCATGGTAGGATCTACCTGCAAAATTTTAGGACCAATGGACCCCATTTTGACATCCAAAAGGGTGGGCCAACATAGTGGGCTGCAAGAAATTTCTGCTGTGCAGTCCAACAGCATAGTTCCATAAAAATAAAATTTTAAAAATATTTTCTCAGAAGGTGGGCCATATTTCTAAGTCCCACCTTGTTGTATGCTTGATGAAGGACCTTAGGTCCAAATTTCAGGAATTTTGGAGGCCCACACTACCAAAAAAAAGGGTAAAGACTACAGCTAAAATCCGTAGCCAAAAGCCTATGGCTACGGTTCTCTTCCGTAGCACGACCGTAGTCATTGATACCGTAGCCATAGAAGTAATGGATACAGATTAAAACTGTAGCTATAGCTTCTGTAGCCTAAACTACTTATAGCTACGGATTATATATGTAGCTAAAAGTTGATCAAAAACCGTAGCAATAGGCTTACTACCAGAAAAACGGGCGAAGGCTACGGATAGAATCCGTAGCCATAGACCTTTAGGTTCCAACAACTATGGATATTATTTGTAGCTAAAAGTCCGTAGTAATATGCTAAATTTAATAAAGGCTACACCTGTCAGATTAGTGGCTATGGTCAATATCTGTAGCTATTTTGTACATTAAAAAATTATATATAATCATTTGTTCATTCAATTACCACCTGTACAATCATTCATTCATTCAATTACAATCAATTACAATCCTTCATTCAATCAGTGGCTACGGTCAATATCCGTAGCTATCATTTGTTCATTCAATTACCACCTGTACAATCATTCATTCATTCAATTACAATCAATTACAATCCTTCATTCAATCAATTACAATTATAATCTAATTCATTCAATCAATTACAATTACAAGTACAATAATGCTGAAAATACAAATCTTTAGCTTCATTAGAGAAACGTGCTCGACTTCACCATGAAATTTCAACAACTTCGTATATTTCATCATCCTACAAACAATCATGTCATTCATAAATTAGAACGCCCATTAGGGAAAAGAAAGACAAAGTGAAAGAAGTGCATCATGTATAACTACTTTTTTTTTTTCCTTAATGAATTTTTTTTAAAAAAAACTCAAAGAGGAATGAAATTGACACAAAAGAAATGGTCTAACCATATGATTATAGGTTTTGATTTAGGTTTAGGTTATACGTTTAGGTTAAGGTTAGGCTATACGATATAATTAAGTTTAGGTTATAGGTTATAGGTTAAGGTTTAGGTTATAGGTTATAGGTTAAGGTTTAGGTTAAGGTTATAGGTTATAACTTTAGGGAATTGAGAATGAGTTATGGTTTAGGTTTAGGAAATCGGGTTCAGGTTCGAGATTAAGTTATAGCTTTAGGTTAAGGTTAGGGAGTTGAGATTAAGATTAGGTGTAGGTTTAGGTTTAGGGAATTGAGTTTAGGTTATAGGTTTAGGGAAAGGTTAGGTTTAGGTTATAGGTTTTGGGATTTGGGAATAGTTTTAGGTTACAAGTATAGGTTTAGGTTAGATTGTAGGTTAAGGTTTAGGGATTTAATTTTAGGTTATAGGATTAGGTTAAGGTTTAGGTTTAGGTTATAGGTTTTGGGATTTGAGAATGGGTTCATGTTTAGGTTATAGGTTTTGGTTTAGGTTATAGGTTTAAGGTTTAGGTTTAGGTTTAGGTTTAGGTTATAGGTTTTTCGATTTGAGAATGGGTTCGAGTTTAGGTTATAGGTTTTGGTTTTGGTTTTGGTTTAGGTTATAGGTTTTGGGATTTGAGAATGGGTTCGGGTTTAGGTTATAGGTTTTAGTTTTGGTTTAGGTTATAAGTTTTGGTTTAGGTTATAGGTTATAGGTTTAGGTTAAGGTTTAGGTTTAGGTTATAGGTTTTTGGATTTGAGAATGGGTTCGGGTTTAGGTTATAGGTTATAGGTTTTTGGATTTAAGAATGGGTTCGGGTTTAGGTTATAGGTTTTGGTTTTGGTTTACGTTATAGGTTTTGGGATTTAAGAATGGGTTCGTGTTTAGGTTATAGGTTTTGGTTTTGGTTTTGGTTATAGGTTATAGGTTTTGGTTTAGGTTAAGGTTTAAGTTTAGGTTTAGGTTATAGCTTTTAGGATTTGAGAATGGGTTCGGGTTTAAGTTATAGGTTTTGGTTTTGATTTAGGTTATAGGTTTCTATTTAGGTTATAGGTTATAGGTTTAGGTTTAGGTTATAGGTTTTCGGATTTGAGAATGGGTTCGGGTTTAGGTTATAGGTTTTGGTTTTGGTTTAGGTTATAGGTTTTAAGATTTGAAAATGGGTTCGGGTTTAGGTTATAGGTTATGGTTTTGGTTTTGGTTTAGGTTATAGGTTTTTGGATTTGAGAATGGGTTATGGTTTAGGTTTAGGAAATCGGGTTCATGTTCGGGATTGGGTTTAAGTTTTAGTTTTCAAGTTTAGGTTTAGGTTTAGGTTAGGGAGTTGAGATTAGGATTAGGTGTAGGTTTAGCTTTAGGGAATTGAGTTTAGGTTATAGGTTTAGGGAAAGGTTAGGTTTAGGTTATAGGTTTTGGAATTTGGAAATAGTTTTAGGTTATAAGTATAGGTTTAGGTTAGGTTATAGGTTAAGGTTTAGGGATTTGAGTTTAGGTTATAGGTTTTAGTTTTGGTTTTGGTTTAGGTTATAGGTTTTAATTTAGATTATAGTTTATAGGTTTAGGTTAAGGTTAAGGTTTAGGTTATAGGTTTTTGGATTTGAGAATGGGTTCGAGTTTAGGTTATAGGTTTTGGTTTTGGTTTAGGTTATAGGTTATAGGTTTAGGTTAAGGTTTAGGTTTAGGTTATAGGTTATAGGTTTTGGGATTTGAGAATGGGTTTGGGTTTAGGTTATAGGTTTTAGGTTTAGGTTAAGGTTATAGGTTTTTGGATTTGAGAATGGGTTCGGGTTTAGGTTTAGGAAATCAGGTTCATGTTCAAGATTGGCTTTAAGTTTGGGTTTTCAAGTTTACATTTAGGTTTAGATTAGGGAGTTGAGATTAGGATTAGGTGTAGGTTTAACTTTAGGAAATTGAGTTTAGGTTATAGGTTTAGGGAAAGGTTAGGTTTAGGTTATAGGTTTTGGGATTTGAGAATGGGTTCGGGTTTAGGTTATAGGTTTTGGGTTTGGTTTAGGTTATAGGTTTTGATTTAGGTTATAGTTTATAGGTTTAGGTTTAGGTTATAGGTTTTTGGATTTGACAATGGGTTCGGGTTTAGGTTTAGAAAATCGGGTTCATGTTCGGGATTAGGTTTAAGTTTGGGTTTTCAAGTTTAGGTTTAGGTTTAGGTTAGGGAGTCGAGATTAGTATTAGGTGTAGGTTTAGCTTTAGAAAATTGAGTTTAGGTTATAGGTTTAGGGAAAGGTTAGGTTTAGGTTATAGGTTTTGGGATTTGGGAATAGTTTTAGGTTATAAGTATAGGTTTAGGTTAGGTTATAGGTTCGGGTTCGGGTTTAGGTTATGGTCTAAGTATAGGTTATAAGGTTCGGGTTCAGGATTGGGTTAGGTTTTAGTTTAAGGTTAGGTTTAGGTTATAGGTTATAGGTTATAGCTTTAGGGAATTGAGAATAGGTTAAGGTTATAGGTTTAGGGTGTGGTTTAGGTTAAGGGTATGGTACCTGCAAATACAGATATAAACACGGCCTGTCCAAATGGCCAGGCCCCTCCAATATTGTCCATAGGAAATGGACAACTTCATCATGGTCATAATAGCGGTTCCCACCTTCTAGGGACCCTCGCTCATCCGGATAGCTCTGACGCACATCCGGGTCTGGTCCATTAATTTCAAGCAAATACATAAACATGGCCTACCCAAATGGCCAGGCCCTTCCAATGCTGTTCATAGGAAATGGCCAGCTTCATCATGGTCGTAACAACGGTTCCCACCTTCCAGGGACCCCCGTTCATCCGGATAGCTCCGACGCACATTCGGGTCTGCTCCATTAATTTTGAGCAAATACATAAACACGACCTGTCCAAATGGCCAAGCCCCTCCTAACTCTTCATCCTTAAAAAAAAAGAAGAATAAAAAAATAAAAAAGAAGGAGAGAGGATTAGGACTTACCTCATCAAAGAAGTTGATAATACAATTGTTCGATTTAAACCTGATGATTTATGACAGGTTGCAGAATTAAAGGCGTCAGTTCAATATGGCCTGCAAGACAAGATTACAAGATTACAAGTATGTAGTGAAGGAGCGATTTAAATAAGCTAGCCAAGGAAGTCTCTTTTCTACCCCTAAATCAACATCCAATAGTTTTAAGGGCCTTGCTGGTCAGGATTCTCTGATTTTTTTTAAGGACTCCCATAATTTTTCAAGACCACTGAGACAGCCTGTAACAAAAGGAACATGATGCATTCGGATGCGACAATGTCCTGTTGCAGCATGTCCATGCCAGTGGGCCCATAGTGGTAATTGTCACATGATGCACTCTGATGTCTGCTACAGAACACTTCTTTATAACCCAAACATTGATCCATGGTTTCTGACAAAATCACCATGTGAAATACTTGGTAGCTATTGGGTCCATCACTAACCAGTCCAAGCTCAGCCATATAAGGCCTGGCATAACCATTGGGGCATCCAGTTACCACTATTACTACTGACTCATTGTACTTGAGGCCAGCATATAACAACAAAATACCATTTTCAAGCATCTGGGTGACCCTATGGAATAACAGGTTTGATGCCTATTTTCTACTCAGTTTGAATTACGTGATAATATTTACATATAAGTTACAAACTTCTTAACCTTGCTCTTCTTACAGGCCTATTATAGGCTCATATTGGCCTGTAATGGGCCTGTACAACTTCTTAACCTTGCTCTTATTTCTATAAAATTAAAACACTCATGAAGAAAGAAAGAAAGAAAGAAAGATATAAACTAGAGGTAATCCATGTTAGAAAATGTTGCCATTGACAATCAAAGAGAAAAATGATAAATGCATAAGGAACTTTGGCCTTCTCTTCATTGAATGTAGAATGTTGTCACATTTCTTTTTTAATTAATAGCCTATCTTCTGACAACTAATTGAAGGATTTGAGATTACACATATTGAAGAGTAATTGGAGGATTGGTGTGTTCTATGGGGTATCCAGATTGAGCCAATCATATCAATAGTTTGGATCACTAAACTACATGCTCCATTGTACCTGAAATTAATGGTGATCCTAACCATCTAATCACTAGAAAGAAAATGGGCAATCTATATCTATTATACTAGAAAGGTTCCATCATTCTCTGGACTAGCCATTATGTGAGGCTCGGCCTTGATCATCAATTGTTTTCAAAAAATATGCTATGTTTCAATTTAATTAAGAAATGGTAAGTAATGTAATGAAACCGGTTTTTAACAGGCTATTGGACGATGAAATGCAAACATTTCATGAGTTGGACAATGAAATGCAAACATTTCATGAGTTGGAGAATCTGTAGCAGTAACTCACAGTTTTAACGATTTTTAAGTGAGGTTCGGCACATGCAATGATCATCTTTTAATTCATCAAAGAATTAATCCTAGCTGAACTTGAATAAATAACAAAAAAAAATTAAAAATGATCCAATGTAAAGCTGATCAGGTAGATATCAGTCAGGTACAATGGACTTTGGATAACATTGTGATCCAATTCACATCTTGATGTTGTTTTCTATCATTTGCATGACTAATACCACATGGCAATTCAATTCATTTTTTTTTCTTTTTTTGAAATAATATTAGGAAAGGGAGAGAGCAAAGACGACTAAAATGGAATGGTGGGATCATTTGAAGTGGGGAGCTGAACTCAGTATTCATTAAGGCAGACATGATTCCATCACCATTTTTTAGTTCGTCAAAAGATGTAAGGACTACCACTGCAATAACAGTAGGATTTTTTTAAACCCAAGATCATTTAGCATAATCTGATGGAAATCTATTAGAAGCTGAAAAAAAAGGAACATTAATTCGGCATATCGATTACCTTGATCCGCGCTCTTGCTAGCACAAAGTCCATCATCACAACCACTACCAATCTCTACTTCTCTATGATTCATGTGCATCTCAGTATTGGTATTATGGTTTAGAGAACATTCCTCGGCTTGATGCCCATCCTTCTTATCAATGCTCCGATTGCTATTCTTTGTGTTAACTTTCACTGCGAGCGAGCTGAGTAGTTCTGCTTGTTGAATCAAAGCGGAAATCTTTGGATCATCCCTTTTAAGGAAGGTTCCTTGAACCTTTTTATTTTATACTGTTTTTAGATTGTGATGAAAGAGTAATGTTATTTGGGCATTCTCATTCATTTATCTGTTACTGTTACTAATGCTTCAGTTAATAAGTAATGTCAGTAATGCTTCAAGTACATGAAACAGGAATCTAATTGGATTTTTGAAAATAAAAAAGATAAAAAGAAGAAAATTGAAGTTTGAGATTGTTTACCATCACTGTAGGCTGGATCATTGTTGGTGGCATGATGCTGCATTGGTAAGTTGCCCGCGTTATTGAAGTTTTGAACCTTTAATAGCAGAGGAGGTCTTAGCTGTTGTTTTTCTATTCCACAGACCCCAAACAATCCTTCTTTCATGTTGTAATTTTCTGTGAAGTCTAAGATATGGGTCCTAAATTAGAATAAATACATATGCTTAGAAACTGTTTTGTGAACAATCTCTACAAATATGTAAAAGAATGGATTCTATTGTTATTGAGAGTGGGCAAACCCCAATGTATTCTATACCTGATTTTCTTTAGTGGCTCTATTGATTCAGACATTCTAGCTGCTATGCAACGATCTTGAAATACAACCATGTTGTTATTTGGAGTGATGTATGCATTGTTGTTCTCCTTTGACAACGCCTCATGTTTTGCTCGCTTCTTGCAAAGGGTAGAGAAGCGATTCTTCGCCGCATTGTCTGTTCTGTAAAAGGGGCAATACAGAGTTTAATCCATGATGACAAGTTCAATGTAAAGCATGTGCAAACTGATTCCCTATAAATACATATATGGAGGATAGCTACCTTCTCTTACACTGCCTGCCTGAATTCAAATACAGAGTTTAATCCTCCGGCGTCCACCCTCCTTTTTTGCAGTCTGAATTCAAATACGTGTACCATATGTAATAATATCATGTTATTGACATTAGCACAAACAGAAAAAAATGTCAATGATATTCAACACATCCATGTAGTATAGCTACCTTCTCCTGCACTGCCTGCCTGTTTTATCCTTGAATTGCACTGCAATAGCTGTCCACCTACATGTGATAATATAGCAGAACATATTAGTTCTTAATTTCTGATTTTCTTGAAAAGGAAAAGGAAAATTTTCTTCTGTCTACCAAACAAGTATTATTCTACCTTTCAGATCCATGGATGGTGATCTGCTCTTTAAGCATATCATCCTCCTGCATTTTCAAAACCTCATTAGAAAGGCTTGAAGCAATTAACATCAAAACATTGAAAGAAGAAGAAGAAGACACTTTCTAGTTAGAGGAATTTACCTGAGGAGTCCATGTCACGATGTGCCTATCCCTCGATTTTGAGGTCTCTGACTCAGGAGCGTCATTCGGCTTCATGGCATGCATTTCTAGCTTGCTTTCCTTACATTCCTCCTGCCTTTATCAACATCAAAGCCTGGATGCAGATTCACGGCACTTCGTGCCCCGTAATGGTCGTGCTTACCAACTGTGACATGGTCAATCTTTTCACCCATTTTTGTCGCTTTGTCAGGATTGTGCTGAAAAACATTATTGAGTACCCAGGACTGATCTTCATCCGATAGCCAATCACCGTCATTGTATCTGGAATTATGCAGAATTCATTTTGTCAACAGCGAAATTGGTTCAACATCATTAAGAATTTTCTCTTCCTCACATGTGAATAGATCCAAGCGTCTTCCAGTAGCAGTGAGAATCCCATTAGCATTCTGACCATCAGGCCCCACAGGTGCAGGTGACTGGGTAGAATGGCTTCTCTGGTTTCTTCGGTCACCCGCACTCAAAAAACCCCATCCAGGAGCTCTGGTCGGTCGATTTGACCAATCGTGTACTCTATTTTCTTTCCAACTGTTGTCATCTGAAGACTTCTCAATAGGGGAAGAACTCCAAACAAGAGATCTTGTTGGTTGATTCAACTCATCTTGTCCTCTGTCTTCATTCCAACCACCAATGTCTGAAGATCTCTCTGTATGGGTACCCTTTGGGCTCTGACTACCCCAGACAGAATTAGATTGACCATGCATCTTGTCCTTATCCCAAACATGTGGTTTGGCAGATGAATCATTTGGTTGGTTCCAACAATTTACATCTTGGGATTTAGCATCTTCAACCCTCTCATTTCCTGCATCATTTGATTTCCAATCTCCTTAGGGAGTAGATTGATCAGATTGAATGGACTGCTTCTTTTGCACTTCCGTTCTATTCCAACATGGATATACTATGTGGTTAAAAAATTTGAACTATAACATAGGAGTCATTTCTAAAAAGGGAAGATGACAATTGTGCACTTGGTCACAACCCTACAAGACCTTGATTTGTGCACTTGGGTGAGGATTCAAATAAAAGTATTCCACTACAAACTAGTTGCAAACAATTACTAAACTGCAGAATGCTGTTGTACAACCACATTAGAGCTTATCCAAAAAGAGATAGATAGGCAACATGCCACAAGAAATTAACTGACCTATGGAAGCATATACATTTGATATGGCATACCTCTAAAACTGTAATATCAAAAACAGGCTTTACAAACAGAACATACAGGGGTAATGCATTTTGCACTTGCACTTCATCACTCCCAGTCCCAAGCGATATGGTCATTTATATTCTACAAGTCAAATGATGGTGATATAGTCAGTGTCCTCAGGTTTGAATGGTTAAAGACAATGATGATACTACATAACAAACATATCAGTTCAGCTACATAAAAGAAAAATGCAAGACCTATGGCTCAAAATCATCGGCCAGAAGGATGTTCGATGATTTCACTTCCCTATGGATAACGTACTAAGCACTGCGGCTATGTAGATAATCAAGTGCCTCAGCTACATTGATAGCAATCTTATATCTCTGATCCCAACTAAGGACAACATGATCTTTTTTCCCTAACAACACAAATGATGGAAAAGATCAGCAACTGGAAGATTAAATCCAAGAAGTAACACATTAGTTCTCTTCTTCACTGAGGCATTGCCATCTTTTGGCTCATCAGTATCTCCTAATTGGTGATGAAGTGCTGCAGTAGCCTTAGGCCTATTTTCTAGTAGTACTCACCTTCGTGAACTGATCTACTTCAACTTTCTAATTATGGTAGCTCCCAGTGATAGCGAAGCCGATAACTCAGCTGTTGTCTTTGTAAGAACACCCTGCCAATACAATTCATATAAGAATTCAATTGAATTCTATGTTACGAAAATGAAAAAATCCTGACAGATGGCTCACAGCTGATCTCTATTGCCGCCTGGAGAATGCAAAAGATTTGTTACCACCACAGCCTGTCCCAAGCTCTGAATAGTCTGGACACTAAGGGGCCCGCCTTGATGTATATATGGGTTTGTCAACTACCCCCGCTGCAATCTGTCAGATTTTTCGAGGAAATGGCATATTTTCATTTTCAGACCTAGCAGGGATACAAAGCTAACCAATAAATAATCTACAGTAAACCTGCCATTAGAAGCTTATAAACAGGTTGAATGGCAAATAAACATCATAGTTGGCTTTAGAAAGATTTCAACAATAAGTATATTGTCCCATTGCTTTCTATGGTGCAGTCCACTTGAACTTTGGATCTGCCTCATTTTTGCACCCATGCCTTAAAAACGCTTCCTCCCAGCTCTTGCTTGATCTCAAGGGAAAGTGGTTATCACCAATTAAAAACTATCTAATTGTAGTAAACTCAGAAGCTATAACAGTTTCAGAAAATGGAAGAAAAGGACACGACTCACTATATGCGAGCAAATCTACCAGCCCGAATGTACCTCTGAGAATTGTAAGGCCATACGCCAACATATGTGAGCAAATTTGCCAGCCTGTAAGCAAAAATAAACTCAAAAATTATAACAGTTGCAAGAACTCCGGTGACATGCAGACTAGCAATATGTTGAACCATAGAGTACCAAATTAGTTCAGGATTAGAAAAGGAACAAGCCAAATATCATGACATTTCTTGATTGTGCAAGATCTCATGTGCATTTATTGCACACATTTCTTGATTGTGCAAGATCTCATGGAATTTTTCAATATTTGGCTGTCAGCAAATTGCTGATTGCGAAGGACTCGACATAATGGTTGCCTTCGATGAGATTGCAGGCTGCCACCACACAGATAGCAGAGATGACTCCTTACCGTGATATTCGATGGATAGGGAGAAAAGAGGGGTGGGTAGTATACGTGTATCAAAGGTGGTTGAACAAAACATATAGACGTCGTGCGAAGGAAATAAGACTTAACCGACGATTAAGTGGAACTATCCTATATCAGAAAATTCAGACAATTGCCATAGCTTTAGACAGCCATTTATTCCAATCCAGAGACCCATCTCCAACAAAATGCACAAGTGTAACTAATGGAGTTCACACAAAGGGGTGACCAGATATCATGGATGTCCAATAGCAAGAATTTAAAATACCCACTACAAATGGAAAATCAACTTTCTACCACAAATTACTAGTATAATTGCGTAATTTCACCGAATTCTACACCTTTGAGATCAATTAATTGGTTTTCTTCCATAATAAAACCAAATCTGCAGCACACAAGAAAATGCTGGTTACTAACAACCCTAAAGATGGGAAGGCAAAATCCACGAGATCAATTTGCCATCTCATCTAACACATGAAGCCAGCTCAAAACCATTGCTTCACATCTAGATCATTAGCAAAGTTAGTGCAGAAGCAGATACAAGGGAAGACCTAGGCTCCAGCCCAGCTCATGTATTGAGCTCAGTATCACCTCAGCAGATTAATGCAATCCAGAAACAAGAAAAAAATTACCATAAAACAACCATGTGGAATCAATTTTAATGTAGCAGCAATACATGAAAAACGAATTTTCGCAGCTATTCAACAACTCTCCAAAGTGAAGACAACTTCTCATGGAAAAACAAATTGGCATCATATATAAATATTAGAATTTTTGCTAATTCATCCTATTAAGGGTAACTCAAGATGTTGAACAAATGACAAGATGAACTTTAACGACCATGAGGACCTAAAAACTTGACAAGATGAACTCAAGATGTTGAACAAATGATAAGATGAACTTTAACGACCATGAGCTCATCCCAATCAATGAAGTTACAGACATTAAAATAAATGTGAGGCTTGTGACTTTAAACAGACATTAAAATAAATGTGAGGCTTGTGACTTTAAATAGACATTAAAAATACTGTAATAATGTCTTCATACTGCACTTCTAGCAACAAATATTCAGCAATTGGATTTTAGTTAGGGAGTTCTCCATTGTCCTTGCAATTAGATTTCATATTTATTCTATTTACATGGGTTTCGATTTCTCAAAACCATTAAAATGACCAAACAGAAATTTCAAAAACAGAGTGTCTCCATAAACACATGCGTACCTCTGAGAATTGTAAGGCCATAAGCTATCATATGCGAGCAAATCTACCAGCCTGCAAGCAAAAATAAACTCAAAAATTATAACAGCTTCAAAAAATGATAAAACTCACCTTGAACCCCTTCTCCCTCCTCCTTTACCCGGGCTTGGGACCGACAATGCAAGGAGTTGCATTGACGAAGTTAAAAAAGGGCTTAAGCTCCATTTGGTTTGAGATAAATTTACATTCATAAACACCAATGTGATGACCAAATGGAGCCTAAGACTATAAATATATTCAAATATTTAGTGCAAAATTCACGCAGACTATAAATATCGATGAACTATAGAGTACCAAAAAAAAAAAAAAAACCAGCCAAACATCATATAGAGTAACGACTTAGGCCAAACATCATTTAGAGTAACTACTTAAGCCAAAAAAAAAAGCATCATGTAAGCCCCAACCAAAACCCACTTAAGCCAAATTACTATATGTTCAATTATATAGTACTATATTTGTTCAAATTATAGGAATATCATTGATTACTTCCCTCATTGCACAAGCGATCCTGGACTGGCCTTTCCAAGTGTAGATGCGAATCCTTCTTCTTTTCACAAAGGAGCGTCAGGGTGTATAATCTCAGTCAGGATAACAACAAAAGCTCCCTCTGCTAATGGCTCACAATGGACAACTGCATTTGGACTAACTTCGTGTACTTGACCACGAGCAACAACACCACGTAAGCCCCAACCAAGCAACTCGCATTTCTTACCGATATATATCGTATCCGGCTACATGTACACATATAAAATGGCGTTAGTATTGTTAGCATTTATAATATAATTGTAAGCTTATGAGCATTAGCGAAATTATAATTGCATACCGATGATCCCTGAGTAGATTTAGCCACTGGTGGTGATGAGAGGTTTTGACCAGACTGTCCTTCTTGATGCACACCCACCCATGACTTTATATCAACCAATGATTTTTTTATCTCTAATATCTCCAGTGCTAGGCCTTCTTTTCTTTTGCCATATTATGTAGCTTTGAATGGGTAGGGGTTGACTTCTTCAGTCTTGTTTTGCTTATCGAGCAACCCAGCCCACGCATTCGTCCTCTACTATCAGAACCAACCACCTGTAAAACATTGCAAATCAAGTTATTAGAAAATTCATAATCACCGTGAAACTCAAATAATTTTAAAAGTTTATTAGTACCTGTGTAAAGGCATCGTCAACGCCGGTCATCTTATAAGCAGGATTGCTACTATAAAGCTCATCTAGTTTTTGCTGTGACAAAATTAATACAAATGAATGTAAAATAATTTAAAGTTATATAATGACATTTCATAATGGTACTAGTTAGTGGTAAGATGGGTGCACTTACAATAAGGTCAGGATACTGGACGACTTTGTCCTTGCTCATATGAGCTCTTAAGTAGACATCACCTCTACCTATCTCGGCATCAGAGGTAAGATTCCTCTCCATCGCCTTTGACACATAACATAACGTTTAAATACACATCATTAATAGAGTTAATTAGATCAAAATTTAATTTAATTTTAAACTATAATACCTAACTTTATATACATACCATCTGATGGTGAGTAACAGCCATGCTACGCCTCCTAAGACATGCAGGTCCTTTTAGCTTTGCCTGTTTGACTTTATTCCTTGCACTTACTCTCTTGAATTGCTCGGTGTTGTGTTGATCAACGAAGATCCTCCAATCCTCCATAGGGACACCTGGGGGGCAGGATTATCTCTAACAATTATAGGATCGTTGTTTTTTTTATATTTTTTAGTCAACCTTTTCTTATAATTTCTCCATGTTTCATTGATGCGTTGTGTTATGTAACAAACACCTGCATCCCAACTTTGACCCTCAAACTCATAAAACAGTTACAATGTTTCTATGACCTTTTAAATGTGTGCATAAGGCACCTGGCGAAAGTCCTCGTATATGATCGGGATATGAGCACGGGCTAGGATACCGATATGCGATGCAAAGTCTTTGTGATTGGGACTATCCTCATTCAGTTGCCCGAATTCATTCGTCTTAAGGACTTTTTTCCTATCAGGTTGTACATGTAAAGAAGCACCCTTAGTAGGGCCTCTCTTTTTGGATGAAGAAGAAGCTGGCACATCTACATAAAAAAGAATAATAATTATATATAAACATCATTGATTACCGCTAATATATAAGAAAAATGAAATCTACATATCTAATTAATGAGAACTATCTTATTACCTTTGGTGTTGCTCGCATTTGCACCCAATGCCACTGGCTGTGAGTCCATGTGCTTATTTATATGCTAATAGAAAAAAAAACCCTAATGGTTAAGAAACAATTTAGATAACAGATAAAGCACAAACAATTCACTATATTATCCATACCTTTATTATATTTCCTTCGATATATATCATTTTGTTACATGGATTAAAAATATAAAGAATTCAATAGATTCTCCTTGATCGCTTTCTTTTCTTTGTTTTCTCAACTACGACACTGACTTCTTCAGGTTCATTCAATATCAACTCATCGACATTTGCTAAGGTGGTGAGATCAGGTCCTGCATCGGCATCAGTTACAGCCTTCAATCGTTCTGATAAAAGGCATGTTTCCTCTTCGACAAAAATCTTTTTTAGAACCTCCAAGACCACGTGCCATTCAGGATTTTTATGTTCTTTAGAGTAGAAAACTTGTACGACATGCTCCGCGAGAATGAACGGCTCGTCACCCACTTTGTCTGAACTATAAAGACTAGACAAATTTTCTAATCTCAAATTCACTTCAACATCAACAGCAACACCATGATGAGTCACCTTCACCCAATCACACTTAAATAGGATGGGCTTATACCCTGTATGGTACTCCAATTGGATAATTCTATGAAAGACTCCATAGTAAGGTTGATTTTCATCCACTGTATTTATATCTTTAGCACTAGATCGAAAGGTGGTATACCCTCTGTCATAACCCCACTATTTTGGTTCATTTTATTCTCCTCATATTCCTTAGTGATGAAAAGGAAACCATTAAGACAATACTTATTGTATTGCGTAGCAACAACTAGAGGTCCTCTCACTATATCTTTGAATTCTTCTTCGTTAGATTCGTTGAAATCTATTTGTTTCTTCAACCAAGGTATGAATTCATCCTCGCTAGGCACCTTATTGGTCCTCTCGTAGCATCGCTGCAAGAAATCTTTGTACTTCCTGTGGGTTATTTGATACCAATGTTATATTGAAATTGCATAAAGTAAAGAAGATATATACATATGAGCTAAAAGTACATACCCTTCCCACGCATCATAGCTGGGATGACTCTTCATGACCCAAGTACAAGCTTGTTCATATTCGATACCCATTAGGATGACACTTTGACTCGAACCTACTGGACCAACATTGTCATCATTAGAATCATCGTCAACAATTTCTTGTAACTTCTGTGGTTTTGGAATAACTCCATCAAAACGTTTTTCCAGCTTTTTCAAGAGACTTATTTTATGTTTTCCTCTGTATTGGTTGCAGTATATAATCGTCTCCTCTTGGATGTATTGTTCTGCAATGCAACCCTCAGGTCGCGTCTTGTTACGGACATAAGCCTTGAATATCTTCATGAACCTGACAAAAATAATGATACATTACATATACATGCATTTTTAGACGTTTCACCTATTTATTCTTAGTAAGCTCATAGCGTACCTTTCGAATGGATACATCCATCGATAGTATACAGGACCACATATGCGAGCCTCGTAGGCCAGGTGGATGGTAAGATGCATCATCATGACAAATATTGATGGAGGTCATATAATCTTAAGCTGACATAACGTCCTAGCCATGCCCCTCTCGAGAGTAATGAGCGTTTGAAGGTCTATGGTTGACGAGCACAAGGCATTAAAGAAGGTGCAAAAGCTTATAATTATAGGACGAATGACCTTCCTATCCTTAAATGCATGTTGGATAAGAACCGGGAGTAGATGTTGCATCAACACATGATAAGAATGAGACTTCATTTCCTTTAAATCCATGCAATCTTCCGTTACAATGGTCTTCCAGTTCAAACTAAAACCAATAGGAACACGCATATTATGCAAAGTTCAGATGAAAAGCTTTTTCTCTTCTTTTCTTAAACAAAAAAGACCTTATTTCTGAATCGTCTTACCATTGCTCTTTTTCAGCCATAGATGCTTCTTAATTCTCAACTGTTTCAGGTCCCTACGCGCATTAACATCATCCTTGGTTTTGTCAGGCATGTTCAACATCAAAGCGACAAGGATTTCACATATATTTTTCTCGACATGCATAACATCAAGGTTGTGGCGCACAAGAATATCTTTCCAATACTCCAGATCAAATAATATAAATCATTTGAAGAACCACAGTGATTCAACTGTTGAGAATATGGAGCCACATTGGGCCGCCTTCGACCGGTCGTAGGACGGCTACGACCGGTCGTAGGGCCTGTTCGACCGGTCGTGGATCGATTCGACTCAAAGTCCAGCGAGTTGTGCTATTTTTTTTCAAGGGCCTAGGACTGGTCGTAGGAGAGCTAGGACTGGTCGTAGGGGCCTATGACCGGTCGTATGGGAGCTAGGACCGGTCGTAGGTTATGCAGATTATTTCTGAAACTAATATGGATTGCGGATTTTAGTGTCGCCTTTCGCAAGGGTGTGGAAGGGAAGTTACCTAAACTATAAATAGAGGTTCCTAGGGGTTTTCTAGGTAGATCAGAAAGAGAAAAAAGTAATTCTAAGGTGTGGGCTAAGGGATTTCTCTGTTCTTCCAAGGGAGAGGTTAGTATTTTGCCTTGTAATCTTTGTTTCTTCATAGTGGAAGTTTGCATCTGTGGTTTTTTACCCTAGTTTGGGGTTTTTCCACGTATATCTTGTCTTGTGGTTTGTTTGGATTACTTTGATCTGTTTCTAGTTTATATTCCTTTCTGTTTATCGTTTGTGGGTGAGGCCTGAGATTGGATCTCGGCCCATTGCATTGTTGGCCTACTGCGCAACAACTGGTATCGGAGCTATTGGTTTAGTTCTATTGGGAGCGATGGCGGAAGATGGAAAAACTAGAATTGAGAAGTTTGATGGTTCAAACTTTGCCTTCTGGAAGATGCAGATGGAGGATTATCTGTATCAGAAGGACTTCTACATTCCTCTAGAAGGAAAAGAGAAGAAATCAGAAAAGATGACAAATGATGAATGATTTTTACTGGATAGGAAGGCTTTAGGAACGATCCAACTCTCTTTGTTTAAGAGCGTCGCCTTCAACATATCTAAGGTGAAAACGATAAAAGAATTGATGGAAGCCCTAGCCACCATGTATGAAAAACTCTCAACATCCAACAAGGTTCATCTTATGAAACAGCTATTCAACATGAAGATGTCAGATGGTGGGAGCATGACTGAACATCTAAACGAGTTCAATACAATCACGAGCCAGTTGGAATCCGTTGGCATCATTTTTGACGATGAGGTCAGGGCACTATTGATCTTATCTAGTCTGCCAGACAGTTGGGATGGTTTGGTGATTGCTGTGAGCAATTCTTCAGGGTCGACAAAGCTAAAATTTGATGATGTGGCCGGTCTAATTCTCAGTGAAGAATCTAGAAGGAAGGCATCAGGAGTTTCAGGGGATTCAGGGAATGCTTTAAACGTTGAAGGAAGAGGAAGATTGCAAAACAGAGGAGGCAATAAACACGGGCGTTCTAAGTTGAGGAAGAAGTCCAAGGGACCGAAAGATAAAGACGGGTGTTGGCATTACGGTAAGAAGGGGCACATGAAACGTGATTGCAGGGCGCTTAAGAAACAAGATGGAAGCTATCAAGGAGGGAAGGATTTAGTGAATCTTTTTGAGGAGAGTGACATTGAAGCGTTGATCTTTTCTCTTGATGCGAGGAATGAGTCATGGGTTATAGACTCGGGTGCTTCGTTTCATGCCACTTCATGTAAGGAAGTTCTGCGTGATTATGTGTCAGGGGACTTTGGGAGAGTTTACCTGGGTGATGATGAGTCATGCGGTATTGTTGGAAAGGGGGACATTCAGGTCAATCAGAAAGACGGAACGGTTTTGAAACTGAAGGATGTCAGACATGTACCAAGTTTGAGAAGGAATCTGATCTCAATGGGGCAGTTGGCCGATACCGGTTATGTGATGACATTCACCAGTGATTCCTGAAAGATCACAAAAGGTGCCTTGGTGATATCTCGAGGCAAAAAGGAAGGCACTTTGTACATGACTTCAGGATCGTATAGTTCACTCTCAGTCGCATCAACTGAAGTAAATGAGCAGTTATGACATCAGAGGTTGGGACATATGAGTGAGAAAGGGATGAAAGTGCTGTTGTCAAAAGGGAAGCTACCAGGGCTGAAGTCTCTTGATTTGAAATTTTGTGAGGACTGCGTATATGACAAGCAGAAGAGGGTAAGCTTCAAGAAGATAGGACGCGCTCTAAAGACGCATCTATTGGAGCTTGTACACACTGACGTGTGGGGACCGACACAAGTATCATCTCTTGGTGGCTCACGTTATTTTGTTTCCTTTATTGATGATGCTAGTAGAAAACTGTGGGTTTATTTCTTAAAGCATAAATCTGATGTATTTGATGCGTTTAAGAAGTGAAAAGTTATGGTAGAAAATGAGAAAGGTAAAACAGTAAAGTGTCTCAGATCTGATAATGGGGGAGAGTGTTGTGACAAGAGATTTGAGGAGTATTGTGCAGCAAGTGGAATCAAACATCAGAAAATGATTCCAGGGACACCACAGTAGAATGGTGTGGCTTAGCGCATTAACAGGACCATCCTTGAGCGTACCAGGAGCATGAGGTTACATGCAGGGTTGCTCAAGACCTTTTGGGCAGATGCTGTAAATACTGCTGTATATCTTATCAATAGAAGTCCCTCATCACCATTGGATGGTGGGTTACCAGAAGAAACGTGGACTGAGAAAGAAGTGAACCTTACACATCTCAGAGTGTTTGGTTGAACTTCATATATTCACATTGATGCAGAGCACAGAAACAAGCTGGATGCGAAGTCCAGGATGCACGTTTATAGGCTACGGGCAGGATGATTTTGGCTATAGGTTTTGGGATGCAGAAAATAAGAAAATTATCAGAAGTAAGGACGTAGTCTTCAACGAAAAAGTGATGCATAAGGACAGTGTACAGGAAAATAAGGCCGAGAAAAAAGAATTCGTAGAGTTGGAAGAGTTACCGGACATGGGTGTTACAGCGCCATAGGATGATCGTGCACAGGAGCATTATGAGGCAGAGCCACAGACACCGGTTGTGAGGAGGTCTACTCGGGAGAGGAGACCCACGGTCCGATACTGACCCTCCTTACATTATCTACTGCTGATAGATAATGGTGAGCCAGAATGTTTTGAAGAGGCATTACAGTCAGATACACGGGTTAAGTGGGAGCAAGCCATGGATGAGGAGATGGACTCTCTTGAGTCTAATCGTACATGGGAACTAGTCACTCTATCCAAGGGTAAGAAAGCTCTTCATAACAAGTGGGTTTACAGACTGAAGGAGGAGCATGATGGTTTGAAACGGTACAAGGCAAGACTGGTTGTAAAAGGGTTTCAATAGAAGGCAGGTATCAATTTCACTGAAATATTTTCACTGGTAGTGAAAATGTCTACGATTCGCATGGTCTTGAGTATAGTGGCTACAAAGAACTTACATCTAGATCAGCTAGATGTTAAGACAGCCTTTCTTCATGGGGACCTTGAAGAAGAAATATATATGCATCAGCTAACAGGATATGTGGCACTAGGTAATGATAACAAGGTGTGAAAACTAAAGAAAAGTTTATATGGCCTGAAGAAGGCTCTGAGGCAGTGGTACAAGAAGTTTGGTAGTTTCATGTCGGGAAACGGTTTTAGGAGATGTCATGCAGACCACTGTTGTTACTTGAAGAAGTTTGATACGTCATACATCATCCTTCTTCTGTACGTTGATGATATGCTTGTGGCCGGTTCAAGCATGAAAGGCATCTCAAATCTCAAAAGACAACTGTCTAGAGAATTTTCCATGAAGGATTTAGGAGCTGCAAAAAAAATCCTAGGCATGAGGATAAAGCGTGACAGGAAAAATAAGAAATTGGTTTTGTCACAGGTAGAGTACATAACCAAGGTACTTGATCGATTCAATATGGGAGGTGCTAAGTCGGTTAGCACTCCATTGGCCAACCATTTCAAGCTATCTAAGGAGCAAGGTGCAAAGACGCAGGAGGAACGGGACTACATAGCTAAAGTCCCATATGCGTCAGCGATTAGGAGTCTCATGTATGCTATGGTAAGCACGAGGCCAGACATTGCTCAAGCAGTGAGAGTTGTTAGTAGGTTCATGAACAACCCCGGGAAGGAACATTGAGAAGCTGTGAAGTGGATCCTCAAATACCTGGTGGGTACTAAGGATGTAGGGCTGTGTTATGGTGGATCAGAATCAAGCTACAAGGCTACGTGGATTCAGATTTGGCAGGAGATATCGACAGCAGAAGAAGCACTACAGGTTATGTGTTTACTCTGGGTAGTGTTGCAGTCAGTTGGGTCTCTCAGTTATAAAAGATAGTATCTATTAGTATGACAGAAGCAGAATATGTTGTGGCTACAGAAGCATGCAAAGAGATGGTGTGGATGCAAGGTTTTATGGAAGAGTTGGGTAAGAAGCAAGTAGATTGCAAGCTGTACAGTGACAGTCAGAGTGCAATACACTTGGCTAAGAATTCAGCCTTTCATTCAAGGACCAAGCATATTGCCATCAGATATCACTTCATACGTTCGTTACTAGAAGATGGATCGATTGTTCTGGAGAAGATTTATATAAGTGAGAATCCTGCAGATATGTTGACCAAAGCGGTCATAAGGGAGAAGCCGAAGCTCTGTTTAGCTTTGATTGGTCTTCAGGCTTGAAGACGGGGAGGTGGTGCACTCTGGATGAAGAAGACGAAGGTTTATGGCAATGTGTCTCCAAGTGGAAGATTGTTGAGAATATGGAGCCACATTGGGCAGCCTTCGACCGGTCGTAGGACGGCTACGACCGGTTGTAGGCCCTGTTCGACCGGTCTTGGATCGGTTCGACTCAAAGTCCAGCGAGTTGTACTATTTTTTTTGGGGGCCTAGGAATTGTCGTAAGAGAGCTAGGACCGGTCGTAGGGGAGCTAGGACCGGTCATAGCTTATGCAGATTGTTTCTGAAACTGATACGGATTGCCGATTTTGGTGTCGCCTTTCGCAAGGGTGCGGAAGAAAAGTTACCTAAACTATAAATAGGAGTTCCTAGAGCTTTTCTAGGTAGATGAGAAAGAGGAGAAAGTAATTTTAAGGTGTGGGCTAAGGGATTTCTCTGTTCTTCCAAGGGAGAGGTTAGTATTTTACCTTGTAATATTTATTTCTTCATAATGGAATTTTGCATCCGTGATTTTTTACCTTAGTTTGGAGTTTTTTCACGTATATCTTGTCTTGTGGTTTGTTTGGATTGCTTTGATCTTTTTCTAGTTTATATTCCTTTCTGTTTATTGTTTGTGGGTGAGGCCTGAGATTGGATCTCGGCCCATTGCGTTGTTGGCGTGCTGCGCAACATCAACGTCATCGGTTAGCTCTTGTCCGCCTCCATCAATACCCCTTCTATTCTTCTTCCCAGACTTCCCCCACCGCATATTAAGGTTCGCAGTTTGTCTTTCGACCTCAATCCCATCTAGACGGATTGGTTGTTGTCGTATCTCCACTTTCGTATTGTAAGTGCCAGCACTTGTGTCCTTTCTAGCCTGGTCCAACATTGGCAACCACCGTCTATGGCCCATATAAACATGTTTCTTTCCATACTTGAGTCGCAAGGAATCTGTGTTAGCACCACATACAGGACAACCATATTTACCCTTGGTTCTACAACCGAAAACATTGTCATATGCTGGAAAGTCATGGGTTGTCCAGAGGAGAACTGCACGCATATTGAAATTACTTTCATGGTATGCGTCAAACATCATGACCCCTTTCTGCCGTAAGTCTTGAAGTTCATTAATTAATGGTTGTAAGTAAACGTCAATATCCTTTCCCGATTTTCACGGTCCCTTAATGAGCAAAGTCAATATAGTAAATTGAGGTTTCATACAAAGCTTTGGTGGAAGGTTGTACGTCACACACATAACGAGCCATGAACTATATGAAGCGCTATAAGTGCCGTATGGGTTAAACCCATCTGTAGCCAAAACCTAATCGAACATTGCGAGGCTTAGCTGAAAAATCCGTATACTTGTCATCGAGATTCCTCCATACAATAGAATCAGCTGGATGCTCCATCTTTTTATGTTACAATTTCCTGGTTGAGTGCCAGGACATTTCTTTCGCCAACCATGACACATTGAACATTCTTTGTAGCCTTGGTGTTAATGAAAAATGCCTTAACACCTTGGCAGGTACTTAAAATTATTTTCTGTCATCATCCATTTCTGTCTTGAACCTAGAAGCATTACAAGTTGGACAACTAGTTTTCTTCTCGTGCTCTCTCCAGTACAAAATGCAGTCATTTGGACAAGCATGGATCTTCACATAATCAAGACCCAACTTTGTAATGATCTTCTTCGCTAGGTAAGTATTAGTTGGGGCCTTATTACCAGAAGGTAACACCTTCTTTAGTAGTTGAAGGAGCTCTGTAAAGCTTTTTTCACTCCATCCATGGTTCACCTTTAATTTAAAAAGTTGTACAATGAAAGTTAGCACGGTGAAATCTTCTGCCCCAGGGTATAGCTCAGTCATTTCTTCTTGTAGATTTGCTTCAAAATCATTACTTTCATTTTCCCCAAATTCGCCTTCGACTACAGGGGTCACGTTCGGCTCATCCTGGACAACTTTATCTAAGTTATTACCACCGAGTTCTTGAACAATCGTGTTGTGAACGTCATTTAAGTTTGGAACATTGGCATTATTGGGAACTTGATGCACGTTCAGTGCACTCAGGTGATACATGCTCACCATGCATGTTCCAAACCCTATATCTTGGATCGAATCCATTTTTCATTAGATGTATTTCAAAATCATCATAAGAAATCTGTAAACTTGCACATCTACAAATGGTGCATGGACAAAAAATGGTTTCTTTACCAGGAAGGTGATCTCGTGCAAACTTTAAAAAACTTCTCATTCCTGAAATAAAACGTGGGTCTGAAAAACTTAGTGTTATCCACTCCCTATCCATTACAGGCGAAACTCGATTAACCAAAGGCTCTTTTTTGAACTTGCACCTTACCAAAAAAAAATTAATAAGTATTTTTCACTCATTCACGAATATAATTCTAAACACATGCATCTATGATCTAGTGTTATTTCAAGTTGAAAGAACTTTGAGAGCCATCTTGCCTTTGCACATGACTTTACATGGAAATCCATACATACCACTCATCAAGTTGGACCAACCATGTGGTGCAAAGCTCAGACTGGTTCGATGATCCTGCTTGTCCAACCAAAGGCAGAACTGGCAAATGAATTATCTAGATCAATTATTACTAGAGTTAAAATGGATCTCCACTTCCCTAGACAGTCCATTGATTGGACAGCTAGGATCATCTAATTGAAGTGGTTATTTTGACAAGGATGGACAATCAAAGGTGGGACCTACATGATATACAATCTAGATCAACCATTCAACAATATCTAGTATAATGAATCTGAATTATATATCCATTTCCCTAGTGACTGACTGGACAGTTAGGATTACCTGGCCAAAGCGATTTTCTGAGGGATAGCCAATCAAAGGTGCAGCCCACATGATGGATATTCAAGATCAATTATTGAACATTTTCTAGGACAAAATATGGATCACCTATTTACCCAACCCATTGACTCAACGGTTCGGAGGGAATGATATACACCAATGATAGGACCCTTTTTTAGGAGTATCTGGATCATCCATCATGATAGGGCCCTTTTTGGTGTAATCAATAAGGCCTGTCCATTTCCTAGTACATTCATTGGATGGTTAGGATCATCCAATCAAAGTGGTTATATATATATATATATATATATATATATATATATATATATATATATATATATATATATATATATATATATATATAGAGAGAGAGAGAGAGAGAGAGAGAGAGAGAGAGAGAGAGAGAGAGAGAGAGAGAGAGAGAGAGAGAGATGGCAAATCAAAGTTGCTACCCACACAATGGATAATCTGGATTAAGGATTGAACCCATAAAAAATACAAACTGGGCCAACTCTTTCTCTATGAGTGGATGATGGTTAGGTTTATCCAATCAAGGTGACTTTTGACCAACAAGACGGATCATCTCAACAATCAGATCATTTTTAGTATAATTGATAAGAACCCCCTAATTCGCCCTAGCCATTGCTTGGATGGTTGATCATTCAATCAAAGTAATCTGTGAGAAGGATGAACATTGAAAGGTGGGACCCACATGACAGACAGTCCAGGTAAATGAGAAACATTGAATAGTACATAAACAATATGGACCATCCATTTTTCTAGCTACCAAATGGATGATTAATATTATCTGACAAAAGTGAAAAGAGATGGCCAATCATGGGCAGGCCCCACATTATGTCCAGTCTAGATCAATGATCAGAGCTTTTCATGTATAATCAGGAAACTAAAACACCAAAGAGTTTTGAAATACTTAGCTAAAATGCTAGTCAGAAATGGTTCATTGTTGTTATCAATATACATCCATTCTATATCCTAAAATGGATCAAGTGATGCATAATCCTTCCTCTTGTGCTATGACTAGATGCCTCTTACCATATTTCAGTTCCTTCTCTACTGTATCATTCCCATGGTTAAACAGAAGTGATGCTACCAGGTACCTTTCTTTCTCGAAAACAGAGGTGGCTGACATGTGCCAATAGGAGCGCATAACACCCCATCAAAGTGATTATCACAAATACTGTAGCATTATTTACAGAAATTCATTGACAAGTCTGATTTCAGTTAAATCACATCTTCCAAATTCAATTGCTCTGAACAGACAACTAACTAATGGTGGTTTGACCTTTGCAGATTGCACAAATTAACACCAAGTGTGCTGCAGAAAAAGGACTTGTCACAAAAGTGTTGATCTTCAACCTTTTCATTCAATGGGTCCCACTGTGGATAGGTCAATTGCAGGGATTGGACACGACTACCTCTCTGATTGATGGTATTTTACCATTCAATACTGACATTCTTCTCTAAAAGTCATTTACAACAAGCTGACTGGATGGTTGAGATCATCCTTTTACAGAAACACATTCATGGTGGAGTACACCAGATGAATGGCTGAGACTATGAACTGTCATGCTGACTGGATGATTGAAATAATCCTTTTACAAAAACACATTCATGGTAGAGTTACTGGAGTACACCAGATTAATGACTAAGACAATGAGCTGTTGTGCTACGCATTCAATTTTCATGAAGGTAACAGGTATAATCAAATCTACATGTTGTAGCATTGGGACAAAGTATATTTTCCCAAATTAAGTCAGTGCTAACAATTACATACCTTACCATAGTAATTTTGCATGCATACAAATCAATCCTGGCCAGCCAAATTATGGCCCCATTGTGAATGAACAAGGCCTAGAAACCACACTGATCAGAACAAGGCCTGGAAACCACACTAATCAGATAATCCTAGCATTGATGGTCATCATTAAATGGATGGTTTGAAAGAGAAAGGTCGATAGTTGAAATTCAACGAATAAAATTAGATCTAGAAGATTATCCAATCGGAGTGGTTTTTGGGCATTGCTCCACAATTCAGATGGCCTGATTTACCACAGAGCAAGCTGCATGTCCTGAATGTAATGTATATTTACAATACACACACACACACAAACACAAAAGAATCATTGTTAGGAAAGATCAGACAAGAATCTATCACACTAATCTAAGAGCACAGAAAACTCTTTTCAGTGCTTCAAATGCCTTCAGCAGATCAGATTCAGAATGGGCAGCAGAAAAAACATGCGGATGCCTGCAAACCAACAACCATCAGCATGAGGATCACGTTGAAGTAAATACCATTCTCCTTACTGTCAGTAATATCATCGAGCACCTTTAGATCATTCTTGAAGGAACTGGTTGATGACTGGCACAAAATATAGCAAAGGAATGAACACTGGCAAAATGCAGTTCTTTCAATGTGAAGTGCCAGACCACCGGCAATCGGAACTCCACATTTCGGCTTCCCCTGCATTCTAAGTTTGCAGGGCAAGTAAAATCATATGGGAAGTAATCAAAAAGATCCACATACACAAATCTAAATGGAAAAAAAAACTCATATTCAATGCTTACCAAGTATTGCATTCGCTGCCGAGATGTCTTCTGGAGTGAGAGAGAAAAGGGGCGAGAGAGATCGAGATCGAGAGAGAGAGAGAGAGAGAGAGAGAGAGAGAGAGAGAGAAGGGGCCTGGGAGATTGAGAGAGATAGAGAAAAGGGAGGCGTGAGATTGAAATTGAGAGAGATAGAGAAGAGGGGCGTGGGAGATTAAGAGAGATAGAGAGACGAGGGACGCGGGAGATTGAGAGAGAGAGAGAAAGGGGCAGCATGAGATTGAGATTGGGAGAGATAGAGAAGAGGGGCGTGGGAGATTGAGAGATTGAGAGAGAGAGAGAGAGAGAGAGAGAGAGAGAGAGAGAGAGAGAGGAGAGAAAGGGACGGACGTGAGAGGGAATACATGCGAGAGACGGGAGGGAAATGAAATTCGTGAAGGGGGAAAAGACAAAAGGTAGCGCGATTTTTTGCATATTTTCCTGCTATAGTCATACTACGGTTTCTCTCCATAGCTAAAATTTATTATAACCGTAGCAATTGACCAATTTGTAATAGGCCCTCCACGGCTCACATTTGACGGATCCAAATGGACGACCTTTTCAAGGGCTTTGTGGGGTCCATCTTGATGCAATCGATACATCCACTCTGACCATTAATTTTGTAATATTGTTTTCATGAAAAAAATCAAAAATCTAGGCAAATCGAAGGTTGATTGAACCACACCATTGATTAATGAATTAATCTCCATTCTTTTATACCATGTGGTCCACTTGAGTTTTCAATCTACTTCCTTTTCTAGGTTCCTTTCTAAAATATTTTTAAAAAATTGATAGACATACTAGATAGAGTATACATATTTTAATGGGCCTCATAGAGGCCCTTATGAAGGTATCAAATGTTGTAAGGATGTCTGGTGAAATTAGCTATTTGCTACGATCATTATACTTTTAGCTACGGTTTTAAGCCGTAGTAAATTAGCTACGGTTGTAAGCCATAGCCAAAAACCAGAATAGTCTGTAGCCTTTGATCGTATTTTTGGTAGTGCCAGAACCCACCCATTTGGATGACCTAATTTCAGGACAGTGGACAGCTATATTTTCAGCAACATTCTACCCTGACTAGGTTGAAATTCCAAAATTTATTAAAATAATTTCAGGTAAAAATCATGAAAATTTACAGAGAGATGGCCTACCCATGTTGAGACCCACCTATAAATTTTTGGGGCCAGTGGACCCCTGTGCACACCGTGGTAAGGTTCGGACTGGCCCACCACGTTGGGACGTCTAGGTCAGTCCAATTTTCTAGACAGACTATTTTATTTAAATTATTTAAAATACTTTTAGTTATCTAAAAATCATGAAATTTTTTGGAGATGTGGCCCACCCATTAAAGGACCACCCTGCAAATTTTCAGGGCCATTGGGCCTCTATAACCACCGTGGTGTGGCCTGCAATTTGAATCAATTTTGGGCCAAATACTAAGGCCCGTAGGGCTAACTGCAATGGGACGCCCCTACCTTGGGTTGCTGGGCCTGCATTCTAACGGCATCGCCCACTTTAAGTTAGTGTTGTATATCCCCCTTCTTATCTGGTGGGGCCCACTGTGATATGTGTGGATCACCATGGGTCAGTAACCCATCTAAATTAAATAAATTTCTGGACTCCAGCAGGCCCAGGAAATGGGTGGGCTGGAATTCAAGCAAGGGGCCCAAAATTTGTTACATGGTTGATTATTTTGGAACTGTTGTGGCTCATCAGATTTAAAGGAGTGTTGTACACACTCTTTGCCTTCCTTCCTTAAACATTTTTGGGATTAATTAGTGCCCCTTGTGGCCCGCCTTTGTGGTGATATTGTATGTTAGTATTAACCAGATTTTTAAGTAGTTTTATAGGCCCAATGTACTGTAAACCTCTTCCTTGAGCCCAACATTGTACAAGGGCTGACCTTATTGAATTGTGATCCTAATGGGCTGTCTATAAGCTGATTATGTGTATTATGGGTATTGGTGCCCTCATGAAGTACTTAATAATGGGCTGACTTGCAAGGCTCACATTGATGCATATTGTGGAGGGTCTTGCTAAGTCTTTGGGCTGATGTGGCAAGACCCACACCGTCGGTTTAAGCCCTGCCCATGTGTATTCTTGGGTTTATGTGCTGCCCTCTAAGTCCACCATAATGCATGAATTAGATGGCTTTTATTTTTGGGCTATTTCCTTAGGGCCCATTATGTGATATAATATATATATGGCCGCGCTTTTGTGTTGGTAATTAGGCCTTATGGAGTAAGTCCTTTTGGACAGACCCATTGATCTTGAGCCTATACTTTTCCATCTATTATGATGGACTTAGGGGCAATAATATGCAAGAAGTTGGGCCCTTGGCCGCCCACTAAAGTGACCCTATACTTGGGCTAAAAAGTGAGGCCCAACTCACTTGTGTTAAATGTGAAAATTGCCCATGTAGATAAACTACTGGGCTGCCCATGAAGCCCACCATAATATATGAGATTATGACCCTTATAGTTGGGCCCAAACCTCACTTGAGGGTCCATTATATGGCATATGTGTTAGGCTTGGAGTATGGCCCATTAGACCATACATTACTTAAGCCTTAGACCTTACATTATATGCATAGCGGGCTACCTTTTGGGACCCAGTTGAGGTTGGATGTTCTCCTTGGTGGCCCAAAAGTAGGCCCATAGAGGCCCTTATAGGTGGTTGAAGGCCCACCTTGGGCCTGATTATGACTGTTCATCCTTAGGGTTATGACTCTTTTAACTTGTGGGTCGTCCCAAAGTATTGGGCCCCCACCGGAGGACTTCTCTTTTTCTTCGAACACTTACATTCTTGTGACCCATATGCATCATCTGTATATGTTGATTGCATTGTGTGGTAGTCATTGAGGGATAGAGTTTCTCCCCTTGTGCACAATGTGTCCCTGCAGCTAGTGCATGATCGGTATATGTGACTAATGCATTAGCATAACATTTTATGATAATACTGCCCTTTCTTTATCAAGGCCTTTCCTCCATAGGAATATTCGTAGACGGCCGTATGTGTAGACACCGGTGCATAGGATGCCCATGGGTGAAATTTCTAAATCTTCCATGGTACCAAGAAAATGCCCCAATACCGTGACCGAGTGGAAACTATGAGCGCACGAGAGCCTTATACCATTAAGTCGTGACTCCCACTTCGTGTAGTCGGTTGGGTAGGGATGTGGCCTTATCCACCTATGAGGGAGGGCATTATTAGCCTGAGTTTGACCAATTTGTGAAATGGGTCCGCTACCGCGAGGCCTTGTTGGTGATTGACTGTCCACAGGTAGGTAGTGATATCTTTTACGCTTGTTCGACTATGCGGGTCCGTAGAGCAGTAGTCATTCAGCAGTGTAATGGACCCCGGTGATTTCCTTATGATTGAAAATGTACTTGATATATTTTTTAGATATGAGCACTAGCATTACTTTCATCACATTAGCATTGGCTGTGTAAGCCCTTCATGTATTTCCTTAGTATGACGTCTAGTACTTGTTGCATTGTATTCATGATAAGCCCTGGTAAGGCTAGTGATATTCGCATTGATCATGCTTCTCTCCTTGTACCTCTCACTATTCTTCTGTGCACCATTGTCACACACTTTCACCACCCTCTAAGCTTCTATAATATTATGCACAATTGATGCATGTAGGAAACTCTAAGCAGGTGTTGTAGCAGCAGAGCGTGGAGTAAAGTTGAGCTTCAGGACTCCAGCGTTGCGGACTTCTTCCTCTTTTCCTATTTCCTTATGTATGACCTTTTGAACCCGATGTAAACTTGTAAAAGTTCAAATTCATAGTGAATTTTGTGATGTATGCCTTGGTTATTCTCAAACATACTTGTTGTGATCTTGGGTATGCTCGTATTGGAATGATTATACTATTATAAAAATCCTCCTTGTAGGATCCCAGGATCGGAACCTGTCACAAGAGCCGAGAATGGGGTACTATGGAGGTTGTTGCGGACAGAACTGGCCATCGGGTTCTTTATGAGTTCGGTTACTGAGTCTGAGGCATGACAGGAGTTGGTATCAAAGCATAATAATAAATTCTGGAATAACTCGGGATAACATCGCATGTCTACTTAGGGCATACGACAAACAGTGTTTCGAGACCTTTCCTTTCGCTCTGTATCGAGCTTGTAATTATCCTGATTCTTCACATTATCATTGTTTTGTAGACGAAGCCACCTAGACGTGACACATAAGGTCGTGGCACCCATGGCCATGGTGCTCGTGGTCGCGGTACCCATGGACGAGGCGCCCGTGATACCCATCCTACTCGAGCACATCCTGCTCCTGTTGTTAAGGATTCGATTTCAGAGGTCCAGATTCAGCCTATTCCTCTAGTTGAGCCTGTAGTACCCACTCCTTCAGTTGCTCCGGTTCCCCCGATGGTTCCCCCTCCTCAGCTTGCTATTCCAATTACTGAGGCTCTTGCTCCTCTGGCCACACCCGTGCCTCCGCCTGAGGCGAGTGCCGCCCTTACTTTTCTGACAGTACCCATAGGAGCCAAACATTTCTAGCAGTTGATGTAGCTTATAGCTACTGCATTGCAGACCCGTCAGCCAACTACTGCTGAGGTTTCTAAGCGGTTTGATTTACCACGTGTTAGTGCGATAGCTCGAGAGTTCTGTCAGCATAATCCTCAGAAGTTTAGTGGTGACCTTGACCCTTCTGCGGCCGAGGCTTAGCGCACTGAGGTTGCGATGATTTTTGACACTATACAGTGTCCTGCGGGTTAGAGAGTATCCCTTGCGACCTATCTCCTTCAAGGTGTGGCTCGTTATTGGTGGTCATCCGTATCTAGGATGGTTGGACCTCAGTTCATTTAGACATGGGAGGAGTTCATGGTCCGTTTCGACTAGAAGTTCTTCCCTGAGCACGTTCAGATCCAGCGGGCGATCGAGCTCGAGACCTTAATGCAGGGTGATTTGTCTATTTTTCAGTATGAGGCCCGTTTCTTGGCCTTGTCTAGATTTGTTCCTCATCTCACCAGTGATGAGAATATGAGAGCTCATCATTTCATGACTGGTTTACGTACTGCCCTTCGCAGTCGTGTTGTAGTGCATTGTTTAGAGACATTCAACCAAGTCATTCATCGAGCACTGGTTTATGAGGAGGATTGGGCTATGACCCAGAGGTCGAGAGAGTAGAGTTCCGATGGAGACCGGAAGAGGAGGGCACCAGCCAGTAGTTCCAAGCAGCACCGTCAGCAGAGACGGAGGGGCAGATCATGGTTTCGGCAGCCCATGGTGCAGATAGAAGCTTCTTCATCATCAGCACCGCCAGCCGTTTCATCTTTCGGCCCCTTTTTTGGTATATGCTTCGGTTATGGATAGGTTGGGCATTGGAGGCGTGAGTACCCTCTCCCCATTCAGCAGCAGAGGCCACAACAATTGCCCCCTCCTCGTCCTCCTCAACACCAGCAACAGAGAGCACAACTTCCACCCGTCACTCCTAGGGCTCATCCTCAGCAGTAGAGGTAGCCAGGCAGACCTCCTCAGCAAAGACAACAACAATCGTAGCACCAACAGAGGGGATATCCTTATGTTCGATCCATGGGCCCAGTGTGTATTGCAGCCCAGCAGGCACAGACTCAGGAGCCTAAGTCTTCTAGGTTACTTCCCCTACCAGCTCAGGGCTGCTTTTATTCTCCACAGAAGGCCCCAGGCCAGGGCTCGCAGTCATCGACAGGTGGAGTCGTTGAGGGTATTCTTCTTATTTTTTCTTGCGTTGCTCATGTTTTTTTTGATTCTGGCACTTTCCATTCATTTGTGGTCGAACAGTTTTGCTAAGCGACCGGTATTCCATCGGAATCCGTGTATGAGGCCTTGGCAGTTTCGACTCCCATAGGGAAGTCTATTGTGTTGACCCATAGCTGCCTTTCTTACCCGGTGAAAGCGGGCGAGATGTTCCTTCCTGTCGATCTGTTCATGATGCCGATGACAGGATTTGATGTTGTTCTGGGTATGGACTAACTTGCAGAGTATGGTTCCATCTTACACTGTACCGCGAGGATGGTTACGTTTCTCATTCCAGGTTTGCCAGTATTCCAGTTTATCGCCGAGCCCAGAGGAGAGTCGTTATCTAGTTTCTTAACTTCGGTCGTTGATGATTCTGTGGCAAAGAGTATTAAGCAGTTGCTAGTTGTTTGTGAGTACCCAGATGTGTTTCAGGAGATCTCGGGTTTGCCGTCGCGTCAGCAGGTGGAGTTCCCCTATCGGATGACACCGTTGTAGTGGTACCGTGCCTATCTCAAAGGCCCCCTATCGGATGACACTGTTGGAGTTAAGGGAACTGCAGGAGTAGTTGGATGAGCTCCAGGAGTTAGGTTTTATTTTTCCCAGCAGTTCGCCTTAGGGAGCCCCGGTATTGTTTGTGAAGAAGAATGATGGTTCGTTGCGGCTCTATGTAGATTATCGCGAGCTTAACAGAGTCACCATCAAGAACCGATACCCACTTGCCCGAATTGATGATCTGTTCGATTAGTTGTAAGGTGCATAGTATTTTTCTAAGATAGACTTGCATTCTGGTTACCATCAGATTCGGGTCCATGAGGAGGACATTCCGAAGACGGCTTTCCGGACACGCTATGGTCACTTCGAGTTTCTAGTCATGTCATTCGGATTGACCAATGTGCTCACCGTATTCATGCAGCTGATGAACAAGGTTTTTCGGCCGTTCCTCGATCAGTTTGTGGTGGTATTCATGGATGATATTCTTATATATTCGAGGACTATGCTAAGTACCTGTGGATTGTGCTTGAGACTCTCCGTGCCCACCAGCTGTATGCTAAGCTGGAGAAGTGTGAGTTTTGGCAGGAGAAGATGAAGTTTCTCGGTCACGTGGTGACGAGGGAGGGTGTCGCTGTGGACCCCTCAAAGGTTAATGCAGTGCGTCAGTGAGGCCAGCCCACGAACATGTTCGAGATTTGCAATTTCCTTAGTCTAGCGGGATATTATCGACGGTTTATTAACGGTTTCTCCCGTATTGCTACACCATTGACCCGGTTGACATGGAAGGGCGTCGAGTTCATCTGGAGTGAAGACTGTGAGGATGCATTCATGGAGTTGAAGGACCGCCTCACGTCCGCTCCTGTTCTCACTCTTCCTGATGGGAGTGAGGGTTTCATTGTTTTCACTGAAGCCTTCAGAGTTGGCTTTGGTATTGTACTGATGTAGCATGGGAAGCCAGTGGCATATGCCTCGCATCAGCTCAAGGTCCATGAGCTGAACTACCCCACTCATGATTTGGAGGTTGCAGTAGTTATCTCTGGTGGCACAGATGATGGTGTGAGAGTGGCAGATGCTCGAGGATGTTTTAGAGTTTGACTTTGAGTTCGACCTGCAGTCTTCCATTATTCAGCTTTCGAGCTTATCGATTCAACCCTCTTTGGTGGCTAGGGTGATTGAGGCTCAGCAGATGAACGAGTCACTTCAGGAGTATCGAACAGAGGCCACATCCGTGGAGCAGTCAGATTGGTAGATTGGTTCCGATGGTGGATTACGCTTTAGAGGCCAATTATGTGTCCCAGATGTGTCAGAGTTGCATTGTGATTTGATGACCGAGGTACACTGATTGAGGCTTATTATTCACTCGGGCTCCACTAAGATGTATTGTGATATGAGGAGGCAGTACTTCTGGCAGGGGATGAAGCGTTAAATTGAGAATTTTGTGACAGAGTGTGACACATGCCAGCGTGTCTAGACAGATCATCAGAGACCCCCTGGTCCCTTACAGCCGTTGAGCGTTCCAGAGTGAAAGTGGGAGCACATATCGATGGACTTCATCGTAGGTTTGTCGAGGACTCAGCGCGGTCACGATACCATCTGAGTTATCGTTGATCGTCTGGCGAAGTAGGATCATTTCATTCCAGTATGTGCTTCCTAGTCTATGGACCGGTTAGCGAGGATATTCATTGAGAAGATAATGAGACTGCACGACATCTCAGTTTCGATCGTTTTAGACCGAGACTCTATATTTACGTCTCAATTTTGGAGGAGTTTTCAGCAGGCGTTGGGGATCACTTTGCATCTCAGTACCGCTTATCATCCGCAGATGGATGGGTAGACCAAAAGGGTCAACCAGATCCTTGAGGATACGCTCAGGACTTGTGTGATCGACTTTGCGGGCAGTTGGGATGAACATATGCGCTTCGCTGAATTCAAATATAATAACAGCTATTAGACGACTATCGGGATGACTCCTTTTGAGGTACTTTATGGTAGACTGTGTAGATCTCCTAGTTGTTGGACCGAGGTTGGAGAGCGTTGTCTCTTAGGTCCCGAGCTTATACAGTAGATGTTAAAGGCCATTGATGTTATCAGGCAGAGGATGCACACAACTTAAAGCCGACAAAAGAGTTTTGTTGATTGTCAGTATCAACCCTTCGAGTTCACAGTCGGGGACATGGTATATCTCAAGGTCTCGCCTATAAAAGGCATGATCTGCTTTAGTGTGAAGGGCAAGCTCGCCCAGAGATTTATTGGACCTTTTGAGATTACCGAGTGCGTAGGCGCTGTGGCCTATAGGCTTACCTTACTTCCTGAGTTTTCTGCAATCCATGACGTGTTCCATGTTTCTATGTTGAGGAAATATGAGTCGGATACTATTCCTGTGATTGATTGGTAGCCACTCGAGGTTCTTGAGGTGCTTCCTACATTGAGCAGACGATTTGTATTCTTGATCAGAAGGAGCAGGTCCTAAGGACCAAGGTTATTCCCTTGGTGAACGTATAATGGGGTCATCATTCGGAGGCCGAGGCATCTTGGGAACTTGAGGCCGAGATTAGAGAGTGTTATTCTCATTTGTTTGTCGATTGATATATACAGATTGTATTGCCTTCTCTTTTGATGATTGCTATATGATGATGATGTTTACTTTTTATTTTATCCTGTATTGGTCAATTTCGGGGATGAAATTTCTTTATCGGTGGGGAGAATTGTGATACATGACCCGATTTCGCATGTGTGCATGCGTGTATGTGAGTATGCATCTTGTTTATTTTGGTCCTACGGTTCTACCGGTCAAATTTCAGCAACCCATGACCCTCGGATATCATTTACGGTCATCCTTTAGTTCGGTCATGTAGACCCGACTCGGATTGACCCAAGACTTATGCCATTGTGACCGTATCGTCGTCGCGGTTCCAACGCAGCGTTTCATGCATAAATCCGATATGTTCATCAAAATGGGTCGCACATCATTTGGACCGTTGATAGCCTTTTTGGTGGGACCCACATGATTTACACATTTTCCCATGTGCACGTTTGCCAATGGTGATGACATCACTATTTCCATGATGACTTATGGCCTAGTCTATGGACCTATAGCTACCAAGTAAGCATTAGATTTCTTTCTCCAACAAATAATCATGAGTTGTTTTTTTTCAAAGCAATCATGAGCTACCCTACCCCATGAGCACTTAAGTGTTTTTCTTTTCAAAGCTCACCTTTTTTCTAAGAAATTTCATCATTTCACTTCTACAACTCTCCCATCTCTCTCCCTCTTTCTTCATTTCTCTCTTCTCCTCTTTGCAAAAGGCCCTCCAACATCCACCATTGCTGAAATTTTCAGCCCTCTTCCCTCTCTTTTTTCCTCCAAATCTAACCATCAAAAACTTATCATCACCATAGAATCTTCTTCCTTGAAGCTTGAGGAGTATGGTGCTTCAAAAATCTTGAAGATCCATCATGTGGGTGAACATGTAGAATAGATTTCATTGCTTTTCTTCATAGATCTTTTGTTGTTTCATATGGAGAGTGAAGGACTCACCACATTAATGGTGGAGGTCCTACATCACTCCTTAGATGTGGTCTTTAACCACTACTTGTATCCATGTGATCTTGATGGGGCCATTCTCCATAGACCCCATCTTGATGAGATTTTTCCCTTCATGTATGCATCATGGGTCATCTAGACCTTAGATTCCTAGCTAAGGCCCATGCATGTATGTGATCCTCTTTGATCTTGCATGTACATGTGGTTTCCTTCGTTGTGGAGGGTTCGTAGTAGTGGAGCCCTCCCTATGACCGACATGTTTCCTTTCTTATTCTTTTATCCCCCTTGTATGGTTTAGATGATGATTGTGTGGCCCACTTGATGTGTCATGCAACCGAGATTTTAAGATTTTTGGGACTTCCAAGCCCAAGTTGCTAGATGCCCAGGGCCAACTATGTTGCATAGTTTTATTGCTTGATTTGGAAGGCCTTTGGGCCTGATTTCTTCGATTATCTTGGAAGGGGCTTAGGCCTGAGGGTTGCATGGCACATCAGGGTGCATCCCACCTTGTGGAATTTGTGATTTATTTCCCATTTATTATTTTTATGGGCTGATCTAGACAACAATATGTTTCTGTCCAGATTGCTGAAATTTTTTTTATACTGTAATATATGGGTTGTAGGCCTTGTTTGCGGCTTTTTTTTTTCCCAGATTTTCTAAAATTTTCTTTTAGGTGTGGACTTCAACTGAAACTATATTAAACATCACCTTCGAATGTCCATGTTTGATTACCCAAAAAAAGTGGGCCAAGGAAGGTGGATGGTCCAGATTTTTTTGGACTGTCTAGCCACATCGTTTGCTGGAAAAACATAAATATTAGCCTGATCTTGAAATGGTGAGCCACCTTTGTGAACCTCACCTTACTGTATACTTGTATAGGAAGGTTGGCCTTGCATTTTTTCAAATTTACATAGACCCGGGCCCCACTCAAATGGGGTGCAAAAGTCAGGGACAGCAGCATTGCTGCAGCGGAAAAATAAAATCTAGACCTTTCTATCCATAAATTGCATGAGTTAAATAAAATATTTTTACTATCCCAAAAATTTTAAAATTTTGTAGAGACATGTCTCACCCATGGTAGGATCTACCTGCAAACATTTAGTGCTAGTAGACCCCATTTAGGCATCCAAAAGGGTAGGCCAACATAGTGGGCTGCCAAAAATTTCTGTTGTGCAGTCCAGTAGCATAGTTCCATAAGAACAAAATTTTAAAAATATTTTCTCAGAAGGTGGGCCTTATTTTTGAGTCCCACCTTGCTGTAGGCTTGATGAGGGACCTTGGGTCCAAATTTCAGGAATTTTGGAGGCCCAAAACCCACCCATTTGGATGACCCAAATTCAAGACAGTGGACAACTATATTTCCAGCAACATTCTACCCTAGACAGGTTGGAATTCCAAAATTTATTAAAATATTTTTGAGTGTCTAAAAATTATGAAAATTTACAGAGAGGTAGAACACCCATGATTGGACCTACCTACAAATTTTTGAGGCTAATGGACCCCTGTACACACCATAGAAAGGGCCAGACTGGCCCACCACATTGGGACATCTAGGTCAGTCCAATTTTCTGGAAAGATTCTTTTATTTAAATTAATTAAAATACTTCTAGTTATCCAAAAATTACGAAAATACGTGGAGATGTGACCCATCCATGGAAGGACTATCTTGCAAATGTTTAGGACAATCGGGCCTCTGTACCGACCGTGGTGTGGCCTGCAATTTAGATCAGTTTTGGGCCAAATACCCAGGCCCGTAGGATTAACCACCATGGGACGCCCCTACCTTGGGTTGCTGGGCCTGCATTCCAACGGCATGACCCACTTTAAGTAAGTGTTGTATATCTCTCTTCCTATCTGGTAGGGTACACTATGATATGTGTGGATCACCATGGGTCAGTAAGCCATCTAAATTAAATAAATTTATGGACTCCAGCAGCCCTAGGAAATGGGTGGGCTGGAATTCCAGCAAGGGGCCCAAAATTTGCTACATGGTTGATTGTTTTGGAATTTTTGTGGCCCATTAGATTTAAGGGAGTCTTGTACACACTCTTTGCCTTCCTTCCTTAGACATTTTTAGGATTAATTAGTGCCCTTTGTGGCCCACCTTTATGGTGATATTGTAGGTTAGCATTAGCCAGATTTTTAAGTAGTTTTATAGGCCTAATGGACTGTAAACCTTTTCCTTGAGCCCAACATTGTATAAGGGCTGACCTTATTGAATTGTGAGCCCAGTGGACTGTCTATAAGCTGATCATGTTTATTATGGGCATTGGTGGCCTCATGAAGTACTTAATTATGGCTGACTTGCAAGGCCCACATTGATGCATATTGTGAAGGGTCTTGCTAAGTCTTTGGGCTGATGTGACAAGGCCCACACCATCGGTTTAGGCCCTGCCCATGTGTATTCTTGGGTTTATGGGTCTTCCTTTAAGTCCACCATAATGCATGAATTGGATGGCTTTTATTTTTGGGCTATTTCCTTAGGGCTCATTATGCGATAATATATATATATATATATATATATATATATATATATATATATATATATATATATATATATATATATATATATATATATATATATATATATATGGCCGCCCTTTTTGTGTTGGTAATTAGGCCTTGTGGACTAAGTCCTTTTGGATAGACCCATTGATCTTGTGCCTATACTCTCCCATCTATTGTGATAGACTTAGGGACAATAATATACAAGAAGTTGGGCCCTTGGCCACCCACTAAAAGTGACCCTATACTTGGGCTAAAAAGTGAGGCCCAACTCACTTGTGTTAAATGTGAAAATTTCCCATGTAGATAAACTACTGGGCTGCTCATGAAGCCCACCGCAATATATGATATTATGATCCTTATGGTTGGGCCCAAACCTCACCTGAGGGCCCACTATATGGCATATGAGTTGGGCTTATAGTATGACCCATAAACCATACATTACTTAAGCCTTAGACCTTACATTATATGCGTAGTGGGCTACCTTTTGGAACCCAGTTGAGGTTGGATGTCCTCCTTGGTAGCCCTATGGTAGGCCCATAGAGGCCCTTATAGGTGGTTGAAGGCCCACCTTGGGCCTGATTAGGACCGTTCCTCCTTAGGGTTATGACTCTTTTAGCTTGTGGGCCGTCCCAAAGTATTGGGCCCCCACCGGAGGACTTCTATTTTTCTTCGAACACATGTCTATGTGCCTAAACCTTGTCCCTCCTTAGGACGAAGGATTCCATAATCCACAGGTAACACACTTGCATTCTTGTGACCCATATGCATCATCTGTATGTGTTGATTGCATTGTGTGGTGGTCATTGAGGGATACAGTTTCTCCCCTTGTGCATTGTGTGCCTGTAGCTAGTGCATGATCGGTATGTGTGACTCATGCATTGGCATAACACTTTATGATGATATTGCTCTTGCTTAATCAGGGTCTTGCCTCCACAGGGATATTCGTGGACGACCGTATGCGTGGACACCGAAAATATTACATGGGTATACTGGGTGCATAGGATGCCCATTGGTGAAATTCATAAAACTTCCATAGTACCAAGAAAATGCTCCAACATTGTGATTGAGTGGAAACTATGAGCGCACGTTGGCTTTATTGTAAGTGCTATGGTCTCATGCTCCTTTGGTTGTCAAATTTTGTGTGTTAAAACCTCTATATATGTCTTGTGTTTGTTACTTGATAATTGTGTTCGAGACACCTCATCAACACTTCAAGTTCAAGTTAGTTAAGTACAAGTTAGTTCAAGCTCAAGCTAGTTCAAGCTACAATAAAGAGTTCAAGTTTCGATACTCAAGATAGACCGGAAGACAAGTGCAACTTAAAGTGATACTGAAGCTTGTGATGTGTTCAAGTTACATCAACTTAAAAGTGAAGTTTTCATTATCCATACTTCGTGTCCCAGGTTTGATAGACCTTAGTTTGACCTTATGGCAGGTCATTTTGGATACATAATCCAATTTTTATAATTATACATGATTCTGGTCTGTCCTAAGACTAGTCCTGGATCTGGTTTGACTAGTCCTAGCACTGGTTCGACCAGTCTAAGAAATTTTAAGATCAGTCGTAGATTTGTTGTGAATCATCAATTTTTTTGTTCGGCTACAACCAGTCCTGGAGTCTGCTCGACCGGTCTAGGATGATCTCAACTCGACCTTCGACCAGTCGTGGAGCTACGACTCAAACTCCAGCGACTAAATCAAGTGTCACACGACCAGTCGTAGAGGTGTCTCGACCGGTCGTGGACTGCCTTCGACCAGTCATGGACTGTCTTCGACCGGTCGTGGACTGCCTTCGACCAGTCATGGACTGTCTTCGACCGGTCATAAATTGGTTTTATTCGATCACGCTCAAAAATTTAAAAATCAATTTCTTCTTCGACCAGTTGTGGTGACCCTAGGACCAGTCAAAGATGAATTTTTACAGCTATAAATGGCACACGAATTTCAGAGTTATTCATTGAAAATTTAAGTAAATTTGAACCTCTACTCTGAGATAAGTTTGTGTTTGTTTTTAAACTATATTGTGCATAATTCTATTTCCTTTTGTTAGCTTTTTACGATTTGTTTTTATTCTATATTTCAATCTGATTTGAAAAGAGGAATTATTATTTTCCTTATTCTTAGAATTAAAATTAAATAGAGCTAGCCCAATCTGATTTAATTTAAAATCAATTAGAACTTAGAACCATTGTAAAGTGAGTATTGGACATTGAACTTTCATATTCGAACATCTACTCTAATTGGTTCTTCCGGTCTGCTACAAGAGGAGAAATCCAGGTATTTTACAATTTTGTAAATTTCATTCTATTTTGATTTTTATTTGGAATTTGCTAGAAAAATCTCAATTTGTGTGATTGTCTGAGGAGAGCCAGAAAACTCAGAAAAGAGGGGTTTTTTTTAATTGTATAAGCCCAAGTGAAAAAGACACAATTGTGAAGATTTTATGTGAACTTGTGAAACCTATTTTGATAGTGAACGCTAATATCCCTATGTGAGGATATTAGGAGTGGAGTAGCATTCTGTGTGGCTGTTATTTAACAGTTGGTGAACACACAGGCGAACCACTATAACTCTTTGTCTTGTAGATTGAATGCTTGCTTAATTCTTTATCTTTTATCATTTAGTTTTGTGGAATGTATATGTAGATGTGAATATTGTAACAATTTATATTTCAAGCAAGTGTGGAGAATGGTGTAATAGTTTAGAGTTTTATTTCAGCAATTTATCTCTTGCTATTCCTTTATCAATTTGAGCTTCAATTTCTGTAATTATTCTAGTAAGGTTACCCTGCCATTTTTATGGTGCATGGTGTCCTTAAAATAATCAATTCTTAAGATTACAATTTATTCTTTTTGAATTTATATTTTTCTCTTTCAGTTTGAGTTCTTGATACAAAGATCTTTTTAAAAATCAGGTTGTCCTACCATAAACCTTTGGTTTTTGGTGTAAGGTTGTCCTTAGAACAACTTTTGTATCAATCTCTCAAGATCTGAATTTTGAGGTTGCATTGTGAATTGATTTATTTTAGTTTGGTTATTTATTTTATTTAATTTTGCTGTATTTAATTTTAATTTGACATAGTCCTATTCACTCCCCCTCTAGGACATATAGCTTAGCCATTTCACTTTAAGGGAGGGCATTATTAGGCTGAGTCTGACTAGCTCATGAAATGGGTCTGCTATTGCCAGACCTTGTTGGTGATTGGCTCTCCAGAGGCAGGTAGTGAGGTCTCTTACACTCGTTCGACTGTGCAGGTCTATAGAGCGGCTGTCATTCAACAGTATAATGGATCCTAGTGATTTCCTTCTAATTAGAAATATACTTGATATGTGGTTTGGATATGAGCACTGACATTACTTGCATTGCATTAGCATTGGCCGTATATGCCCTTCATGTATTTCCTTGGTATGGTGTTTAGTACTCATTGCATCATATTCATGATAATCCCTGGTAAGGCTAGTGATATTCGCATTGATCATACTTCTCTCCTTGTACGTCCCACTATTCTTCTGTGCACCATTGTCACATACTTTCACCACCCTCTAAGCTTCTATAAGCTTATGCATGATTGATGCGTGCAGAAAACTCTAGACAGGCATCGTAGTAGCAAAGTGTGGAGTAGAGTTGAGCTTCAGGACTCTAGCATTGCGGACTTCTTCCTCTTTTCATATTTCCTTATGTATGACCTTTTGAACCTGATGTAAACTTTTAAAAGTTCAAATTCATAATGAATTTTGTGATGTGTGTCTTGGTTATTCTCAGACATACTTGCTGTGATCTTAGGTATGCTCATATTGGAATGATTATACTGTTATGAAAATCCTCCTTATAGGATCCCAAGATCGGAACCTGCCACAGGAGACGAGAGTGGAGTACTACGGAGGCTGTTGTGGCCAGAACAGGCCATCTTATTTTTTGTGAGTCTGGTTACCAAGTCTGGGGCATGACAATTTAATACTCATCCCTCTTTTATAACGGTCAGCACTATCATCCTGTATGAGGTTATTAATTTTATTTAGTGATGAAGCTTTTCATTTATTAGTGAATTGCTGTTACCCATTAAACTCTATATTTAGAGATTTTCTAATTTAGGGTTGGGTTTCTTTCACTAGTGAAAATTTGAGTAAAGAGTTTTAACCTAATCCCTCTAGATGTTGTCCTTACTACTTCTCTCGTTAGATGTTTAGTAAAAAGATCAGCCAAGTTATTACTCATCTTTACATATAGATCATAATGATTCCATCTTAAATCAATTGCCTTATATAGTCATGTATCAAACTTATATGTCTGGACTTCCCATTATAGGTACCACTGTGGGCTCTTGCTAAAGTGGCTTCATTATCACAATGAAGTGAAACTGTCATGCCCCAAACTCAGAAACTGGGCTCACAAAATTTTCGATCATCAAATCTAGTGCCGACAGCCTCCGTAGAACCCCATTTTAGGTTTTCAGCGCCCATTCGCTAGGTTCCGATCCTGTGATGGTACAAAGAGGATTTTCAACATCAGTTTGATTCGTGATAAGCATAACCAAAGGCATAACCCACAAACAACAACCAAAAATCTCATTACATTTCCACTATGATAAAAAACTTTACAAGTACAATAAACATAAAGGGAAATACAATGATGATGAACAAAAACTCCAAGATGATCTACAAAGCGCTCCTACCTCAACGCTGCTACGCCCCAACGTCACTTGCACGCAACGGTTGTGCATAAGCTTATAGAAAGCTTAGAGGGTGGTGAAAGTGTGTGCGCAAGGTAGTATTATGATAATGTAATATAAGAGTAATGTGAAATATGCTACTGGATCCACGAATACTATAAATCGTACTAAGGCTATGCGATGCAAGATATGAATGATGTCGGCCATACCAAGGCCATGCAGTGCGAGATGCAACTCAAGCATGTGAATCTTAATCTAAATCCACATATCAATATAGCTCAAATATGGGATATCATCGGGGTCTAGTACACTCTAAACCAGATAGCCGCCCCATCGGGCGCAATAAGGTAAGTGAAAAAGACCTCACTATCCGTCTGCCAATATCGGGCTCGACTCGTCGATAGTGGACCCATTCCTCGAGCTGGTCAGACTCAGCCTAGCTTTGCCCCCTACTCTCGGGCGGGTAAGGCCGCACCCCCTTCCAACCGACCACGACAAAGTGAAAAGTGCGATCGTCTGGTAATCGGCACTCGGCACTCCTGTACCCACTCGGTCTAGACATTGGAGCAACCCATTGGTACCATAAGGGTTTAGGGACTTTCACCCAGGAATATCTATAACACCCTATGTAGAATGAGATTTTCGGTATCCAATCCTGCCAACCACGATGCGTCTGTGGAGGCTACGGCCCCGATGTCGCTAGGGCGTATAGTAGCCATATCACACAATGAGAAATGCATGAATTACACTATCTAATCATGCAGCAATTCCTGTGCATAACGTACACTCATGTAGGGCAATACCGCCTAATCGGGGTCCCATAAACAATCTGCCTGAAGGCATATGCTATGATCAGTCACTTCTCATATCATGCATACATATGATGCGTATGATCATGAGTCATGGAACTATAGTAAACATGTTATAAAGTAATGCACTATCCTTACAACGTAGGTGGCCTAGACGGCCGACACACAATAAGTACGGCCTATCAATGGGCCCTAAGGAGAGTCGTAATGTGGACATCCAACCAACATTACACTCGCAATGTGGACGTCAAACCAACATTGCTCTCAAGGTACGATCATCGTAAACATCGTTACATAATCCGTATTGGGATCACACATTACAATGGACCTTATGTATATCCCATTGGGCCTTAAATACATCAATTGGGCCATATCATATGGGCCTTTTATTCATCAAATGGGCCACATAAATGGGCCGCACCAATGGGCCTTATGTGCATTGCAATGGGTCGTAACCCATGGGCCTTAGATTTCATCAAATGGGCCTAATCTCATGGGTCTTATATGTAACAAATGGGCCACACCAATTGGGCCCCATATGTACATCAAATGGGCCTCAACCCATAGGCCCTAGTACATCTCAATGGGCCTTAACCCATGGGCCCCTTAAACATCAAATGGGCCTAATCCCATGGGCCTTAGAATACATCAAATGGCCCCATTCCATGGGCCTTAGAATACATAAAGTGGGCCTCGACCCATGGGCCTTACATAATGTTTATTTTCCATCCAAACCAGGGCCCAACATGATGTTTATTTCCATCCAAACTGTTCATAGGGCCACATGGGCCTAGGGCCCATTGTAATATTTATTTATCATCTAGCGTGTGGGCCAGGGGGCCCACTATAATATTTATTTGCCACCCAACCAGGGGGGACCCACCATAATGTTTATTTACCATTCAACCTATTTATAAGGTCACGTGGACCAAGGGGTGGGGATGAGGCCCACTATAATGTTTATTTCTCATCTAAACTGTTCATAAGGTCACTAGGACCTGAATGAAAGGAAAAACACAAATTTCATCTTAATCCAAAACCTCTGTGGCCCAAAAAAAGAGTTTCGATGGCAGAGGTTCAATCCCACTGTTTCCTGCGGTGTGGGCCACCTGATCTGTGGATGGGGTCGAAATTTGGAGGGGGCCCACTGCTTGGAGTGGCCCACCGTACAAACGGTGTGGATGCAAAATATACATCATGGTGGGGCCCACGGCTAGAGCCGTGGGTTGTTGGCCACCCGCCCGTCTAAGACGCTGCAGCGTCTTGCTACTGCGTTAGTGGCAGCAGGCGCTGCATCTTATTTTTATTTTTTATTTTTTTTTGAAATCATTGTATTTTTGGGGTTTTTCGAGTGCGGGACCCACATCAGGTGGATCCGTCCCAACCATCAGTTGCTGGGGCTCAAAACAAACCCAACGATCCCAATATTCCATATATTTTGGGGCATAGGAACGACAGGGGAATATTTCAAAGGTAGACCCGCTGTTAGCTATGCTACGACCCGCTCGAAAGTCGGATTGGCCCCATCTTTTGGCTTAACGCGTAAAATGAACTCGGGAAAGGAATGAACGGCGTGGATTGAATACATACAACAAGGTGGGGCCTACACCAATGGTCCACCCCCATGGCTTGAACCAAACTTATATTTGTGTTTATCTCACGTCCAGCGTTCCAGACGTTGGACGGTTTGGTCATAGCACAAGCATTGAGGTGGGCCCTGCTTAGGTGGGCCACCTCATGGAGGATGGTGTAGATATAACACACACAAAGTGGGCCACACTTGTACATGGTTTGGATAGAATATATGCCTCATGGTGGGGTCCATTCAAGTAGACCATACAGCCATATTATAATCTAAAAAAAATGAAATAGAAAGGGAGAGAGAGAGGTAGAGAGTGGGACACGCGTGTGATGGAGGCACCCCGACATTATGGGCCCTCCCTTGCAATGAATCATACATCAAGCGGGCCCTAAAGCATGTGGGCCCAACAAAATTGAAACTCAACGATGGAGATCCCTTTTCCCACCAATATGGATGGTCTAGATGACCTATCTAAAGCAAGGAAATAAACATCATGATGGGGTCCATGGAGAATGGCCCCATCATGAAATGATCATGATGATCAAAGTGGGCCATCGGCCACATCTTAGGGTCCCAAGTAAGATCCATACCATTGATCGGTTGGCCTCACTTGGCCCATCTCAAAAATATAAAAAACTACTATTATTAAGCACCCACCATTCGATCTTTTTGCTCCTATGGGTTCCTTATCTCCTTAGCTTCGATTCCAATCGAGGAGATGAGAAATGGATGGTTGAGATGGGAGATTTTAGGATGGAATGGTGGGCCACACTTGGAGCTTGAAAGAGAGGGAGAGGCTCATACGTATAGAGGTCTTTGGTTGCTTGGAATGAGTTTGAAAATGAGAGAGAGAGAGACTTGTAAAGGGAGAGAGAGAGAGTGATGGATGTGTTGATGTGGTAAGTGATGGGTGTAAGAGCGTCTTTTTTGACTTTTGTGGCCATTTGTGTAAGAAAAGTATGGGTGGTGTAAGAACTTTTTGACTTTGGAGGCATTTTGTGTAAGAAAGGTATGGGCCAGTAAGAACTTTTTGACTTTTGTGGCTTGCTTGGGAAAGGGTGAAAAGTGATGTGTACTTGACATAATGGGGGTTGAATGATGTGACAAGTCGTAGAGATTCTCTTGGATTTCGTAATGTGTGGCGTTTTCCTCACACCGAACATTGGCCCACATCTCCTGACCAGGGTATCGCCTCGGCGTGCAAGTGGCGACATCGGAACCGCAGCGACGGCGCGGTCGCTATGGTGAAGGTCTTGGGTTGAGTCGATACGGGTTGACGACATATGAATCAGGGTCGAAAGGTTACCGGAATTCGACCCGTAAGACTGCGAAAGTCTATGAAATGGTACGGACTAAGATATGGGTCTTACGGCTCTCCCCTCCTAATAAAAATTTCATCCTCGAAATTTTCACAATCATCGCAACTAGGCATAACTCACATGGAATAAGAAATATGACATCACTATATAAAATCAGAGATAACATGCAAAATACAATACACAATCATTCATCAAAGAGATGGGGATAGCGCTCTCGAATCTTGGCCTCGCGCTCCCAAGAAGCCTCCTCTACAGAATGGTGACTCCACTGAACCTTCACCAAAGGAATGACCTTGGTCCGGAGGACCTGCTCCTTCTGATCAAGGATACGAACTGGCTGCTCAATGTAAGAAGCGTCCTCACGAACCTTCAGCGACTGCCAATCAATAACAGGAACTATCTCTGACTCGCACTTCATCAACATAGAGACATGAAAAATGTTGTGGACACCAGACAACTGAGATGGCAAGGCAAGCCGATAGGCCACGGCGTCAATGTGCCCAGTGATCTCAAAAGGTTCTATGAATATCGAGGCAAGCTTGCCCTTCGCTCCAAATCGAACTACGCCCTTCATGGGCGAGACCTTGAGATACACATGATCCCCTACATCAAACTCTAAGGGATGATGCCGACGATCAGTAAAACTCTTCTGTCGGCTCTAAGCTGTGTGCATCCTCTACCTGATGATATCAATAGCCTCTAACATCTCCCGTACAAGCTCGGGACCTAGGAGACGACGCTCTCTAACCTTGGTCCAACAACTCGGTGATCTGCATGGTCTGCCATATAATGTCTCAAAAGGAGCCATGCCGATGGTTGCCTGATAGCTGTTATTGTATGCGAACTCAGTCAATCACAGATGCTCATCCCAGCTATCCCAAAATCAATCGCGTAAGTCCGAAGCATATCCTCAATGATCTGGTTGACCCTCTCGGTCTAGCCATCGGTTTGTGGATGGTACGCAGTGCTGAGCTGTAAATTACTCCTCATCACTCGCTGAAAGCTCCTCCAAAACTGAGACGTGAACTTTGAATCTCGATCAGAAACAATCGAGACTGGAATGCCATGTAGTCTCACAACCTCCTCGATAAATAACCTCGCAAGCTGGTCCATAAACCAAGTCGCACGCATCGCAAGAAAATGTGCCGACTTCGTCAGATGATCCACAACAACCCAAATGGTGTCATGACTGCGCTGAGTCCTCGGCAAGCCCATAATGAAATCTGTCGACACATGCTCCCACTTCTACATCGGGATACTCAACGACTGGAACGCCATGTAGTCTCACAACCTCCTCGATAAATAACCTCGCAAGCTGGTCCATAAACCAAGTCGCACGCATCGCAAGAAAATGTGCCGACTTCGTCAGATGATCCACAACAACCCAAATGGTGTCATGACTGCGCTGAGTCCTCGGCAAGCCCATAATGAAATCTGTCGACACATGCTCCCACTTCTACATCGGGATACTCAACGACTGCAATAGACTAGGGGGTCTCTAATGATCGGCCTTGACATGCTAGCACGTGTCACACTCGGCCACAAAACTGGTGATCTGACGCTTCATCCCCGCCCAAAAATACTGTCACCTCATGTCATGGTATATCTTCATCGAGCCAGGGTGGATAGAAAATCGTGATCGATGTGCCTCGATCATAAGATCTCCGTTCAACTCTAGAATATCCGGGACACATAATCGGCCTCTGAAGCGAAGTCCACCGTCTGCACCAATATGTCAATCTTCCTGACTCTCAGATGCCGCCTCAACCATATAACTCTGCAACGACTCATTAACCCGCTGAGCCTCGATCACCCTTGCGACAAGAGAGGGTTGAATCGACAGGCTCGATAACTGTACGATGAAGACTGTAGGCCGAACTCAAAATCATACTCTGCGATATCCTCGAGCATCTGCCACTCTCGGATCATCATATGCGCCACCAGGCCACGTGGCTGACGGCTGAGGGCATCTGCCACCACGTTCACCTTACCTGGGTGGTACTGGAGATCGAAATCATAGTCATTCAGGAGCTCCATCCAGCGCCTCTGCCTCATATTCAACTCAGACTGCGAGAAGAGGTACTTCAAGCTCTTGTGGTCAGAAAAAAGCTCAAACTTGACCCCATAGAGATAGTGTCTCCACACCTTCAGTGCGAAGACAACTGCAGCCAGCTCTAAATCATGCGTGGGGTAATTCAGCTCATGGACCTTGAGCTGAGGAGACGCGAAGGCCACTGGTCTCCCGTGCTGCATCAGGACAACACCCAAAGCAATATGCGAGGCATCAGTGAATACAATAAATCCATCATTCCCAGAGGGAAGAGTGAGGACAAGAGCGGATGTTAGACGGTCCTTCAACTCCATAAATGCTGGCTCACAGGCGTCACTCTAAATAAACTCTGTGCCCTTCCGAGTCAACCTAGTCAGTGGGGCTGCAATACTAGAGAAGCCCTCAATGAAACACGGATAATAGCCCACCAAACCAAGGAAACTACGGATCTCTATTGCAGTCATGGGCTGGACCCACTGACGCACTGCCTCGACTTTCGAGGGGTCCACTGCGACACCCTCCCTCGTCACCATGTGACGGAGAAACTTCACCTCCTCTTGCCAAAACTCACGCTTCTCCAGCTTCGCATACAGTTGGTGTGCGCGAAGGATCTATAAAGTAATCTCCAAGTGCTGCTCTTGCTCCTCATGGGTCCTTGAATAGATCAGAATTTCGTCGATGAAGACTACAACAAACTAATAGAGATATGGGCAGAAGACCTCGTTCATCAGCTGCATGAAGACCGCAGGTGCATTGGTCAGTCCGAAGGGCATGACCTGGAACTCAAAATGATCGTAACGGGTCGTGAATGCCGTCTTCAGAATGTCCTCATCTCGGACCCGAATCTGATGATAACCGTAACGCAAGTCGATCTTCGAAAAGAACTGTGCACCCTGCAACTGATCAAACAAATCATCAATCCTTGGGAGCGGGTACTTGTTGTTGTTCATGACTTTATTGAGCTCACGGTAGTCAATGCAGAGCCTCAACGAGCCATCCTTCTTCTTCACGAAGAGTACCAGCACTCCCTACGGTGAACTACTCAGACGGATAAAGCCTAACTCAGGTAACTCGTCCAACTGCTTCTGCAGTTCCCGCAACTCCAACGGTGCCATGCGATACGGGGCCTTCGAGATAGGCGCGGTACCGGGCACGAGATCAATATGAAACTCGGTGAGTCAAAGAGGTGATAATCCCGAAATCTCCTAAAACACATCGAAAAAATCACAAACCACTGACAAATGGTCGATACAAGTGGCAACAGGCTCCTCAATGACCCAGGACATCAAACAAGATAATGACTCTCCTTTAGGCTCTGCAATGAACTGAAACTGCGGCACGCCGGGTATATAGAACGTGATTGTCCTCGCAGAGTATTTCAATATAGCATAATACTCGGCAAGCCAATTTATGCCCAGGATAACGTCAAAATCTGACATCGGTAGTACGTATAAGTCGGTGGGTAAGAAAGTCTCTCCTACTAACACAAGACAAGATGGACAGAAGTGGCCTAATACTGTAGTCTTCCCTAAGGGAGTCGATACGGTCAACCCCTCTGGAGCAGACTATGTCGGAAATCCAGTCGAACGACAGAATCCCTCAGATATAAACGAGTGCAAAGCACCGAAATCAAATAAAACTCAAGTGATGCATGAAGAGACTGAAAGTATACCCTCAACGACTCCTGCAGATGACTGCGGGTCCTGCTGAGCCGCATAGAACCAAGCCTGAGCTGGCTGAGGAGGTGCCTGTCCCCTTTGGGCGTGCTGCTGCTGCTGGGGTCACTGAGGCGGTCGAAACTGCTGCCTCTGCTGCTGCGGCATCTGAGGCTGATGCTGATGCTGCTGCGGAGGTGGCTTCTGTGGTGGGGGCTATTGTCGCTGCTGCTATGGGGGTCTCTGCTGCGGCTGTGGTGGAGGCAGTTGCAGACCCCTTTGCTACTGTGAACTTCTCTATTACTGCTGGGGGCTGAGACACTCTCATATACAGTGTCCCGTTGAACGGCACCTAAAACAAGTGCCGGTGAATTGCCTCGGAGGTGGTGTTGGAGGTGCTGCTGGCGCTCGAAAGGCTGGGTGACCTGTGCGTCTTTGCTGTGGTCGACGCTGTTAGGAATCACTGGAAGGAGCCTGCCTCTTCCTGTCTCTCCTCTGACCGCGATCAGACTGAGAACCGGTCCACTTAGCCTCAAAAATCTGGGTCATCCGTACCAGTTCCTCGAAAGTTGGGAGCTCATGCCCAATAACACGGCCGTAAAAACCGTAACATAAGCCGTCCTCGAAGAGGCGGGCTCTCCGCTCCTCATCGTCTACAAGGTATGGTACAAACTTGGACAGTGCTACAAAATGAGCTGCATACTGAGCCGCTGTCATATCACCCTGCACCAGGGCCTCAAACTCCTATGCTCGCTGTCGTTGGATGTGATCTGAGAAATACTGTCGGTCAAATCGATCCACAAAATCCTCCTAGGTCCACACAAAGTCAGCACCTGCTGCTCGAGAGACTAATGCCCACCAATGCTCAGCCTCACCATGGAGAAGAAATATGGCTAATCGAACTCGAAACGATTGGGTGTCTACTCTGTCCCTAGAGTGCAGCCATCACCGCCTGTAACATCTGCTGCAACTGAGAGGCACTCACGGATACGGTCGGGTTCGCACCGGTCTCTGGTGGAGGAGAAGCATACTCAGGATGAGCAGTAGGAATCTCTGGTGGTGGAATAAGCATCGTAGGTGGTAGGGCGGGAGCCGTAGGTGGTGGAGCAGGATCCTCAAGTGGTGGTGCGGGAGTCGATCGGGTCACTCTCCCTCGCGCCATGTCTTATAGGAAAGAGCGAAGGCGCCTATCAACTTAAAAACTCTCGAAGGCACGCACGTTAAAGGCTTATAACGGAAGGTCGCTAAGTTATCCGAACTTCAGGATTTACTCATTCTACACTCATAGTAGACATGTAATTTTATTCTCGATTATTCCCAAGTTATGCTTTAATACCAACTTCTGTCATGCCCCAAACTTAGAAACCGGGTTCATAAAATTTTTGATCACCGAATCTGGTGCCGACAGCCTCTATAGAACCCCATTATCGGTTCCCAGTGCCCATTCACCAGGTTCCAATCCTTGGATGCTATAAGGAGGATTTTCAACATCAGTTTGATTCGTGATAAGCATAACCAAAGGTATAACCCACAAACAACAACCAAAAACCCCATTATATTTCCACTATGATAAAAAACTTTACAAGTACAATGAACATAAAGGAAAATACAATGATGATGAACAAAAACTCCATGATGATCTGCAAAGCGCTCTTGCCTCAGTGCTGCTGCCCCCCAACGTCACCTGCACGCAACGGTGGTGCATAAGCTTATAAAAAGCTTAGAGGGTGGTGAAAGTGTGTGCGCAAAGTAGTATTATGATCATGTAATATCAGAGTAATGCGGAATATGCTGCTGGATCCATGAATACCATAAGCTGTATCAAGGCTATGCGATGCAAGATATGAATGATGTCGGCCATACCAAGGCCATGCGGTGCGAGATACAACTCAAGCACGCGAATCCTCATCTAAGTCCACATATCAATACAGCTCAAATCTGTAATATCACCGGGGTCTAGTATACTCTAAACCAGATCGTCGCCCCATCGCGTGCAATAAGGTAAGTGGAAGAGACCTCACTATCCGTCTGCCAATATCAGGCTCGACACATCGATAGTGGACCCATTCCTCGAGCTAGTCAGACTCAGCCTAGCTTTACCCCCTACTCTCGGGTGGGTAAGACCGCACCCCATTCTAATCGACCATGACATAGTGAAAAGTGCGACCGTCTGATAATCGGCACTTAGCACTCCTGTAACCACTCGGTCTAGACGTTGGAGAAACCTCTTTGTAAGACCCGTATCATAATCCGTACTGTTCCGTCGCTTCCCGCGATCTTTCTCGTCAAATTCTGGCAATCCGCTACCTGTAGTTGACGTTGCGCATGACCGTAAGTCGTATCCTATTCATTTGAGTCGGATTAATCCGAGACTTGTATCTTTGCGACCGCACCATCCCCGCGGTTCCAACGCTGTGACTCACGCACCGATCCGATACCCTGACTAAGAGATGTGGGTCGGCGTTTATTTTAAGAAAACGCCGCACATTTACATTTCTAAGAGAATCTCTACAAAGTGTCCCATCAATCACATCAATCAATCCCATCAATCACCTCTCATGTCAAGTACAAAGCAACCATGCTTTCTTTCTCCACAAGCCAAGCAACCCCAAAGTTAACCAATCACTCACCTCACCCATCACTCACCTCACATCACTCCATCACTCTCACATCTCCCTACAACCCTCTCTCTCTCCCTCATTTCCCAACACCACTTCCAAGCAAGGGAGAGCATCCCACGTCTAAATTTTTTTCAAGAGAAAGTGTGATTTTGGTGGCCCACTTCCCATCCCAAATCTCTCATCTTAGCCATCCATTTCCCATCTCCACCATCAAAGTGAAGCTCTAGGAGTGTAGCTTTCCAACGAACCAAGAAGATCAAGTGGTGGGTGTTTCTTTAGACTACTTTTTATGTTTTTAAGATGGGCCAAGTGAGGCTAACCGATCAATGGTTTGGATCTCACTTGGGACCCTAAGATGTGGCCAATGACCCATCCTGATCATCAAATCATTCCATGATGGGGCCATTCTCCATGGACCCCATCATGATGTTTACTTTCCTTGTATTAAGAGGTCATCTAGACCGTCCATTTTTAGTGGAGTGGGATCTCCACCATTGATCTTTTATTTGGATGGCCCATGTGCACGGGACCCATTGATGTATAATTGGATGGTTGAAACGGAGGGCCCATAGTGTCGGGGCCCCTCCATCATGCGTGTCCGACACACTCCCTCTCTCTCTCACTCTCTCTCTCTCTCTTTCCCATTGTATGAGATGTGGTGGCCATGTGGCCACTCGGATGGACCCCACATTTATGCATGTTTCATCCACACAATTCATGTGTATGGTGGCCACCTGGATCGTCTGAAGGTGGGGCCCACCATAAGTGGTGCCGTGTACATATTGAAAAGGATCAAACAAAAAAAAAAAACAAAATATATAGTGCCTGGATAAAGGTAAAAATATATGTTTTGTTTGGGGTGGGCCACTTGTATAGGCCCCATCTTGATGTATGTATTTAATCCATGCCGTCCATCCCATTTAGAGGTCCATTTTAAGCGTTGAAATGAAAGATGGGGTTGATCGGAGCATTTGGTGGGCCATAGTTTTAAAAATGGTAGCATTACCATTGAACTCTACCAAAACTCTTCCTACATGCTGAAAAATGGCCGATATTGGTCTTGATGGGTGTTTTTGTGCTTGGGAATACAATGGACGAAGTGGATGCACTTCGAGCGGGCCCCGTATGTGAAAAACCGCAGAAAAAGGTTTTTTTTCCAAAAAAAAAAGAGGCAAAGCAGCAGCAGAGCTACTGCCGTCAGAGCCGCAGGCGCTGCCTGCGGCCTTGCAGCGGGCGGCCGGACAGCAGCCCACGGCCCCTGCCGTAGGCCCCACATGATGTATATTCTGTATCCACGCCGTCCATAAGGTGGCCCACCCTCTGAGGTGGGCCCTCTCCGAAAGCGCGGCACATCCAAAGCTCAGGTGGCCCACACCATAAGAAACAGTGTGAATTAGATTCTACCATTAAAACCCTTTTTGGGGTCCACACAAGTTTTGGATCACGCTGAAATTTATTTTTCCTATTCACCCAGGTCCCTGTGACCTTATAAACGGGTTGAATGGATTATAAACATTATAGTGGGCCCCACATGGGAAGCCCACAGTGACAAATGTATTACATTGCCACTGTCCGTCTAGACGGTGGACTCCACTGTGATGTATGTGACTATCCACATTGTCCACTGTTTGGACAGTGGGACCCACCATGATTTATGGGTCCTATCCACTCTATCCATCATGGTGCATATGATGCATCCAAGCTGTTCATTTATTTGGTAAAAATCATTTCATGACATGGACAAAAAAAAAAAATAATAAAAAAATAAAAATGAGGCAGATCTATGTTTCAAATGGGCCTACCTTGGTGTGTGTCTAGGGCCCACAATTTACTTAATTATGGCCATTCATTGAGGCCTACTTTGATACATATCTAAAGCCTATGGGACTAAGCCCATTTGACGTATGCAAAGTCCAGGGGACTAAGCCCATTTGATACATATAGAGCCCATGGGTTCAAGCCCATTTGATGTGCATGGGGGGCAAATGGAGTGACCCATTTGATATATTTAAAGCTCGTGTATGTAGGCCCATCTGACATATTTAAGGCCCAAGTTGTGAGGTCACTTGGATGTATTTCAAGGCCCATGGATCATGGACCATTGCAATGTACATAAGGCTCATTGGTGAGGCCCATTAATGCAACCCATTTGATGAATGTGAGGCCCATGTAATATGACTCATTGGATATATCTAAGGCCCATGGATCTAGGCCCAACGGATGTCCTTAGGGTCCATTGCAATGTATGTTTCTCATGGTTTATGAAATGATATTTATGGCAGGTCGTGCCTAGGGAACAATGTTGGTTTGACGTCCACATTGTATGTACAATGTTGGTTAAATGTCCTCATTGTAACTCTCCTTAGGGCCCATTGATAGGCCCACACTCGTTACTATTCATTGCTTTATAACATGCTTAGTATAATCCCATGACTCATGCCCATACGTATCATATGTATGCTTGATTTGAGTAGTGACTGATCATAGCATATGCCATTGGGCAGATCACCTATGAGACCCGTTATGAGACGGAGTGCCCCACATGATCGCGCAGTACGCGCTGGATTTCTGCATGATTTGACCGCGTGATTCATGCACCTCGCATATGTGTGACTTGATCACTGCACACCCTAGCGATATCAGGGCCGTGGCTTCACAGGTATATCATGGATGGCCGTATTGGATATCGAAAATACTTATTCTAGTACTGTGGGCACTTAGGATGTCCTTGAGTGAAAGTCCCAGAACCTTTTTGGTACCAAGAGATGCTCCAACGTCTAGACCTAGTGGATACATGAGCGCCCGAGTACCGAATACCAGTAGGCCGCGTCTCCCACTGTGTCGTGGTCGGTTGGAAGGGAGTGTGGCCTTATCCGCCTGAGTGAGGGGGCTATAAGCTAGGCTGAGTTTGACCAGCTCGTAAATGAGTCCGCTATCGACGAGCCGGGTAGGTATTGGCAGACTACTAGTCAGGCGGATAGTGAGGTCTATTTTGCTTGCTTGACTGTGCAGCTAGGGAGGTGTCAGTCTCTGCGAAGTGTATTAGACCCCGGTGATATCCAGAGAGGAACTATATTGATATACGTACTTGAGGAGTACCGACTTGCTTGGATTGCATTTCGCATATGACATTCAGCTATATAGGCCTTGCATTGTATCGGTGTGGCCGATGACATTCATATCTCATCGCATAGCTTTGGCATGGTTGATTCTATGGACTTACCACATACTTCCGCATTGTTCTGATACTGCACACTTGGCGTTTGCCTTACGCACACACTTACACCACCCTCTAAGCTTTTGTAAGCTTATGCACGGTAGTTGCGTGCAGGTAGCGTTAGACGGCAGCAGCGCTGAGACAGGAGTACATATCAGGACCTTTTGGAGCTTTTGATCACCTTGTATTTTCCTTTCCACATTGTACTTAAAGTTTTTGATATAGTGGATATGTGGTGATGTTGTTTTGTGACTTAGTTATGCTTGTGGTTATGCTTCATTATAAAAAAAATTTCATTCTGAAAATCCTCCTTTTAGGATCCCAGGATCGGAATCTGGCATTGGATTGTCAGGAGGCGAGAATGGGGCACTACGGAGGCTGTCGGCATCGGATTCGGCAATCGGGATTCATGTGATTCCAATTTTTAGGTTTGGGGCGTGACACTCTTGGTACTATAAGGGTTTAGGGACTTTCACCTAGGGATATCTATAACATCTCATGTAGAATGAGATTTTCGGTATCCAATCCTGCCAACCACGATGCGTCTGTGGAGGCTACGGCCCCGATGTCACTAGGGCATACAGTAATCATATCACACAATGTGAAATGCATGAATCACATTATCCAATCATGCAGTAATTCCTGCGCGTAATGTGCGCTCATGTAGGGTAACACTGCCTAATCGGGGTCTCATAAACAATTTGCATGAAGGCATATGTTATAATCAGTCACTTCTCATATCAAACATACATATGATGCGTATGATCATGAGTCATAGAACTATAGTAAACATGTTATAAAGTAATGCACTATCCTTACAACGCAGGTGGCTTAGACGGCCAACACACAACAAGTACGGCCTATCAATGGGCCCTAAGGAGAGTCGTAATGTGGACATCCAACCAACATTACACTCACAATGTGGACGTCAAACCAACATTGCTCCCAAGGCACGATCGTCGTAAACATCGTTACATAATCCGTGTTGGGATCACAAATTACAATGGACCTTATGTATATCCCATTGGGCCTTAAATACATCAAATGGACCATATCCTATGGGCCTTTTATTCATCAAATGGGCCGCATAAATGGGCCGCACCAATGGGCCTTATGTGCATTACAATGGGTCATAACCCGTGGGCCTTAGATTGCACCAAATGAGCCTAATCTCATGGGTCTTATATGTAATAAATGGGCCACACCAATTGGCCCCATATGTACATCAAATGGGCCTCAACCCATAGGCCCTAGTACATCTCAATGGGCCTTAACCCATGAGCCCCTTAAACATCAAATGGGCTTAATCCCATGGGCCTTAGAATACAACAAATGGCCCCATTCCATGGGCCTTAGAATACATAAAGTGGGCCTCGACCCATGGGCCTTACATAATGTTTATTTTTCATCCAAACCGGGGCCCAACATGATGTTTATTTCCATCCAAACTGTTCATAGGGCCACATGGGCCTAGGGCCCATTGTAATATTTATTCGTCATCCAGTGTGTGGGCCAGGGGGCCCACTATAATATTTATTTGCCACCCAACTAGTGGGGACCCACCGTAATGTTTATTTACCATTCAACCTATTTATGAGGTCACGTGGACCAAGGGGTGGGGCTGGGGCCCACTGTAATGTTTATTTCTCATCCAAACTGTTCATGAGGTCATTAGGACCTGAATGAAAGGAAAAACACAAATTTCATCTTAATCCAAAACCTCTGTGGCCCAAAAAAAGAGTTTCGATGGCAGAGGTTCAATCCCACTATTTCCTATAATGTGGGCCACCTGATCTGTGGATGGGACCGAAATTTGGTGGGGGCCCACTGCTTGGAGTGGCCCACCGTACAAACGGTGTGGATGAAAAATATACATCATGGTGGGGCCCACGGCTAGAGTCGTGGGTCACTGGCCACCCGCCCGTCCAAGACGCTGCGGCGTCCTGCTGTTGCGTCAGTGGCAGCAGGCACTGCGTCTTGTTATTATTATTATTATTTTTTTTTAAATCATTACATTTTTGGGGTTTTTCGAGTGCGGGACCCACATCAGGTGGATCCGTCCCAACCATCAGTTGCTGGGGCTCAAAATAAACCCAACGAGCCCAATATTCCATATATTTTGGGGCATAGGAACGACAGGGGAGTATTTCAATGGTAGACCCGCTGTTAGCTATGCTATAGCCCGCTCGAAAGTCGGATTGACCCCATCTTTTGGCTCAACGCCTAAAATGAACTCGGGAAAGGAATGAACGGCGTGGATTGAATACATACAACAAGGTGAGGCCTACACCAATGGTCCAACCCCATGGCTTGAACCAAACTTATATTTGTGTTTATCTCACGTCCAGCGTTCTAGACGCTAGACGGTTTGGTCACAGCACAAGCATTGAGGTGGGCCCTACTTAGGTGGGCCACCTCATGGAGGATGGTGTAGATACAACACATACAAAGTGGGCCACACTTGTAGATGGTTTGGATAGAATATATGCCTCATGGTTGGGTCCATTCAAGTAGGCCACACAGCCATATTATAATCTAAAAAAAAATGAAATAGAAAGGGAGAGAGAGAGGTAGAGAGTGGGACATGTGTGTGATGGAGGGACCCCGACATTATGGGACCTCCCTTGCAATGAATCATACATCAAGTGGGCCATAAAGCATGTGGGCCTAACAAAATTGAAACTCAACAATGGAGATCCCTTTTCCCACCAATATGGACGGTCTAGATGACTTATCTAAAGCAAGGAAATAAACATCATGATGGGGTCCATGGAGAATGGCCCCATCATGAAATGACCATGATGATCAAAGTGGGCCATCACCCACATCTTAGGGTCCCAAGTAAGATCCAAACCATTGATCGGTTGGCCTCACTTGGCCTATCTCAAAAACATAAAAAACTACTATTATCAAGCATCTTCCGTTCGATCTTCTTGCTCCTATGGGTTTCTTAGCTCCATAGCTTCGATTCCAATGGAGGAGATGAGAAATGAATGATTAAGATGGGAGATTTTAGGATGGAATAGTGGGCCACACTTAGAGCTTGAAAGAGAAGGAGAGGCTCATACGTATGGAGGTCTTTGGTTGCTTGGAATGAGTTTGAAAATGAGAGAGAGAGAGAGACTTGTAAAGGGGGAGAGAGAGAGTGATGAATGTGTTGATGTGGTGAGTGGTGGGTGTAAGAGCCTCTTTTTTCACTTTTGTGGCCATTTGTGTAAGAAATGTATGGGTGGTTGTAACGCCTCGAAAAATTGGGGGTCGTGCATACGCTTGACTCCCAAGTTCCCAAGTGTCACTTATCATCAATTTTATGGTTTTTAAGATTAATCAAGTTTAAACGCGCAGCCTGGAATTACTTGGAGCATGAAATGCAACCACAACTAGTCTACTGAAGTGAAAGAGATATATATATGTACAAGTCTAAAAAGAGTATAAAGGGGTCGCCCAAGGCATTGCCTAACAAAAATCACAAAGAGAATCATATATCCAAAAGAATGGTGCACTGAGCCCACGACTCAACACTCTAGAATCCAGTCTTCTAAGCTGATGGAGGACCGCCCATCAACTGGAAGTAGGAGAACTCGTCCTCCTCACTTAAGCTCGCACCGCCAGGCTCGTCGAACTCAGCACAACCTGCAGCTACTGAAGAGTCTGGGTGGTGTTTTAAAACACTGTCCCAGAGTGGGAGTGAGTGATCAACTCAGTGGGTGCTATTAATCTTAAGTTACAACAGGCATCAATTATAACATGAATTTAATAAAATGTAGCCAATCATCAACACCTAGTAACTCTTATTAAAATGCATGCATGCGAAATGATATGATGCATGCCCTCACCACAATGCTCCCTCGAGCGACTCCATCTAACGATCACGTATGTCAGCACTCCCTCATTGCGACCTCGAGTTTCGAGTCGCCACCCTAACTAATGTGATGCAATGCGATCGTGTTAGCTGAGTTATTAATTAAGTCCATTCATCCAGCAGGTTGGAAAATCTGATACACTCCACGTATCAATGCACTAAACGGATTGCGAGGCCAAGACCCCCCAATACGTGAGGCTGAGACCTCGAGGTCCGTGATCCCATCGGGTTCCTCATCCCCGACTTCAAGCACATGAGGAGTGCCAAGAGAAAGGGATCACTCGCGGTCACTACGGGGAGGCGCGGTACCCCAGCGTAGGCCGACAGCTCGGACACAGTGTCCCATTCCACCATGCCCGGCTCACGAGGTTATGGACCAGTTTCAAGTGAGTTATTAATGGGATACAACAGTTGCAGGGTGGTTCAGGTTCCAAACATATGTGAGTAATCAAGGTTAATAATCAAGGTTGGTTAGACAGTAGACTAAACCGCAAGAGTCAGGCGAGCGTGAGACGAGTGACATTGGGCACAAGAGACCCATGTAGTCGAACTACAGCCACCCGAACACACTCGCTCAAATTCATAGGTTTAGTCTCGAGGCAGTCCTACCAACGGGACCACCTTCGCTCTCCTCATGACTCTGGCCAACCCAAATGCACGAATAGTGATTCATAGCATACCGACTACCAATGCATCACTAGAATAAATAACATCATGTTCTCACACTTTACAACACATAATTCAGATTCTAATAGCACGAAAGACTAATTAACCATATTAAGAAACAAGTGCTTGTGAATGCGTGGGTGTGAGGAAGTTAAGCACTTCCTTCATCATAAGAAATCGTATGCATAAGAGTATGAAGCAAGAATAGATGAAAAAGAATCAACAAGGCATGAGCATAGAATCATCTCATGAGATCCAAACACATAATTCCATGCAATTTCAACAAACATGCAATTCTTAAGGATTCTCTAGATTCTTCAAATAGGACATCCAAACAATCAAAATCATTAATTTCATACTAAAATTAGTGCTAGGCCACCTAAGAGCAATAGTCCGCACCTTAGGATTCGATGGAGGCTTGGAAACGACCCAGGGGAGCTCGGATTTAGGGTCGATTGGCCGGAATCCCTAAGGCAAAGCATTTACATGTTAGGATTTTCTACAAATCCTAGCTCAACACAAAAGATTACAAAAAGGATGGGTTCTTACCTCTTCAATCGGTTGAAATTCGAGCTTGGAGTAGTGGGTGTGGGATCTTTTGAGGAAGAGGCAGGAAGATGCAAGGATCGACTTCTTTTGGGCCCACCTTCACTCTCTTCCTTCCTCTCCTTCTCTCTTTCTTCTCTCCTTGCTTTCTAGCTCTCCCTTCTCTCTCTTTCACTCCTTCTTCCTCTCTTTCTCTTTCTCCCCTTCTCTCTTTCTCTCTCTTTTTCTTTCTTTCTTTCTTTCCCTAGGGTAAAAATCGTAAGGGGAAAGGGGTGCCCAAAAGAAGGCCTTTTTATAATTCCAGATTTAGTGGAAATGGCTTCAAGTGTTGGGTTTTTACTATATTAGACTTATGGGAGGATCTTTCTAAGATCTAGGGCCCACTATGGGGTGTACATATCGATATACACTGTAGGATAAGTGCTCCAATGAAGGGCCGTGCAAAACTTGGGATCAAACGGATAAGCGGATGTGGGGTTTGACCATATGGTTTCGATCCTTAAGTGGCCCTGTGGGGTCTATTCCAGTGATTGAAGAGGTTCTGGTGGTCCCCTGACCATGAAATTTATTGGGTAAGTGGTCCATGGTCAGATGAAGGATCATACAAATTTTGGGATTGATCGGATCTTTGGTTTGATCGTACGGATTCGATGTGCGATCAACGGTTACCGTGCCACGATCAGGGCCCAGGTTTTGTTGACGGGCGTAGGCCTGCACATTAGACCTTTACCGTAAATTTAAAAGTAATCCAACGCTAAAAATTCTGGAGTCTCGATTTCATTTGCAAGTGCCAGATTCCAATTCTGACATTGGTGGGGTGCATTCGGCCAGTGCCAGATCCCTGTTCTGGGTGTCCGTTGGGTTTAAGGTTCGCGATGGACCTCAAGCCCAGTGAGATCTAGTGTTCCCTAAAGTTTTGTAATTTTCTGACCTTCCTGCGTCGCGGTATGGCCCGCACGGGCTATTGCTAAGTGTAAGCGGTCATCTGGCTTGGCGGCCCGCACTAGGCCCTATCATGACCTGTCTGGTCTACTCTAATGGGATAATCCTAGGTTAATTCTGGTCTACTCTAATGGGACAATCCTAGGTTAATTAACTTGTAGTACCCCACCACGAGTGGCTTAAACGAATGGTCCTACAGTAAATCCTATGTGGACACCCCAGGACACTTTGCTGGTTGGACGGGACGTTACAAGGGTTGATTTGGTCTATTGTTAAGATCTGGGCCTTATCTGACTCGACTTCGGTTAGATCTTTAATTTAGTTATACTTGTCTTGATTAGTTAGCGATGGGTCGGTTAGATTTGGGTCCTATGTGAGTAAATCATGGGGTTACACCTGATGTTCAAGTGATTGGGCGAATTCAGTGGTTTCCTACGGTTAATTAATTAGACTTGTATGGTTCTTTACTGGTTTCACTCCTGTATATATTAACATTGAGTGCTGACGGTCATTAAGTGATATTATAGATTAATTAATAAAAATAAAAAATAAAAAAATTAAGGACTTTTGGAAATTCAAAATAGTAAAAATTCAGGATGTTACAGTGGTGTAAGAACTTTTTTTACTTTGGAGGCATTTTGTGTAAGAAAGGTATGGGCTTGTAAGAACTTTCTGACTTTTATGGCTTGCTTGGGAAAGGGTGAAAAGTGATGTGTACTTGACATGATGGGGGTTGAATGATATGACAAGTCATAGAGATTCTCTTGGGTTTCGCAACGCGTAGTGTTTTCCTCACACCGAACGTTGGCCCACATCTCCTGACCAGGGTATCGCCTCGGTGCGTGAGTCACGGTATCAGAACCGCAGCAACGGCGCGGTCGTTATGGTAAAGTTCTTGGGTTGAGTCGATACGGGTTGACGACATACGAATCAGGGTCACACGCAAATATCGGTTAAGGGTCGAAGGTTGCTGGAATTCGACCGGTAAGACCGCGGAAGTCTACGGAATGGTACGGACTAAGATACGGTTCTTACAGAAATAGCCAGTCTAGGCTTCGTACAAAATGTGATTTCTAATAGAAGATCCCTTAACCACTCTACCTTTTTTCCTGTAGCAGCTAAAACTATGAACTCAGATTCCATGGTTGAGTGCGTTATGCAAGTTTATTTCTTGGATCCCTAAGATACAGTTGCACATCTTAGGGTGAATATCCACCCTATAGTGGACTTATTGTCCACTACACTCAATATCCAACTTGCGTTGGCATATCCTTCCAATACTATTGAAAATTCTAAGTAAAATAATCCTAGTTCGTTGGTTTCTTTAAGATAACCTAGAACTTTACTTACTGCTTTTCAGTGTTCAATACTTGGGTTACTCGTAAACTTTCTTAGTTTACTCACAATGTATGCTATATTCGGTCTTATGCATTGCATTGCACACATAAGACTGCCTATAGCACTAGTATACTCTAGTTGTGCAACTGCTCTTTCACTATTTTCTTTTAACTTGATACTTGGATCAATCGGGGTCTTTGCCTCTTTAAATTTCAAGTGATTAAACTTGATTATTATTTTCTCAGTATAATGAGACTGACATAATGTAAAACTCTCACTATATTTTTTAACTTTGATACCTAATATGGTATCCACTTGTCTAAGATCTTTCATTTTGAAAACTGAAGAGAGAAACTTTTTCGTTTTAGTTACACCTTCTATTTTATTATTGATTATTAACATATTATCTACATACAAACATATGATTATAACAAATCATTACACACTTTTGAATATATACATTTATCAGCAATATTATGTTCAAAACCATAAGACAAAAATTTATAATCAAATTTATCATGCCACTGTTTTGGCGCTTGCTTTCATTCATTCAAATACTTAACAAGTCTACACACTTTTCTTTCATTTCCTGATAGAACAAACCCTTCTCATTGCTACATGTATGCCTCCTCATCAAGATCACTATTCAGGAATATTGTCTTTACATCCATTTGATCGATATGAAGATGATGTATGGATGCTAAAACGAATAAAATCCTAATCGATGTTATTAGAGCTGCTGGTGAATAAGTGTCAAAATAATTGATTCCTTCTTTCTATCGAAAACCCTTAGCAAGTAACTTTGCCTTAAAGGTTTGAATTGTACCATGTGTATAATATTTTTTTCTTAAATATCCACTTACAGCCTATTGGTTTAGAACTTGAAGGTAGATCTACCAATTCCTATGTTTGGTTAGATATTATGGAATCTATTTCATCATTAATGGTCTCTTTCTAAAAAGTGGAGTCTCTTGAAGTCATAGCTTCACTTAAGGTTTTAGGTTCATTTTCTATAGTTAAAATTATAGGTATTTTTCTAATGACCTTCTCTCTATCACCCTCAACTAGATGAAAAGAGAGTCATTGAGAGTCTATTTGATCAGAATCAAGACTCTTCTGTACTCTTACTTTTTGACTCCTACGAAGTTCACTTGGAGTTATTTCTTTTATTTGTGTTTCTTTTATAGTTTTATTAGGAGATTGAATCTCAATATTATTTTTCTCTATGAATACAGAATTCTCAAAGAACTCTACATCTCTAGACTCTATGATTACATTGGAGTCTAAGTCTAGAAGTTTTATTGTGCATATTCTACAAGGATGCACTTGATAGCTCTTGGTCTTAACTTAGTTCTTTTAGGTTATGGACTTCTGCAGTATGCAAGACACCCCCACAGTCTAAGATACCTTATGTTTAGTTTTCTTCCTTTCCATATTTCGTATGGAGAGGTTTGGATTTTTTTAAATGAAATTCGGTTTAAAACATGACATGCAGCTAACAGTGCTTCTCCCCAGAGGTTTAATGACAACTGTGCTTGTATTAGCATTGAGTTGGCCATTTCTACTAATGTCCTTTTTTCTTTCTGCTACATAATTTTGTTGTGGTGTATAAGGTGTTGTGTACTGATGTATTATGCTGTGTTTTTCATAATAGTTATAAAATTCATTAGAAAAATATTCTCCTCCTCAGTCACTATAAAGGATTTTAATATTTTTAAATAATTAATTTTTTACTTTCGATTTATAGATCTTGAATGCATTGAATGCTTCATCTTTCGATTTTAACAGATACATATATACATATCTTAAACAATCATCTATAAACGTTATAAAGTACATTTTACCTTCACGGGTAAGAATGCAATTTAGTTCACATATGTCAGTATGCACTAGGTCTCATATTTGAGATGATCTCTCAATGCTAGGGAATGGTTTCTTGATTATTTTAGACCGTACGCATACTTCACATTTATCTTTGTCACTATCATTATATGATATTAGGTCATTCTTAGCCGTGAGTTTTATGGTACTGTAGCCAATATGGGCTAGTTTACCATGTCATAGTGTTACAAACTTAATCATGTAAGCAGAAGAATTCTTTTCATTTAAAGAAAGCTTGATCATCCCATTATAAGCATATCCCTTACACACAAAGTTTTCATTCTTGGACAAGATTAGCTTGCCCGATTCAAACACAACCCTAATCCCAAGTTTGCTTAAGAGATCCCCAGAGACAAGATTCATCCTTATGTTTGGTCCATGTAGTATGTTGGTCAGGATTACCTTCTTTTTAGAGGTAAAGAGTAATTTCATGGTGCCTTTGCCTACAACTTTCGATCGTCTTTCATTTCCCATTTAAACCTCTTGACCATTGGTCTCGTCTTCATAGGTCCTGAAGGCAAAACGATCATTGCATACATGGACTGTGGCACCTGTATCGTACCCCCAACCAAGAATTTTCTCTTGAACTAGGTTCACTTCTATGACCATGTTTACAATTTCATCGTCTTCTGCATTAGCCTCTTTCTTAAGATTTTTTCAGTCCATTAGGACTTGGGCGAAATGCCTGGTCTTGCCGTAGATATAGCAAGCTCCCTTAGATTTGCTATTTTTTTCTTTTGAGTTTTCTTGAATTTCCCTTGATCTTTGTTAGGTTTAAGGGAATCAGTTTTCTCATAAGAATTATTTTGGGATGGCCGTTCTACTGCATTCACCTTGGATGAGGATGCACCATTAACGTCATCCTTTTTGTCTCGGTTATGGGATTCTTCTTCAATACGAAGATGCTTTTGGATTTGTTCCAGGGTAAATTTTTTAAATTTATGCAGTAGTTTCTTCCTGTAGTCTTTCCAACTCGGAGGCAATTTTATGATTATAGCTCCGACTTCAAAGGATTCAGGAAGATCAATTTTTATGGCTTTTATTTTATTTACAATAAGTTACAGTTCTTGAATTTGGGCAAGCAATGGTAGATTGTCTACTATCATGAAGTCGAAATACCTGACAATTAGAAATTTTTGTGTACTTTCCTCTTCAGCCTTGTACTTGTATTCCAACGCTCTCCAAATTTCTTTTGCTAATGTGGTCCCCGTGTAAAAATCATACAACCGATCAGAGAGAGCATTGAGGATGTGGCCGCGACATAGTAGTTCTTCTTGTCGGTTGATCCTAGCAGCAACCTGTTCTGGAGTGTCAGTGTCCTTCGCTTCAGGCAGAGGCTGGAGAGTTGGGTCCAGGATGTAGAAAATCTTCAGAGCTGTCAGCAAGAATTTCAACTTTTCCTACCATCTAGTGAAATCTAGTGAAATTTGAACCATCGAATCAGTCCAATTAGATCAAATCCCGGTTCATCAGTTTGACGGATGCAACACATTTCGGTGTCCATGGAATCACGATTTTAGATTGTTAGAAATTGATGTTTGGATACACTAAAAAATATATAAATAAATGTACGAAAAAATATTTCACCAGGTTGAATCACGTATAAAATACAGTCCTTAAAGCATGGTTTGTCCCCTTATCGACTGCTAATGGGTTATAGGCGAATTGCTTCCAGGATAAGATATGCCCTATCTGGATCCAGCGTGTAGCAATCACGATGGGTCCACTATGGAACAGTTTTAACATAGAAGATCTATTCTGGCAGACTCAGACCGTAGAGATGTTCACAATATTCTATAATGGAGATTTGGATTTGTATCTGATCTGATGGGAGAGATGGTGTTGAGATGATGAAATCGGACTGGAATGGTCCAATTTATATAGGTATCAGGTAGTGGACCGTTGCTAGACAACTATCAATGGTTCAGAACGTTTGGATGCAAAGTGCATCATTTAACCCCACTACAGCCACATTGCCTCACCGCCCACGCTCACATCAGAGCCCGAGCGTGCGTGCGTGCGTGTATTCCAGTGCGTAACCTAAGTATCACGTCCTTCAAAAACTCCAAGTAAGAATACTCTTCACAAGATCTCATATAAATCACACAACTTTTCTTTACATTTCTGATGTTGAACAAAGCACGTACACCACACTTTTTAATTCAAAATTTTAAAAAGCATTTTGGTAGGAAATTCTTGAAATTTTTGAAAATTCAAATTTTCATTTTTTCAAAAAACCACTGATTTTCAACACACACACACACACACACACACACCCTCTTGCAAACCATACCATAAATAATTTATGTATGAGCCTTTATGTAAGTCGTAAGATAAGGAGAGCCGTTAGGATTCAGCGGTATTGAGAGAAGGAGAGTCTTAAAAAAAAGACTTTCTCCTACAATTCACTCTTGGAATTGCAAGTGGATTTCACGCAAAAGCCTTTCGTTAGAAGATCCTCTGCAAAGATTTTGTGTGAGGCCCACTATGATGTTTCTGATAAATCCAACTTGTCCATCCATTTTTCAAAATCATTTTCGGACATGTGACCAAAAATGAGCAGGATCCAAAAATTAAATGGGCCACATGAGAGGAAATAGTGGGGATTTAGCGACCACCGTTGAAACATCCATATGGCTATAAAAAGTTTTGTATCGGTTTATGTTCCTTATGTTTTCATTTCATCTCAGTGAAAATTACCTTATAAATGGTTTAGATGGAATATAAGCACCAAGGTGGAGCCTACGAAAGTTTTAACGATAAGCATTCCTTTCCCCACTGTTTTATCTCGTATGGCCCACTTGAATTTTGGATCCTTCTCATTTTTGGAATAATGTCCTAAAATTATATCTAAAAACAAATGGACGGGTAAGATTTCACAAAAATATCATAGTAGCCCCACATAGAATCCTTCTGCAGATCTCCACGGGAAAGGTTTTAGCAAGAAATTCGTGACCCCTGGGTTTGGGAAACGGACTGGCTACTCCCCCGCCACTGGCCAATGGGGGGGTGGTAAGTGCCATGTGGGCTCCATCTTGATGTATGTGCTTCTTTATGGTATGAGACAAAAATGGGGTATATCCCAATCTTAAGTGGACCACATTACAGGAAATAGTGTTGAATGGACATCGACCATTAAAATTTTTTTTGGGGCCATAAAAGTTTTGGATCGAATGTGGATTGTGTCCTACCCTTACCCGGACGGTAATTTGTCCGGGCAGGGCTGCAGTGGTAATCACACCACCGTTGAAACCTTTCTAAGGGCCACCGTAATATATATATATATATATATATATATATATATATATATATATTTACCATACAACCTACTCATGCATTCATATATATGTGGATGAAGTGAAAAAAACAAATATTAGCTTGATCCGAAACTTCTCCGGCTCTCAAAAAGTTTTTAATGGTGGATGTTCAATACCCACTTTGTGGTCCATTTAATTCCTATACCTACCTCATTTTTTGGCTCATATCTTAAAATGATCTGAGAAAAATGATGAACGGCGTGGATGAAACACTTACATCACGGTGGCCACCACAGAGCCTTGCCTGGACGGATTAGTCAGACGCAATCCGCGTCCTTTTGGATCAAGCTGATCTTTATTTTTTCCCTTCATATGGGTCTATATGACCTAATCAACAGATTGGATGTTAAATAAACAGTACAGTGGGCCTTAGGATGATTTTAACCATGGGCATCACTCTCCCCACTTTGTTTTGTGGTGGGGTGCACTAGAGCTTTTGATCTGCCTCATTCTTTAGATAATGCCATCATATGATCTCTTAAAATGGATGGACGGTGTTGATATAGTACATACATCATAGTGGGACCCACAGAACTTGGTGACATCACTTTAACTGCTCAACCTCTCATTAGGTAATCTGTGTCCCACTCCAAGACGGAAGCGAATTAGCTGGTGTACCACACCACACACCGGCTACATACATGGTGTACGTCAACAAGTTCCTTGGGTCCCATCATGAGGTATGTGTTATATCCAAAACGTCTATCCATTTGGCAAGCTCGTCTTAAGGCTTGAGTCGAAAGATAAGATAGAAATAAAGATTAAGTGGACCACATTGCAAAAAGCAGTTGGGGATTAAACGTGTACCATTGAAACCCTTTTGGGGGTCACAGAAGTTTCTGATCAATATGAAATTTTTTTTCCTCTTCATCTATGTATTTGTGATCATATTAACAGATTAGATGGAAAATAAACGTTATGGTAGGCCCTACGAATTTTTTTAACGGTGAAAATTATTGTCATAGCTGCTATTTTTGGTGTGGTCCATTTGAGCTTTGGATGTGATTCATTTTTTGTTTAATGGTCTAAATTAATCTTGAAAAATGGACGAGCAATGTGGATATAATAAATAAATCATCGTGGGGCCATGTAACTTTGATCTCCTTTGAACCGTTCGTATAACTCGGAGCTCTCTGCGCTTGTCTTCACGTGACACGTATCTATAAGAGCTGGTACACCAGCCAATCCGGTTCCCACCCAAACGGAGGGGGATTGCTTAACTTACTGAGTAAATCGTGTGAGGTCCACCATGATTTATATATTTTATCTTCCCTGTCCATCCATTTTCCTAGATAATTTTATGGCTTGATCTCAAAATGAAGAATGTATAATGTTCAAACGGACCACACAACATGAAACAGTTGAATTGAACTTCTACTGCCAAAATTTCTTAGGGGCCACATAAGTTTTGGATCAAGCTTATATTTTTTTTTTTCCATTCATCCATGTCTGTATGATCTTATGAACAAGTTGGTTGACAAATAAACATCACTATGGGGCCTAACAAGATTTCAATGGTGGAAACCATTATCCCCACTTTTTCCCCTGGCATGATCCACTTGATCTTTGGATATGCTTCAATTTTGGGTTAAACCCCTTAAATTAGATGGAAAACTGGATAGACGGTATAGATGAAACACATACATATAGTGTGGCCTAGATAGCACTGACCACTCGCCATTGGCCGGTGGCGGGGCTGTTTCCCAAACCTAGGGACACGGATTTCTTGCTAAAGCCTTTCCCACGAAGATCCGCAGAAGGATTTTGTGGGGCCCACTGTGATCTTTGTGTGAAATCCAACCTGTCCATTCATTTTTAAATATCATTTTAGGATATTATACTGAAAATGAAGAGGATCCAAAATTCAAGTGGGCCATACGAGATGAAACAGTGGGGAAAGGAATGCTTACCGTTGAAACCTTCCTAGGCTCCACCTTGATATTTATATTCCATACAAACCATTTATAAGGTCATTTTCGCTGAGATGAAATAAAAACACCACAAACATAAACCGATACAAAATTTTTGTAGCCATATGAATGTTTCAATGGTGGTCACTAAATCCCTACTGTTTCCTCTCATGTGACCCATTTAATTTTTGGATCCTCCTCAATTTTTTGTTACATGTCCTAAAATGATTTCGAAAAATGGATGGACAAGTTGAATTTATCACAAATATCATAGTGGGCCCCACATAGAATCCTTGCACAAGATCTTTCAATGAAAGGCTTTTGCGTGAAATCTCCTTATAATTTCAAAAGTGTCTCCATAAGTGTAGGCAAGAGTCTTTAAATAATAATAATAAAAAACTCTCCCTCTCTCAATGAAGCTAAATCTTAGCTGCTCTCCTCATCTTACCGCTTACATGAACGCTTGCACATAAATTCCTTGCAGTATGATTCATGAGAGATCATTACTCTCTCTCTCTCTCTCTCTCTCTCTCTCTCTCTCTCTCTATATATATATATATATATATATATATATATATATATATATATATATATAGATGCTCACACACAACTAGTTGGACCGTCTAACTAGTTGTCTGAATTAATGCTAGTTAATGTTAATGAATGATGCCCACGCAATAGATACTTTAAAGAGTAAAAGGAGTTACTGGTTTGGGATGGCTCCACTATGGTGTTCATGTAAAATCCACCTCAGCCATTAGCTAAGTTACCCAACGCTACACCCCAGGGCTATTAAATTAGCCCCATTCATGATTCAGATAGACCATACGAATAAAAACAATCTACAAAGAAGGGTTACCCTGAAAATTGTCACTACAAGAAATATTACAATGAACTGCGGATTCTCACTGGCGGCCCCACCAAAACGCCCGTGTAGATACAATGTATGCGGCATTTTTACGTGGCCGCCCATGTACGGATAAGCCACCGCCGCTGCGATTATAACGAAAAAAAAAAATTTCATTTGCCTCCAGATCTCATCCCCAAATCGCGCCCGCCCTCTCCAAAACCTAATTTTCCCTCCTCTCCCAAATCGCCCCGGCTATCTCCGAAATCGCGAGTGCCAATGTCTCTCTCAAAAACCCTTCTTCCCTCTTCTCTCCTGAAAACCCTTCTTCCCTCTTCTCTCCCAAATCGCCCCATTCCCAAATCCCGAAAGTCTCTCTCTCTCTCCAACATCCCTCCACTCTGGCCTCTCTTGAAAGAAGAGAAAATCGAAGGTACTCTCTCTCCCTTCATCTCTCTCTCTCTCTCTCTCTCTCTCTCTCTCTCTCTTCCCCTTTCGATTATCAAGCAGCGACAACCATATCTGCTATTGTCCATGGCTGCTGAGATCTGCTGGTTAGTTGTTTGAAGAAATGCTTCAACCAATACCGTGTACCACTGTTGTACATTTAATATCTCTGTTTCTTTCATACTTTTTTGGCCCATCCATGAGTGGACTAACCTGATTTATGGGAGGGGAACAATCAGCATAGATCCACCTCATTAGGAAGGGCTTTTGAAACTCATCATCTCTTTCCTTGAGGTGGGAATTGAGTGGTTGTGAGAAGCTGGCATATTGGAAAGAGAGTAACAGTTCGGAAAGGTCTGAGTCCTCTTGGGAGTGGTTTTTGGTTTTGCAAAATGCAACAGGACTGGTAACAGAGGAAGGATCATGGGCATCATCTGCAGTGGCTGCTGCATCTCCCTCCTTCCTCTCTCTCTCTCTGCTCCTTGTGATTCTACTGGGAAAACCCTGCTCTGACCCAACGTCTCCTTCTCCCTCTCTCAGCGTCTCTTTCTCCCTCTCTTAGCGTCTCCTTCCCTCTCTCTGCTCTGGCAAGGGAAGTCCTAATCCTTGTTGATTTTCTTTTTTATTTTTTCCTCTTCTTCATTTTCTTTTATTTCACGTGAGTCTTTTAGGATTTATTTATTTATTTATTTTAAAGTTTGAGTACTGTTTCTGTGATGGGTTTGGCTGAATTCGTATGTTGTTGGATTTTTAATAACAAAGTTTGATTATTTTTTTTTAAAATAATTTCCTGCATCATTTGATTTTCAACCTCCCCATGGAGTAGACTGATAAGATTGAACGGGCTACTTCTTTTGCACTTTCTTACAAGAATTAAATCCAGGACACTCCTTTGCTGTTGGTCTTTTAGATTCACTTGCCTGTGTTTCCTTTTTATTACTATTCCAGCTACCCCATACATTAGACTTATCTGACTGTGTCTGGTGCTTTTTCGCATCCCCCATACTATTACTGTCCCAGCCACCGTGAGCATTAGGCTGATCTGCTTGTGTCTGGTGCATCTTTTTCGCATCTCCCACACTATTACCACCCCAGCCACCGTGAGCATTAGACTGATCTGATTGTGTATGGTGCTTCTTTTTCGCATCTCCAATACTATTCCAAGAACTAGTTCCGGGCAACTCTAATGATTGGATAGGTTGAGTTGCCTGTGTTTCCATTTTATTAGTATCCCAACTAGGCCAAACACTTTTTTTGGATGGTGTTATATCATTTTTGCTTGAATTGGGATGTTTATCAACATCCCAGTCACCCCAACCATTTGATTTCACTTCTGCAGCTGCAGCTTGTCCCCAACATGACATGTTAGCTTTCCCATTCTCAAGTTCTGTATCCTCAAAGTTACGCTGAATCTCAGCAGAGTCATCAAACGTTGGTTTCTCAGATGCTGAGTTGAGCTCCGGTGAAGGACAAAACTCCATGTTTCCATTTTCCTTGTATAGATCATCAACATCTGCACCTAGACATTCATTGCGTACTGCTTTTTCACTAAAAATAGTGTACACCTTTATTTAGACAAGACTTCAACAATCAGACTGCTTCAACACTTAGGTGGCCACCCTGGAAAATTATCCCTAAAAACCTCTCAATTCATCCCACATGGCCCACTTAAAGTTTTGGAATGGGTAATTCTTAGGTTCTGATTATGAGGCTTATTAAATGAATGCTAAAGCCGATTGATCTCAAATTAAAGTTACCTGTTTAATTCGAGATGGTAGTAATCGCGGACTGAGACAAGCCTCGTGCTACTGAATTACCTCAACATCCAGTAAATACCATGCAATATTCATTGATGAATGCTATTTTCTTTACATGCGCACATCATGCATCCATGTATCTCTCTCTCTCTCTGTCATAACATAACGTAACATGCATGTACAACCAGACAATATTCTATACTTTATATTAATTTGGTAATAGTGCCCATTAATATTTATGCACATGTGTACTTAGTATGTATATATTTTATATATGGAAATTGGAAGTTGGAAGTTTCTATGGGCCAAATGAAACCGAGGTACGTTGAACTGGACATAAGAAAACTAGCAGCAACGAATACCACCAATCTAACCAGTTATTACATGCTTATGCTTGTGTCACTCTCCTCACCTTCTTAGCTGAATATGGTCCCTCCCACTTTTTATTTGGTTTCTTTTGCATTTCACATTGAGTACTTATTTATAAATATCACATGTATCATCACCAAAATAACAAAACGACACTTCCCCACGTATCCATATTTTTATGAAGTAGCGGTGGTGGATGCCACTCCCAACAACCGCGTGACGATGCTGCCACATTATTATTATTATTTAAAAGTTTTTTTTTTAAATGCATGAATACTTGACCTATTCCCTGTTATAACTCCTCTCACTTCAGTTAAGGAGGTGCTTGTGATTGCCCTCGAGCATGGTATTTCCATATGGCCCATCTTCAAGAACTAACCGTATATGCAACCCACATGCCAATGTAGCATGTGTGTATCATCCATCATGCATATTCTAGATGACCCTTATAGTGAACGATCCTCAACTTAAATTTTTTAATTTTTATTTTTAATGGATGATTCAATTTTTGCGTGGGCTACGTGCGTACCTAGATATGGACAGCTAGAAAATTATATCCAATGGTTGATGTTAAATATGCATTTGTTGCTCAGCTGATGAGTGGGCTGGTCTGATTTTCATGATAGAAAGATATGCATTGAGAGGAAACCACCCTATGAATGTTTGGATCTTAAGCATTTTCAACCTTAGCATGTGTGTTGCATTCTTATTTGGTGATTGAAGAAGACATGGTATGTGTAACAAGCACTCCCCACTATCTAATATATGCATGTAGGTATCATTTTTTATCGAAGAAGATATGGTGTGTGTAACTAGCACTCTCCACTATCTAATATATGCATGTACGTATCATTTTTGAAGAGGTAGATGGGTTTCTTTAAGGAGCGGAGCATTTTCATAATGGTGGGACACTCCACCTCATATCCCATGCATGTATTGATTGTTTGAATTAGATCTTTCATGGGATCGATACTTACACATGTTTTGACTTTGTGTAATATAATTTTTTAGGCTACACAATGCTGATTGACTGTGAATATCCTTATCATGCTCTTATTTTGATTTGTATGATCGGGGCTCATGTTCTACTGATCAAGACCATTGATATTATGGCCCTAACGTCGTTAACCAGTGTGCCAGAAATCTCTTGGATTGCAATAATAGAGCATCATCCTCATTGTCATCATTTAAACCTTATCATGAATCATTTTCAGCCATCCCACTCCATGAAAGATCATAACATTAGTTAGAACATGATTCATCATGTCTTTTATTATTGACTTTGCCACTCCTTTTTTGGGCCTGCCCCTTACTCTTTTAAACCCTTCAAATTGAAACAAAGATAGAGCAATTAGACAAATTTTCAGCTAAACATCCGACTGTTGCTTCTTCTTCTTCTTCTTCTTTTATTCCCTAAAGGTTCATTAGAGACTATCAATTGAAAGGTTAAGATTTTTTCCATATGCAAGTTTTAATGACTGGGGCATCCATTGGCTGGATTAGAGAACTATTGGACTAGTAACTGTCTCATCCAATGGATTGTCTCCGCCTTTTGGTGCATTTACTTTCTATTATTTCTTTGGTGCCCATTTCATTTTTTACTAGTTCTGCTAATGTCATCACAGCAGCAAAAGGGCCTTGTAGCCAGCAGTATTGAAACTAATAAGATTTCCACTGCATGTCATATAAATAACTTGTTAGTAAAGAAGTAATTTGATTTGAATTTTTGCTTCTTCTTCTTCTTTTTGGTTTTTGGATTGTTGCAAAAGAAGGCTGCAAAACAGAGGTTTATTTTATTTTTAATTTTTATTTTCAAGAGGTTTGATTTGGGTTTTCTCTAAAACAGAGGCCCTTTGTCTATTTTATCAATTAAATGATTGTTAGGCCATGCTATATTCATGATAGTTCTGCAATTTAACTGCTATGCATAAGACTATGCAGTTCATCATTCTCCACCATAGAAACAGTCATGTTTTCCATGCCAACCTAGAATTTGTTTTATGTACATGCTATCTGGTGGAACACATGTATACATCAAATGTGCTATGAATCAAGTTTTCTTAACTATCTATTCTTGTCTAGACGTGAGGAGCACATGATTAGCCCATAGACCCGAGTTTTGGGCCAACACATCTAAGTTGTGGCTCCACCCGATGAATAGTTAGGATCTCAATCATGTGTGGATCAATCATGTGTATCATGTCTTGACATCTTCACAAGTTCACATTTTCTTTTTTCCTTTTTGTTCTATTTTCCTTGTGCGGATTCATATTTTTACAGATGAATGTGAAGTTTCCTATTAATTGTTGTGGGTGTTTTTGGTGTATGGGTTTTTGTCCATCACAAAGCATACTGAAGCATAGACATTTTCCGCATGTAGTAGTAAGTGTAGGAAAATTCTATATCATGCTCAAGACAAAAAAAAAAAAAACTATGGACCTAGCTTGTATAATAGTAAGTAGCTTGATTTTTCTATAGAATATTCATGTCATGTTTGGATGAACCCGTTTGAAAATGATTAAACCATTGAGTGAAGGGCATATTATCCCTTGATCCCATCATCTAGATGTTAACATCCAGTCCCCACATAAAAATAGCAAAGACCAGTTTTTTTTTTTTCCAACTAGCCATGGAAATGGGTATTCCTTGTTGTGTTAGAAATTGCTACTTAATGATGAATGTACTACTTGTTGATTTATTTTTATTTATTTATTTCTTAAGTTGTCATCATCATCTAAGCCTAAGCCTTTGTCATAGCTAGTTGTGTTAGGCTTTGTCACGAGTTGAAATATGTTCGACTAATGTTCATCATGACTTGAAAATGTAAAACATCTAGCAATTGTGCTATATAACATTGATTTCTTTGTGACGTTCATGAGGAAGTAGGACTTATTTACATGAACAGATCAACTGAGTTATTGAACATCTAATTATAATATATAGTTGTTAATTGATCTTGCTTAATAATATTTTTATTACTTTATTTATAGTTGGTTGGATGATGAATATATTTGTGATTGAGAATAGAAATAAACAACTTACAATATATATACACACACACACACCCTGGAGGATTTATTTTTTAAGGGGACATGTTATTATTGTAACTTAGCTTCCTTTGCTAAATGAACGGATAATAATGGGGCTTGTTTAAATTATATTAGGAGGCTTTGTCAGGCCCATAGTGTATTTTCACTAACCCATTTGAGTGGCTAAGGAAGATACTTATGGATAAGAGTTGGATTCATCTGCCAAGGTATCCATTTAGAAATTTCTCATTTTAGTTGTTGTGGGTTAGTGGTCAAGATGTTTTCTTTTGACATATCCTCTAATTTCATTGTTTGATTTAGGGTCAGCGACGCATACTTAAATGGAGCTGCAAAATTTATAGATTTTGCATTTGTAAATGCAAGTAATAGAGGGAGGATCCGATGTCCATGTAAGAACTGTAACAATAACTTCTGGGTGTCTCGAGAAGTAGCATATGATCATATTGTGTGTGACGGATTTAATACAAGTTACACCTACTGGCGTTTCCATGAGGAAGTTACGTCTTCTTCCATGCCTGCTACCACAAATGTCGTAGGCGATAATCCAGATCCACATGATGATATGCACGGATTGTTACATGATGTGTTCGATATTTCAAATCTAAATGGTGAAGAGAGTGATGCGGGCCACACGTCATACAAACCTACACAGGGGCAGAATACTGAAGCTCAATAATTTTTCAAATTGGTAGAAGATGCTGATCAGGAATTGTACCCAAGTTGTAAGAAATTCACTAAGCTTTCTTTCGTTGTGAAACTATATCACATAAAGTGCCTTGGTAGATGGAGTGATAAATCATTCACCATGTTACTTGAATTGTTGAAGGAGGCTCTTCCTGAGGGTGAAATGTTGCCAAAGTCTTTCTATGAAACCAAGAAAATTATTGGGGAGTTAGGCCTTAAATATAACAAAATTGATGCATGTCTTAATGATTGTATGTTGTACTGGAAGGAGGCTATCAATGAGCAATCATGTGCTATATGTGATACTTCCAGATGGAAAATGGCCGAACATCAGTCAGATGATGAGGGATCTTCTTCATCTACAAAGGATCGAAAAATTTCATCTAAGATATTGTGTCATTTTTCCTTGAAACCAAGGCTTCAAAGGTTATTTATGTCATCAAAAATAGCTTCCTCTATGAAATGACATGAAGTAGGACGCACCGACGATGGAATATTAAGGCATCCTGCTGGTTCCCCAGCGTGGAAAACTTTTGACCACAACCACTGTAACACCCCAGATTTTGGCAACCAGGGATTAGACATCCTTAGACAATGGGTCAACCAAAACACCTTGGTAACCGCTTAGAACCCAATTCCATAGCCAAAGAAATCACTTAGGATTAATTCCTTTAGAAACTAAGCATAAGTTAGCTAGCGCTACACTGGAGTAGCTGTGAAATTATCCCTGACCGTTTTAAATACGTTCTACAAGACCCAAAACTTGTAGAATCAATGGTGCTATAATACCCTGAAACCTCGGATCAAACTCTAAACCGATTTGCTATCAGGAACTCTTTGAAACTTTGTATTGGATTTAGACCGCGCGTCGAAAGTCCGATATCTACCATCTTAGACCGTTATGACCGCTTGGCTGGACCTGACAATCATTTCAAAAATCAAGTCCAACCGACGTTCAGAGGCTATTTCATTGAGCCTGGAGTGAAGAGAGTGAGAATAGGGTTAGATTTGAAATTTGAAATTTAAAATTCGAATCTGGCACACGACTTGGCGCGTCAGTATTAAGCGTTCTGACCGTCAGAATTCAGCCAAATTACACCCTCGGATCAGGAAAATTTTTTATTTCATATCACGAGACTTATAGACCTGATCTACGTACGATGACCGCTGAACTGAAATTGGACCGCCACGTGCGATCTACGAACACTACAGGTCTAAAAATGGAATGTGAGCGACATCCGACGTGCATGAACTTAAGTTCGATCGCGTTTGGCCAGGGGACCACCAGAAATGCCTTTTTGGACCGAAACAGCCCCGATTTGGTTAGGCATCAAGTAAACATTGTTCCCAAGCCTGTTTTGGGCAAGTTTTAGGTTATAAAAGGGGCTTAAACCCTCACTTCTCTCACCCATCCGAATTTGCTAGAAACCCTAGCTGGTGTGAGAGAAAAGGTAAGAGATTGTGAGAGAGAGTGTGAGAGAATTTCCTGCTGCTTGCACTACCGGTTGCACGTGCTTAAGCAACGCGCCTCAATCACTTTCCCGACGATTTTGCCGCGTTTCTAGGTAAGAAAATACCCCAAACACTTGCTAATTTAATGTTCCTTCATTTCCTTAGCATGGTAGCTTATAGATCTTGTGTATTAGGTTCCCGGTTCGCCGTAGACGAAGCGTATACGCTCCGCTCGAATCGGTTCACCTCTAAGGAAAAGGTGCGGATTCTAGACGCTTTGATTGGCTGTTTTCAACGCTTTTAATGTCGTTTAATAGTAGATTATTGATGGCAACGCCGTTTGAAATGTTCAACATGCTATCTATTTCCTGTTTCGTAAGCAGAAGAAAAATATGAGATTTAAGGCATTTTAGTCATTTGTAGGAAATACTGTAAACATCCATATTTTGATAAAATGATTGACATGGATTTTTATCACCTTAGGATACTAGGAATGCGTGCATAATCTGTTTGGCGAAGAGATTTGCCCAAATGCGCACTTTGAGTCGACATACACTATGTAGACTTAAGTGTGTAGACTAAGTGTTTGTATAAATGTTTGTATTAGTATGTATTGAATTAAATGGTGTTGTGGATTAGTTTGAGATTGAATTCTCAAATAATACGCTGATGTAAATGATTTCCTTCATGTTGCTATATGTATGATTTCATTATATGTATGAAATGTACGTGTTAGATGATTTACTTACGTTGTATGTTATAACATGTGTTAACATGCTCACATTATTGTATTTCATTTCCATTACTTTTATAAGACTGCTGATGTGGATTCATGAATTATTGGGACTCTACTTAGTCTAGGCAGTCGGCAACCGAGTAAATTCGTGGTTGGCTTATTTTTACCACGAACGACGTGTCGATGAACGCGAGTCGTGTTTTGGAGTTGGCGACAGTGGTTAGGCCACACGAGGTGTTTTATACACTTCATGCCGTTTGACTTGAGATGCGCTCGTGCTGGTCGAGCCCGTCAAGTAACCCGATTGGCCATTGTATGTTCACCCTGTATGAGTCATAACTGCTTGAACCTAGGGTACTGAACTTACCATTGTAAACCCTGTCAACCATGGTACCTTGATACACAAAGACTCATGAGCTGGTCATGGTGGTATGAGACACCGTGGTCGAGCTGTCGGCCTACGCTGGGGCCACAAACCTTCCCTTAGTGACCAGTGAACACCTATGACTCGTGAACATATTATGGTGGTATGGGACACTATATTCTTACTGTCGGCCTACATTGATAAGGTGATGGGGGAGTGGTGCAACGAGTGCGAGCAACAACCCTGGCAACCCTTTGTAATGACCGCGAGAGTATTCTGAGTCTACGGGAGGCGACGACCCTTCCGTAGCGATAAGAGTATAATTAGGCCTGTATTGATAAGGTGATGGGGGAGTGGTGCAACGAGTGCGAGCAACAGCCCTAGCAGCCCTTGTAGCGACATGCAAAATATACCTCGTACGAGATTACTAGGAGTGACGACCCTAGACAGGATCTGTGTTGGGATTGATATAAGAAAAGTACCTTAGTTTCCCAATATTGCTATATGAAAAGGACTAATAATAACGCGGTAATCATATCAACATCACATTGCATGTGCCTGGAAGATATGGAGCACTGAGTGGTACGCGAGCATGCCGCGGACGCAGATGGTGCCGTATGAGGGAGAATGTCGGTGAGGGCATCCATCATATCATGTCATATTGCATTAACAACAATATTAGGAATGTTTGATTTACTGCTTTACTATTATCGCGTGATTGATTTGAGAACATGCTAATCTTTGCTCTATTATTTCACTGAGTTAGCTACTCACTCCCACGTTATGGGATGGTATTTTCGGACACCCACCAGTCCCTATTTTGGTTGCAGATGATGGAGCTGCTTGAGAAGCGGAGCTGGACTTGATGATGATGATGAGGATCCCTCCTTTATGCGTGTTCTGATTGACAGGATTACAAGGAGGTTGATTAGATGCCTTGACACTTGTCATTTTATATTTTTAGAGCACTCATGTATATTCTTTTTGTTTAATTTTGGAGCATACATGTATGTGTATAACCTGGTAACATGTTCACACTCTGGAGACATACAACAGTTTATATATGTTATACATACTATCACAGTCTTCCGCTTGTAAATTTAACTGTCTCTGGAGTATGATATGCAGTTCTGGCTTAATCTCACTCATGTTTAATACATTAACACAGACAACATTCAATCATACACATTTATGTTGCATAAGTGATGTTCTGGAACTCGGGAGTGGAGTTTTTACTCGACCCTCTATTTTCGGAATGTTACAGATGGTATTAAAGCATGAATGAGATTATACTGGGCCTGGGTTATGGTCACGCGACATACGCTGTTGCTTCCTTTAACTTAAGTGGGTGCGAGGAAGGTCTAGAAACACTTATAGGATCGCAGTTTCGCCAATAGGCCAAGTCCACTCGTATCGATCGCTTGATCGAGTCCGTAACGCATCTAGGGTCGCGTGAAGCGACCTGAGTAGCTCCTAGGTTGTAAGTAGGTGGCATGAGACGTTCTTTGAGTGGTTCTAAACCCATGAATTTGAATCCTTGGGCTGTGGGGCAACCACAACCCTTACATTCAATCGCTAGGGCTTAAAAATCCCGTTTCACCCAATTTCTTCAAAATTCTTCCTCTCACCACTCTATTCTTCAATTATTTTTCTGAATTTTCATGTTAGGCATTGATCCTAATGTGAAAATGATATAAAATCATACTTTGACAAAATTTTACAGTGAATAGTAAAATTTCATGAAAACTGGCCATTAGAAAATTCTAAGTTTGTAATCTTTAGCAACTAATGGGCTAGATGGATGTATTAGATTCTTCTACCCCAAAATAATATGCTACATAATAGGAGAATGCATTCAGGTTTACAGATTGGCCCCGAAAAGCCCCGAATGGAAGTTTGGGCCTCCCTAGGCCAATATAGAATGAACTGAGGTGGGGCCCATACATTTTTGAGGTCCCTAGGCCAGGGGGGACCCAACCCATGGGGTCCCACCGGCCGTATCAGGGGATGGCCGGCGATGCCATCGCCGATCCCGGGTTGCATCGCCGTACGGTGGGCCCCACTTGCAATAAAACTCGGGCACGAGGTGTTTTTAGGGTAGGGCAACCCTCCCATGTGTGGTCCATCCGTCGAAACCCCTTAGAAAGGGTACCTCCTTCACAAAAAATGCCCAAATGCCCTCCCTTTCACATTTTTTTTGCTGCCCTCTCTCAAACCGCAGCTCCAAATCCCCTCCAATCCCATCAATTGCTGAAAACGATGCCTGTCCATCCTTCTAGGGTGATTAGAAATTCTCTCCCTCTCCAATCTCGTCCGTTGGAGCTCCTACAACCTCCATTTGTGGCTGAAATCGGGTGGAGCTCCATTTCCCTTTTTCCTTCTCTTTTCTTTTTGAAATTCTAGCCTTTGGGAGCTTGAAGCATCCCTCTATAATGCCTAGATTTCATTCTGTCCGTTTGGACAGCCATTTCTTCCCATTTCCCTCACTTTCCATGGCTATTGTTGAAGCCATTTTGGATTTTTTTCTCTTTCTCTACCATCCTCTCTTTGATGGGAAAGAGAAAGACCGCAGCGGATGAGGCTGGGCCTAGTCATCCTGCGTAATTCAGAAGACCGAGGGGTGGCGCCGCTAGCTCAAGTGCCGCCGCAAGTCCAAGCACAGCCCGAGAGTTCCATACAAAGCGGGATTTGGATCCCCATGCTCAAATTGGGCGAGTAATATTAGCAGAGATGCCTCACGGTGAATATACTGACCGTAAGGTGTTGTTTGAGGCGGACGTGGAAGGGTGACTCTTCGGCGAATTCCTATTATTCGAGCGTATTGAAGCTGCACATTGGGGTCCGCTTTTTGAAGCCCGTTCTCGTGCTAATGTGAGCATCGTTCGTGCCTTCTACGCTCGTATCCAGAATTCTACATTGGAGCCATTGCAGTTCAAGATTCCCTTTGGTAGAGACCGGATGGCTACGGTCGATGTTCGGTTAATAGCGCGACTTCTGAACGTGCCCCTTGGTGACGCTCATCCCAGTGCAAAGAATTTGAGGAGTAGGCGTGAGCGAGATCGCCGTACCAGGTTCCTATGCGGTAGTCTAGTTCCATGACAGCCTAACAATAGCTTCAAGGCGTCTCATATGTCTGATGATTTACGCCTGCTGCACCACATTTGCACGTTCAACGTGTATCCCAGGTCGACAAATCGCATTGAATGTACGCGCCTTATAGTTGATTTCTTGTATCAGGTGGCCCAGGGAGAAAATGTGTGTATGGCCACTTTCGTGTTGCGACAGATTATCTTCATAGCGAAATCAAGAAGAACGTCAGAGTCGCTTCCTTTTGGCCGGCTTATATGCAAGATCGCGCTTGAGTTTGCTTACAGACTTGGGCCGGAGTTGCCAGTTCCAATTCACTGCATTGATGAGTCTACCATGGTCAAGATGAAGATCGGGTCTCAGTACCGTGAGACTCAGCTTGATGAGGTTAGCGAGGGCGATTTTGATGACGAAGAGTATCCAAGTGAAGGAGAACCTGGAGCGAAAGTAGAGGAAGAAGTCCAGGAAGAGGTAGAAGAGGAGGCTCAGGATACCGATGAGAGTCCTCCTCCTGTGACTTGGACTACTAGAGATGATCACATTTCCCGAATTGAGGAGAGTCAGGTCGCCTTGCGAAGAGAAGTCTAGGAACTTCGGGCCGAGGTTGAGGATACCAAGGCCGTCATGAAGAAGAAATTCGGCAAGGTGACTCGTACTTTAAAGGCTATCCTGTATTGCTTGCAGGATAAGGGTGCTCCTCCTCCATCGCCCTACTCGGACTAGTGATCTAGATCCAGATATCGCGGGTTGTAGTTAGTTGTTTCCTGCTTTTTGTGTCTAAGCCTGATAAGGCTAGTAGTTTGCTTATGTTGCTGTAGTAGCTGACTGGCTTAGCTCCCATGCATTTCTTGTCATGGTACATGTAAGAATATGTCTCTTATATTGTGGCAATTTTGATTTAATGAAATGCATGACATTTTTCGGCTTGTTATGTGAATGTTTGTGTTGTGGTTTGGGCTTAATATAGCCGAATATGGTTAAATGGAATGCATGCCGTTTCGTTCGCTGTAAGGTATTGTCTCTAGTTTGGGTGTATCCTATGGTTTCCACAGCCATATTGGAAATCCCGGGATTAAGCCTACAAAATTTATTTTATCCCACCCCACCCTCCTACCAAGCATGCCACTTCCAATCCCGACATGGGACTAGGAATGCCATTCCATTAGGCTGTAGATTACAGACTAGTCTACTAGTTACCTTAAGTAGTGTAAAGCCTATATATGCTAAGGAATAGTAGGTTAGATTTGGTTGAAATGAGACTCCCTTCCTTGGGTAGATCCTCATAACATTCCTAGGCTCCTTTAGTAACTCTCAGGAAGCTTATGTAACTTAGAACCATTCACTCTCAGGGAAGACTTATAAATCCCTCAGGTCAAACTTAGAATAAACCAACACACCCCTTAGAATTGCTTTCCCCAAGGGCTTATTGCATTCGGGAACGCGGAGTAAAGGAACTGCATGTAAGCGATGTATTCGCGGTTTGAATCGACTTCTTAATCCTAGTGGTTACCAATGAATCCAAGGCTCTGATCAAGTAGAAGATCGGCATCGACTCGGATTAAGAATTAATACAATAAATCTTCTGTCCTAGCTAGACAGAAAGTCTATGTATCCGGCTCAGACCTACTACACAACTTTTCTTCCGTGTTGGCCCGACCACCTACAACCAAAAGTTATTGCTTTACCTTTGGGAAATGTTGAGGACATCTAGCCAATAGAGAGTAGGCCTATTTCTTCAACCATAGGTACCAATGCCATAGAACGCATCGCTAATAAAGGAAGACCACTATAATGAGAGGTTGTTTCCTAATTCATGTCAAGGATAGCCCCTAAGTTGCGCCTCGTTCCGATATACGGATCGATGCAAAGATTCTTGAACTTTAAGTAGAACCAAGTTTTAAGGGGGGTAGAACGTGTTGAGTCCATTCCAGTTAGGTCAGCTAAGGCAACCGTTCGATCAAAGTGGCGCAGCGAAAGTGTGGTTAGCATCTTCCCCACTGGCCCAGGATCGAAACATTTGATTTAGGCTATACGTACGGTTAGGTCATTAAATAGGATTGACCCTTCCTTAGAATGTCAAGATTGAAGTCTTACTAGATACTCCTTACCCTTTGCCAATTTCGGAGATGAAATTGTGTTTTAAGGGGGGTAGATTGTAACACCCCGAATTTTTGCCAACTAGGGATTAGACGTCCTTGGGCAATGGGTTAACCAAAACACCTTGGAAACCGCTCAGAACCCAATTTCATAGCCAAAGAAATCACTTAGGATTAATTCCTTTAGAAACTAAGCATAAGCTAGCTAGCGCTACGCTGGAGTAGCTGTGAAATTTTCTCTGACCGCTTTAAATACGTTCTACAAGACCCAAAACTTGTAGAATCAATGGTGCTATAATACCCTGAAACCTCGGATCAAACTCTAAACCGGTTTGCTATCAGGAACTCTTTGAAACTTTGTATTGGATTTAGACCGCGCGTCGAAAGTCCGATATCTATCATCTTAGACCGTTATGACCGCTTGGCTGGACCTGACAATCATTTCGAAAATCAAGTCCAACCGACGTTCAAAGGCTATTTCATTGAGCCTGGAGTGAAGAGAGTGAGAATAGAGTTAGATTTGAAATTTGAAATTCAAATCTGGCACACGACTTGACGCGTCAGTATTAAGCGTTCTGACCGTCAGAATTCTGTCAAATTACACCCTCGGATTAGGAAAAATTTCTATTTCATATCACGAGACTTGTAGACCTGATCTACATGCGATGACCGCTGAACTGAAACTGGACCGCCACGTGCGATCTACGAACACTACAGGTCTAAAAATGAGATGTGAGCGACATCCGACGTGCATGAACTTAAGTCCGATCGCGTTCGGCCAGGGGACCACCAGAAATGTCTTTTTGGACCGAAACAGCCCCGATTTGGTTAGGCATCAAGTAAACATTGTTCCCAAGCCTGTTTTGGGCAAGTTTTAGGTTATAAAAGGGGCTTAAACCCTCACTTCTCTCACCCATCCGAATTTGCTAGAAACCCTAGCTGGTGTGAGAGAAAAGGTAAGAGATTGTGAGAGAGAGTGTGAGAGAATTTCCTGCTGCTTGCACTACCGGTTGCACGTGCTTAAGCAACGCGCCTCAATCACTTTCCCGACGATTTTGCCGCGTTTCTAGGTAAGAAAACACCCCAAACACTTGCTGATTTAATGTTCCTTCATTTCCTTAGCATGGTAGCTTATAGATGTTGTGTATTAGGTTCCCGGTTCGCCGTAGACGAAGCGTATACGCTCCGCTCGAATCGGTTCACCTCTACAGAAAAGGTGCAGATTCTAGACGCTTTGATTGGCTGTTTTCAATGCTTTCAATGTCGTTTAATAGTAGATTATCGACGGCAACACCGTTTGACATGTACAACATGCTATCTATTTCCTGTTTCGTAAGCAGACGAAAAATATGAGATTTAGGGCATTTTAGTCATTTGTAGGAAATACTGTAAACATCCATATTTTGCTAAAATGATTGACATGGCTTTTTGTCACCTTAGGATACTAGGAATGCGTGCATAATCTGTTTGGCGAAGAGATTTTCCCAAATGCGCACTTTGAGTCGACATACACTATGTAGACTTAAGTGTGTAGACTAAGTGTTTGTATAAATGTTTGTATTAGTATGTATTGAATTAAATGGTGTTGTGGATTAGTTTGAGATTGAATTCTCAAATAATACGCTGATGTAAATGATTTCTTTCATGTTGGCTATATGTATGATTTCGTTATATGTATGAAATGCACGTGTTAGATGATTTACTTACGTTGTATGTTATAACATGTGTTAACATGCTCACATTGTTGTATTTCATTTTTATTACTTTTATAAGACGGCTGATGTGGATTCATGAATGATTGGGACTCTACCTAGTCCAGGCAGTCGGCAACCGAGTAAATTCATGGTTGGCTTATTTTTGCCACGAACGATGCGTCGATGAATGCGAGTCGTGTTTTGGAGTTGGCGGCAGTGGTTAGGCCACACGAGGTGTTTTATGCACTTCATGCCATTCGACTTGAGATGCGCTCGTGCTGGTTGAGCCCGTCAAGTAACCCGACTGGCCATTGTATGTTCACCCTATATGAGTCATAACTGCTTGAACCTAGGGTACTAAACTTACCATTGTAAACCCTGTCAACCATGGTACCTTGATCCACAAAGACTCATGAGTCAGGCATGGTGGTATGGGCACCTTGGTCGAGCTGTCGGCCTACACTGGGGCCACAAACCTCCCCGTAGTGACTAGTGAGCACCTATGACTCGTGAGCAGATTATGGTGGTATGGGACACTATATTCTTGCTATCGGCCTACATTGATAAGGTGATGGGGGAACGGTGCAACGAGTGCTAGCAACAGCCTTGGCAGCCCTTTGTAGTGATCGCGAGCGTATTCTGAGTCTACGGGAGGCGATGACCCTTCCATAGCGACAAGAGTACAAGTAGGCCTGTATTGATAAGGTGATGGGGGAGCGGTGCAATGAGTGCGAGCAACAACCCTGGCAGCCCTTGCAGTGACCTACAAAATATACATCGTATGAGATTACTAGGAGTGACGACCCTAGACAGGATCTGTGTTGGGATTGATATAAGCAAAGTACCTTAGTTTTCCAATATTGCTATATGAAAAGGACTAATAATAATGCGGTAATCATATCAACATCACATTGCATGTGCCTGGAAGATGTGGAGCACTGAGCGGTACGCAAGCATGCCACAGATGTAGATGGTGCCGTATGAGGGAGAATGTCGGTGAGGGCATCCATCATGTCATGTCATATTGTATTAACAACAGTATTAGGAATGTTTGATTTACTGCTTTACTATTATCGCGTGATTGATTTGAGAACATGCTAATCTTTGCTCTATTATTCCACTGAGTTAGTTACTCACTCCCATGTTACGGGATGGTGTTTTCGGACACCCACCAGTCCCTATTTTGGTTGCAGATGATGGCGCTGCTTAAGAAGTGGAGCTGGACTTGATGATGATGAGGAGGATCCCTCCTTTATCCGTGTTCTGATTGACGGGATTACAGGGAAGTTGATTAGATGCCTTGACACTTGTCATTTTATATTTTTAGAGCACTCATGTATATTCTTTTTGTTTGCTTTTGGAGCATACATGTATGTATATAACCTGGTAACATGTTCACACTCTGGAGACATACAACAGTTTATATATTTATACATACTATCACAGTCTTCTGCTTATAAATTTAACTGTCTCTGGAGTATGATATGCAGTTCTGGCTTAATCTCACTCATGTTGAATACATTAACACAGACAACATTCAATCATACACATTTATGTTGCATAAGTGATGTTCTGGAACTTGGGAGTGGAGTTTTTACTCGACCCCCGATTTTCGTGATGTTACAACCACCCAAGCTTTTCTTCGGACGGTCATAATGTTAGACTTGGGTTAGCAGCTGACGGTTTCAATCCATTTAGGACAATGAGTATTGCTCACAGCACATGGCCTGTTATTCTGATACCATATAACTTTCCACCATGGATGTGTATGAAGCAACCTAATCTCATGTTGTCTTTACTTATTCCTGGCCCTTATGGACCTGATAATGACATTGACGTGTATATGCAACCTTTGATAGATGAGTTGAAGGAATTGTGGGAGGTTGGCGCAGACACTTATGATGCCTCTAGAAATGAGACGTTTCGATTACGTGCGGCATTGTTGTGGACTATCAATGACTTCCCTGCATATGCAAACTTGTCTGGATGGAGCACTAAAGGACGTCTCGCCTGTCCTTGTTGTAATAAGGACACTTCGTCTAAATGGTTAAAACATGGTCGAAAGTTTTGTTACATGGGTCATCGTCAATTTTTAGAACATGATCATAAGTTTAGAACTGATAGCAGATCCTTTGATGGCACAGAAGAATTTGGCGAGGCGCCAACTCCACTATTTGGTTCTGATGTGTTGGCCCAGTTGCAGGGAATTAATGTCACCTTTGGGAAGAAGACTATAGGCAGTCATGGGCGTAAGAGAAGACGAGAAGACAATGAGGAAGAAAGATATAACTGGAAAAAGAAGAGCATTTTCTTTAATTTGCCGTATTGGGAGCATAATCTATTGCGTCATAATTTGGACGTGATGCATATTGAGAAGAATGTATGTGACAATGTGCTTGTGATGCTATTGAATATTGCAGGGATAAGAAAGGATAATGTAAAGGCACGTCTTGACGTACAAGATATGGGTATAAGACAAACATTACACCTAAAACAAATTTCATTTAACAAGACATATTTGCCACCCGCATGCTTTACTATGTCAGCAAGTGAGAAGGATGATTTTTGTAAAATTTTAAAGCGGGTGAAAGTTCCAGATGGTTATGCAGGCAATATTTCACGTTGTGTGCATCTCAAAGAGCACAAAATTTCAGGACTCAAGAGCCATGACTGTCATATTATGATGCAGCAACTACTTCCAATTGCGATACGAACAACATTACCTAAGAATGTAACCTCAGTCTTACTTGAATTGAGCGGATTCTTTAGAGAATTATGTTCTAAAGTTGGTCGAGTAAGAGATTTTGACCGATTGGAATCTCGAATTGTGTTAACACTTTGTCATTTAGAAAAGATCTTTCCATCAGCTTTTTTTGATATTATGGTGCATTTGACCATTCATTTAGCGGCTGAGCCAAAAATAGCTGGACCAGTACAATATCGATGGATATACCCCATTGAGAGGTGCGTGTTAATGTTTAGAAATTAAAATTATTTTCCATGCTATGTTAGTCATGCTAATCGACCATATACTTTTAAACTTTTTAATATTGGTGATCACAGATATCTACTCACATTAAAGTCGTATGTGAGTAATAGAAGTCGGCTCGAGGGATCAATCACTGAAGGGTACTTGGCAGAAGAATGCTTAACATTCTGCTCGAGATACCTGCATGGTACAGAGACAAGGTTCAATCGGCCAATACGGAATGATGACTATGGTAATACTGTTATAGAAGAACAATCCTCTATTTTCCCACTAGTAGGTCGTGCATTAGGGAAGTCTGAGGATTGTGTACTGGATAACGTTACATCTACACAGGCATATTGATGTGTCCTGTTTAACTGCCATGAACTCAGCCCATTTCTTGAGTAAGCTAGCTATAGGACTTTATTTATACATAGATAAATTTATTCTTTTTTTTTGCTAAAACTAATAACTTTTACGGAGAACATATGAATGTTGTTAAGCGGATGAATCGTCGCGCACGGCCAAGGGACATAGAACGCATTCATAATGATACATTTTATAAATGGTTTAGTGATCGTGTAAGTAGTCGATTTGATAAGTTTAAGGGCACGTGTATGTTTTTTTTATTTTTTATTATTCAAACATGAGCTTTTGAATGAATATTTTTGGTATCTAAATAGGTTGAACAGTTACGCCATGAAAGGAATGACCAGGTTTCAGAAGACCTTAGATGGCTAGCTCGGGGTCCTAGTATGGCAAGAAAATATAAGGGTTTTATTGTAAACGGCTTCAGATTTCACACCAAAGATCGTGAGAAAAAAAGAAAAACTCAACATAGTGGAGTTGTTGTGACTGCAAAGACATCAAGCTTCGCAAGTTCCAATGATAGAAATCCCATTGCAGGAGATGTAACATACTATGGTGTATTGAAGGACATTATAGAACTGGAATACTGTGGTACTCGGAAGGTTGTATTATTTAGGTGTGATTGGGTTGATGTTCGATCTCAAGGCAAGGGTGTTAAGAAGGATGGGTTGGGGTTCACGCTTATGAATTTGAAACGATTATGCCATACAGGTCGACATTTGTCTGATTAACCATTTGTGTTTGCATCTCAAGCTGAGCAGGTGTTTTACGTACAAGACCTCATCGAGAAGGATTGACATGTTGTAGTGAGGACGAAACCTAGAGACTTATTTGAGATGCGTGGGCAAGAGTCTGCAGATGATGTTGATACATTCTTAGGCATGTCGCCCTGCGATGATCAATGTTTGGAGGACCTGAGTGATGACACTATTAGCTGGGAAAGGACAGATGTCGATGGTACAATAGTTGTCACATATTTACCACCCACCCAGCCGACGGTGGAAGAACAAATAGATGATACTGAGTTATCTGATCCCATTGGAGACGACATTTTGTACAATAATTGATTTCTTAAGTACCGTGTTTTCCTAATGTATGAAATAGAAATTAAAATGTCTTTTTTTTATATGGTTTATTTATTTATTTATTCAAAATTGAATCGTCTTATCAACATGCATCTGTTCACTAATGTGACTCAAGTTTTTCTTTAGACATGAAACGTGCTCGTTCTAAACGCACGACTAGGCTACCGATAAGCCTTATGACTGGTGGCATCAATCAGCCTCAGCTACCCGAGACTGATGTGGGTCCCTCTCAGCCTCAGTTTCCCCAGCCTATAGCGGGTCCCTCCCAGCATCAGCCTTCCTCAGCTACATTGGGTCCAGTCCAGCCTTTGTTGCCCGAGTCTACAGCGGGTCCTTCTCATCCCCAACTTCCTGTGCATACGCCGGGTCTCTCCCAGAGTTTGCCTCAGGATCTACACCAGACAGTTGATTCATTAGAGGATACTTCTAGTGGTATGTTATGCATTGGTTCTAATATCCTTAAAAATTTAATGTATTTTTTGCTAATGAACTATACAAGTTTGTATATTATTTATGTGCATTTTTTTTAACAAATTTGTTGTTCACGAAGAGAAGGAGTCGAGGCCCTACACGATGCCATCAAGTTTGGAACATGCATGAAGGGAAACGCATTTTGATTACCACCAAAAATCTAGGATAGCCTGTTAATGAAAATGTTAGCAAGTTGACAAAATTTTTGGGGACAATAGCACGTAATGGGGATTACACACCCCTTACATATTCTAATTAGAGGGTAGTGCCAAACAAGAAGAAGGATGATATGTACGAACTTGTCATGGTAATGGTGATTTGTTTTATGTATTTTATTATTTTATGATTTATTCTTTGTTCAATATGTGATTGTCTACTTTGTTCATGTAATGCAGTCCAAGTTTCAGTTTGATAAAGAGATTAAATCTTAGGTGTTGATGTCGATTGGAAAAAAATGGAGGGACTGGAAGTACGAACTAAAGAAATTCCACTACACGCCTCATGATAATGATGAGGCGCGGCTAGCAGACCTCAATGAGCATGTCCATATGGATCAGTTGAAGGACCTCATTGAGTTTTGGAACTCCGAAGAGGGAAAGGTATGTGATGAGTAGCTACTAAAACCTTCACGTTATGAAATTATACAACTGTCTTAAGCTGAAATTTCATAAATTACTCTGTTGATGTGTCACATTTTAGGCCCGTAATAAGATAAATAGAGAAAATCGGAGAAAACAACGCATTGGCCACGTTACAGGCACGAAGAGCTTTGCGCGAATACGTGAAGAAGAGGTAATTTTTTATTAATCACCTAATAATTTGATGTCAATCTATTTCTCATATATAACTTATTTAAATAATGATAGAGAAACAAGAGGGCCAATGGGGAGGATTTGACCCGAGTAGATATGTTCTTGTTGACACATAAATGCAAGAATGGGATGCCTGTGGATGAGGCCTCAGCAAGAGTAATGGTATGTATATGTATCTTCTTATTTTGTTTAATCTTTTAACAATATTAAATCTAAATTGATGATTTTTAATTGTAGGAATAATTAAATGAACGAACTTCGTAGCAGCCAGAGACTTCACATAATAACACTGCGAGGAAAGATATATTTTCGGAAGTCATGGGTGATGAACGACATGGCCGTGTCCGCACTTACGGGTTAGGTCCCTCTCCTTCTGATATATGGGGCACAACATGCCACAGTGTCCAGTCCCAAGGGATGACCTCCAATGCTCAGAAGATAGATGAACAATATGAGGAATTGCATGCTAAAATATCTTCCTTAAGAGAAACTATGGCTAATGGAGATGCTCAAATATCTTCACTAAGAGAAACTATGGCTGATAGAGATGTTCAAATATCTTCACTAAGAGAAACTATGACAACATTGATGGCTGCCATAACGAATTCAGGCATTAATCTAGCTACATTATTAGGTGTTTCAGCTAATCCCAACTTGAACCAACCCTCCTCATCATCAAGCCACTTGGTTCCAACCCCTCAGGTAATTATAATATATACATGTATATTTTTATGTGTAATATGTTTTCAATTATACATAGTTTGAGCTGCATACAAGAATTGACATTGATTTATCATTTGTAGAGAGACTTGGCAAATAAGGGGAATTCTACGAGTTGCTCTAATGTGACTCAAGTTCTTCTTAAGAGTATTGTAAGGCATGGGGATACTGTAACTAAAGGAATTGTTTTGAACACGGATCCATTGACAAAAGTAGGGGGGCAAAACTTGGAGTTGGTTTCTGGGAAGTATCTGTTCAAGTAGCAATGGTACGTGATAAGGATTTGATAAGGACCCATGGATGATATAAAACAATTGGAGATGCAATTGGAACGAGTATTGCTTGGCCCGCTACTTTATGTATGGTAAGTATACATTTTTTATTTTATTATTATTATTATTTTTTAAGCAATAGAACTTATTGTATGAGATTGTGAATAGTAATTGATTTATTTTTGTTATTTTTTATAGGTTGCAGACAGAAATGGATGATGACTACATGAGAGAAGTTTTTATTAAGTGTTTGGAACTGTAAACATCTTTTGTAAGTGGGGATAGTAGGGATTTGTGGTTTCAGACTTTTGGCTTGAGTTAGACACATCTAAACAGTTTATTTTTATCTTAGTTTAATTATAGAGGGTACATCTAAACTCATCTAATCTCTTTAATTTAATCTTAGTTTTATAAGATTATGATTTGTGATTTGAATTTTGCATTTGCATGTCTTTAATTTAATCTCTTCTATTTCTTTATCTTTTTTTTTTAAAAAACATGTGGTCACTTAGTCATCATATTTGTAGGGTAAGAGTTCCTATCATATCTTTTTGTAAATTTGCATATAAGTCTTAGGCTCCATTTGGTCATCACATCAATCTTGACAAATATAATTTTTTCTCAAACCCAATGGAGCTTAAGCCCTTTTTTAACTCCGCCAATGCAACTTCTTGCATTGCCGGTCCCACGCCCGGGTAAAGGAGGAGGGAAAAGGACGTCAAGGTGAGTTGTGTCATTTTCTTCCATTTTATGTCTTTTGTGATAGTATTCAATTAATTTTAAGTTTAATATACTCATAAAATGTTTCTTCATGGCAGCCTTACGTTGACTTGGTGAATAGCTATGGCATTGGGAAAATGTCAGAATTAGAGAGTTATCTTGAGAAAAACATGGAGAAGTTCAAAACTGTGAGTTCTCTATCTTGAATTATTTTTCCTTACTTTTTGCCAAAGCTTGGTAATCAACATGTTGCTGAGCTTCTCTTTGTATAACCTGCCATAGTAATGTGAGATTTAGAGGGTTGCTTTCCGTTGCCAACCTGTTAAGGCTTGTTTTCCTAAATCAGTTAGATCCAACCTCTTGTGAGCTTCTCTTTGTATAACCCCTTTTCTAGATCAGTCAAATCCAGCCTTCACAATCTGCTCTCACATCAAGAATAAATAATAATAATAAAGCCTGAGTTTGTGTTTTCTTTCAAGATAATTTAAAAGGATTTCATTGATATTACCTCAGTATAAATCTTCGAGGAGTTTCCTGTTAATGGATTTCTTGTATGGATAACAAAAGCATAATCAGCATTGATTATTTCTTGAACCAAGACAGCCATACGAAGGTCGTCATGATTCAGCTTAGCTTTTCTGCAGCTAATATATGCTCTTTCATTCCACTTTGAAGCCCAAACCTGAAAAGGGGCATGCATGAGTCTTTAGTTTGAGATTCTCTAAGGGCATTTTTGGATATCACCAATGCCATGGAAATCAATGGAAATGGAAAGGGTTTTCCATTGGTGTGACTCTTTGAGATGTTTTGACAGCAAAGAATATGGGAGGATTCCATGAAGCAATCATTGCACTTTTCTTTAGTTTGGATTTTGTATCATAAGAAATTAAGTGACCTTGCTTCACAAGTATAAGATGTTCATTTACTATCCAAACAAGACTTGTAAAAATGAAATTCATATTTCGAAAATGCTCATGGAACTAATCATTGCCCAATCATTACATTTTCTTTTCTTTTCCCTTGGAAAACATGTACCCAAACACGGCACAAGTGCCACCACTAGCTTATACTTGTTCACTTTCTGAGGATAGGGCATTTGATGGGAATGATTGGCAAAATAGGGTTCATAAAGCAGACCCCAAATAGCTGGGACAAGACTATTATGATGACGACAACGGCGATGTAGTACTAGCTAATGCTGATCCCAAAAAAAAAAAAAACAACGATTTTTTTTCTTTTTCTTTTATATTCTGTGCAATGAATAATAGTTCATGTTTTGGGAGCCGTTTCTCTTTTATAGTCTTAAATCCCCAAAGCCTATTCGACTCAATGTCCAGCTAGGCTGAGTCAACTCGACAACTCAGTATGGATCGATTTGAAGAATCAAATAGGTACTTGAGTAGTATTTGAAGCTTTTTATATAACTTATGGATAAACACATGAATGCAGTAAAAACAGGGGGAAAAAAACACTTTGATGGAGAGGTGTTAGAAGACCATACAAATAAGAAAGTGTCCATCTTTGAAATATTTTCTCAAATAAGCCTCTTTTTCCCATTTAACTGAGTCAACTGAGCCTTCAAAAGTGACTAAACTAAAAAAGGTGACTCTAGCCAATATTCAACAGAGTTGAGTTTACTCAATTAGCTTTAGAACTATGCTTTCTCTTCATTGGTCTTTGGAGTGAATGTTAGCATATTCAGTAGAAGGAACATGGAGAGGTGTTATATGATCCACTTTGACTTTTTTCTTTTTATTTGAGAGGTGATCCACTTCAACCTTCTATCCTGCCAAATGATAATCTATCTCGATATGTACCAACTCTAAAAACAAAGATGATTGTTAGAAGATCTTTTCTTTTCTTTCTTTTCCTTTCCTCGCCTAACATGACTTGTATCATTCCCATATTTTATAGAACCTTTTTTCTTATTGGGCAAGCTATCTTTAAAGAGCCATTGAATTGTTGAAACCTGTTAATGGAATCATCATCATCATCTAAGACTTATCCCACTAATTGGGGTCAACTATATGAATCGTGCTTTGGCATTCCACATTTGAATGTCACCTTTGAAACCCATTAATGCAAACTACATCCTTTATTCATTGTGAAAGTCTTGATCATTTCCCATATACTTGCTTACATTACGAACTACATGCAAGATGGAACCATGGTCCAAATGATGTGAAATTACCCTGACCATGGGAAACACTTTTAATCGAGAAAAATTTCAGCATACAGAAGCAGTTAGAATCAAGGAAAAAAAAATCAATGTATTATAACCTAAAAAAGTAGGATTTGTGATGGACACCACACCTTTTTAATTGCTAGCCATGCTTGGTTCCATCTTGCCTCGCCTTCATCACCAGGCCAGGGTATTCTTGAGCTTTTCATCTTGCTCTTCAGTTCATTAATCTACCAAAATGCATAGGAAGTATGCTTGTAATGAAAACTTTTTCATGAAAAAAAATTCTGCCATTTACAAGATAAATGTAAAGATTGTTTAAGGCTTTTCTTTTACCTATTGAATAAAACTCATTAGCTAAACAAGGCTTGAAAGAAACATACGTTGCATCAGAAGCCTAAACACTGCAATGCATGGTAATATGTGTGCAATATAACCTTGAATCAAACTGAAAAGCCATAGCTGCAGAAAGGCATTTATATTGGAAACAAGCACACCCATTCCATGCATGAATAGAGTCAAGTAACAGCTTTAACGTCTTATCTGTGCGCCCAACCATGGGTGCCTAAAAATGGTCACTTGAGGGGGGTTTGAAAATATCAACCCAAAACAAATCACATATTCCATATGTGGATAGTTGCTCTCAATATCTGAAGTTTCATGCAAAGTATGTTTTGAGAAGAATTCTAATACTCAAAAACAAATCTCCTCCATGATAATGGAATCATCCATACGCTTCAATAATAAGTACATAGGAAACTATCAAGTAAAAGAGTTTGTATCATGAAACAATTACCAGTTGAGAAGGAGGACTCATGCGTAGGATGGTTTCTTGTATAGTTTGTAGTTTTGAAAGGTCACCACCACTTATAAGTTTAACAAATGAGGAAATTCTATTTGCGAGATCCTGTAAGAAACAATTGATCGCGTGATCAGTGGCAATAAAGATTGAAGTCCAAGTGTAAATAGACCACATAGCTGCATACATGTAATATGAAAATTCTCTCGAAAAAGTTGAAAAATTCGAATGGCATGTGCATATGGGTGAGATTTTAAATACGTTACAATCTCTCACACACTTCACAATGTTGAAGACCTCATCCTCTTAAATCTTGCTTTGTAGTTTGTACTCAATCCCTTGAGCATTTTGCATATCATATAATACATGTTGCTACTTCTTCTTCTTCTTCTTCTTTTTTATCCTAAAGGTTCATTAGAGACTATCAATTGAAGGGTTGGGATTTTATCCATATACAAGTTTTAATGACTGGGGCAGTTTTACGGTTTTCAGGTAGCTTTCCACTTGCAACTCTACAAGTTCATTGTAATTTGATCTCAAGTGAAGCAGCAAAGGTGATATGTCCTGAATCTTCTTCTTTATATCTTCAGTAACAGCCTTGGGAATGTCAAAATCATTCAAACCAACACCATATCCTTCTAAAAAGAGAATCTCCATCAGCAATGGCTGCAACATATTAAAGAACTTAAACATCTTTTGTAAGTGGGGGTAGTTGGGATTCGTGGTTTCAGACTTTTGGATTGAGTTAGACACATCTAAACAGTTAATTTTTATCTTAGTTTAATTATAGAGGGCACATCTAAACTCATCTAATCGCTTTAATTTAATCTTAGTTTTATAAGATTATGATTTGTGATTTGAATTTTGCATTTGTATGTCTTTAATTTAATCTCTTCTGTTTCTTTTCTTTTTACATGTAGTCACTTAGTCACCTCCCTTTTTGACTGTATGCTAATGACTGTATGCTAATGACAAAGGTGGGTGTCAATTGTGGCAGCTCCCTTTTTGAAATTATTGCTTGGTAGCTTCATCTGTCAAACATACTTCCTTAACATGGGTTTTTTAAGATAGTTCCAGAATATACTTGTACTATACTACATTCAGTTCCACAAGAAAGCTGTTCAACTATCGGGCCTATCTTTCTCTCAGTTTTGATGTGTTAAAAATTGAATCAGCAAACTGAAGAATGCGACCGGTGCAGTAAACTGCAGTTAATTTGAATGGGAAAAAAATATATCTGTTTTGTATACAAGAATCCAGGTTGTATACACTAAAATGATTATAAAAAAATAAAATCTTTTCATGCACTAGATGATAACTAAACCAACCAATATTCTACAGTCCTGTATCCAGCCTGTGTACAATGATACTGCAGTTCTCAATTTAGTTCGTGTTGTCTTTTGTTGTGCAACTGTTGATCTCTAATTTGCTTCCAACAAAAATTGCCTATTGCGAAGGAAAGCAATCTTCTGATTACCCAATGTGAATGTAGGTATCTTGGCACTTAAGTTTAAGTTTTTTTGGGTATGCTTATGTCTTTTGTGATAGTATGCAATTAAGTTTAAGTTTAATACATTCATAAAATGCTTCTTCATGGCAGCCTTACGTTGACTTGGCGAATAGCTATGGCACTGGGAAAATGTCAGAATTAGAGAGTTGTCTTGAGACAAACATGGAGACGTTCAAAACTGTGAGGTCTCTATCTTGAATTATTTTTCCTTACTTTTGGATGTTTCTGTATATCATTTTAGGACGTCATTTAAAAAATAAGGCATTGTCAAATCTCAAATGGGCCACACCACACGAAGCAGTTGTGATTGAACAACCACCATCAAAACTTCTTGTGGGCCACTGAAGTTTCGGATCAGTCTGATATTAGTGTTAAAGCCCAGACAGTGATTATGAGATCCAACCCCTACAATAGTTGCACCATGACCAACTTGACCAAATCACCCAAAAATTCAATCCAGCTCATCCAACCATCTGGTAGGCCATCTTATAAAACTATAATACTCCAAAAAAAAAAAAAAAACACATCCAATCGCAGTCGGTCCCACACGGTAAGATGAGAATTTGTTGTTCTAAACTAAATACATCTGCTGGTTGATTGGACATTAGCTGTCCATCTCGAAGTTGTTCCTAACACAGTTGAGGCACGCACCCATGTTTACACTGCGTTACAATTTTCTTATGAAGAGTACTGTTCATTTTGGTTTGCTTCATCAAAAAATATATGTTATATGTTTAGAAGTAAATGTAAGGATTGATCGCTTGCAACAGTTGCATATCATGCAATTCACGTCACATGCAGATGTGGCATGCATTCACCTTTTTAGGACAACCTAAAGGTGCATAAGGTGGCACCTACCATGGAGATTGCTTCGCACAAAAATCAGGCCAGTCCACTCATTAGATGGGCCACCTTGTAATTATGCATTGGATGCTCGTTCAATCTGCTATTCGGAATGATGTTTAGCCCTTCATTAGGTGGTCAACAAGTAAACAGTTAAGAAAGAAAATACAAGAACAGTTCACATTCAACACTGAGAAGGACTTGTAGGGCGGCTAATATCTTCCAATCTTGGAGGTTTTCGGTGGAGCATCGTTCATTGAAAGTGGAGCCCAAAAAAAGAAAGAAAAACACATCCATAATTTATGTGTTTTTATCTAGGCAGTCCATCAATTTTTCCAGCTTATTTTAAGGCATGAGCCTAAAAATGAAGCAGATCCAAACCTGAAGTGGGCCACACCATAGGAAACAGTGGGGATTGAATGCATCCAAAACTCTAATGGGCCACAAAACAGTGGGGATGGAAAAACTCACCATTGACACTTCCTTGGGCCCACCATGATATTTATATGACATCCAAACTGTTCATACAGTTTCAATTATACCCATAAGGATGAACAGAAAACACAAATATTAAACTGATACAAACCTTCAATGACCCTAGGGAAGGTTTCAATGATAAGCGTTTAATCATCACTTTTTCTTGTGGCATGGCCCACTTCAGTCTAGGGTCTGTCACATTTTTTGGGTGAGCTGGCCAAAGTATTGGCCCACTAAGGTGGCCTTCTAGATGCTGACAGGGATTCGGTCCTTTCAGTGTCAGCTGAGGTGGTGTAAAATCTCAGATTGTGATTTGGTTTCTGTAGCAGTTGTAAATGTTCTAGTTCAACTCTCTTGAACTGAAGTCGGCATTGCTGAGTTCAACAGCAGGAGCAGCATTGGGCAAGAGTGTGACTTTTGTAAGTGTAATTTGGTTAAAATGGACTAGGCAGGATGATTTATTTGTTTGGGATGTTTGGATAGCCCAATCAAAATCTGAGATTGCAGCCTGAGATATTTGTTCTGTGTTCAAATCTCAAACTTTTGGAAATAAAGTTAGTTATTTATGTGCAAAAAAAAAAGAAGAAAAAAAAGAAGAGAATGTGGTCCCTACCCAATTGAGGAAGTTATGCCCAAAATGTAGCATAGTTTCATATTTTCTCGACTGTACTATTCATATTTTCTCTGTAATTCCCTGCAACTAATTGCATGCAGGAGTAAGATGCAGTAATGTGTGTGTTCGGGAATGTGTTTGTTTGCATGGAGGAGTAAAATGCAGTAATGTTTATGTTTTAGGGAATGTTTCTCTGTACCTAATCAAGCATGTGTACTGTGTATATGTTGTTCTTCCTTTCCTTTTGAATGTTTTGTAGGCCCACCATGATGAATGTGTTATATCCACACCGTCCGTCCATTTGGAAATATCATTTTATCGAACGAGACAGAACGAGACAGATCCAAAGCTCAAGTGCACCCCACCACATAAAACATTGGGAATTAAATGCCTACGTTTGAAAACATCTTTAGGCCACAAAAGTTTTCAATGAAGCTTATATTTGTATTTTCCCTTATTCCATTGTCTATGTTAACTTATAAACAGGTTGGATCTGAAATAGACATCATGGTGGGCCCTATAAAGGTTTCAACAGTAGGAGTTGTTGTTCCCACTGTTTTCTGTGGTGGGGTTAGCTTTGGATTTATATCATTCTTTGATTCATTTTTTAAAATGATGTCTCCAAACGGATGAACGGGGCAGATACAAGGCTCACGGAACGTGGTGACATTACTTCAGCAGCTAATCTGCGACCGCCAACATTACGAGCATTGACTACCGGCTACAACCTTAAAATACGCCTAGGTCAATCAACTCACTGCCTTTGACGGGGCGGGGACTAGCCTCATTACTTCCCACTGGGGGAGAGGTGCCACCCACCTTACCCACCACTCATCAATCACGGTGTTTAGTGCCAATAATTCAGGCTAACCTGTGATTCAGATGGGCCACACCAATGAGAAAAACTAGGAGAGAGACATCCACCCTTAATTTTTACGGGGCTCATCATGACGAAACTGTGAAATCTATTCCAACCATTGGATGCCACACCAAAAGTAAGCCTAGGTCCCAAAAACTAGGTTCATACATGATTCGTGTGAGCCCCACTAGGCAAAACTCTTTGGAGGGTGAATCTTTCCATGTCCAATCATGTGGTCCTCTTGAACTATAGATGGGGATAAATTTGGAGACCTTGACCTAACATGGAGTGACATACATTAACACCATGATGGCCCACCCAAGCCATGGCTGCTTTTCCGTGCTAAAATGGAATTAGTAGGTAATGGAAGCATTTACTTACATTAATTAAGAAAAAATTAATTAAATACATAGCTAGTTGGACGAAAATGTAATGTCTAAGCATTACTCGGTATATAAATGGTATGGTGAGGTAGACCTCATGAGGTCTACCTATGTGGGCCCCACCGTTTATTTTACAGGATATCCCAAAAATCAGCCGTAAACGGAACTCAGGTAGGCCATATCATCTAAAATCATGTGCAGATATGCTAAAACATATAAAAACACTTGGAGGGGCACACCTGAGTTTTGGGTGCGGCTAAAACTTTGTCTGAACCATCATCCAAGTGGGACACACACAATGGCTGGGCTGGATTTGTGAACCACATCTCAGTGGGCCCAATAAATGATTATGAATGTTTTAATGGGAGGGCAACCCCTCTCAACTGTTATCCGTGGTGTGGCCCACCTGAGTCATGGATTGACTTGATTTTTAATCCTGTGGCCTACCATGGAACGGTGGATCTAGCTGATGGGGTAGATATTCCAGACACATCATGGTGGGGCCCACACAGCTCCCATGAGGTCGACCTCATAGAACCATTTCCCATACATATAACAAATCTAACTAGGTCGACGTCATCATCATCATCTTTGATCTAAATTTTGTGTGGCTCCCAAGAAGTTTTTGACTGTGGGTGTTAGCTCACCACAGTTTTTTTTTTTTTTTTTTTTTTGGTGGTGGTAGTTGGGTCCACCTGATATTTGGATATGCCTTCTAGTGACCCCAACTGTAGCCAGCTAGCTAATGTCAAAGGTCTATTGGCCTCAACCGTCACTTCTACCATGATCACGGCCATGCTACCTGTTGATGCTGAAATCTGGTCGTCCTTGTTAAACTTGTTAAGCACCTATAATCACTAATTGACAAATGGGGACCTCACTATGGCAAGGGGATCCTCCGATGCTTAAGTTAAGACTAATGATCTGAGTTAAAGTTGAATTATGATTTTTGTGCCAACCTCTCACTGTAGATAGGGTTTTTATTTATATTTCCATTACATAGATGGGAAACTCTCCTACTTGGCAGGTTTGTATTATAGAAGGGATCTTCTTCCTAACTTATGGCCCTTATCTTTTCGAGATCTCAGGCGAGGATTCCGGAAAAATCTCAATATGACAACACCAAGTGATCGGCTTCCGAGGAGTCTGAGATTAAAGAATGAACCCGACCTTACAGGAGGGGTGATCAAGGTCTGTGGTTGGCCTTCGATGACCGATGTTGACCTCTAAGTCAAGTTGATCGAGATCCTGTGCAATAAACAAAATCGTTGATCGTGGTCAGTATCTATCTTTAAGGTCGAGTCGGCGTATAATTGTTAGTCACAATAGTGGCCGATGTTAGCTGGGCACCCATCGTGGTTAGTCCTCGAGCTGGTCGCAGAGGTAATGCCGGGGAGCGGAGACCGAGTTGATCTCCTTCCATACTTAATGTTTCTTCTATATTGGTCGATGCTTGGCGGCTCGACCTCCGGACCCTCAGACCCTAAGGCAACTTTATCAAATCCCGAGAGGTCAAGATTGGGGAAGGTTTTCTTCATCAGTACAACACACTTAGTGTAGCCATCCTGGAATAAGCGATCTCGTTCATTCAAGTACTCCGGGTATTCGAGGAAGGCCTTTACAGCCTAGTCCATGGCCTCTTCCCTAGCCACTTCTTTAGCCGCCTCAAGGATAGTAGCCGGTTGTCTTACCTGACCTCCATGGCGCGTGCTATATACTCGGATATTCTAGTCAGCCCATCCTTACCTATAACAATTTAATTATCATGAATGATTAAATCATGTTACTTTCAAGTTAAACTCAGGGTGAGTGCAACTGCAATTTGAGGACCACTAACTCTATGAATGCATTTGAAAATCAAGAACACGACTTCAAAGTCCATTAGGTCAACTCGAACATGGCCAAAAACTTGACTTAACTTGAAATTAAGTAAAAAACTCAATGATTAATAATTATTTGAAAGCAATTATTATAACTGTCAAGTTCCCAATCCCTGCCGGAAGCTCCTTCAAAAATGAATTGCCTAAGGTTGTCTTTCAAAAAAAAAAGAAGAAGAAACTTCGAAATGAAAAATACAATTTTAGTTTCCTAAGGCAGATTTGTTGCAATTAGTTAGATTTCAATCCTAATTGCATCATCTTAGGACCTTCCATTGTGAAATTTTCCACATGCACATATTTTTCTCATAGAAATGAGCTTAGGGGTATCTTTTTGTCACTTGAGATGGGTGCTGACTTGGTTAGGTCCTTTTGGTTGGACTAATTAATATGAACAGAATTGATGCATTTCTTCCAAAGTTTGCAGTGCCTATGCTTCAGGTTCTTCCAGAAACATATTGTGATTAGGAACAGAGTAATAGCAAGATTTTTAAATTCAATTTAAGAATGGTACTTGAATATGCGCATTTAAAGATTCAAACATGCCTTTAAGGATGGAAGGAGATCAACTCGGTCTCCGCTCTAAATTCATTTTAATCTGCCACAATTCTAATTTGGTCAGACATTCAAACATGGCTTTAAGGATTCATCTCTATGTAAACTATCAGGAAAGAGTTGACAATCTCAGTTACTTTAACCTTCGTAAGCATGTGTAGGACACTTGTATTCCTGTCCTCACAGTTTCTGTTGGCATTTACATCAGGTACTTGAATTCTTGAACTGAGGTTGATAATCTTCTTGTCTGAGATGAATCAATACTTCATGCACTGTTGTTGATTTAATGCTGATATCTAGGGCCTTGCGCAATTGTTTATAATGGAGCACTTGCATGTCATGTACATTTAGTCCAAATTTTCTGACTTCCAGCTCCAGAATGTCTAGTTTAGAGGAACCACTTGCTCCTAACAAGTTGCCCCGATTTAAACAGAATTGGTAGGCTTGAAAGATTCTCCTCTAATGTTTGCAGGCCAGAGTTGATAAAGCATAAATAGAAATTGCTTGATTGAAGGAAGAAGTTGCAACTCTTCCAACAATTGCAGGTAGGTAGGTCTTACTTAGGTTGAAACTGTTCTGTCAGTCTACTAAAATTTCTATTGCTGTCAGTGAGAACTTTAAATGAATAGATAACTTTTTTATCTATATTGTACTTTTATAAATACATTAAAATGAATGATTGTATTTGATTGAATAAATGAATAATTATGAATAAATATATGATTGGATTAAAATGAATGATTTAGGCTTAGTTTTTGAGAACTGAAGAAAAAAAATTCAATTTAACCCTACTTGATGCTAATGGATGCTAAATACATCTTTAGCCTCAGTTACCCAAATCGAGACTGTAACTCATGTGGCTAAAGGCTTTAGCCTTGGTTGTTGAAAACCGAGGTTAAAAATAGAATTAGCTTCAATTGTAGTCAATTGAAGCTAAATTTAAGATTTAATCTCACTCTCATTTCAAGGCAATTGAAGCTAAAAGGGAGTTTTAATTAAGTTTTTAATTTTAATTTTTTTTTTTTTTTATAGATTGTTAGTACACCCACTGTCAGTTCGCACTTCACTATTAGCCACCCTTATTAGGGTTTATTATCTTCACTTGAAGAACTAAGGCTATGAAAGCCTTTTTAGCCTCGATTAATTGTTAAAATTGAGGCTAAAGCCTTTAGCCACGGGATTCTAATCTCAGTTTGAACAACTAAGATAAAATTAAGGCTATGACTTTAGTTTTTAATCTTTTTAGTTATGATTTTGAATTGAGGCGAATGGCTTTTTTGTTGTTGTAGTGAGCCCACTTGATAAATGGACTGGTGGGATTCTTGAACTAACAAATATTCACATGGGAACAACCATACGAACGTCCAAGATCCTTGGAATTGCCATGTCGGTTCTTAAGACTAGCATATATCATCAGTATTACATTTAAGGTGAGAAGCTACTCATGAAGCAGAGAATGATCAACTTTCGATTTAAAAAGGAAATTAGAAGGGATTTAAAATATAAGAAAGGGTATTTACATGATTTTGATGCTACGTAACTTTCATTCGAGGCATATTAGTTATTTATAAATATTTTAACCTAGTATTATTTTTCTTCTCTCATGTATACACCTTGAACCTGCTGTGCTCTCCCAATGAAACCGACGAGACTTGCCTGTGCCCCTGGCAACCTAACGTTTCCGTGGTCGGAAGCTATGTGGTTCCTAAGAAGATGACAGTGGAAAATCCAATCCGTCTAACGGTTTGGCAAGACTATAATACTACAGAAATCGAAAAATCAGGAAGATTCATAACTTAGGTGGGTCGCACCACGCGAAAGGATGGGGATTGAATGCCTACTATTGGAAACTTTGTGGGGGTGACACTGACAGAAATTTTTTTATCAGGATGATATTTGTACCTACAATTTATTTGGATATTATTAACCCCATGAACGGTTTGGATGGTATATAAACATCATGGCTGGCTCCAGGAAGGTTTTTAACGGTGGACGCTTCTGTTTAATTGTTTTGTGTGGTGTGGCCCATCTGAGTATTTTGATCTTCCTCATTTTTTTACTCCTCCCTACTGTGGTTTTGAAAAACTAATGGACGGAGTGGATTTGTCACGGGAATCTATGTCAGCCCCACATAACTTCCGACCACAGGAACTTTCCATGGAAGCACAGGTCAGTCGCGTCCGCGTGTCCCTCTCTTCACCTCCCTCCAAAGAGCGGATTAGGTGCGTCCCGCCCTCTTAACACGGTGTGACCCTGACCGTTGGGCCGAACTTCATGTATACATCATACATCCATTCCGTCCATCCGTTGTTTCAGCTCATTTTAGTGTAGGGTTCAAAAAATAAAGTAGATACAATTCTCACGGGGACTGCTTAAGAAACAATAGTGATTGAACGCCCACCATTAAAAAATTTCTAGGGCCTATGTAATGTCCAAAGTAGTATTTATTTTCCATCCAACCTGTTAATAATTTCAAATAACCTGGATGAAGGGAAAAAAGAAAATATATGCTTGATCAAAAAATTTTCATGCCCACAAGAACTTTTTAATGGTAAATCACCACATTTCTATATTTGTTTTTTGGTGTGGCTCACCTAAGATTTGGATCCTATTCATTTATTGGATTATCTAATAAAATGATTTGAAAAAACTGATGGACAGCATTGATATACAATACATTCATCAATGTGGGCCCCATAGTCAGCAATGCACCATGTTGGGTAGGGCCAGGGCCACACCTACTCCTCTCCCCGCTCCTCAGGCGCGATGAACATGCCCTGCCATTCCATACCGGTAAAAGAGGTTTTTGATACTCTGGCTGAGTATAACGGATGATATGCAGGCACCTATAAATTGCACAGAAATTGCATGCATGGCAAATAAGTTAAATTAAACCATCAAAGTTAATGGTCTTAGTTTGGATGCATCATGGTTAAAAATAAATAAATAAATAAAATACATAAATTATTTATATATAGGATTGGTGGACATCCATTAAAGTTAAAAAATAAAAATAAAAATCAATGGTGCTATTTCAACAAACAAGTGTCCATGAATCACAGGCGGGGATTTGTTCAACTAATTTGGTGACTGGGTAGTGGGTTCCACAATTTAGTCGATTCGACTTAATATATGCCAACATTTTGAATTTCTGACTGCCTGTGTATCAAGCATCATACACTGCCAGAGCATCAAATAACTCCCATATAAATATGAGACTGCATGTCGTCTACCCATCCCAAACCAAAGTCACCATGGCCAGGCTCACACCCCTTCCCAAACCATCATCTTCGTCACTTTCTTCCTCATCTTCACCATTGTTGCCGCTGCAAAACCCCAACAATCACCATCAAATGCTCAGTCTCTCATGGTAGAATTCAAGAAAGAGAAGATCAGCTATCTACAGTTCTACTTCCACGATGTCATCGACGGTCCCAACTGCACCGCAGTCCAAGTTGCTGTTGGGCCATCAACAAACACCTCGGTTACAGGGTTCAGTGCAGTGACCATGTTGGACACCTCACTAACGAACGACCTATTATAGATGTCTTAAATTTGAACGTTCACAATCGGTCATGGGTCAGGTTTGACCGGTTGTGGGAGCGGCTTGACTCAAAGTCCAGCAAACATCAATATTTGGGGTTCGAGGTGCTTGACCGGTTGTGGGCCATGCTTGACCAGTTGTGGGTGGCGCTCGACCGGTCGTGCAGTCCGCTCGACCGGTCGTGGTTACGCAGATTCGTTCCACGATTTTGTGTGGATTGCAGATTTTGAGTCCTTTTGCAACTGAGATGCGGAAGGGAAGTTACCTAAACTATAAGTAGGTGTTCCTAGGATTTTTCTAGGTAATGAAAAATAATTCTAAGGCTTTCTAAAGGGGTTCTAGGGAAATTAAAGGATGTAGCAAGGGTGAGATTCGAGGTTGTTCGAATTAGGAAAGTCCTCTCTCTTTGTAATTTCTATTTTCATGGTGGAGATCTGTCGCTTTGTGGCGTGGTTTTTTCCTGCAAGGGTTTTTCACGTTAAATCTGTCTATTTTCTTATATGTGCTTCGTGCCATTGAATTGCTATCCTAGATCTAGATCTGTATGATTCCGAAGGGTAAAACCCCCAACAAGTGGTATCAGAGCTGTCGTTGGGGCACAGATCTGAATCTGAAAGATTAGTAATAATGACAAGCACCAGGTATGAGATTGAGAAGTACTCAGGGAAAAATAATTTTGAGTTATAGAAGATTAAGATGATGAGTTCCTTAATCAAGCAAGGCAAAGATGGTGCTCTTGAGGAGCGAAAGTCTACTATGACTAATGACGAGTGAAATGCTCCTGATAAGAAGGCTTTATCATCGATCCGTTTATGTCTCACGAATGAGGTTCTCTACAACGTCATGAGGGAGAAAACTGTGGCTAAGCTATAGGCGAAGTTAGAGGATGTTTATGCGAAAAATTCCTCTAAAAATCGCCTGCACTTAAAGTAGCAGTGATATAACTTCAAGATGGCAGAGGGTGGAGATCTGGAGGCTCACATCAACAACTTTAATAAATTAGTTTGTAAATTATTGGATATGGAGAAAGTAATGAAAGATGAAGAACAAGCACGTATATTGCTGAATTTTCTTCCGGTATCGTATGAGTCATTCAAGGACACTATGTGCAGCATGAATAAAACCCTGAGTGTCGACATCGTTATCTCAGCCCTTCAAGGGAAGGCTATGAGACAGCTAAACAGCGACATGAGGATATCTTCTGATGCACTATTTACAGTGGGTAGAAATTCTAGACAAGGTACAGATTCTAGATCCAAATCTAAGGACAAGGGCAAAGGAAAGGTAAAATGCTATAACTGTGAGAAGGAAGGACATGTGAAGAAGGATTGTGAAAATCCTAAATCGAAGAGGGAAGATTCTTAGGCTTCATGCAGGGAGGTCAACGCTGCCACGTCAGATGGATGTGATGGTGATGTTTTATCTGTGTCTTCGCTCAGACAGTCATATGATGATTGTAAGGACGAGTGAATGCTAGACATAAGGGCATCTTTTCACATGACTTCTCATTGGGGTTAGTTCACCAGCTACAGGGAGGGTGATGGTGGACAGGTATTTATGGGTAATGACATTGCCTGTAATGTTGTGGCTGTTGGTTCAGTGCGCATCAGGATATTTGATGGGGTGGAGCGTACCTTGACAGATGTGAAGCACGTTCCTAATTTGAAGCAGAATCTGATTTCTCTTGGTGTGCTTGAGGTAAAAAGATGCAAGTACATAGGTATTGATGATACTCTTAAAGTATCTAAGGGGGTACAGGTAATCATGAAAGCGTGATGACTCGGTAACTTGTACAGGTTGATTGGGAGCACTTCAAAAGGTGGAGCTACAATGGATGTAGCGAATTCCACCTCTGCACGTGTATGGTATGTTGGGCATAACCACATGAGCGAGCAGGGCAGGAAGGCTGAGACGCACGGACAGAGATACAGAGCAGGTGGAGCAGTTACCTGTGAGAAGAATCACATGGCATGATCACAGAATATCAGTGAGGTACATGGACGACTTCAATATCGTAGGGGATTCATCTTCTATTCAGATGGCTTTAGGTAAGCCTGGTGCTGAGAAGTGAAAGGTGACTATGTGCGATGTGATGGCTTCGTTGTACCAGACCGAATATGGGAGCGGGTGGAGCTTTCAGTGGGTCAGAAAGTGGTTGGATGCATGTGAATCTTTAGGAGGATACAACATAGATACCGGACAAGGTTGGTAGCGAAGGGTTATGCTCAGAGTGAAGGAAGCAACTTCTCAGAGATATTCGCGCCGACAGTATAGTAGGTATTTATTAGATCCGTGATTAGCGTTGGTTGGCCAATGTGATCTCGAGTTGGAAAGATGGATGTGTAGTCTGCACTTTTGCAAGGAAAAGTGAAGAGAAGATCTACATGAAGCAACCGGAGCGGTTCGAAGTTAAATGGGCTGAGAAAAGACTTTGCACGAGATCGTGATTTGACCTATTGTCTATGCAGTGGTTTGATTCCTTCATAGATGAAGAATTAGGGAGCTGCAAAGATTGTTCTTGGAATTAAGACTGAAGAAAGAGTAGGCTTTGGTAATCACAAGAGAAATACCTTATGTGTAGGTATTGATCAAGGATATGATGGGCCAAGTAAAGCCGGAAAGCATTCCCTACGCGTCTCTTCTCAAGTTTTCCTCAGGGCATGTCCCAAAAACAGATGAGGAAAAGCAGGATATCTTATAAGCCTTATTCGAATGCGGTTGGCAGTGTATGCCATGGTCTGGATTAGACCGATTATTTCATAGGCTATTCGTGTTGTGAGCAAGTACTCCAGCAAGCAATATTGGGTAGCGGTGAGATGGTAAAAAGACTACATCTTTTCTTTTGAGAAGACAGGAGCAAAGGTGGTTAAGTTTATGGATGTTGATTCGGCAGATATGCTCACCTAGATCATTCCTACAAGGAAGTTCAAGTTCTGTGTAACTTCTCTTAGCTTAGTAATGGGGTAAAAGAAAGACGGAGTGTGCATAAGAAGCTATGATGTGATACAGAAATAAGAGAAGAGGCCAAGTAGCTGCACAGTTTAAAATTGAAGACATGGTGGAGATTGTTATAAATGTCTTAAATTTGAACGTTCACGACCAGTCGTGAGTCAGGTTCAACCAGTCATGGGAGTGGCTGACTAGTCGTAGCTCTCTCGACTCAAAGTCCAGCGAGCATCAATATTTAAAGTTCGAGGTGCTCGACTGGTCGTGGGCCATGTTCGACCGGTCGTGGGTGGTGCTCGACCGGTCGTGCAGTCCGCTCGACCAATCATGGTTACGCAAATTCGTTTCGCGATTTTGTGCAGATTGCGGATTTTAAGTTCTTTCACAACTAGGATGCGGAAGGGAAGTTGCCTAAACTATAAGTAGGTGTTCTTAGAATTTTTCTAGGTGATGGAAAATAATTCTAAGACTTTCTAAAGGGATTCTAGAGAAATTAAAAGGGTGTAGTAAGGGTGAGATTCGAGGTTATTCGAATTGGGTAAGTCTTCTTTCTTTGTAATTTCTATTTTCATAGTGGAGATCTGTCGCTTTGTGCCGTGGCTTTTTTCCGCAAGGGTTTTTCACGTTAAATCCATGTGTTCTCTTGTATGTGCTTGGTGCCATTGAATTGCTATCCTAGATCTAGATCTGTGTGATTCCGCAGGCCAAAATCCCCAACATGGCCTTGATCCAATGTCGAAGATGGTGGGGAGAGGTCAAGGGATGTACACGGCCGCGCCGCAGCAAGAGCTTGGATTCCTGATGGCTATGAACTTTGTATTTGTGGAAGGGAAGTATAAGGGGAGCATGCTTAGCGTGCTTGGGAGGAATGTCGTATTTTTGAAGGTGAGAGAGATGCCTATGGTTGGAGGGAGTGGTCTGTTTCGGTTTGCCAGGGGCTACGCCCTGGCTAAGACGTACAAGATCAACTGTATTAGAGCAATCTTAGAATATAATGTCTTTGTCATGCATTACTGATGTTATTTTTAAATTTTTTAAAATTTTTTAAATTTTTTAATTTTTTTTTTAATTTTTTTTTTTGTGGACCCTTTATTTACGGATGGGTCCACATCCTCTATCAATGTGGGACCAAAAATTTGTTTGCTTTAGCATTCAAAGTGAGTTTTGTGCTTTAACCATTGGGATTTAAAAAAAAAAGTTTATTTTTGTTTTTTTTTTTTTTTTTAAATGGGGCTGCCTATCTTTTTGGCTATGAACTAAAAACCTCTTGCTTTTAAACTACTTTCTAAATAATATTGCTATTTCTTCCATGTTTGGGTTTACACCTTGAAATGAGGTGGCAAAATAGATGAATGGAGTGGATTTGTCACAAACATTGTGGTGGGCCACATACGATTAAGCAACCCTCACCCTCTACCCATAAATGTCCACGGTCCACCACCGAACGTTTGGCTCGCACGGTGGTTTATGTTGATTGCTGTGCCAACCTAACTCTAATGGTACATGGGGCCCCTAATATCTGTTTTTCCAGCTCATTTTAGGGCACGAGACAAAAAATGAGACAGATATGAATCTCAAAATAACCCGTGATGGCCCCAAGATGTTCAATGGTGGGCGTTCAGTGCCACTGTTCCCATTGTGTGGCTCAATATAGTTTAGGCTCGGTGTCACCAATATACATTCCATGTAGACCCACCCATCTTCATGCATCCTCGTGTAGTGAGGTTCAGACCAGCTGAAATGGGAAAAAATAGAGGACACTAATGTCGTGTCAAACAGAGATATCAGCGGTGAACCAAAGGTTAAGAGTGCGGATCACCCGACATCACACAACTCTTTTATAAAATAAAAAGCAGTTTACAAAGTACCGTTTGATTAGGTAGAAAGGATATGCTTCCAGATACGCGGATTTCCTGCTAGAGATTTTCACTGGAAGTTTCTGCCTGGGAATCAGGTGAAGTCCACTATGATGTTTGTGAGAAATCCTCCCTGTTTATCCGTCTTGTGAGTTCATTTTAAGACATGATGTCAAAAATAAATTATTTCCAAAGCTCAAGTGGACTGAAGTCCAGGGTTGAAATATTGGTGGGCTACAAAAGTTTTGAACCATGCTAATATTTGTAATTTCAATTCATCCTAGCAAGAATGAAGTTATTAATGGTACGGATGGCATATAAACATTACTTTCAAACTTAGGTAGGTTTCAATGGTAAGAATTTCCCTAACCACATTTTCCATTAGTACAACCCACTTGAATTCATTTTTGGTATCACGTATTAAAATGAACTCACGAAACGGATGAAAAGGGAGGATTTCTCACAAACATCACAGTGGGCCCCACCTAGGTTCCAGAGCACAGGAACTTCCTGGGAAAGCGAAATCCACGTCCCGTTTTTGACAGCTGATTAAAAGACATGTGGCTGCCACCTAGGATCGGTGACATTGGTGGGACCTGACCGTGGCCCACTTCGAAGTATGCTTTATATTTCTACGCCCTTTATCCGTTTATTTTATTTATTTATTATTATTATTATTATTATTTTATGACATTCATTGTCAAAAAATGAAGAAGATACAAATTTTAGGCGGACCAATATCACAGGAAACATTGGTCACCGAAAGGCCACCATTAACTTCCTAGTGGCCAAGATTATGTTTATTTGTCATCCAACATGCTGTTGATGAGGTCACGCAGAGCACTTAAAGGGAAAATACAAATATCAGCTAGATTCAAAACCTTTGTAGCCTGAGGGAAATTTTTAACGGTGACTACTATTTCTTGCGGTGTGGTCAACCTGAGATTTGCATCAATTTTGATTTTGATTTTTTTTTTTTTTGCCATTCCTTATAATGAACTAGCAAAACAAATAAACCACGTAAATGTATAATACATACATCAAAGTGTGCCCCATGCTCAGGTCTCACTCACATCCTGGGATTTGGGGCTGCAACAAAGTTGCATTACTTTTTCAAAACTTGCATGGTGTAGCAAGCAACACTCATGTCACTATTGTGTGCTACTAAATAATCTCCATGGGGCCACCATGATAGATGTGTCTTATCCATGATGTCCGTCCATTTTTCATATCATATTAGGGCATGGGCACAAAAATAAGGTAGATCCAAATCTCAAGTGGACCGCACCATTATGTAATTGAAAGCTACCATTAAAAACTTCCTAGGGCCCACTAATGTGTATTTGCCATCCAACCTCTTGATGAAGTCATGAAGTCATGGATGAAGAGAAAATACAAACATGAGCTTGATCCAGGACTTTTGTAGCTACCAAGTTTTTTATGGTGGGCATCCAATCACCGGTTTCTTATATTGTGGTCTACCTGAGATCCAGATCAACCTCAAGTTTGTGCCCATGTTCTAAAATGATCTATAAAAATGGATGGATAGTGTGAATAATACACATACATCATGGTATGGCCTGCAAAGCTTTTCTAGTAGCACACAACTGTCTACGATGCATGCTACCCTAGGCAATATGCATACCATCCCTTACAGCCACCTGCAAGAGAAAATAGTTAATTGGTGGATCAAGGGTGACTTACTGTGATATTTATGTAAAATAAACCTCAATCACTAGGTTTTTTACCCCATGTTAGGCCATGGGCCCAAAAATTAATTCCATTTATGATTCACGTTGACTTGGACATAATGTAAAGGGGTTTGCTAAACTATTTCCATTGGTGTGACCCAAGTGATTCATGTCCAATTGCAATTTAGTGGTTGAAGTGGATTTCATACGAGTATCATGGTGGAGCCTTTAAAAATCAAGGGTATACATCTCTCCCAACCATTTCTTTTAGTGCGGCTCACGAGAATCACAATTCGATATGATTTTTTTGTCTTTATACCCAATATGAGAGCTAATAACAAATAGTCATAGTGGATCTTACTAAAACATCATGGTGGGCCCTATCTAAGTCAATAGCTAAAAATGCGAGCTTAAGAAGTCCTACAGAGGGGGTGAATAGGACTATACCAAATAAAAATTAAAGTGCTGAAATAATAAATAAATTAGAAATCTCAATTGCACTAATATTGAAAAATTGATTCAAACTAGTTTGTATGACAACGTACACCCAAAATAAAGTATAGGTAGGACAATCTTATTTCACGAACGGTTGTACGATTCAAGATCCCAAACCAAATAAGAGAAAATAAAACTATCTATTACAAACATTCAATAACTGCAATTACAAACATCCTCTACAAATGCAAAAAGTAAACATTCACCACAACATCAAGAATTATAGTGGGTCGGTGTGTACAACAATTGTTCTCAAACAGCCACACCTACTCCACTCCCAATAATCACTATCCACGTGATATTGACTTTCACTATAAACAAGATTTTTCTAGAGTCACCTTAAAACCTGATACAGTTGTGATTTTAAAGGGCTAACAAAAACAAAAACCTCTCACTAAGATTTTTTGACTATTTTAGGAAAACCAACAAATGAGATTTTCTGACTATCTTAATAAAATAAAAAAAAATAAAGGTAAAGAATACTTATTTTCTCCTTTGAAGACGTATCAGTCGATGTAGCTGTAGAACCGCTTCTCTTGTCGTAAATTGTTCAATGTTCAGTCATATATACAAGGGTTGAAGGTTCAAGATTGATTTTAAATAAATTCAAACTAAAAGTTACTTGTTTGAATTCCTCAAGATCTCAAAGAAGAGTATCTACTTTCTTTATAAAATGAAATTCAAAGAATAAGAGATATAAGAATTAAAACAAATAAGTTATTTAAAAATTTATAAATACCGTGTAATAGTTTGAGCATAATAGGGGCTTCTATCTTTCTTGATGATGGATTTGATGTGCTTGAATTGTATTTTTGGATTGAGAGAAGGCCTCTATTTAGGCAGAAAAGTTGTTACTTTAACTCGTCTAAGACATTCTTCAACTCGTCTAAGAACCAGATTCCGTTTTACCAAAATTTCAAATTTAATCATGATCCGATTAAACATAACTTTGACTGGTCGAGGGCCCTATTCGATTAGTTGAGAGTGCCAAAATTTAGTTTCTAGACTTCGAGTCGAGCAACCCTCGATAGGTCGAAGGCCTCTCTTTGACTGGTCGAGTAGTCTGCTCAATTGGTCGAAGAAGTAATGAAAAAATTCATTTTTCTGAGTTTAAATTAGGACTGGTCGAAAATATCTTAGACTGGTCGAATCACAACTTAAATTACTTAAACTTTAGCCTAACATAAGCATAAAAATCCATTCTAGTTTATGTCTTGAAAGAACATAGGCCTAAGGTCTTTATAGGGCTTGTTATACCTGAAAAGACTGAACATTGAAGTAGATGGGATGCTTGAACTTCATAGAACTTGTTATTCTATTTGATTCTTCAATAGAGCTTGTAGTTGAAGATGAAGCTTGATCTTCTACTAGATTTTTACTAGAACTTGAACTCAATCATCTTGAAATAATTGAACTATCCATCTTGATCCACATTAGATGGACCACTTCATAAGCTATTTTGTTTAAATGAAATTTAACAAACAGAGGTATGCTTTATACAATATAGCACTTACAATAGCTATGTCCCATAAAAATATTTTTTTTTCTAAGTAAACTTTATATACAATTAAAGAGGTTCTACCAGACAAAATGATGGGTTCTACTAGACAAAGTGACTGAATTTCCAGATAAAAGAGTTCCACTAGACAAAGTGACAGGCTTACTGGATAAAGTAACAAGATTTCACTAGACAAAGTGATGGGATTCTGTAAGACAAACTGACGAGGTTGTTGGACCAAGTAACAAGGTTTCATTAGACAAAGTGATAAAGTTCCACTAGATAAAATGATAGGATTATGGGTCGAAGTGATGGAGTTCTACTAGACAAAGGGACATAGTTTCCAGACAAAGTAATGTGGTTCCACTAGACAAAGTGATGGGGTCTTATTTGACAAAGTGATGAGATTAGTGGACAAAGTGACATGATTCATCAGACAATGTGATGGAGTTGCTAGACAAAGTGATAAAATTCTCCTAGACAAAGAGATAAAATTCTACTAGACAAAGTGATGGGACTATGAGATAAAGTGTCATGGTTATAGTAGACAAAGTGATGGGTTTTGTTAGAGAAAGTAACCGGGCTGGCCAACAAAGTGATGAGGTTCTACTAAATAAAGTGACTAGGTTGCCGAAAAAAGTGCAGTGGTTTCATAAGACAAAGTGACAGGGTTGTCATATAAAGTGACAGGGTTCAACTAGACAAAGTCACAGGATTACTCAACATAGTGACGGGTTTCACTAGGCAAAGTGATGGAATTGTAGACAAAGTTGTGTGGTTACACTAACCATATATAGTTATGGGGTTTTATTAGATAAAATGACAAGGTTTTACCAAACAATTTGATGGGGTTATCGAACAAACTGACAGAGTTTCACAAGATAAAGTGGCAGAGTTGCATATGATTATTAGACAAATTGATGGGACTCCACTACACAAAGTATGAGATTACTGGAAAAAGTGATATGGCTCCATTAAACAAATTGACGAAGTTCTATTAGATAAAGTGATAGGGTTCTCCTAAGTAAAGTGATGAGATTCTATGAAACTTCTATATACGAAATCCACTCCAAACACTTGGATTTTTTTTTAAAAAAAGCATGTCGCCAAAAAATTGTACCAATACTGTGTACGCTGGAAAGCAAATTTCCTGTGGGGATGGGAGATCGACTCTCTTCATTCCACTAGTTTCCTTGCTTGAGGGCTTTTGTTTATGGGTAAAAAATGTGTTGTATTTAACCAGAGTCACCACTAACCAATTATTACGATCCGATGGACTGGATCCTTTTCAAAATATCAAAAAACACCAGCATTGATTATGACCGTCAACTCCCAATCCCATGGATTGGATCTTCCAATAAAAACCATCATCGATCACGACTGTCAATTTGTGATTCGATAGACTAAATCCTTTTCAAAATCTCAAAAAACACCAGCATTTGCGACCGTTTCTTGGCGAAATGGAACATAATTAGAAGATAGGGATTGGATTGATGATTGTTGATAATTCATAAAATGAATTCAGCTCTCTTATCCAATAAGAAATTGGAGGTTACATAGACTATTCCTACAGTTGTTGGGAATGAGTTAACTCGACCCAAGAAATGCTTGAATTTTAGTCGATTCAAATGTTAGGACACTGATTCCAAATCAAAGTTCACAATCATACTAACCTGACTTGCGTAGAGGAGGGTTTTGTTGAGAAATAACTTAGTTGTTCAGTGAGTTGACTCAGGTAGGTGGCTACTCTAGTGGCTACAACCTAGTTGGGATTTGGCTTTGCGAGATATTTCTGAGTCTAAGTTTGAATTAGGAGCTCCAACAACAGGCCCTCTCTTACATCCTCTCTTCTAATAGAGTCAGGGCTCGATCCACCGTCTTAGAGAAGTTCAACTTGAGCCTGATTCTTAGTCGTGACTCGGTCTGACTTGGCACAGTGCGGTACAAGATCGGACCTACACCCGATTCTTTCTTCTCTCTCTAGATTTTAGGGTTTTCGAGGGTGATTTCCTAAAATGGAAAAAAGAGTTTTGATATCTGTCAAACTCCTCGAACCTATGATTGTAACTAATCAGGGGATTAGTTTAATGGTCTTGAGCCTCTATGTCTTGCATTAGGGGGAGTAAGCTAATATCCCACCTACATGGGGTTAATCCAGTGTTTGGGATAGACTCCTTATAGTAGGGTCTACCAGATGAATGCTTCAAGTTGAGCAATGTGGCCCAATTCATCATGATGGGTCTTTCGCTCGAATGAAAAAGATGAAATTGCCAACTATGATGACTTTTTATGTATGGTCCCATCTTTAGATCTAATGCTTCTGGATGGACAGGATGGGTCCATTGATCACCATGGGCCCCACTATTTTCTACAACTTCCCCACATCATGGTGGGTTTTAATAATTTCAGTCGCGACCAATTTCTCGTGTAAGGAGGATTTTCTCACAGAACCTCAAGCCCAATGAGATAGGTTACTTTTAGCCCTACAATTGACACTAGTTATGTGTCGGAAGAGCTTTTAAAAGCTCTTAGGTGATCGAGATTGAGTCATGCATTGCCATAGGAAGATTCCTTCTATCGTATGACAAGCACATACGAGAACCCTAAAAAATAGTAGCGAATGGGTGGCCGGGATGGATGTTCTCAAAAGGAAGGGCTAAGATGATCAGCTATCGTAGATTGTTACGAGAGTTGATGCCGTTTTTGGTAAAATGACCTCTCGTAGTCGAGTTTATGCCCCCTAATCGCATGAACCCACGTGAGCAGTGACCATGCGTTAGTTGGGTCCATTCTCATGGTCAAATAAACAGTTTAGATCATCTAGGTCGACAGTGTAGATGGGCCACCAATTGAAGAACATATACACTATACGTTAAAATTTATACCAAGCGGAAAAAAGGAGAGATAAGAGTTTCCTCTTCAGTCGACATCAGGTTAAAACCAGTTTGACCAAGGGCTTGGCTTGTGAGCCGCAGGATTACGCAAGCTATGCACTTGCCACCATTGTGTGGTGCCCACTATGCTATCTTAAATCTAGACCAATCATTAGGTTCTGGTGGATCTGCTAGGACCCCAACTCATTTGTCAAGTAGAACTAAAATTCAGGTGGGCCATACTGCTAAGTTTTGGGTCGCAGATGTTGATTTCTTACAATATGTGGATCAGATGCCGTTCCTTATTGATCTTAATGGTTATAAGAATTCCTAGCCTAAATGGGATGAACACCAGTGTTATCCCCATTGATTAGATGAACTGGTAATTACGTGTTGGATTGCCTAACCCTAGTTGTGGGCTTGATGGACTATGGATACACCAACCCAAAATTTGGGTTATGTGCATAAATTTTTAGGGTTCTTGAGTGTAGTGGGGTGTGTACACATTTATTTGTGTCACTGATAAAATAAAATTATTTGGTGATGTTCCAAGATATTTGGTACTCGAGTATTGTTAGCCCAGAGTGTTATAAGAGAACCCCGTCACTTTAGATAGTGTAACCACACCACTTTGTCTGGCAATTCCATCACTTTGACTAGTGGAACCCATCACTATATTTACCAATTACATCACTTTGTCTAGTGGAACACGTCACTATGTCTAGTAATATCATTACTTTGTCTTGTCAAATCCCATCACTTTGTCCGACAACCTCGTCAATTTGTCTTATGAAACCATCAAACTTTTTTCGGCAACCCTATCAATTTACGTAGTAGAACCTCACTACTTTGTCAGGCAACCCAGTCAATTTCTCTAATAAAACCCATCACTTTGTGTACTGCAATCACGCCACTTTATCTCACAGTCCCATCACTTTGTCTAGTAGAATGTTGTAGTTATCCAGCAACTCTGTAAGACCCGTATTCTAGACCGTACCGTTCCATTGACTTCCACGAACCTTCTTGTAACACCCTGAAAATCGGGGGTCATGTATAAACTCAACTCTTGAGTTCCAGACTGTCACTTATGCAACAAAAATGATTATGATTCAATGTTGTCTGAGTTAAAGCATTCACATGAGTAAAAGTATACCAAAACTACAATTCATACTCCAAATCCAGTGATAAGAGCAAGCGAAAGACTAAAGCATATATATATCACTGCATGGAAAAACAAAGTAGATCTCGACTGTCTCTAAAGTATGAATACATCTCTGAGTCTCATATACATGTAAATAAACAAAATTGAATGTCCAAAAAAAGAGTCCCAATGAGAAGTCCCGTCAACCCAGGCCACCTAAGCAAAGCCATCGTGGTACTGCATGTATGAGAACTCATCCTGGTCCTCATCATAGTCCGGCTCTGCCTCCTGGATCTCCGCCTCACCTGCATCTAAGACAGGGTCTGGTGGGTGTTGCAAACACCATCCCGTAACGTGGGAGTGAGTAGCTAACTCAGTGGAATAATAGAGCAAGGATTAACATGTTCTCAAATCAATCATGCGACAATAGTAAAGCAGTAAATCAAACAATCCTAATACTGTTGTTAATGCAATATGACATGACGTGATGGATGCCCTCACCGACGATCTCCCTCATACAGCATCATCTTACAACCGCGGCATGTAATTGTCCCACAGTGCTCCACATCTTCCAGGCACATGCAATGTAATGGTGATATGATTTTTGAGTTATTATTAGTCCATTCAAACAGCAGGATTGGAAAACTAAGGTACTTCCCTTATATCAATCCCAACACAGATCCTGTCTAGGGTTGTCACTCCTAGTAATCTCATACGATGTATATTTTTGTAGGTCGCTGCAAGGGCTGCCAGGGCTGTTGCTCGCACTCGTTGCACCGCTCCCCCATCATCTTATCAATACAGGCCTACTGTACTCTCACTGCTACGGAAGGGTCGTCGCCTCCCGTAGACTCAGAATACGATCGCGGTCACTACAAAGGACTCGTCGCCTGATCAATGTAGGCCGACAACAAGAATATAATGTCCCATACCACCATAATCTGCTTACGAGTTATAGGTGCTCACTGGTCACTACGGGGAGGTTTGTAGCCCCAGCGTAGGCCGACAACTCGACCACGGTATCCCATACCACCATGCCTGGCTCATGAGTCTTTGTGGATCAAAGTACCCTGGTTGACAGGGTTTACAATGGTAAGTTCAGTACCCTAGGTTCAAGCAGTTATGACTCATATAGGGTGAACATACAACGGCCAGTCGGGTTACTTGACGGGCTCGACTAGCACGATCGCATCTCAAGTCGAACGACATGAAGTGCGTAAAACACTTCGTGTGGCCTAACCACTGCCGCCAACTCCAGAACACGGCTCGCGTTCATCGACGTGTCGTTCGTGGCAAAGATAGGCCAACCACGAACTTGCTCGGTTGCCGACTGCCTGGACTAGGTATAGTCCCAAATAATTATGAATTCACATCAGCCATCATGTAAGAGTATTGGAAATGAAATACAACAATGTGAGCATGTTAACACATGTTATAACATACAACTTAAGTGAATCATCAAGCACATGCATTTCATACATATAATGAAATCATGCATATAGCTAACATGTAGGAAATCATTTACATCAGCATATTAATTGAGAAATCAATCTCAAACTAATTCATAATACCATTTAATTCAATACATACTAATACAAGCATTTATATAAACACTTACACTACACACTTAAGTCTACATATAGTATGTCGACTCAAAGTGCGCATTTAGGCGAATCTCTTCGCCAAACTAATTATGCACGCATTCCTAGTATTCTAATGCGACAAGAAGCCATGTCAATCACATCAGCAAATTATGGATGAAAACAGTATTTCCTACAAATGACTAAAATGCCCTAAATCTCATATTCTATGTCTACTTACGAAACAGGAAACGGACAGCATGTTGTACATGTCAAACGGCATTGCTGTCGATAATCTACTATTAAATAACATTGAAAGTGTTGGAAACAGTCAATCAAAGCGTCTAAAATTCGCACCTTTTCTTCTATAAGGGTATTGATTCGAACGGAACGTATACGCTTCGTCTACGGTGAATCAGGAACCTAATTTACAAGATGCATCAGCTAACATGCTATGAAAACGAAGGATCACTAAATCAGTAACTATTTAGGATATTTTCTTACCTAAAAATGTGGAGAAATCATAGACCAAGTGATTGGAGCGTGTTTCTTAGGCACATGCAACAGGTAGTGCAGCAGCAGGAAAATTCTCTCCTACTCAGTCTCACAAACTCTCACTTTCTCTCTCACTCTTGCTAAGGTTTCTAGAAAATTCGGATGGGTGAGAGGAGTAAGGGTTTCAAGCCCTTTTATAAGCCCAAACATGCCCAAAACAGGCTTCAGGCCAAGGTATACTTAAGGTATATCCAAATCGGGGCTGTTTCGGTCCAAAAGGACATTTCTGGTGGTCCCCTGGCCGAACGTGATCGGACTTAAGTTCATGCGCGTCGGATGTCGCTCACATCCCGTTTTCAGACCATCAGTGTTCGTAGATCGACCGTGGCGGTCCAGTTTCAGTTCAGCGGTCACCGCATGTAGATCAGGTCTACAAGTCTCATGATATGAAATAGAAATTTTTCCTGATCTGAGGGTGTAATTTAGCTGAATTCTGACGGTCAGAACACTTAATAGTAATGCGTCAAGTCGTGTGCCAGATTTGAATTTTAAATTTCAAATCTAACCCTATTCTCACTCTCTTCAGTCCAGGCTCAATGAAATAGCCTGCGAATGTCGGTTGGACTTGATTTTCGAAATGATTGTCAAGTCCAGCTAGGCGGTTATAACGGTCTAAGATTGTAGGTATTGGACTTTCGACGCGCGGTCTAGATCCAATACAAAGTTTCAAAGAGGTCCAGAGAACAAACTGGTTTAGAGTTTGATCCGAGGTTTTAGAGTATTATAGCGTCATTGGTTCTACTCGCTTTGGGTCTTGTAGACGTATTTAAAGTGATCAGGGACTATTTCTCAGCTACTGTAGCGTTACGCTAGCTAACTTACACTTATTTTCTAAAGGAATTAATCCTACACGATTTCTGGTCGAGTTGGTACTCGAGCCCAAGTACGGATTTTTCCAAGGCGTTACACTTTCGGTCGAATTTCGACAATCCTCGACCTGTATTCGATGTTTATGCGTGAACCTAAGCCGAGTCCCGTATATCAGAGTTGACTCAACCCGAAACTTATACTTTAGCGACCGCGCCGTCACCGTGGTTCTAACGCCGCGACTCGCGTACCTACCCGATACCCAGGGTAGAAGATATAGGATCGCGTTCAATTTGAAGAAACACCGCATGTTGCGGATTACGAGGAAATCTCTACGAGATGTCCCATCAATCAATCAATCAATCCCATCAATCAAGTACACATCATACATCAAGTCAAGTACAATAACCCATACCTCTCTCTTACACAAGCAAGCTCAAAGTTAACTCTCTCTCCCATCACCCATCACTTTCTTTCAACCCACCACTCCACCCATCACCCATCACACCACATCACTCCATCACCCTTATCACCCATCACTTCCCTCTCTCTCTCATTCATTCTCAAAATCTCTCCCAAGCAAAAAATTCACACGTCCAAGCATTTCCAAGGTTTTCCAAAACACCAAGTGTGGCCCACCCTCTCATCTCTCATCCACACCATCAAAGGTCCATCATCCACCGTCCACAGTAAAGGCAAGAAGCTAAGGAGGCTAGGGGAGCAAGAAGGAAGCTAAGAGGTGGGTGATCATCCTTCATTTCAATTTTTAAGAGTCCATTTGTTGTGGGACCCACTTGATGTATGTGTCGTATCAATGGAGGGCCCATAGTGGCGGGGTCCCTCCTCTTTACCACTGTCTCTCTTTCTTGTTCTCTCTTTCTCTCTCCTTATCTTTCCCCTAAAATGAAGTGGGCCCCACCAATTCATGATAAATCTACCCCATCCATCAAATGGTGTGACCCACCACATTTTAGATTAAATAATATTTATTAATATATATAAATATATGTATGTATATATGTGCATGCATGGTGGGCCACGATCATGTGAGACCCACCTTGGTGAACGTGGACCACATGCATGTGGGATCCACCATGATGCGGACGCTGGACGAGCGTGTGCGCATGGAGTGTGTGTACTGACGTGGAGGTGTACTAACGAGCTGACAAAAAGGAAAGAAAAGGGAAAGTAATTGGTGGGCCACTGATGTAGGCCCCACCTCGATGTATGTGCTTAATCCAAGCCCTCCACCATCTTCCTCAGATTACTTTAGGCGTTGAGCCAAAATTTGGGACCAATCCGACTCTCAGGTGGGCCATACCATCTAAAAACATTTGGAGACATGCCTGAATATATAAAAGCACTTGGTGGGACCTACCTGAAATTTGGATGCATCCTAAATTTGGACTGGACAGTCCACCATGTGGGACATTCACAATAGATGGGTTGGATTATCTCATTGTGTGTCCCATATTTAAAAAAAAAAAAAAAGAAAAGGAAAGAAAAGGGAAGGGAAATGGTGGGCCGCTCCAACATGGCCCCACCTTGATGTATATATTTAATCTAAGCCATCCATTCTATTCTCAGGATCATTTTAGGCGTTGAGCCGAAAAATGAGACCGATCCAATTATCTGGCGGGCCGTGGCATTAAGAATGCTAGTATTTTCCTTTAAAACTTAGGAAAAATAATTGCTGGGATCCACCAGAAGCTTGGACCCACCTGAAACTTGTTTTGGATCTCTATTTTTGTGGGACACATACAATAGACGGGTAGATCTGCTTAATGTGGGTCCCATGTAGGATAAAAAAAAAAATAGATTTGACAAAAAGGTGGCAAGCACCTTGTTGTCATGGCTGTCATGGCACACACGTAAAAAAAGGGGTGGGTCCCATTGGCCCTAGTTGTGGACCCCACCGTGATGTGTGTTCTAAATCACTGCCATCCATTTGTTGGGACCCCTTTGTTGAGGCGTTGGTTCCAAAAAAAATCAGCCATGAATAGTTCTCAGATGGCCCACATCGCCACCGTTTATACGAAGGTATGTTAAACCACTCGAAAATTATTTCTGGGGTCCACATGAAACTTAGACCCACTTAAAATTTGGTTTGGACCCTTAATTTTGTGGGGCACACATAATGGACGGGTTGGATTGCAAATAAATACTTTGGTGGGCCCTACATGAGACCCACTGTGGTATGTGTGGCTTACCACACCGTCCACAACAGTGGGTGGTGACACCCACAGTGATGCAAGTGTTTCACTCACGCCGTCCGTCCACGGTGGCCCCCACCCAGATGTATGTATTGTGCCCACGCCGTCCATCACGTGGGCCCCTGGCCACGTGAGGTTATGAACAGGTTTGGATGGCAATAAACATTACAGTGGGCCCTAGGCCATGTGATTCTATGAACAGTTTGGATGCAAATAAATAGTACAGTGGGCCCAGGTTGGGTAGAAAATATATATTACGGTGGGCCCTGGGTCTATATGACCTTATCAACAGGTTTGAATGGAAAATAAACATTTTGGTGGGCCCCTTGCTACATGGCCTTATCAACAGGTGGGATATAAAATAAACATTTTGGTGGGCCCCTTGCCACACGGCCTTAACAACAGGTTGGGTGGCAAATAAGCATTTCAGTGGGCCCAGGATTGGATGGAAAATAAATGTTATAGTGGGCCCACATGGGAGTCTACCATGATGCATGAGTTTCATCCAAACCGTCCAACCATTTTGAGATCATTTTAAGGCCATTGTTGAGGCCCATCTTAATGTATTTGTGGCCCGCCCACTAAGGCCCACTTTGTTATTTATGGGCCTATGTGTGTAGGCCCATTTGATGTATTTGTAGCCCATTGTTGAGGCCCACTTTGGTATATATAAGGCCTATGTGATTAGGCCCATTTGATGCACATAAAGCTCATGTGATTGGGCTCATTTTTAATGAATTCTAAGGCCCATGGGTTATGACTCATTGCAAAGGACCTAAGGCCCATTGGTGAGGCTCATTGAGGTGATCCGCTTGATGAATGTAAGGCCCATATGATATGGCCCAATTGATGTACTTAAGGCCCAATTGAGTGCAACTAGGTCCATTGCAATGCGTGATCCCTTCATGGCATATGATGATGTTTATAGCAAGTAATGCCTTGGAAACAATGATGGTTAGATGCCCACATTATAAGGATGACGTCGGTTAAATGTCCGCATTGTCACCCTCCCTAAGGCCCACTAATAGGCACATACTTGTAGTAAGTAGGCTGTCTCGGCCCATCTCAGTTATACGCAAAGCCCATCTCTACATACATGTTTAGTATAGATTCATGATTCATTATCATACGCATCATATGCATGACTGATATGAGGAGTGACTGATCATAGCATATGCCTTCGGACGAACTGTTTATGGACTCCCTGATAGGTGAAGTTTCCCTACATGAGTGCATGATACACGTAGGACTGTTGCATGACTGGTAGTGTGACTCATGCACTTGCATTGTATGATTGTGATTATTGTATGCCCTAGCGACATCAGGGCCATAGCCTCCACAGATGCATCGTGGGTGGCTGGATTAGATACCGAAAATGTTTGGTTCTAGTATACGGGCGTCATAGATGTCCCTGGGTGAAAATTCCTAAACTCGATGGTACCAGAGGATAACTCCAACGTCGAGACCGAGTGGATACACGAGCGCGCGAGGGCCGTATACCAGTAGGCCGCGTCTTCAACTGTGTCGTGGTCGGTTGGAAAGGGGTGTGACCTTATCCGCCTAAGTGAGGGGGCAACTTCTAGGTTGAGTTTGACCAGCTTGAGAAATCGGTCCGCCATCGACGAGCCGGGCCCGATATTGGCAGGCGGATAGTGAGGTCTATTTCGCTCTCCCAGTTGTGCGTTCAGATAGGGATGACAAGATGGCGTAGAGTGTACTAGACCCCGGTGATCATCCAGATCGAGAACTGTACTGATATATGATGAGGATTGATATGCTTGACTTGCATTCTGCATCGCACGGCTTGGATGTGGCCGATCGCATTTATATCTTGCACCGCATAGCCTTGGTACGACTGATTGTATTCGTGTACTCATCAGCACATTACAGTATTATTCTAACCTTACATTCTGAGTACGCTCGTATTGCGCACACACTTACACCGCCCTCTAAGATTTTTATAAGCTTATGCACGATTGATGCGTGCAGGTGACGCCAGGACACAGCCTTAGTCTCGTCACTGTTGGAGCGTGCAGTCGAGCTTCTAGAGTTTTTGTTATTGTCACTATTTTATATTTCCCTTTCCTACGCATTATACTTAAAAGTTTTTTATTATAGTGAATTTTGTGGTGGTGTTCTTGTCGTTATTGTTCGTGGGTTATGCTTATGTTATGCTCATGTTATGCTCATTACGAATTAAATGGATATTAGGAATCCTCCTTGTAGCATCTCAGGATCGAAACCTTGTATATGGGTGCCGGGAGCCGAGAATGGGGTACTACGGAGGCTGTCGGCGCCAGATTCGGCGATTGAGAATTTTGTGAGCCCGGTTTCTGAGTTTGGGGCGTGACAAACTCCATCACTTTGTCTAATGAATCATGTCACTTTGTTAAGTAAGACTCCATCATTTTGTCTAGTGGAACTACGTTACTTTGTTTGGAAACTCTGTCCCTTTGTTTAGTAAAACTCCATCACTTTATCTCATAATCCTGTCACTTTGTCTAATGGAACCTTGTCACTTTATCTAGTGAAACCCCGTCATTTTGTCCAACAACCTCGTCAGTTTGTCTTGCAGAATCCCATCACTTTGTATAATGGATCTTGTCATGTTGTCTGGTAACCTTGTCACTTTGTCTAGTGGAACTTCATCACTTTATCTGGTAATCTAATCACCTTGTCTAGTGGAACCCATCACTTGGTCTGATAGAACTTCTTCAACTATATAGAGTTTACTTACAAAAAAACATTTCCATGAGACATAGTTATTGACTTAGATAGGGCCCACCATAATGTTTTTGTAAGATCCACTATGACCATTTGTTATTAAGTCTCATAGTGGGCATAAAGGCAAAAAATCATAATGACATGTGATTCTCGTGTGCCACACTAAGGGAAATGGTTGGGAAAGAGATGTATACCCTTGATTTTTAAAGGGTTCACCATGATACTTGTATGAAATTCACTCCAACCACTAAATTGCAAAAAAAATTAAATAAAAATAAAATAAAATCGAGGCCTGTGCCCTAAAACTTCTAACCGGACATGAATCACTTGGGCCACACTAATGAAAATTGGCAGAGCCTTTTACATTATATTCAAGTCAATGTGAATGATGAATGGAATTGATTTTTGGGCCCATGGCCTAACATGGGTTCAAAAACCTAGTGGTTGGGGTTTATTTTACATAAATATCACATTGAGTCCAACTTGATACACCAATTAACCATTTGCTATTGCAGTTGGCTGTGAGGGATGGTACTTAATTGCCTAGGGCAGCATGCACCACGGGCGGTTGCGTGCTACTGGAAAAGCTTTGCAGGTCCTACCATGATGTATGCATATTATTCATGTTGTCCATCCATTTTATGGATCATTTTAGTGCATGAGCACAAAAATGGGATAGATCTAGTTATTAGGTAGACCACCCACAAGAAACTAGTGATTGGACGCCCACCATTAAAAACTTTTTGGTGGCTCTACAAAAGTTTGGATCAAGCTGATATTTGTATTTTCTCATCATCCATGACTTTGTGACTTTATCAAGAGGTTGGATGGCAAATAAACATTACAGTGGGCCTTAGGAAGTTTTTAATGGTGAGCTTTCAATCACCATTGTTTCGGTGTGATCCACTTGAGATTTGGATATTTTTTGGCTCATGCCCTAATATGAGGTGAAAAAATGGATGGACACCATGGATGAGACACATCTATCATGGTGTGCCCATGGAGATTTTGTATTAGTACATAAAAATGACATGGGTGCTGCTTATTACACCATGCAATCTGGTCTTGAAAAAGTAATGCAACTTTGTTGCAACCCCAGATAATAGGATGTGAGTTGGACATTATCATGGGGCACACTTTGATGTATGTATTGTATATTTATGTTATATATTTGTTTTGCCAGCTCATTTTAAGGAATGGAAAAAAAATGAAATATACGCAAATATTGACACATAAACATAGCCATGGACACTAGGAAGTTTTCCATGGTGGCCGTTCGGTGACCAATGTTTCCTGTGATGTTGTTCAGTTAAGATTTGTATCTTCTTCATTTTTTGGACAATGAATGTAAAAAAAAAAAAAAAAAACCAGATGGAGGGCGTAGATATATAAAGCATACATTGAGGTGGGCCATGGTCAAGTCCCACTAACATCACCAAAATTGGATTGCGTACTAAGTTACTCAATACGCTCTTATCGTACTGAGTAAACTTAGTTGGGCCCACCTTGAATGTATATGGACTATCCACGCCGTTCATCCATTTTTCCATATAATGTAAGGGTTGATTCCAAAATTGAAGCATATCTAAATATCAAGTGGAGCATACCCATGATGTTTATTTGTCATCCAACCTATTCAAGAGGTCATAAAGGCATGGATGAACAATAAACACAAATATAAGCTTGATTCAAAACTTCAACTATAGACGTTCAAATAAACTAGCTCTTTCCATTAGAGCGGTCCATTTGAACATTTTATATGATTCATTTTTGGGCTCAAACACTAAAATTATCTGGGAAAATAGATGGACGGAGCGGATAAAATAAATAAATCAAGGTGGACCTGACTGAGTTTACTTAGTAAAGACTATGCAATCGGCTTCCCAACGTCACCGATTCTGGGTGGTAGGTAAGCATTCTTGAATCAGCTGTTGGAAATGTAATCTTTCTTTTTAATCAAGCAGTATTTTGTAAACCAGTCACTATTTCATTAAACTGTTGTGCTGATGTCAGCACAAATGGCTTGGACCAATTAAATTTCAGGAAACAGGGAGCCATAGTTTGTTGGAAATAGATGATCTGCACTCAAGGTAAAATAGACTTTTCCATAATTAATGACTCCATCTATTGAGTATAGAGATTTTCATCATATTAACCTTATGGTATTGCTAAAACACTCCTAAAGTCTACCCTCTCAAATATATTTTTTAGTTAGCCTTCTTATCGCTATTTAGAGAATTATTGAGCAAAAATGCCCCTACTTTGGAACCTAGTGCCCCTACGGAACTTCTTCTTTCTTTGTTGTTTGTAAGCCCCGTATCCTAGACCGTACCGTTCCATAGACTTCCGCGGTCTTACCGGTCGAATTCTGGCAACCTTCGACCCTTAACCAATATTTGTGTGTGACCCTGATTCATATGCCGTCAACCAGTATCGACTCAACCCAAGACCTTTACCATAGTGACCGCACCGTCGCTGCGGTTCCGATGCCGCGACTTGTGCGCCGAGACGATACCCTGGTCAAGAGATGTGGGCCAACGTTCGGTGTGAAGAAAATACCGCGCATTGAGAAACCCAAGAGAATCTCTACGAGGTGTCACATCAATCCCATCAATCCATCACATGTCAAGTACATGTCAAGTACACATCACCTTTCACCCATTCCATGCAACTAGAAAAGTCAAGAATCTCTTACAAGCCCATACCTCTCTTACACCAAAAGCCTTCAAAGTCAAAAAGTTCTTACACCACCCATGCTTTTCTTACACAAATGGCCACAAAAGTCAAGATTTTCTTACACCCATCACTCACCACATCCATCACCCATCTCTCTCTCCCTTTACAACTCTCTCTCTCTCTCTCTCTCTCTCTCTCTCTCTCTCTCTCTCTCTTTCTCATTTTCAAACTCAAAAAAATATAAGGAGAGAAATCCCATACGTATGAGAATTCTCCAAGCCTCTCCCTCTCTTTCAAAACTTCAAGTATGGCCCACTTTCCTATCCCATGATCTCCCATCCTAACCATCCATTCCCCATCTCCTCCATTGGAATCAAAGCTAAGGTGTTAAGGAACTCATAGGAGCAAGAAGATTGAACGGTGGGTGCTCCTCTAGATGTAAAAAATCTGATTTCTATAGCCTATATATTTTCTTTCTTTCATGAGGAAAGTGTAGGACCCACCAATCAATGGTGGAGATCCCACACAATCCCATGGTTGTGGCCTAATGGCCTACCTTATGCATGCATGATCCATGCATGGGGCCTTTCTCTATGGGCCCCATCATGGTAGTTTTATTTCATATCATATTATGTTTGGGTCATCTAGACCTTATAACCATGGTGGGGATGGCATCCTCACCATGCATTTTAATTATATGCCATGCATGTGCAAGATCCATGTTGTAAATGTAGATCTAGGTATGATGTGCGGGTGTGATTGATCTTGGGAGGGCTCAATAGTGGCGAAGCCCCTTTCCCTATGGCCGGATTGTCCTTCTATCTCTCTTTTCTCTCATTTTATTTCTTGATGTGTGTGTCCCATTAATGTATTTTCCTTTTTATTTAACTTATATAATAAATTTTATCTAAGTACATGTTGCTGTCCAGAAATTTCTGGACAGTTTCTGGTTATTTTTGGACCAGATTTTGGGACTGTTTGGGGGACTAGTCATACCTATTAAATATACTTTTCTGAAAGGTGATGATCTCATCTTAATGTCCCCCAAATTTCAGCCCCAACTGACCTTCATTGGGGTCCCAAAGGTGTGGTCCAAGTGAGGTGGACAGTTTGGATTTTATGCACTGTTCCAGCAACATTTTACCATGGACAGTTGGATTTTTAAAATTTATTAAAATACCTATGGGTGTTTAAAAATTATAAAAATTTTTAAGGGGGTGACCTACTTATAGTAGGACCCACCTACAAAATTTTTGGGCCAATGGACACCTGTACACACCATGGTGATGGCGGGACCGGCCCATTATAATATGGTGTCCAGATCAGTCTGATTTTCAGGACAGATTGATTTATGTAAATGAATTAAAATATTTATAGATGTCCAAAAATTTTGAAAATTTTTAAGAGTATGGTCCACTTATGTTAGAACTCACCTACAAAACTTCAGGGCCAATGGACCCCTGTACACACCGTGGTGAGGGCCGGACTCGCCCACCACATTGAGACGTCCAGGTCTGTCCGATTTTTTCTGGACAGTCTGTTTTGTTTAAATTAATTAAAATACTTAGAGATATCTAAAAATTATAAAATTTTGTGGGGGTGTGGCTCACATATGAAAGTATTACTCTGTGAAATTTTAGCCTCAAGTGACCCTGTTTGCGTATCCAAAAGAATGGGCCAAGATGGTTGGACTCCCAGATTTTTTCTGCTGTGCAGTCCAGCAATATGCCTTGATAAAAAACCCTAATTCAAAAATATTTCTTCTGATGGTGGGCCAAATTTTTGGGTTTCCTCTCATTGTATGCATGATGAGGGACCTTGACCCTCAATTTTTAGAGTTTTAGAGGCCTTGGACCCACTCCAATGGAGTGCCCAAATTTAGGACAACAACATGTTATAATTATGCTGGCCTTGGGCTGAAATTTTGAGGAGTGGGGCCCACCATATTATAAAGATCTTAGAGAAAATGATTTATACCTTTAGTTTCTTAAATGTTAGGCTTAATGAATGTACTTTTGAAGCCCACTACAGTTGAATTTAATTGGGTCCATGAATGTAGCTAGTAGTTGAACTATTTAAGGCCCATAGAGTGGACCCATTTGATGTGTTCCAAGGCCTATGGGATTAGGCCCATTTGATGTAATTTAAGGCCCATAGAGTGGACCCATTTGATGTGTTCCAAGGTCCATGGGATTGGACCCATTTGATGTATTTTAAAGCCCATGGGATTAGGCCCATTTGATATGTATAAGGCCCATGGGTCGAGAACCATTTGATGCAATCTAAGGCCCACGGGTTATGACCCATTGCAATGCACATAAGGCCCATTGGTGCAGCCCATTGATGTGGCCCATTTGATGAGTAAAAGGCCCATATGACATGGCCCATTTGATGTATTTAAGGCCCAATGGGGTGTACCTAAGGTCCATTGCAATGTGTGATCCCAACCTGGTTTACGTAATGTTATTCACTACGGGCTACACCTTGGGAGCAATGTTGGTTTGACGTCCACATTGCGAGTATAATGTTGGTTAAATGTCTACATTGCGACTCTCCCTAGGGCCCATTGGTAGGCCCGTACTTGTTGTATGCAAGCCGTCTAGGCCAGCTGCGTTGTAAGGATAGGGCATTACTTTATAAGATGCTTAGTATAACTCCATGATGCACAGTCTATTTGTATCGGTTCATTTGATCGGCCTGCTCGTATCGGTCATTTGATTGATTTAGCCCATATGATTGATTAGGCCCATCTTGATATATTTGTGGCCTGTTGCTAAGGCCATATAGAGGCCCGTTGTTGAGGCCCACCTTGATGTGTATGAGGCCCGTTGTTGAGGCCCACCTTGATGTGTATGAGGCCCACCTTGATGTGTACGAGGCCCGTTGTTGAGACCCACCTTGATGTGTATGAGGTCCGTTATTGAGACCCACCTTAATGTGTATGAGGTCTGTTTATGAGACCCACCTTGATGTGTATGAGGCCCGTTTATGAGACCCACCTTGATGTGTATGAGGCCCGTTGTTGATGTGTATAAGACCCGTTGTGTAGACCCACCTTGATGTGTATGAGACCCACCCATTGTGTAGACCCACCTTGATGTGTAGACCCGTTTGATGTGTATAACACCCGTTGTGTAGACCCACCTTGATGTGTATGAGACCCACCCATTGTGTATTAGACCCACCTTGATGTGTATGAGACCCACCCATTGTGTATTAGACCCACCTTGATGTGTATGAGGCCCGTTGTTGAGACCCGTTGTTGATGTGTATGAGACCCACCCATTGTTGATGTGTATGAGACCCACCCGTTGTGTAGACCCACCTTGATGTGTATGAGACCCACCCATTGTGTAGACCCACCTTGATGTGTAGACCCGTTGTTGAGACCCGTTGTTGATGTGTATGAGACCCACCCGTTGTTGATGTGCATGAGACCCACCCGTTGTTGATGTGTATGAGACCCACCCATTGTGTAGACCCACCTTGATGTGTATGAGACCCACCCGTTGTGTATTAGACCCACCTTGATATGTATGAGGCCCGTTGTTGAGACCCGTTGTTGATGTGTATGAGACCCACCCGTGTGTAGACCCACCTTGATGTGTATGAGACCCACTCGTTGTGTAATAGACCCACCTCGTTGTGTATTAGACCCACCCGTTGTGTAGACCCACCTTGATGTGTAGACCCGTTGTTGAGACCCACCTTGATGTGTATGAGACCCACCTTGATGTGTATGAGACCCGTTGTTGAGACCCACCTTGATGTGTATGAGGTCCGTTTATGAGACCCACCTTGATGTGTATGAGGCCCGTTGTTGAGGCCCACCTTGATGTGTATGTGGCCCGTTGTTGAGGCCCACCTTAAATATATATGAGGCCCATGTTGCAAGGCCCATTGTGATGTATGCAAGGTCCATGGGTCATGGCCCACTGCAATGTATGTAAGGCCCAATTGGTGCGGCCTATTCGATATATTTATGGAGTCCATGTCATTAGGCCCATCCTGTTGTATTGGTGACCCGTCCATTGAGACTCACCCATGGTATATATTTGAGGCCCATGTGTAGGGCCCACCTATTGTGTATTTAAAGCCCATGGGTGTGGCCATAGTGATGTATATTAGGCCTATGTGATGTAGCCCATACTGATGTGTATTAGACCCAGGTATGTGACTCACCTGCGAAGTATATTTGAGGCCCATTGTGATATATCTGAGGCCCATGGGTGCGACCCATCCAGATGTATTTGAGGCCTATGGGCAAGGCCCATTGTGATATGTGTTAGGCCCATGACCAGGGCCCACCTGTTTCGTATATTTATCCCTTGTGTGAGGCCATGTGCCCATTATATATTTGATTCTATGTGGGCCATTCCTTGGGGGCAATGTTGGTTAAAAGTCCACATTGTCGACACCGGTTATTGATACCGTTTATGAGTATGTGACATCATAACATCATGATACATGCCCATTCGCATCATCTGTATGTTTGTTATGAGATGTGATTGACCATTGCATATGTCATTGAGCAGGATGATGTGAGACTCCCTGATAGGTGGAGATTATCTCACATGAGCGTATGACATGCGCAGGATTGATGCATGATTGGATTGTATGACTCATGCATCTTGCATTGTATTTTGATTACTGTACGCCCTAGTGACATCAGGGCCATAGCCTCCACAGGCATATTGTGGATGGCCAGATGGGACATCAAAAATCTGTTCGAGCATCGGGCCGCCATAGATGGCCCTGGGTGAAACTCCCTAAACACCCTCTTGGTTTCAGAGGATGCTCCAATGTTTAGACCGAGTGGATAGATGAGCGTTGAGTGCCGATTACCAGATGGCTGCGCTCTCCACTGTGTCGTGGTCGGTTGGAAGGGGATGCGGCCTTACCCGCCCGAGGGAGTAGGCATGACTAGGCTGAGTTTGACTAGCTCAAGGAATGGGTCCGCTATCAGCGAGCCGGGTAGGTATTGACAGATTACTAACAGGCGGATAGTGAGGTCTTTTCCACTTACCCAGTTGTGCGCTTGATTGGGGCGGTAGGTGGTGTGAAGTGTAATGAACCCCGGTGATTTGCCCAGAGAGGAACCGTACTGATATGAGGACTGACATGATATTATGACACCCCGTCAATGTTGTACATGTGGGCGGGCGCACGTGGGCGGACGCTGATGTGGGCGGGTGTGATGTGGGCGGGGCTGAGGCCTGGGCGAGCTACCACACTGGGCGAGCTACCAGCGGTTGGCAGGCTACTGTGCTGACAAGCTACTGAGTAGGAGTTGCATACTCATTCATTCATCCATTCACTATACACTCGAGCTGGTGGTGTGTAACTAATTGTTGTGTATCTTCATTATAGCAAGGATTTCGGTTGGGAGCGCGACTAACCTGAGATCAGGAGTTTACCACGTTGAGTCAAACTATCCAAATTTAGGTATGGGACTGGTTTGGATAGAGGTTCCTTGTGGTGGACCCCGTAGCCTGCGATACTACGTACTATCATCCCGACATCACACTCCAGCATGGTCATTCCATTAGCACCATATACTGCATATTCCATTACATCTTCGGCGTGTGGCATTATGGGTTGTTATGTTTCTTTATTCCTGTGACTTAGATGAGAGTGATGATATTTGTTAGCTCTTTCGAATTGTGTATTACATTATATCCTTGTCATTCGACATTTGATTATCTATGACTCATCATTTGCATAGCTGTCCTATATTGCGTATTCTGATATTGATTAACTTATGGACTTGTTCATACTTCCGCTTATTCTGTTATCATATGATTATAATCTTGTCAGTATTTCTATTTACGCTGATAATTCCTGCTCTTATCAGTGTTTCTGCTTATTCAGTCATTGTATGGTTTATGGATTAATAGCTTTCCGGTATTGTATGATTATGATATTGTATTGAATACTTGGCACTTATCTCGTGCACACACTTACACCACCCTCTAAGCTTTCTATAAGCTTATGCATGATAGATGCGTGCAGGTGATGTTAGGTTGTAGCAGCATTGAGCTTAGAGCATGCAGCTGTTTTCTAGAGCTTTGATTTTGACATATATATTTCCCTTTCAGCATTATATTCAAATGATTATATTAGTGGATATGTGATGATGATGTTGCCTTTATGATTTGGGTAAACTTGTGGTTATGCTTATTATTAGTTAAATGTATAAAAAAAAAATCCTCCTTGTAGGATCCCAGGATCGAAAATCTGGCATATAAATGCTAGGAGCCGAAAATGGGGTACTACGGAGGCTGTCGGCACCGGATTCGACGATCGGAATTCCTATGAATCCAATTTTCGGGTTTGGGGCGTGACATTGTTTTCCTAGGGCTTCTTCTTCATTTTCAAATATGTCTTTCAGGAACCCACCACCATCCATTCTGACTGCATTTTTCAGCATACATTCACCACCATCAAATTCTCCGGCTTATGGGCACTACCAACAACTTTTATGGCCCTAAAAAAGTGTTGTTCTTGCTCTAATGGCGACATTTTATTTTTATTTTTATTTTTATAGATAGAAGTCATTGATACATGAAAGACATTTTTAATAGATTTTTTTAAATTTACTTTATTGTAGAATGACATTTTTTTAGAGATGGACGTCATTTCTAGTTGTGATTAGAGACGGATGGCTATGGTTATTGTTATGGGGAGAAGTTATTGTCAGAAAAGATTTGAGGTAGAGAATGATGGTTGTTGTCATGTGAAAGACAATGAAGGAGATAAAATTTGGATTTTATAATGTATTGCCTTATTTGAAGTGGTAGTCATGTGTTAATATTCTAAATTACCATGTGTTAAGGGTCTAGGTTGTCATGTGTTAAGGATTTGGGTATGAGTTGTCATTTATTAAGGATCTGGATCTGGGTTGTCATGTGTTAAGAGTCTGGGTTGTCATGTGTTAAGGGTTTAGGTCATGATTGTCATGTATTAAGGATCTAGGTTGTCATATGTTAAGGGTATTTGTTATCATGTGTTAAGGGCTTGAGTCGTGGTTGTCATGTGTCAAAGGTCCAGGTTGTCATGTGTTACGAGTTGAGGTTATTATGTGTTAATGATCAAGGTTGACACACAATAACATAGACCCTTAACACATGACAACCTCGACCTTAACCCTTAACACTACAAGGACATCGTCTGTGGGGCCCACTATCAAGTATGTGTTAGGGTCGAGATTGTCATGTGTTAAGTGTCTAGGTTGTCATGTGTTATAAGGGTTGTGGAGCCAACAATGGGATATGTGTTGAATGTACTCCGTCCATTACATTAAAAAATTAATTTAATGTAATGGGCTAAAGATTAAATTACATCAAAAAATTTTGTGATCCCAAAGAAGTTTTCAATCTCACTACTTTATATGGCCAAAGAATGAGTTATATCCACAGATAAGGTGGACCACTACAAGGAAATAGTTGGGAGTAAATGGCCACTGGCCATCGCTATTGGTTGTTATGGGCCATTGCGATGTATATAATTTATCCATGCTATCTATATATTTTGACAGAACAATTTAAAGCATGAGCCCCAAAAGGAAGTAGATCGAAGGCTTAAATGGACTATACCACAAGAAACAATGGTGATTAAACTCCTACCATAGAAAACTTCTTGGGCCCATCATGATATCTATTTTCCATCTAACTCGTTCTAAAGGTCACATAGACTTTTATGAAGGGAAAACATAAATATCATCTTCATCCAAAAATTTTGTGGCCCCTAAGAAGTTTCTAACGGTAGGTTTTCAATCCCACCACTTTTTATGGTGTGGTCCACGTAAGCCTTTGATATGCCTCATTTTTGGGATCGTGCCTAAAATGATATTTCAAAATGGATGGACGGTGTGGATAAAATATATATCATAGTGGGTCCCATAGTGGTATCCAATCTGCATCACGTCCCATCACATGGGCGTGAATTTCCAGCTAATGCCTTTCAAAGGAAGTTTCTTGCATCGAAAGCTATGTTGGGCGCACTATGATGTTTGTGAGAAATCCACTTCATTCATCTGTTTTGTCAGATCATGTTAACACATGAGACAAAAAATTAGCTACATCTAAAACTCGAGAAGGCCAGACAATCGGAAGCAATTGAAATAAGTTGCCTACCGTTCAAACCTTTTTAAGCTTAACCTTAATGTTTATTTGCAATCCAAACTGTTCATAAAATGGCCCAAATGTTCATAAGGTCATTATCACTGGGATAGACTGAAAAAAATAAAAATATTAGCTTGATCCAAAGTTTCTACAACCCCACGAATATTTCAACCGTGGGCATACAATATCCACTATTTTATGTTGTGTGGCCCACTTGAGCTTTGGATCTGCGTCATTTTTAGCCTCATGACATTAAATGATTTGGCAAAACATGTGGCCTAGGTGGATTTCTCACAAACACCATAGTGAACCCCATTTAGTTTACCCATCACGTGCAATGCGCTTCCCTCTTACTTTAATGCTTTGATGGGCACAACGCTCTATGCATGGGGGCAATTTTAAGGGTAAATTCATTTATTTTTTAAAAAGGTGCAAGGAGGCTAGCTAGGGCATTTGTTTGAGCCTACCAATTTTTAGGGCATTTGGCAATATCATGATACTAGTATGGTCAAAGTCCCTTAAGTATATATTTAAGGGTCCGTTTCGATCGTAAGTTGCTTAAGGTAAACTACTTATGCCACAAATTGCTTATCTTAATTTTTACTTATTAAGAAGATAAGTATGTTTGGTAAACAACATGCTTTTCAGCTTCTCATCTCTTTCATCTCTCCTGATGCCTCTCTTCAATGACTTACGAAAGGTAAAAAAAGCTAAAAAAATTGAAAATTAAGTACTCTTTCGTAAAAATGTTATTTATAACTAATCATAAACCAAACTTACTTATCTGAAATAAGTAACTTATTTACTATTATAAGTAGAAAAAGTAACTTATTTTGTGGTATCCAAATGGCCCCTTAACAATCATCAGAGACTAGGACATGCTGGACTTACATCGTACTATGAAAATAGTATCTTTTCATGAGCTTTAACTTATTTCCCAAAGATTCTACAATGTTGGCCATATATGCTTGAATGTAAGTAGCCACGGTCTTGTGTTTTCAGGTCTGAGGTGGATCGAAAACAAGCGAACCAAAATGACTTAATCCGGATAGAGACACTCCACCATGCAGAGAAGGAGAAGACCAAGGCATACATACTTGAATTAGTAGTATAGCTTCACCTTCTCATCAGCTAGTCATGATTGGGTGCCAATGATAGTGTGAGATATCCTATAAAATCCCTAATTCGCTCCTCCACCTAGAAGAATATACCTACTAATGGAAGTCTCATGAGCATTTGTATGAGAATTATAGCCACATCATAGTATCTCTTTCCAATGTCATAATATTTTGTTAGCTTTGTTGTAGTAGTCAAGTCGCTGATTCACATTGGCAATATTCTAGGGGAATCCAACAACTCCAAATCTTACCCAACACAGATCAATCTTTATGTAGAAGAACAAAAGAGAGAATAAGTAGGAGAGAGACATCAAGTAGACGTTGTCAGAATTATGGGCCACACATGGCATATTTCTATTAGATAATGTAATAATCGGATTGAATCAATCGCATGACCAATAGGGTGGGACCCATAGAGTTATTATGTGTACACAGTTATCATGGGTGTGAAGTACAATAGACAACTCTTGTTGGAGTTGTGTTGGGAGAGGGTTTCTCTCCCAGATGAGATTGAGGAGACGTGGGGTTGTAAGAGTCCTATAATGGGTGGGATTTTCATGTTGCCTCTTTTTTATAAGAAAGTGTTCAGTCCCCTAATCTACACACCATTACACGCTCATTCATCTTCCTATTGGAGAACATAAGAAGGCATAGGTGTGGTAGAGGTGAAAGATCGAAAGACAACACATCATCCAACAATCTCTACATTCAGCATAATGGCCGATCAAGGTACACATTTGAAATTTTTTAATACCCTAGATTGATGCCATCATAGATCTTGAAATTTGCTAGGACGATTCATTCAACAATTGGTATTAGAGGAAATTCATCCTAATTGGTTCGACTAGTAATATCCACTACTGAGGAATTATCGACTTGATTTTATACTATTTATCGGTGATACTTGTCAATGAACTATAGAACATATTGGTCGCTTTACTATACAGTGTAAGGAATTGGCCAGTAATGATTACCATAAATTATAATTATTCGACCAATCATTAACTGGGGTAGCTGTTACTTGGTATTTTAATTTGTTACCAAATTTGATTCAAACTTGGCAAGAAATGAAAGAATTTTTTTATGCCCAATTCTTTTATAAGGACAGGGAAATTCCTATTGTCAATCTTGCACGATTTTATCAATTGCCAAGAGAATCGGTCGAAAATTATATCACTCAGTTCAAAATAGCAAAAAGTCAATGCAAGATGTGTTGCGCAGCACGCCAACAACGCAGTGGGCCGAGATCCAATCTCAGGCCTCACCCACAAACGATAAACGGATGAAAATATAAACTAGAAACAGATCAAAGCAATCCAAACAAACCACAAGACAAGATATACGTGAAAAAACCTCAAACTAGGATAAAAAATCACGGATGAAAACTTCCACTATGAATAAACAAAGATTACAAGGCAATATACTAACCTCTCCCTTAGAAGAACAGAGAAATCCCTTAGCCCACATCTTAAAATTACTTTCCCCTCTTTCTTATCTACCTAGAAAAGCCCTAAAAACCCCTATTTATAGTTTAGGTAACTTTCCTTCCGCACCCTTACGAAAGGCGACACCAAAATCTGCAATCCATAGCAGTTTTGGAAACAATCTGCGTAACCTACGACCGGTCCTAGCTCCCCTACGACCGGTCCTAGGCCCCTACGACCGGTCCTAGCTCTCCTATGACCAGTCCTAGGCTCCCGAAAAAAAACAGCACAACTCGCTGGACTTTAAGTCGAACCGATCCACGACCGGTCGAACAGGCCCTATGACCGGTCGTAGCCGTCCTATGACCAGTCGAAGGTGGCCCAATGTGGCTCCATATTCTCAACAATCTCTCACTTGGAGACACATTACCATAAACCTTCATCTTCTTCATCCGGAGTGCACCACCTCCCCGTCTTCAAGCCTGAAGATCAATCAAAGCTAAACAGAGCTTCAGCTTCTCCCTTATGACTGCTTTGGTCAACATATCTGCAGGATTCTCACTTGTATGAATCTTCTCCAGAATAATCGATCCATCTTCTAGTAACGAACGTATGAAGTGATATCTGATGGCAATATGCTTGGTCTTTGAATGAAAGGCTGAATTCTTAGCCAATTGTATTGCACTCTGACTGTCACTGTACAGCTTGCAATCTACTTTCTTCTTACCCAACTCTTTCATAAAACCTTGCATGCTTCTGTAGCCGCAACATATTCTACTTCTATCGTACTGATAGATACTATCTTCTGTAACTGAGAGACCCAATTGACTGCAGCACTACCCAGAGTAAAGACATAACCTGTAGTGCTTCTTCTGCTGTCAATATCTCCTGCAAAATCTGAATCCACGTAGCCTTACAGCTTGATTTCCGATCCACCATAACACAGCCCTACATCCTTAGTACCCACCAGGTATCTGAGGATCCACTTCACAGCTTCCCAATGTTTCTTCCCGGAGTTGTTCATGAACCTGCTAACAACTCCCACTGCTTGAGCAATGTCTGGTCTCGTGCTTACCATATCATACATGAGACTCCCAATCGCTGATGCATATGGGACTTTGGCCATGTAGTCTCGTTCCTCCTGCGTCTTTACACCTTGCTCCTTAGATAGCTTGAAGTGGTTGGCTAATAGAGTGTTAACTGGCTTAGCACCTCCCATATTGAATCGATCAAGTACCTTGGCTATGTACTCTACCTGTGACAAAACTAATTTCTTATTTTCCCTGTTACGCTTTATCCTCATGCTTAGGATTTGTTTTGCAGCTCCTAAATCCTTCATGACAAATTCTCTAGACAATTGCCTTTTGAGATGTGAGATGTCCTTCATGCTTGAACAGGCCACAAGCATATCATCAACGTACAGAAGAAGGATGATGTATAACGTATCAAACTTCTTCAAGTAACAACAGTGGTCTGCATGACATCTCCTAAAATCATTTTTCGACATGAAACTTTTGAACTTCTTGTACCACTGCCTCGGGGCCTGCTTAAGGCCATATAGACTTTTCTTTAGTCTGCACACCTTGTTCTCATTACCTGGTGTCACGTATCCTGTCGGGTGATGCATATATATTTCTTCTTCAAGGTCCCCATGAAGAAAGGCTGTCTTAACATCAAGCTGTTCTAGATGTAAGTTCTCTATAGCCACTATTCTCAAGACCATACGAATTGTAGACATTTTCACCACAGGTGAAAATATTTTGATGAAATCGATACCTGCCTTCTGTTGAAACTCTTTTACAACCAGTCTCGCCTTGTACCATTTCAAACCATCATGCTCCTCCTTCAGTCTGTAAACCCACTTGTTATGAAGAGCTTTCTTACCCTTGGATAGAGTGACTAGCTCTCATGTACGATTAGACTCAAGAGAGTTCATCTCCTCATCCATGGCCTGCTCCCACTTAACCTGTGTATCTGACTGTAATGCCTCTTCAAAACACTCTGGCTCACCATTATCTGTCAGCAGTAGATAATGTAAGGAGGGTGAGTATCAGACCGTGGGTCTCCTCTCCGGAGTAGACCTCCTCACAACCGGTGTCTGTGGCTCTGCCTCATAATGCTCTTGTGCACGATCATCCTGTGGCGCTGTAACACCCCTGTCCGGTAACTCTTCCAACTCTATGAATTTCTTTTTCTCGGCCTTATTTTCTTGCATACTGTCCTTATGCATCACTTTTTCATTGAAGACTACGTCCTTGCTACTGATGATTTTTCTATTTTCTGCATCCTAAAACCTGTAGCCAAAATCATCCTGCCCGTAGCCTATAAACGTGCACCTCCTAGATTTCGCATCCAGCTTGTTTTTGTACTCTGCATCAATTTAAACATATAAAATGTAACCGAATACTCTGAGATGTGTAAGGTTCACTTCTTTCCCAGTCCACGTTTCTTCTGGTAGCCCACCATCCAATGGTGTTGAGGGACTTCTATTGATAAGATATATGACAGTATTTATAGCATCTGCCTAAAAGGTCTTGGGTAACCCTGCATGTAACCTCATGCTCTTGGCGCGCTCAAGGATGGTCCTGTTAATGCGCTCAGCCACACCATTCTGTTGTGGCGTCCCTGGAATAATTTTTTGATATTTGATTCTGCTTGCTGCACAATACTCTTCAAATCTCTTATCATAATACTCTCCCCCATTATCAGATCTGAGACACTTTACTGTTTTACCTGTCTCGTTTTCTACCATAACTTTTCACTTCTTAAACGCATCAAATACATCAGATTTATACTTTAAGAAATAAACGCACATTTTTCTACTAGCATCATCAATAAATAAAATAAAATAACGTGAGCCACCAAGAGATGATACCTGTGCCGGTTCCCACACGTCAGTGTGTACAAGCTCCAATAGATGCATCTTTGGAGCACGTCCTGTCTTCTTGAAGCTTACCCTCTTCTGCTTACCATATACGCAGTCCTCGTAGAATTCCAAGTCAAGAGACTTCAGCCCTAGTAGCTTCCCTTTTGACAATAGCACTTTCATCCCTTTCTCACTTATATGTCCCAACCTCTGATGCCATAACTGCCCATTCACTCCAGTTGATGCGACTGCAAGTGAACTATACGATCCTGAAGTCACATACAAAGTACCTTCCTTTTTACCTCGAGATATCACCAAGGCACCTTTTGTGATCTTTCAGGAATCACTGGTGAATGTCGTCACATAACCGGTGTCGGCTAACTGCCCCACTGAGATCAGATTCCTTCTTAAACTCGGTACATGTCTGACATCCTTCAGTTTCAAAACCGTTCCATCTTTCTGATTGACCTGAACGTCCTCCTTTCCAACAATAGGCACGGCTCATCATCACCCAGGTAGACTCTCCCAAAGTCCCCTGACACATAATCACGCAGAACTTTCTTACATGAAGTGGCATGAAACGAAGCACCCGAGTCTATAACCCATGACTCATTCCTCACATCAAGAGACAAGATCGATGCCTCTCTGTCTCTCTCCTCAGACAGATTCACTAAATCCTTCTCGCCTTGAGAGCTTCCATCTTGTTTCTTAAGCGCCTTACAATCACGTTTCATGTGTCCCTTCTTGCCGTAACTCCAACACCCGTCTTTATCTTTCGGTCCCTTGGACTTCTTCCTCTACTTAGAATGCCCGTGTTTATTACCTCCTTTGTTCTGTGATCTTCCTCTTCCTTCAATGTTTAGAGCATTCCCTGAATCCTCTGAAACTCCTGATGCCTTCCTTCTAGATTCTTCGCTGAGAATTAGACCGGCCACATCATCAAATTTCAGCTTTGTCGATCCTAAGGAATTTCTCACAGCAATCACCAAACCATCCCAACTATCTGACAGACTGGATAAGATCAATAGTGCCCTGACCTCATCCTAAAAAATGATGCCAATGGATTCCAACTGGCTCGTGACTGTATTGAACTCGTTTAGATGTTCAGTCACGCTCTCACCATCTGACATCTTCATGTTGAATAGATGTTTCATAAGATGAACCTTGTTGGATGCTGAGAGTTTTTCATACATGGTGGCTAGGGATTCCATCAATTCTTTTGTCATTTTCACCTTGGATATATTGAAGGCAACGCTCTTAGACAAAGAGAGTCGGATCGTTCCTAAAGCCTTCCTATCCAGTAAAAATCATTCATCATCTGTCATCTTTTCTGGTTTCTTCTCTTTTCCTTCTAGAGGAATGTAGAGGTCCTTCTGATATAGATAATCCTCCATCTACATCTTCCAGAAGGCAAAGTTTGAACCATCAAACTTCTCAATTCTAGTTTTTCCATCTTCCGTCATCGCTCCTAATAGAACTAAACCAATAGCTCTGATACCAGTTGTTGCGCAACACGCCAACAACGCAGTGGGCTGAGATCCAATCTCAGGCCTCACCCCACAAAGGATAAACGGATAAAAATATAAACTAGAAACAGATCAAAGCAATCCAAACAAACCACAAGACAAGATATACGTGGAAAAACTCCAAACTAGGGTAAAAAACCACGGATGCAAACTTCCACTATGAAGAAACAAAGATTACAAGGCAATATACTAACCTCTCCTTTGGAAGAACAGAGAAATTCCTTAGCCCACACCTTAAAATTACTTTTCCCTCTTTCTCATCTACCTAGAAAAGCCCTAGAAACCCCTATTTATAGTTTAGATAACTTTCCTTCTGCACCCTTACGAAAGGCGACACCAAAATCCGTAATCCATATCAGTTTTGGAAACAATCTGCGTAACCTACGACCGGTCCTAGCTCCCCTACGACCGGTCCTAGGCCCCTACGACCGGTCCTAGCTCTCCTATGACCAATCCTAGGCTCCCGAAAAAAAACAGCACAACTCACTGGACTTTGAGTCGAACCGATCCACGACCGGTTGAATAGGCCTTACGACCGGTCGTAGCCGTCCTACGACCGGTCAAAGACGGCCCAATGTTGCTCCATATTCTCAACAAGATGGTCATAATCGAGGTAAAGTTTATTCAGTTGACCCAGTATGGTGTAGAGTTTAAACTTTAAAAGAAGTTTATTGGAACATAATTAACATATCTTTATGATCTAAGTAAAATGGTATCTTGGTATGAGACTATGCTTTATGAATTGGCATGACAAAAGAATTCCTCAACAGGAAAATACTATTATGATCGCAACTATAACATCGTAGTGGTCGAAGTAGTGGGTAAACAACCATTTATCTGTTCAACATTGGTTAAAACAGAGTCAACTGTGCCTTCCATTTAGAAAGTTGTAAGAACCTATACCTTCGATATTACTCGTGCTAATGAAATCCTTAGTATCATGTTGGCCGGGAAATTTATCAAAGTTCCTATCAATCATAAGATACCAATGCTTGAATAGTTAAAGAAAATTAATTATTATAAATGGCACGAAACTCAGTCTTATTCCATTAACAAGCATATAGATTTCAAGAATGTTATCCAAGACAACATTGACCAAGGATTACTAAAATTTATAGAAAAAGGAAGAAGCAATGCTGATCGATATTGATCTATTCCCATTTAACATAGAAATCAACGTGGACAGTTAATCCTCAGATGTTGGTTTGACCAAGATAAAAATTGACCTTGAATCTCAAAAGGACAAGGTCGAGGAATGAGATGTTGGTAAGAGAACTAAGAAGACTATGTATATGGTTGAGAAGACTGAAGCATATCCAAAGGCGGCAGACTCCACTTGCTAAAGGCCACACCTATGTGAGCAATGTGTAGGGCCGATTTGACAAAATAGGCAATTTTATCGACTGAACCATTGAGCAGATCCATTAGTTATTCAAAATATTGAAACTCTTTTTACCAATAAAGGGTTAAGTACACTATTAACCATCCTACACCAACTCTTGGACAAAAGAATGCTTAAACAACAACCTATTCAAGAGGGAGTTTAGAAAATGTTGAGTCATCCAAAGTTTTCAGCTATACCAGAAGAGATGACACAAACTAAATAATGACGTTGGTAAAGGTAGCAAATAATTAAACAAAGATAGTTAGCCATTGTAAGAGGTGAATCTTGAATGAGGGCCATACAAATGCAATCAAGGCTGACAATTCCAAAACTAGAAGAAGAATAAATAGCGACAAATATGACCAAATTGCATGTGGGAGTTAAGTTACTTGAGAATGGCCAAAATTCTAAAAAGGAAGGGATTAGCATTGAAATATTGACTGAATACTTCAATGATGAATATTTTTCAAATGATCTTTTGATTGAGGAATTGCTTGTAAAAGAAAAGTCATTGGGACAAACCTCATCTAAACTGAACGAGGATATTGACCTAGAAACAGTGAAGGAGACTGACAAGCAAACAAATTTGGATACATTTGGGGGGATGTTGAGAGTCAAATATTGCATATTAGACCCCAGTTATTACCTAATTTTATGAACATGATACTGTTTAACGGCCTATTTTAATCGTATGTGTTGTAAGGTAAATTTAGGAGCCTGGACTGAAAAAGGATACTAAAGCATGGATTTAACGCTCATAAATCATCAAGGAAAGGGATGGACCCCAGGGGACTGAGTTCAAAGAATTTACATGCCAAAGATTCGAGAAAATCAAGTGATTGGGTTTAAACAGGCCTGAAAGTCGTCTAGAATGCTAGATCACGGGTTCCACCATTCGTTTAGTGCGAAACTTTATATCTAATCTGAGGATCATAAATTAACTATACACATCGAATTTCAACCATTGGATCCTTGTAGAAGTGGACCAATAGATAGATAGCCCATAAATCTCTAATTTTAGGGCCCACCTGATATCTGGATAGGCTTCAATTTTTGTCTCAATCCCTCAAATGAGGTGCTAAAATGGATGGACGGAGCGGATTTCCCACACACATCACAAGTGACCCCACTGGTAGTGCCAGTGTACCCGCTGTGCACTGGATCCATATTGTGGTAAAAAAGTCGCTGACCTAACTAAAATTTTGAATTTGGAAAGAAATACCTTCCGCGTGTGCAGGGAGGTCGGATGATTGTCTATTAGAAGTGTAATGGGCCACCACCATCACTTTGACGGACGATTTGGACTATTCATTCACCCTAGGGGGTGGCCACGACCCTAGCCATGTTGATATTTTAGTCCCTTATGCACATACACACGTGGATCGCCAGAAAATGCAAGATGGACGACGAGTTGATTTGATACAGTGGACTGCACCAAAACTCAACCAAAACCACTCTTTTCTTACTGAAATTTCTCCAGGAATCCAATGAACGGGGTGGATTTCACTGAAAACATCACCATGGGGCCCACCAAACACGTTAGCACAATGAATTTCATAAGCTATGCACATCCATGAAAACTAGCCATTGTGGGCCATTCTGTGATCCCAATCATGGCCGGATCGATGATTCGGACCATCTATAAGCTCTAGAAGGGGGTCTTTACCCCAATCATGAAGCCAAATCAGATCATGGGATGATCTTCTGGCCTAAAACTCGGTTTAAACGTAATAAGTTGCATTTTCATGTTATTTTTGCTGTGTAAGACTTACGCACATCACCGACTGCGTAGGATCTCCACTCCACCGACTCTAGTTGACCTTAAAGCTTTATAAAAGAGAGAGAGAGAGAGAGAGAGAGAGAGAGAGAGAGAGAGAGAGAGAGAGAGAGAGAGAGAGAGAGAGAAGCTATCTTTAGACATGGGAGTGAAGGAAGAGAGGGAGAGGGTGGACGGCCGGCTTTATCGAGTTCTCCCTCAGTCATCTTCGTTTTCTTTTCCTTTCATGTTTTTCTGATTTTTGCTTAATTATGGTTATGATTAGCTAAACGTCTTAGCTAGGGCTAAGAGGTGAACCTTGTAGCATGATAGATGGTTTTCTATTTTTTGATTCATACCTTAGTTGAACTTTCTTTTAATTATAGTTTGATATTAAGGAATGCTTTCAATTTTTAATGGTTTGTTGTGACTTAAATTACAATGGATCTACGATAGCTTTGGCATGTTCTTAACATTATAGGGTTTATGAATTTAGGAACTCTGTTGTTCACCATCGTCTCCTGGGCATAGTTGGATGATAAAATCCTTCCTAAAATTCATATATCTCTTAGATTGGATGTGGATCGGCTAAATTTTGTTGTTTGCTTTGTCTCATGGGCATGGTTTTATGATAGAATCAATTCTAATCCTCATACCTCTCTTCTCTTGAAAACTAGATCAAAGGAAGTTCAAATTTGATTTTTAAGGTTATATCAAGCATAGATCTCCCTAATTTCTACAAATGGATCCTTGACACCCTAGTTTCCCATCTTTGAATTTTATAGTTTTACTTTAATCATTCACTATTATTCTTTTAAATGTACCTGATTTAGATTACATCTTTGCCTAGTTCTAGTTCAAGTTACTTTCAGATTCCATACAAGGTTCAGTCCCTGTGGATTCGACCTCGATCTTATCGAGATTATTACTACATCGCAACCTTATATTTAGGATGTGAACAGGGGACAATGTCCCAATTTGGTAATTCATTTTGGGTCATTCCACCAATCGTATTTGATTGCAATATGATACTTACCCTTTCATTGAGTTTCCAAGTTAAATCATCCTAACCAATAAGATGGAAGTAGATGTGGAGGAGCTTAGTCCTCCTATAATCATAAGACATGGTTTCTTCGATTTAGAAGAGGATACTAAAAATGTGTCAACCATTTCTTTCAAAGCAGGGTTACCTTTTAAAAAGATAGTAATTTAAAGACCGACCCATAATGTGACTCAACATTTGAAACCGCTTTACATTTCTATGCATCTAGAAGGATGCCTAATCATTAGGGTTTTATTTGATAATGGTGTAGCCATAAATATACTTTCGTCCAGGATGATATCCAAGGTAGGGAAGACTCAAGATGATCTGATACTGAACGAAGTAATGGTCAGTAATTTTGCTGGAGGGGTAACACAAACACATGGTGTTTCGCATGTCAAATTAATGGTGAGAGAAAAAAAGATGCTGGCCACTTTCTTTGTAGTAGATTCCTCCTCAAAATACAATGCTTTGTTGGAAAGATACCGCATTTATTCTTTCTCATGTAGTCTGTCATCCCTACACCAATTTGTGATCTTCTAGAATCAAGATAAAGTAGAATTGATTTTGGTTGACAACAAACCATTCTTAACCATGTCTAACGTAGCCGAAGCTATTTCGATGAAGACGAGATCAGACTAACACATTTTATATGACGGGATAAAAATGGTAGAGTGACTGGGATGGACACTAGAATCAAACCAGATAACATCGTACGGGATATCACCACCATGATATGATTGGATGATGAGTTGTCTGTAAGCCCCGTATCCTAGACCGTACCGTTTCGTAGGCTTCCGCGGTCTTTTCGGTAGAATTTCGGCAACCTTCAACCTTTATCCGATATTTACACGTGACCCTGAGATGTACGCCATCAACCCGAGTTGACTCAACCCAAGACTTGTACCCTAGCGACCGCGACTCGCACGCCGAGGCGATACCCTGACAGGAGATGTGGGCCCGCATTCTGTTCGAGGAAAACACCGCCCGTATGAATTCTGAGAGAATATCTACAACTTGTCACATCCATCAACCCATCAATCAATCAGCTTAACTAAGTACACCATCACCTCACACCCTTCCCCAAGTAACCCCCAAAGTCAAAAAGGTTCTTACACACCCATGTTTTTTCTTACACCATCTACCACAAAAGTCAAAAAAGCTTCTTACACATCTATCACCCACCACATCCATCACTCATCTCTCACTTTCTCTCTTTACAACCCTCTCTCTCTCATTTTTATTTCTCAAACTCTCTTTCCCTAACAAGAAAACACCACACATCCAAGCTCTTTCTCCTCCAAGAGAGCTTTGTGTATGGCCCACTTCCTACCCTCTCATCTTCCATCTCAACCATCCAAACCCCATCTTTTTCATTAGGATCGAAACTAAGGAGCAAAGGAAGCCTAGGGAGAAAGAAGGAAACAGTGGGTGATCTTGAATTTTTATCTTTCATTCTTTTTTTTATTTAAGGGTCCATATATGTGGGACCCATCTTGATGTATGCTTTGTAACATGAGGGGCCCATAGTGGTGGGGCCCCTCCACCACCACCGATATCTCTTTATCTCTCTCTCTCTTTCTCTCTCTTTCCCTTGTTTCTCCCTCTTTTTCATGTATTATGGCCCCCACTATGATGTATGATCCACACTGTGCCATCCGTAGGGCCCACCTTGTTGACCGTCTATGTGTGGGCCTGAATCTGGGAGGAACACAAATATCATATTGATCCAAATCTGGTGGGCCACAAGTGGGACCCACCATGATGCCTATGTTCTATCCACACTGTCCAGCGTTGTGTTAGAGTGAAGTGTGAACTGATGGTTTGCGTACCGTCCAACCATTGAAAACACAAGTATCACTTTGAATGTAAACTTTATGGTGGGCTGCTCATGCAGCCCCACCTTAAGGTATGGCTTTGATCCACTCCGTCCATCATGTTTCCCACCCCATTTTAGGCGTTGAGCCAAAAAATGAGTCCAAACCGACTTACTAGTGGGCCATAACATAGCAATTGTGTCCTTACCATTGAAAACCACCATGATGTTTTTGTACCTCGAAACATGCTCAATATTGGGCTTGTTGCTTTTGTTATGGGCCGTAGAATCCAATGGGTGGGGTTAATTTTGCTGATGTGGACCCCACCTAAGAAAAATCACAAGAAAACTATTTTTTAAAATAATAATAATAATAATAATATAAACACAGCCGCCGATGCTGCTATTGTCAGAAGCGCAGGCAGCGCCTGCTACGTGCGACGGGGGGATGGACGGGCAGCGGCCCACGGGCCCAGCCATGATGTGGTTTTGAGATCCACACCGTGCATTTGGTAGGCCCCCTTAGGGTAGAGGGCCACCCAAAAAATTAGCCTAATCTGAAGCTCAGGTGGCCCACATGATAGGAAATAGTGGGATTGAGTGGCTGCCATTGAAACCCTTTTGGGTTCTCACTCTCAGCGGATTTGATGGAAAATAAACATTACTTTGGGCCCCATGTGGGGCTACACCTGATGTGTGTGCTGTCCAGGCCGTCCAGGGCTTGGACGATCATGATTTTATTATATTATATTTTATATATTATATTATATGATATAGTGTATATATCATATATAGTATATATATTATATTATATATATTATATATAGTATGTAGCATGTCCAAGCCATCCAGGGCCTGGACGTGGATATATGATATTATATTATATATAGTATACATTATATTGTATATATTATATATTATATTATACAATATATACATGATGGTGGGCCCTACGTGGGATCCACCTCTACCTTTCTAGTGCAACAATTGCATGTATAATAGTCATATAGCGGCCCCTTTTTGACGACAGCAAGCCCGCAGGCCCCACATTGATGTATGTATTTTACACCATTCATTGTTTGAACGGTGGGGTCCACCATGATGCATATGTTGTATCCAAACCGTCCAACCATATTGAGATATCATTTTCATGATATGAGCAAAAGGATGAGTTAGATCTAAAGTTCAAGTGGACCCAACCATTTAAATAGTGGACCGTGACATCCACCGTTCAACTTCTAAGGGCAACAATAGTTTTCAATTTAAGTTGATATTTTTTTTCGTTTCATTTATCATTATGTTAACTTGTGAATAGGTCGGATCTCAAAAATATATGAGGGTGGGCCCGATTTGATATACATGAGGCCCATTTGACTTGGCCCATTTAAATCGGCCCATTGATTCGACCCATATGGTTAGGCCCATCTTGGTGTAGTTATGGCCCATCGATTGAGGCCCACCTGATACACATAAGGCCCATGTTATGTGGACCATTCGTTGTATCTAAGGCCCATGGGTCGAGGCCCAATTGGATGTATGTCATGCCCTAAACTCAGAAACCAGACTCACAAAATTTTCGATCGCCCAATCCGACGCCGACAGCCTCCATAGTACCCCATTCTCGGCTCCCGGCACCTATATACCAGGTTCCGATCCTGGGATGCTACAAGGAGGATTTCAAACATGATTTGATTTGTAATAAGCATAACCACAAGCATAACCCATGAATAATAACCACAAGAACACCATCACAAAATCCACTATGATCAAAAGCTTTGAGTACAAGGCACATGAAAGGAGAAATATAATATACTGAAAGTAACAAAAACTCCAGAAGCTCGGTTGTACACTCCAACCGCGGCAAGACTACGGTTGCGTCCTGGCATCACCTGCACGCATCAATCGTGCATAAGCTTATAGAAAGCTTAGAGGGTGGTGTAAATATGTGTGCAATATGATCGTTCTCGGAATGTAAAGTCAGAGTAATGCAGAAACATGCTGATGGGTATATGAATGCAATCAGTCGTACTAAGGCTATGTGGTGCAGAATATAAATGATATCGGCCATATCAAGGCCATGCGATGCATAATGCAAGTCAAGCATACCAATCCTCATCCACATATTAGTGCAGCTCCTCACTAGAGTATCAAATCAGTATGGTTCTCAGTCTGAAAAATCACCGGAGTCTAATACACTCTTCGCCAGCTTGCCGCCCCTATCCAAACGCACAATTGGGAGAGTGGAAGAAACCTCACTATCCACTTACCAATATCCGGCCCGACTCATCGATAGCGGACCTATTCCTCAAGCTGGTCAAACGCAACCTAGAAATTACCTCCTCACTCAGGCGGGTAAGGTCACACCCCTTTCCAACTGACCATGACACAGTGGAAGACGCGGCCTACTGGTATACGGCCCTCACTTGCTCGTGTATCCACTCGGTCTCGACGTTAGAGTCATCCTCTAGTACCATCGAGTTTAGAAATTTTTATCCAGGGACATTTATGAAGCCCATATGCTAGAACCAAATATTTTCGGTATTCAATCCAGCCACCCACGATATGTCTGTGGAGGCTATGACCCTGATGTCGCTAGGGCATGTAATAATCATGATCATACAAATGCAAATACAAATGCATGAATCACCCTACCAAACATGTAACAATCCTGTATGCACCGTACGCTCATGTAGGGCAACTCCGCCTATCAGGGAGCCCATAAATAATCCGTCCGAAGACATATGCTATGATTAGTCACTTGTCATATCAGACATACATATGATGCGTATGATCATGAATTATGGATCTATACTAAACATGACATATGATGACGGGCTTTGTGCATAACAGATATGGGCCTAGACGGCCTGCTCACTACAAATATGGGCCTATCAGTGGGCCTTAGGGAGAGTGACAATGCGGACATTTAACTAATATTATCCTTACAATGTGGACGTCAAACCAACATTTCTCCCAAGATATAGCCTACTATAAAGATCAACACATATACCATGGTGGAATCACACTATAATGGGCCTTATGTACGCCTTATTGGGCCTCGACCCATAGGCCTTGAATACATCATAATGGGCCTAATAACATGGGTTTTCATATATATCAAAGTGGGCTGTATTGGGCAGGCCACAAATACATTAAGATAGGCCTCAACAATGGCCTTAAAATAATCTCCAAAATGGTTGGACGGTTTGGATAAAAATCATGCATCATGGTAGGTCCCATAGGGATGGAAGGCATAAATAAATCACATACTCCATGGTGGAGGTCCACACTGATGAAAGGTGTGGACACAATACATACATAAGTGGGTCATAAGTAGGACCCACCATACTGTTTATTTTTCACCCAACCTAGGGCCCAACATAATGTTTATTTTCCATCCAACTAGGGCTCAACATGATGTTTGTTTTCCATCCAAAATGTTCATAGGGTCACATGGGCCTAGGGCCAACTATAATATTTATTTATCATCCCACCTGTTAGTGAGATCACACGAACCACGGGCCCACCGTTCTGTTTATTTACATCCAATCTGTTGATAAGGGCACATGGGCCAGGGAAAATATGGGGCCCACTGGAATGTTTATTTCCATACAACCTGTTGATAGGGTCACACAGCCATGGGGCCCATTGTAATATTTATTTACCACCCAACCTATTTATAAGGCCACACGGTTGGGGGGGTGGGGGGCGAGCCCACTGGAATGTGGTTCACAAATCCAGCCCACCCATTACGTGCGTCCCACTTGGCTGAGGGTTCAGACTAGGTTTCAGCTGCATCTAAATTTCAGGTAGGCCCCACCGAGTGATTTTATATATTTTAAGCATGTCCTCACATGAATTTAGATGGTATGGCCCACCTGAATTCCGTATACAGCTGATTTTTTTGCCAGGGGGCCACTGCCCTAAGGGCCCACCCAATGCACGACATTGATGTTCGAAACGCATCACGGTGGGGCCCGCAGCTGGGGTTGTGAGGCGCAACCCGTCTTTTTGCCCGCCCACGCAACCACAGGCGCTGCCTGCATCTTCTGTCAGCAGCAGCAATGTTGCTATTATTTTATTTTATTTTATTTTTGAAATATCATTTTTCCATGGTTTTTCGTAGGTGGGACCCGCATCAATGAAATTCGGTCCGGCCATTGGATTCTACGGCCCCTGATCAACCAAATGAGACCAATATGTGACATATTTTTGACCAATGGAGGAATTAATGTAGGTTTTAATGGTAATACAACTATTTCCTACGGTATGGACCGCTTGATTATCGGTTTGGTCTCATTCTTCGGCTCAACGCCTAAAATGGTCTGAGAAATGGAATGGATGGCATGGATTATATGCGTATATCAAGGTGGGGCTTTCATGAGTGGCCCACCATTTCCTTCTCTTCTCTTTTTTTTTTTGCTTGCAAGTACACACCCATGTCAGTGCACATACTCCACGTTAGCCACACCCGTCTAGCGTCCAGAGACGCTGGACGACATGGATAAACACATGCATTATGGTGGGTCCCACATGGATGTGGCCCACCACTCTAACCAAGGTGGTTCCACATAAACGTGGTGCACTTGACTTAGATCAATCTGATATTTTTGTTTTCCTTCCATCCAGGCCCGCTAATGGGCTGGATGGAGTAGATCCAACACATCCATCCGATGGGTCCCACATGAAATATATGATTCATGGTGGGCCACACTCACCCCTTCATCATCATCACCATTCAAAGAAAGAGATGGAGAGAGAAAGAGAGAGATATGGTGAGATAGAGGGACCCCGCCACTATGGGCCCCTCTTGATTAAATCACATACATCAAAATGGGTCTCACAAATAAGTGGGCCCTAAAATAAGAAATAATGGTAGATCACCCACCTCTAAGCCTCCTCCTTGCTCCCTTGGCCTCCAATGATCCTTACCTTCACCTTGGACGGTGGATGATGGGGTTTGGATGGTTGAGATGGGAGATGAGAAGGTGTAGATGGAAGATGAGAAGGTGGGCCACACTTAGATTAGGAGAAGGAGCTTGAATGTATGGAATTGTTGCTTAGGAGAGTGAAGGGATGGAATGAGAGAGAGAATAATAAAAGAGATGGGATGATGTAAGGAAGGAGATGGATGGGTATGGGTGAGTTTTGAAAATTTGTAAAAGGAGTATGGTTATGTTTGAAAATTGTAAAAAGGAATGGTAAGGGGAGAGAGAGGTTTGACTTGTGGGAAAAGGGAGAGAGGCCACTTGTACTTGTTGTTGGGTGAGGTGGCATGGAGGTAAGGTGGTGTACTTGACTTAATTTGATGTGACATTCTGTAGAGATTTCCTCGAAGTTCGCAATGCATGGTGTTTTTCTCGAAATGAACTTGGGCTGACATCTTCTATCCTGGGTATCGGTTCAGTGCGTGAGTTACGGCGTTGGAACCGCGGTAATGGCGCGGTTGCCAAGGTACAGGTTTTGGTTCGAGCCGACTTTGGAATGTGGGACTCGGCTTAGGATCTCGCGTAAACATCAGATACTAGTCAAGAGTTACCGGAAGGACCGAGAAAGCATACGGTTCAGTATGGACTAGGGTACAGGTCTTACAATGTACACAAGTCTATTACAATGTGTGACTCTACCATGGTTTGTGTAATGATGTTTACGACAGTCATGCCTTAGGAGCAATGTTGGTTTGACGTCCACATTGTAAGAATAATATTAGTTAAATGTCCGCATTATAATTCTACCTATTGCCCATTGTTAGGCTCATACTTGTAGGACGTCTAGGCCCATCTTCGTTATGAACAACATCCATCACATATAACATGTTTAGTATAGTTCCATGATTCATGATCATATGCATCATATGTATGCTTGATATGAGAAGTGACTGATCATAGCATATACCTTCAGGCAGATTGTTAGAGACTCCTGGATAGGCAGTGTTGCCCTACATGAGCGCACGATATGTGCAGGATTACTGCATGACTGGATAGTGTGATTCATGCATTCACATTGTGTGATATGGTACTGTACGCCCTAGCAACATCAGGGTTGTAGCCTCGGCAGGTGTATCGTGGTTGGCAGGATTGGATACCAAAAATCTTATTCTACATGGGGTGCTATAGATATCCCTGGGTGAAAGTCCCTAAACCCTTATGGTACCAAGAGGTTGTTTCAACGTTTAAACCGAGTGGGTGCATGAGTGTCGAGCGTTGATTACCAGAAAGCTATGTTTTCCAATGTGTCGTGGTTGGTTAGAAGGGGGTGCAGCCTTACTCACCCGAGAGGAGGGGGCAAAGCTAGGCTGAGTTGACCAGCTCGAGGGATGGGTCCGCTATTGACGATCCGAGCCCGATATTGGCAGGCGGGTAGTGAGGTCTTTTTCACTCACCTTGTTGCACGCGATGGGTGACAATCTGGCTTGGAGTGTACTAAACCCCGGTGATATTCCAGAGTTGAGCTGTATTGATATGTGGACTTATACGAGGATTCGTATGCTTGAGTTGTATCTCGCATCGCATGGCCTTGGTATGGCCGACAACATTCATGCTTTGCATCGCATAGCCTCGGTACGACTAATAGTATTCATGGATTCATCAGCATATTCCGCATTACTCTGATACTGCGTAATTATATTACTACCTTGCGCACACACTTTCACCACCCTCTAAGCTTTTCATAAGCTTATGCACGACCGTTGTGTGCGGGTGATGTTGGACCACAACAACGCTGAGGCAGGAGCACTTAGCAGATTATCTTAAAGCTTTTTGTTCATCATCATTGTATTTCCCTTTATGCTCATTGTACTTATAGAGTTTTTGATCATAGTAAAAATGTGATGGAGTTTTGGTTGTTGTTTGTGGGTTATGTCTTTGGTTATGCTTATTATGAATCCAACTGACGTTAAAAAAAAAAATTCTCCTCGTAGCATCCAAGGATCGAACTTGGCGAATGGACGCTGGGAGCTGAGAATGGGGTACTATGGAGGTTGTCGGCGCTGAATTCGGCGATTGAAAATTTTACGAGCCCAGTTTTCGAGTTTGGGGCATGACATTGTCAAAGGGTATAATTTCCTTTTATGTAACTACAAGTTGTACCATAAAAAAATAATTCTATGATCACTCAGACCATGGTCAAATGAAAGCAACTCAAGGAGAGTCTATAAAGATATGATAATAATGCTTAGTTGATATGGTTGGAATAGTAGTATTGACTGATCAAGTAGCCAAAGATGGTATTGATTTGAAGGATTTAAAGAAAGCTTTAAGAAAATTGGATGATTTTCAAGCTCAAGTCCAAGATCCGTTAATTGAAATCAATTTGGGAACAGAGTGACATGCCAAACCTACTTTCATTAGTGGGCTATTGGACTGATAGATTCGGGTTGAACTAGAGTTGAACACGAGTCGAGTTTGAGTCGAGCTAGGTTAAGCTCATCTTAACTCGACCCCACTATGACCCAAGCTTGAGCTCAGCTCGACTCGGTCTTTAAGCTCACCCTCTAGCTTGCATCACCTAGCTAGTTTGAGCCAAGTCGAGCTAGGATCGAGTTAGGTTGAGTGAGATATTTGAGTCAAGTTGAGTCAAGTCGAGTTATCTAAATTTTTTAATATTGTTTTAAAAATAGTAATAAAATTGTTAAAATGATAAAGTCAAGATTTTTAGAACCGAGATAGGTGTAGTGGCAGTGTATAACAAGTAACATGTAACAATATGAGAATGTTTGTAATTACAAAGTCTTAAACCCACTCAACATTCATTAAAAACTTATTAATATGAAGAGTGCCTTTCTGGCTGATAGATAAGAGAGTTATCACCTTCATCTGAACCCAATCCATTAACATCACTTTCATCGTCTCAACCACTTGATGCATTTCTAGTTTCATCGACGATAAGAGATATATTTACAGATCCGATTATGCTATATTCTTCTAGATAATTGTTTACTTCTTTTAAATCAGAAGGTGGTGAAACTTTACCATCATGTTCCTATATAGATTTAGCTAACTTTTCAAGCCTTCTTTATGAGTCGATCTATAAGGAGTTCCCAACATCCAATAGAATAAGGAGAGCTTAGAGAGAAACTTTGATGTTTTATGGCTCTTCTTAATTCCCATGCTTAGCCCTGCCTTGACATCATAATGTTTTGAGGGACATCGATATCTAAATGTCTCTACCTCTTCCCCATTATCTTTAAAGCAAGTTTCAATTGTTCTTCTTCCAGAGCTTTTAATCTGGCATTCTCCTTGTTTTCTTCCCTAATAATTCATTGCACTCACTCTATTTCTAAATTTTCATATATTGTAATAGGCATATTATTATATTTTTTGTGGCTAGTTAAATTTAGTGTGGAAGGGGTAGACTTTTTCTCATTTGAGTCCAAGAGAGCCTTGTATAGAATTTGTACTTCCTGTGAGACATTAGGACATGGTTTTACGTCTCCTCCTCAACCAGATAAGTGTATTCTAAGTCGGATTATTTTGTTCACGATTCATCTCCACACAAAATATTTTGTAATGCCCCAAACTTTTCGATACTCGGGCATCGAAAGTTCTCGAGTGTTACCATAAGATTCAATGTAGCGTATACATTTGTACGAGACCAATCCAATTATTCTAGCCTTACATCCTTGCCCTGACACTAACTTAATCATTGAGAATGATCTCCATTCATAAATCAAGCCATCTGACTGTTGAATTTCAAGATAAGACCATTCATCACATGATTTAACATAAGTACTTTCCTTTGAATAAAATGATGAATGAAATCCCTATTCATAATGATTAAGATATATGTTCTTTTGTAAGAATTTCTTAGAAACGTGCCTATAACCTTGTGGAGCCATTAGATTTTTCAAAACTCACAAATCAACAATAATTACGAAAATGCCATCGACATATTCCTTGAATTCTAGATAACATGGTTTCCATTGTCCGTTTAATGTGAAATTCTATAGCAGGCCTAGTTATCATAAATTAACTATACACGTTGAATTTCAGCCCTTAGATCATAGTAAATTAACTACTTGACCTCTACATCCATCTGTATATTCATTAGATCAAGATGATCCGTTCATCTTATTCATCACCTATGTATATGCTTAACCTATCATCAGAACTATGATCTGAGAAACTTACACATGTGAAAAAATCACTCTAATCTGACAATACACATGCTTATATCCATCTATCTACAAAATTGACCATACATCAACCCATATACATGGTCGGAGTGCTAACCATCAAGTTCTTATATTTTTAGCAAGTCATCTGACCACCCATCATGATTGGATCTCCCAAATGGGCCATTCGAATGGGGATAAACCGATCATCACGAATATCTTAGGGTATAAGTCCAAACTACCTGGTAGCTTGTTAATTAAATGTGTACAAACATTATTTTAAATTAAGGAGTGTGTTAGCTATTTAAAAGAGTATCTTGGACATCTTTGGGAGATTGGGACCCAAACTGGATTGATGGAAGGAGCACGAAAAATGATGAATACTTGCCAAATTTCAAGAAATTAAGACGACGCATTTTGATATAATGGGCGTCGGACGCTGGTTGAGAAATAGATGGTGAGTTCGTAAATAGTCAATGCTATTACATGCCACCATTGATGCTCAATTGGATAGTATAGCCCACCTGACCAGCAGATCTATCTCATTTTGAACCCTTACCCTAAAAGGGCGTGTTCAACGCAATGAATAGAGCGAATCATACAACTACAAATAGTAAAGTGGACTCCACACAAAAGAACCCAATTCGTGTTAAATTTCAAATGGTCACAGCAAGTTACGTCTCTCATGAGGTTTAACGGTGAGTGTTGGTTGTTACTTGGACACACTGTATGGCCTACTTGACTAACCAAATTGCCTCATATTTGAGACCGCATCCTAACATATCGATATAAAAGTGGTGAATAAAGTTGATCTTTCGGAAGTCAATCACAAATGGACCCCACTTATTTCGAAACAACCATCCCATATAGCAACCACACGCACGCGGTAACAGGGGAGGTGAAAGCGTTACAACAAAGGATTCATCCCATCCTCTGCCTCTAATGTGGGTCATCCTATCGTCGAATCTACCCTAGATTTTAGCCCATGGCACAACGTCACCTCACAAAGCTGATGAACGGAGTGGATTTCTTATTGAACATCACAGTGGACCTCACAATATGCTATAAAAGACCCTGCATCCGAATGAGGAAGAAGAGCCGCGTTGCCGTCTTTCACTCCATAATTACATCGTGCGGAAAGACGCTTCTCAAAAACCTTCGTTAAAACCTATGCAGACCATCAATTTCAAGGGCCAGATATTGCCGGACAGCAAATCCAGAACGTCATGTGGAGCGGATCTGATGAATCAGGGCCATAATACAAACCCCCACTAAAACAGAGCAAGATACAAGCAAAGAAGACCGAAAGTTAGTGCTGGTCACGGTGATTTAGTCTGGTCGATCAGGACCGTTGCTCAATGGCCATCTAGGGACTACAATAAAAAGATGAAACTGAAACTATCAATGGTCCTCCGCACTCCACGCTAGTCTAGAATTTGCCGCACACCTCTAGGCACGTACGCACGTCCCCGTGCAAGTAGAGTTGCATACGATGAATCCAGAAACATAGAATTAAATATAAAAACCATTTCCAGGACATGTGGAAATCCCAACAGAATAGAGAGAGAGAGATTAAGAGATTGAAGTTAGTGGAGAAAGAGGAAGGCCGGTCCAAGCTCTACCAATTGGTAAAGTAGATTAGGACTTGACCGTAGGAAATTTTTTTAAAGGATCAATAGGCTAAGGTGAGGGTTTTATCCTTTGAGCTTACATTAATTTAAGTCATTAAATTCATTCTGCTTTTATACGTGTCTTTATGAATTTGATCTTGCCTTTACATGCATTCATTTTACATATCACTTTGAATCTTCCATGCTAATATATGTTTCACCATCAATTATTGGCCTCTTTCATGCCTTTTACGATATGAATTATCCTACCCTTTTCATGTCTTTAATGATGTGAATTATTTTGCCTTTCATGTTTGTATTTTTCAGGAATTATCCTATCAATTGATTTGGTTAATATCCTTACAACTAATGGCCCTTTGGGATTATGACATGATGTCAAATACAAGTGATTCCTTTGAATTTATGTGAGGCATAGATACAAGTCTTGCCCTGCCTTATCAAATTTATTGAGATGGCCCTACCACTCATCTCTTTATTTAAGTTGGCCCTTGTCACTCTTCTTGTTATTGAGTTGGCCCTTGCCACTCTTCTATCTATTGAGTTAGACATTACTACTCTTCTTTTATTGAGTTGACCATTGTTACTCTTCTTTTTATTATGTTGGCCTCATGCCGTCTATCTTTAAGGCTTGGGCATATGTCTTACTATTCCATAACCTCCATGATTCAGATTATATCCTTCATGACTCAGTTTATATCTTCTTGATGTAAGTACTATGTTGGGAATCCCTCCTTTAGCGATCGATTAAATGTCATGGACGTAATGCTTTTTCAGTAGCAGCCCTGGGGCGACATGTAAATCCATGTTCTTGGGTGAAAGTGCAACCGCTGTTGTGTGTAAATTATTTTATATATGTGACACATCAGTTTGGGGAACCGGATGTCGTTTAGTCGCTCCTTTTTCGGCTTTGGGGGTTAAATGTCGCTTAGTCGCACCAATTCGATTTTTTTTGGAAACTAGATGTCACTTTAGTCGCTCCTTTTTTAGTTTTTACAGGTTAGATGTCGCTTTAGTCACTCCAATCCAGGTTACGACATTCACTTGGTCATGTGTGGTGTTGTCTTGGGACAACCGTGTAAAACCATGTTAAACATGCGACATGCGGACGAATATCCGTAGTATGGGATGCGGGTCAAGTCAGATAACTCTAAATCGTATTCCATATTATGGCGATCGCTAAGAGTGATACACCGCATATACGTTGCTAGGCATGTATCTCATATAGATTACTTGTGCATTGATACCTCTTTTAGTGTGGAGAACTTGATGTATCAAAACATTTATCTTGCTTTCATGAATCTCTTAAATTAATGTTAATCTTAAAGGACAACTATCACTATAAGTAGGGCATTGACCCTCTCCCAACCGTATAGATTATGCAGGTGACATACAGATCGACGACCTAGAGAACGAGCTCCATGTAGAAGATTACGTTGAAAGAATGAGAAGGTAATTTAGGATCTAGTTTTATACTTCTGCTGCAAACTTGATGAATCTACTAAACTTCCCTTGAGAAGGCATTGACTATTCTTTTTACTTTGATAAAACATAAGCAATACAGTTGATTTTATTCTTATGAATGTTACCATCATGAATGTAGCTGGATGTAATCTAAAAAAAAATTAAGGTGCGATTTTTAAAAGTATCCAAGTTTACACATTATTAACACCCAGTTTTCTCAGGCACGAGTATGAACTCTGGCCGTGAAATCTCGGGATGTTACACATTTAATCTTTATTCTTCCAAATGTTGGGGAGTAGACTTAGGTACCGTAATCCCAAATGTTGATGGGTGGGTCATCAGATGACTTTTTTGCATAAGGGCTTTTGTTAATAGAGAATTTTATTTTTAGACGAAGTCGTAAAGCCAATATAATTTATAAGAAATAAATTATATTACATTAATTTAAAATTCAAATATCAATGTCAAATGACTCCATATTTGGGATTTAAGTATCTACTATACTTGCTAAAAATTCTGTTTTTTATAACTAAATTATATTACATTAATTTAAAATTTTATTTCTTCTTAACAATAACTATTCTTACAAACCACTCTTTTAGTTTATCTTTTTCAAACTTATGAGTGAGAGAGTATCTTGTGAGTCACTTCCTCCAATTGAAGCAAATGAGAGCAATTGTTAGCCTAGATACGAGATTTTTGGGCTCGTAGCACAATTAATGTTATATTTGTGATAATATAAAGTTGATCCCCCGTAATGTTTTGTAAATTAAAGGTTGACTTGCGATGCTTACACCTAACTTTAGCAACATGGTTCAAACTCCCTTTTACCTTAACCTCTTTAAAATTATCCAAAACTGTTGGTCTTTTCTTCCATTTATTAGATGTATCTGAATTTAAGTTTTCCTCATCTCCTACAATATCAACAAATAGAGGGAATGTAGCATAAGCACTAGTACTAGGGGTAGTAGGGACTTCTTCACTAGCTATCTTTAAATATGAAAATAAGAAAACATACGTAAGATATATGGAGTTGAAATGTGTCATTGTAATATGTGATTTGTAAGTAGACATTTTCTAATGTTTCCTAAAATTTAATTTACTTTTTATCCTATTTAGTAATATATTATATACTTTACTCATATAATTTAAATACGAGTAAAAAATTCAGTAGCATCTCCCCATAATTCTCTAAATATATGTAAAAATTCTCTAGTATTTAAGTATCATTACTATTATCTGTTATTCAAAGAGGGGAGACATTTAATTGGTCGAGAACCATATATTCAGAGAATAAGTTGGGTTGATGCACTGAATCTTGAATTCTGTATAAATTATATAAGCAACATTAGATACATGATATATTACTAAACTGTCCCAACTTGGATAATTTAAGAATTCATATATATAATTTGAATAAAATTTATTGTATATGAATTCTTAAACGGGTAGGTAGAGAATTAAATTCATCTCTTAAGTGTGTTAAGTGTCAAGTGGGGTCGCCTTAAATCTAATTGATTTATGTTTAATTCAAGTAATCAGCTAACAAGTCTAGAATTTTCTAATTCAGGTAGTTTAAGTAATTCTATAATTTTTCAATTCAAGTAATTTAAATAATTCAAGTAATAAACCTAACCCACCCCTAACCCAACCTGACATAACACAAGCATCCCTTGACCATCACAACCCAACCGTGACCCAACCCGATGCAGCTCAACTCGAAATCGACTTGTGTTTAGCTCTACTTGATTAACTCTTTACTTGACCCGACTCAATATTGAATAATTAAATTAAGTATATTTTAATTAATTATATCAAGTAACTAAAATAAATGCCTTCATACCTGACTCGGTGAATAATTTCAACTTGGGATTGGGTCACACTCTCAGAAAAAGTTTGAAAATTTGTTGATACTTGACTCGGATGAGTTTTGTGTCAAGAAACCTAGTTTTAGGGCATAGATTAGGTACTACCCTCAACAGGACGTAGCTAGAGATTGACGGTCCTATTAGAGAGTCTATGAGGCCTACCTTACTCGACCCTGACCCAACCTGACATAACCCAACCCTGACCTAACATAGCCCAACTCGACATAACTAAGTACAACCACATAGATAAACATACCTCTTTAATTTTTGAAGAGAAATACTGAAGGATAAAGAAATCAGAGAAGTAAAGAGAGAGAGAGAGAGAGAGAGAGAGAGAGAGGTGGGGTTATGTCCTCGACCTTTAAAAACTTTTTTTAGGAAATCAGTTGTCAAAATCAGTAAGATACAACCTTTAGGTGTCCCAGACCTTTAAAAACTTTTTTTGGGTTATAATATCATTTGGTATTAAAAACATTATAGAAGGTACTTATCAAAGTGCTATGAATGCCATTCTTCATGACATGATTGGTCATTTCATGAAAATTTATTTTGATGACGTAGTAATGAAATCAGCTAATATGGTTGAGCACTTAGCTCACTTCCAAAGATCATTTGAGAGAATGAGAGTTCATAAACTGAAAATGAACTCTCTCAAATGTGCTTTCAGTGTATCGGTTGAAAACTTTTTAAAATTTATAGTACATCAACGAGGGATAAAAATTAATCAGCACAAAGTTCAAACAATAATAAAAGCTCAGCCATCGAGAAACAAAACTAAGTTCTAAAGGTTTCTTGAAAAATTTAATTTTGCGTTGATTTATTTCTAATTATATAGGAAGAACTAATGAGTTTTCACCATACGCATTCAATTAACTTTTGACAAGATTAAAGATTATTTGACAAAGCTACCAGTGTTCATGCCACCAGTCAAAGGTTGACCACTCAAGTTGTATGTAGCCGCTTCTATAGAATCGGTTGGTACCCTATTAACACAAGATGACAATGATCGAAGGGAATGAACAGTTTATTATCTTAGCCAAATATTGTTGGATATTGAGAGGCGGTATTTTGCAATAGAAAAATTATGTCTATCATTTTACTTTACAGGCACAAAATTATGTCATTATTTATTGGCCAGTCAGTTAATGTAATTTTGACAACTGATTTAGTTAAATATATGCTGAATCGACCGATTCTAAATGGTTGAATTGGAAAATTCATTCTGGCATTGTCTAATTTTGATCGGACATATGTGCCACAAAGGATGGTAAAAGGGCAGGTCAAAGTAAATTTCTGGTTCGATCACCCTTCAGACATTAAAATCAACTTCCTCTAGAAGTATTGGGCGCATATATGATATACCGATCACCCTAAAAATTGATGTTTGATGGCTCAAGAACTGACAGAGTATCAGGATCATGGATTGTCCAGATTAGTCTGGCTAGAATGAAATAGAAATATTTGTTTCAGCTTGAGTTTAATTGCACTAATAATCAAGCTGAATACAAGGCCTTGATAATTAGTTTAAAAAATGTTAGTGGAATTAGGAGCTAAGATATATTAGTAATGGGTGATTCACAATTAGTAATAAACCAATTGGCTGGATGATTCAAGTGCACTAATACCAATTTGTATACATAGGCATTGATAATCAGTTTTAAAATGTTAGCACAATTAAGAGCTAAGAATATATTAGTAATGGATGATTCACAATTAGTAATAAACCAATTGGTTGGATCATTCAAGTGCACTAGCACTGCTTTGCAACTGTACTATGTTCTGGTGACTCAGTTGCTTAATAAATTTAATGAAATTGAATTAAAACATATAACTTAAGAAAATAACATTGATGGCAATGAGATGACACAATTGGAAGCAGGACTTCAAATTGTTCAAGGTCAAGGTAACTGAACAATAAATGTTTATAAGAAGTCTTTACCTTTGATTTTTTAAAGGGAATCGATTGAGGAAGTTTGTCAAGTCGAGATGAATGAAAACAATTGGAGGGTACCAATCATAAATTATCTTCAATCTCCCTAGACCAAAACTATTTGAGATATTAGGAGAACAACCATAAATTAAGTTTTGATTAGTAATGAATTATACTGAATGGGAGCTGATGGTGTGCTATTGCAATATTTAGACAAGAAAGAATCCATGTTAGCTATGGGAAAAATGGATGAGGGAATATATGGAGCACATTAAGTTGGGAGGAAAATAAGACTTACTCTTTGGTGTTATGGATATTTCTAGTTGAGAATGATAACTGACTGTATTCAATATGTCAGAGGTGTCTACAGTAAGCTCCACAATATCTTTTACATCGAACTGAACATATTTTATTCCTTAAGAATACAAAGAAGACAAAAAAATCTCTCAACAAAATCTATTATGATTATATCCATTTCATGTATACACAACAACAAAGCTTTAATAATAAAAATATATATAGTTCATTAGACTAAAAGACATACATCCCAACATGTTATTGTTCAATTGAATATATTATTATAAAAGGATTTTAAATTGATCGATTCATTGGCAAATTTGGAGGCATATACTCTAAAGTCATTTTTTCCTTCCCCTCTCACTAGTTATCCTCGAAGAGGGGCTGCAAGATGTCCAAGTTCTAAGATCTTCAAAATAGTTGGAGGCACTGTAGATGCTTTGATCGATGAAGCTGTAGAAACAGCTTTGACTAGACCTATAGTTGTAGTCTTCCGATGCTTTGGTTCAGGTGAGGTTGACTCGACCGATCTTATTAGTGTAAAAGAAAAAGGTTCGACCACCCTTATTGGTGCTGGGGACAGGGCGATTGATGCGACCGATGTTGTCTTCTTTGATCACTTCTTCCTTTGGATAGGAGATGTGGCCAACTGAAGTACTGTCGACTTTTTATTACCTTCAATCATTATTTTCTTCTAATCAGATATAGGTTTCTCCACTTTAGATGAAGAAGGAGAGACGGGTGATGATTAACTCATGGGATCCACTGACTAAAGTTGCATAGTAATTTTTTATTTTTTATTTGCAAATGATAAAATAAAGATAGTTGTTGGGGACAATTAAGGAAGAGAGGAAGCATAAAAGCAGATATCACCACATTGAAATTTTTGAAGAGGGCATAAAACTTATTGACCAAATCCATAATTGGCCAATAATTCAGAGACTGATTGCATGCTTGATGAATAAAAAAAATAAGGAATGTCTTGGGCTAAACCAAATTGATGAGAAAGGAGATTAGGATAGTATTGCTTAATCCTGGCTTTGACAATGACACTTGAATTTATTGTGTCACAATCTGGAAGGTCTCTGCAAATTAAATAGCATTTCCAAGCTTGATCTCTAAGACTAGTCATCTCGACATTGGTCGACTCATATTCTTTTGTGGACCAAATTAGACCAAATTCTTTGTCATTGAAAGGATATAAAAAATGGTTGAATTTATCAGGGTTAAAAGAAAGAAAGAGGTTCATGTACTTAGTAAAAGAATGGTAAATTTTAGGGAAAAGGATGTTGTAATGGCCGAAAGAAGTAAACTCTAAATTAATGGGAATGATTGACAAAATTTACACTAAAATATTCATAAAGGTATACTTGGATGAGCCAAACAGGTTTGCCAGAATGGTGAAAACCTTTGGTGGTCACTTTAAATATACTTCGATATAGGGTAAGGGCAAACTAGAATCCTTAAGTAAGTGCATCGGCCAAATAAATGTATTTCTTTGTAATTTGAAGGGTGCACACACGAAACAAAATTTAGTAGATCCATATAAGGAGAAAAGTCATATGCTATTGATCATTAACTTCATCCTGAGATTTGCATTGAGTAGCTATGAAAGTGGAGTAGGCTTTGTTAGTCTTGTCTGAAAGGATGAACGTATGTTTATCCTTTAGTACAAAACCAGGATAAACAAGCTCACCAAAAGGTAGAAGATGGGTAAAGGCACCAACATCCATAATTTTTGGACCCATGAGGCCATATCCAAAATAGAAGGTATTGGTTAATTAACTTTAGAAAGTTAAAGCTATTGCAAGGAGAAAAGTATTGGTTGGATATTCATGGAAAGAAAAGCTGATACAATTATAAATACTAGCTTGTTTCCATGTCACCATATTGTGCTTGTACACGAGTATATCATTCTGCCAACCATTCATCAATTTCGGCCATGATCTTGAAGTTTGAAAAGCATTGGTGGAATTCAAAAAACGGTCAGATTGAATGAGCAGAACTTCATTAGGGCACCTTGGGAAACATGGCTCTATTTCACAAAGCTGTTCATGAGTGATTTCAGTATGAAAAGCTGATTTAAGTGTTAATTATGTCTTGTTCGGTTCAATATGAGCATTGACGAAGAGATCACTGATGACTCCTGTCTAAATCCTTTATGAAGGTCTCATGGTGGAAGATTGGAACAGAGGAGGAGGAAGATGCAACCATGGTGATTGGAGGAATATCAGACAAAAAAGGAAGTCTAAGTGAGAGAGAAGAAGTAAGATATGTAAAAAGGAAAACACTGACCCTATGTAGTGTTTATATATTGGCCGCGATACATGCGCATTAATGAAAGGTCAATCATGACTCCTATTACAAGATGATATTAATGCAACGTGTCATAAGAAGATCCAACAGATAAGAGGTAAAGACCATCATTCATGTTAGCCTTGGTCGGGTGTAACTAATGGGGAATTGAAACATGGATAAACGATCATTCACATTCATTGCATCGGGCAACTAAACAACATCGCTTTCACTTTTTACCCAAAGGTGAAGCAACGTGGGGGATGAAGTTGTACCATATTTCTGACCGTTCCAGAAAAAGCCAATAGGGAGTTGACATGTGTCATTACATGAGAGATATGAGATGTATGAAAAGATTTTCCTAGATACGTGGAGCGGTTTTTGTGGAATCATAGCTGGTATAAATTTAATGCTACACGTCATCAGGTAATTGACAAAGTAGTGCGGCCAAGATATCCAAGAGTGGAACGTAATTGAAGAGTAAGCCATGACCGACAGGAATAGAGCTTGACTGAGAGAAGAGGAACAATCAAAATGAAAGACGTAATAAGAGAAGGATCTAGATAGTGATGCCTTAGTTGTCATAACCGTCCAATAAAGAAGCGAAATGTTCAAAGAATAACTATAGAAGAAATCTATAAATAGCAGGAAGATTAGTAGAACAAGATGTATACAAGATGCATAACTAAATCCGACAAACAAATCAACTCTATCAATTTATCTTAGCTCAGTCTATCTTAAGGAGTAGTGATAATTCAATAGTGGTAATTTCTTAGTTGTAATCTAAGTTTATGCTCATACACTGGACTTGATCCTTATCAAATACAAGCAATTCTTTCGGAAAGAGCATTCTTACCGTTGTTCTCATTGACCAACTGTAAGATTATTTTTTTATATAATATTTATATATTGTACTAGTATACTGAAATATCTTTTCTTGTGAAAGGTAAGACACAGCCCATCTTCAGATGAAGAACCCCACCCTCGGATTATCACCCGATCATTACAAATTCCATTAATAACACTTGAGTAGGTGACTTATCTCCTTATATTTAGTTATATACTATTAAGTTTGATATATCTGACTATTTTAGTGCTTGAGGTTAACGTTGATCTGTTTGAATCGAGCCAATGTATCGATTCTAGCAAGGTCATACACATAACACCTGACAGAAAACAAACCAAGTACCAACACGTTTTAGTATAGCAATACGATGTATTTGTGATGTATTGGTTTGTCATATAATAATCTTATATATTTGTGTAATAATTATAAGAGATTTTGATCGTACTAGTATTGTGGTATGGTCGAATTCTTGAAATCGAAGGGAAGTTTCAAATATTCCGAGTGTAGTCATTTGACAAGTTTTGAAAAGTTTTTTAGACCCAATAGCCCTTGTCCTTATATAAATAGTTGTACGATTTTTTAGTGTAGAAGTTACATCATATTTAATAGTAATTATACGATTTTTGAGTGAAGAAGAAGTTACATCATATTTAATCTAAAAAAGTGACATGGACGGAAGTTGTTATTGGACATATGAAATCTAGATATATCCAATCCATTCATTTTCTTTGTAGCCATTTATTTATATAGAAAGATGTTAATTTCTTATTGACATGATCTTTTTGTTGCCCACAAAACTTGATTATTTATAACGGTGTTCGTTTGATACAAACTATTTTCTTATGATGTAGTCAATGTGGCTAGCGAATATTGATCGTGCTTCCAACCATTGCCTTCCATGAAGTTTTGAAGTTAATGGATGGAGTATATTTCACATATATGTGATGGTACACCCCACAGACGATATCCTTATAGTGTTAAGGGTAAGGGTTAAGCTTATCATGTGTTAAGGGTCGAGGTCGCCATGTGTTGAGGGTCGAGGTTGTTGTCATGTGTTAAGGGTTGAGGTTATCATCTATTGAGATTCGAGGTTCTCATGTGTTACAAGTCGAGATTGTCATGTGTTAAGCGTTGAGGTTGTCAAGGTTGAGGTTTTCATGCTTTAAGGGTCGAGGTTGTCATGTGTTAAGGGTTTAAATTATCATTTGTTAACTGCCTTCACTACCAAAAATGGTTATAATGTGTTAAGGGTCCAGGTTGTGGTCGTAATGTGGTAAAGGTCGAGGTTGTCATGTTATAAGCTTCAAAGTCGTGGTTTTAATGTGGTAAGGGTCGAGGTTGTCATATTATAAGGGTCGAGTTCGTGGTTGTATGTTATAAGGGTCGAGGTCATGGTTGTAATATATTAAGGATTGATGTTTTCATATGTTAAGGGTCGAGATTGTCATTTGTTCACTGCCTTCACCAAAAAAATTGGAGAGATCGTGGTTGTAATGTTCTATGGGTCAAGATTGTCATGTTATAAGGATCGAGGTTGGGATTGTATGTTATAAGGGTCGAGGTCATAGTTGTAATGTGGTAATGGTCGAGGTTGTCATGTTATAAGGGTCGAGGTTATAATGTGATAAGGGTCAATGTTGTTATGTTATAAGGGTCGAGTTCATGGTTGTAATGTGGTAAGGGTTGAGGTTGTGATGTTATAAGGGTCGAGGTTATGGTTGTAATGTGGTAAGCATCGAGGTTATCATGTTATAAGGATTGAATTCGTGGTTGTATGTTATAAGGGTCAAGATCGTGATTGTAATGTGTTAAGGGTCAAGGTTTTCATTTGTTCACTATCTTCACTACAAAAAAATGGAGAGGTCGTGGTTGTAATGTGCTAAGGGTCAAGGTTGTCATGTTATGAGGGTTGAGGTTATTATGTTATGAGGCTCAAGGTTGTAATGTGGTAAGGGTCAAGGTTGTAATGTTATAAGGGTTGTGGGTCCTATTGTCGATTATGTGTTGAATCCACTCTATCCATTGGATTTAGAATTTAATTTAACGTTATGGGCCAACAAATGAGTTACATCCAAAAATTCTATGGCCCTCAAAAGGTTTCCAATGGTAGGTTTTCAATCTCATTGCTTTCTATGGTGTGGTCCACATGAGCCTTTGATATGACTCATTTTTGGGCTCATTCCCTAAAATGATATTTCAAAATGGATGGATGACGTGGATAAAATATATGCATGGATTTTGAGAGAAGTTTTTGGGAGACCATTTCTACCACAATAAGCTATGTTGGGCCCACCATGATGTTTGTGGAAAATCCACTCCATTCATTCATTTGGAAGATAATGTCCAAATATTAGACAAAATTTTGGACAAATTTGAAACTCAAGTGGACCACATGACTAGAAATAGTGGAAATGAATTACCTACCATTCAAACTATTCTAGGCTCCACCATGATGTTTATATACAATCCAAACTATTCATAAAGTGGCCCAAATACTCATAAACTCCTTACCATGGGGATGGACAAATAGATTAAAAATATTAGACTAATCTAAAGCTTCTACAGCCCCATTAATGTTTTAACCATGGGTGTACGATCTCTACTATTTTCCGTTGTGTGGCCCACTTGAGCTTTTGGATTTACCTCAATTTTGGGCTCATATCATAAAATGAATTGACAAAACATGTGAGCGGTGTGGATTTCTCACAAACACCATAGTAGGCCCCATAATGTTTACCCATTTGAATTCCTCCGGCAACTGTCACACACTAGCTTAACACAAAAGCGAACTTTAAAAAAAAAGATGTCAGGTGACTATGAGGACATTTGTTTAATCCTTTTAATATTCAGGGCATTTGGGAATACCACAATGCTTTTTCGTTCAAAATCCCTAATTACTGTAAGACCCGTATCATAGTGTATACTATTCTATAAATTTCCCGCCATCCTCCCTGTCGACTTTCGGCGACCCGCGACGTATAATTGGCGTTTACGCGCAATCCTAAGTTGTGTCCCGTATATTAGAGTTGGCTCAACCCGGGACTTATACCAGTGCGACCGCACCGTCGCTACGGTTCCGATGCCATGTCTCATGCGCCGAGGCGATACCGGGGCCAGGAGATGTGGGCCTGCGTTCAGTTCGAGGAAAACGCCGCGCGTTGAAATTCCAAGAAAATGTCCCATCAATCCCATCAAGTGTCAAGTACTTCATCCCATCATGTCAAGTACAAACACCCATCCCCAAGCAACCCCTAAAGTCAACACTCTCTCTCTCTCTTCACCCATCAAGTACACCTATCCATCACTCACATCTCTCACCTATCACCTCTCTCTCTCTCTCATTTCTCCTAAGCTCCATGACAGCAACTCACGTCCAAGCTCCATGGGAGAGTAGTGTGGCCCACCTTTACCACCCGATCCCACCATCCTAAGCCCATCTTAACCGTTGAAACTGTCCCTTTGTGACTCTATCATGCATTGGTGGAAAAGCAGATTTCAAGGTGGGTGCTTCTCTCCCTCTCCTCATTTTTTTTATGTGATGTGTGGCCCACTTGGATGGACCCCACCTTAATGTATGATTTATCCATACCATTCACCCATTTGGTGGCCCACTGGAGCAAGGCCCACCTGTATGGCAAGACCATCCAGTGTCCAAGGACGCTGGACGTGGAAAGAAAACACAAGTATTAACTTGGTTTACCAAGCTTTGGAGTGGGCTGTTTATGTAGGCCCCACCTTGATGTATGTATTCAATCCACGCTGTCCATCTCATTCCTTGGATCATTTTAAGCGTTGAGCTAAAGAATAATGTTGATCCGAGGTTCTAGCGGGCCATAGTATAGCAAATGATGGGTTTCACCGTTGAAATCTTCCCTGGAACTTCTATACATAAAAAATATACCCAATATTAGACTCATTGGATTTGTTACAAGCCGTGGAATCCTATGGCTGGATTGGATTCACTTGGAGCGGGTCCCACACTCGAAAAACCTTGAGATCAAAGGTTTTTTCAAAAAATAAATAAATTTACTACAGCAGCAACTGCTGCTGCTGCCAGCGCAGGCAGCGCTTGCGGCGCTGACGCACGACGGGCGGACGCTAGGGGCCACGGCCCCACATGTGGGCCCCACCGTGATGTATATTTTGTATCCACACCTTCCACGAGGTGGGCCCCTCCTTGAAGTGGGCTCCCTCCAAGTTTTAGACGCATCCAAGCCTTAGGCAGCCCACACCACAAGGATTAGTGTTGATTGAGGGTCTACCATTGAGACCTTTTTGGGGCCCACTGAAGTTTTGGATTAATATAAAATTTATTTTTTCCTCTTCGTCCATGTCTCTGAGACCGTATGGACGGATTGGATGGAGAACAAATATTATGGTGGGCCCCACATGGGACCCACAACGATGCAAGTGTTATATTCACACCGTCCAGAACCGTGGACGGTGGAACCCACCTTAAATGTATGTGTTCTATCCACCGTCCAAAGCACTGGACGGTGGGGCCCCTAATGACGTATTTGTTCTATATCCACGCTGTCTGTCAGGTGGACCACACAGCAGGATCAACGGGGGATTAACGTCTACTGTTGAAACCTCCTGGTCCAGGAGTTTTGTATCAATATGAAATTCATTTTTTTTTTCTTTCCTCAATCCAGGTCCGTGGGACCTTATCAACCGGTTGGATGGCAAATATACATCACTGTGGGCCCCTAAGTCCACGTGACCTTGTGGACATTTTGGATGGCATAGAAACATTATGGTGGGCCTAGGTTTGAGTGGCCTTACCAACAGATTGGATGAAAAATATACATTATGGAGGGCCCCTGGTCCGTGTGACCTCATCAATAGGTTGGGTGCAAATAAACATTATAGCAGGCCCCCATGTCTGTGTAACCTTTCCAACAGGCTGGACGAAAAATAAACATTATGGTGGGCCCCGTATGGGATCCACTGATGCATGTATTGTGATCCACACCTTCCATTAGTGTGGTCCCCACCATGAGGTATGTACCTCATCTATGCCGTCCATCCTTCCCATCCTTATGGGATCCACCATGATGCATGGGTTGCATCCAAGCCGTCCAACCATTTTAAAAGCCGTCTTAAGGCTTGAGACTAAAAATGAGACAGATCCAGTTGACAGATGGACCACACTACAGAAAATAGTGGAGTGGATGTCTACCCTTTAAAACCCCTGTTGGATTACAAACGCCTTGTATCGAGATGACATTTGTCTTCCCCGAGTCCTTGTGACCATGGGGATAGTCTGGATGAAAATTAAATGTTGTGGTGGGCCCACTGGAAGTCAAAAGTGGGAAGTTAGTATCAGCTTTGTTAGTTGTAGTTTGGTCCAGATGATCTTTGGATATGATTCATTTTATTTATTTATTTATTTAATGCTCTATAATGATCTCTATTGATGGATGATTAGCACGGCCCATTCGATCGGCCAATTGATTCGACCCGATGTGATATATGAGACCGACGTTGATGCCCACCTAGATATAAATGAGGCCCACGTAATTAGGCCCACCTTGATGTACCTTGCGGCCCATATGTTACGGCCCACTTGATACACATAAGGCTCGTTGGTGAGGCCCATTGATTCGGCCCATGGTGATTGTATGAGGCCATGGGCCCACGATACGTTGGCTCTATGAGGACCACTCCTTGGGAGCAATGTTGGTTTGACGTCTACATTGATGAGCAATGATGGTTAGATGTCCTCATTGTGACCTTCCCTTAGGCCTTGTTAGGCCCATTCTCTTCATGAGTTAACCCAAACAAGTGGCCCCATTCACCGTAGACGGATGACTCCGTGCTAGCAAATTTGATATAATCAAGGCCGAGTGCCGATCTTATACTATGGTTGATCAGCTGATCATCTATGGACCCCTCTTTATTTATCTGCTGATTATTGGTGCCAATTATCGTGACCGATTACCGATCGTGGCCAATTATCGATTGACGTGGCCAATTATCAACTCTGCGTGTCGTGGCTGATCGCCGATTTCGATTGTCGAGGCCCAATGTGATGTATATGCGGCCCGTTATGATGTGTATTCAGCTCGTGTTTAAGGCCCAATGTGATGTATATGAGGCTTATGTGATGAGGCTACTGTGATGCATTTGAGGGCTAGGCGATGGAACCCATTGTAATGTATGTTAGGCCCATGTGAAAGGCTCATCATGATGTGTATTAAACTCTTGAGTGAGGCCCATGGTGTTGTATATTTGGCCCTTGTGTGAGGCCATGAGTCCACTATATGTTAGGCTTTATGTACGTCGTTCCTTGAGAGATAATGTTGGTTAAATGTCCACGTCGTCGATGTCGATTGTCAATGCCTGTTATTGATGCCGATTATGAGTATGTGACTGCATAGCATCATGATATATGTCATACGCATCATTTACATGTCTGTTATGAGATATGACTGACCATTACATATGTCATAGTGCCGATTGTTATGAGACTCCCTGATAGGCAGAGATTATCCCACATGAGCGCATAGTATGTGTAGGATTGATGCATGACTGGACTGTATGACTCACGCATCTTGCATTGTGTGCTGTGATTACTGTATGCCCTAGCGACATCAGGGCCGTAGCCTCCACAGGCATATCGTGGATGGCCAGATGGGACACCGAAAATCTGTTTTACATGGGGTGCTATAGATATTCCTAGGTGAAAGTTTCTAAACCCCCTTGGTTCCAGAGGTTTCTCCAACGTCTGGACCGAGTGGGTAGATGAGCGTTGAGTGCCGATTACCTGATGGCTGCGCTGTCCACTATGTCGTGGTCGGTTGGAAGGGGGTGCGGCCTTACCCGCCCGTGAGTAGGGGCCAAAGCTAGGATGAGTTTGACCAGCTCGAGGAATGGGTCCGCTATTGACGAGTCGAGCCTGATATTGACAGACAGATAGTGAGGTCTCTTCCACTTACCTTATTGCGCGCGATGTGGCGGTGATCTGGTTTAGAGTATACTATACCCCGGTGATTTTTCAGAGAGGAACCGTACTGATATGTGGACTTATTGAGTAGGAGTTGCATGCTCATTCATCCATTCATTCATTTACTATCCACTCGGGATGGTGGTGCGCATCCAATTGTTGTGTACCTTTGTTATGGCAAGAATTTCTGTTGGGCACGCGACCAACCTGAGATCAGGAGTTTACCACATTGAGTCTGACTATCCAAATTTAGGTATGGGACTGGTTTGGATAAAAGTCCCTTGTGGTGGACCCCGTAGCCTGCGATACTATGTACTATCATCCCGACATCACATTCCTGCATAGTCATTTCATCCACATCGCATATTGCATTACATCCGGAGGCATATGAAATTTTGAGTTGCTATATTTCTGCACTTACATGGCCTAGACAGACTTAGCAGGATTTGTATATTGCATTGCATCCTCGGCATTTGATATTTGGCTCTTGATGACTCCTCATCGCATAGCTGTTCTATATAGCGTATTTTGATATTAATTGACTTATGGACTTGTCCATACTTCCGCTTACTCTGTTATCGTATGGTTTATGCTCTTGTCAGTATTTCTGCTTACTCTGATAATTCATGATTTCATCAGTGTTTCTGCTTATTCAGACGTTATATGGTGTATGGATTACTAGCTTTCTGATATTGTATGATTATAACATTATATTGAATACTTGACACTTTCCTTGTGCACACACTTACACCACCCTCTAAGCTTTCTATAAGCTTATGTATGATAGATGTGTGCAGGTGATGTTAGGTTGCAGCAGTGTTGAGCTTGGAGCGTGCGGTGGTCTTCTGGAGCTTAATTTTCTATTTATGTATTTCCCTTTCAGTATTGTACTCAAATGATTATATTAGTGGATATATGATGATGATGTTGCCTTTGTGATTTGGGTAATCTTGTGGTTATACTTATTACTAGTTAAATGTACAAAAAAAAAAATTCTCCTTGTAGGAGGATCGGAATCTGGCATATGAATGGTAGGAGCCGAGAATGGGGTACTACGGAGGCTGTCGGCACCGGATTCGGCAATCGAAATTCCTGTGAATCCGATTTTCAGGTTTGGGGCGTGACAATTATAATTACAAGGTATTATCAACATGTATAGCTTGCACATAGAAGTGGGCATCGAGTCGTGTCGGACCACTCGATCTGGTTTTGCCAACTCCCTGAGCCGAACTTGATCCGACTCGGGACTGAGTCCAGTAGGCCTTACTCGATTTGAACCGATTCTTGGCTGGGTTGACTTGAACCGAGTCCGACTTAGTCAGAGAAACCGAGTCGAATCGAGTTGGGTACAATTTGGATCCGAACCAATTCTATGGCCTATACATCAACGGTTAAAGACAAAGCACATGATATATATTTAAAGAGAGAGATTTGAAATATCAGAAGTGATAAATCTTTCGCACAGGTGCTTTTTTTCGCCCAATGCTTCATCTATAGTGTTGCCCATTATATAAACAGTTTGGATTATCTAAACATGAATTCAATAGTCGTAGTTCATTTCCTTTAACAAAAGAAACCTCAAGGAAAAGAAAGGAAGAAAGAAAATGATTGCTTTTCTTCTTCTTCTTTGCAATCCAAAACACACTAAAAACCATAGCTTCTATATAGAAACAAAAGGAGGAGAAAATCATTACTCATTTCTTGTTTGTTATCTCTCCTTCCCATTTTAATATGTAATTTGCGTCCGTCTTGAGCCAAGGTGGGCCACGACTGAGGTCTCAAGCACCATTGGACCCCTAGTGGCCCGCACGGCTGCACTCGAGGTCCCGAGCTAGGGTTGGGCACCGGTGGCCCGCACCTGAGATCTGGAGCTCGAAAAAACACTAAAAACTTATAAAATTAACCTACTTAATGAATGGACAAGGATGACATGTGAAAATAAGGTGCTGGGCTGCTGACTAGCCTGGATTCCAATCGGGTTCGGTGCGATGCCGGTTTAGGCAGAGTTAGGGTTAGGGTAGATGAATGGTAAACGTAAACCAAAGAAGAAAATTTGATTTTATAGTACTTGATTCCGGTCTGGATTGGGTTTTATATTGGATCAGATCGAATTTTGGATCGAGTCGGATCGAGTTACTACTAACCCAAAGTCGACATGGTCAGGATTTAGATTCAAGTGGGTGTACTCGATCCGAACTTGACCCTGACATCCAGTTTATTAAGTTTGGACCGATTCGGTCAGGTCGGATCCGGCTAGTCGAGTCTGGTATTGTCCACCTCTACTCGCACATAGCTAAACATGGGACAGGAGTGGATAGTGCTTCCATACATTTTCCATAGAGTATTTACTGCACGTGTTGGCAAATTACCAGGGATTGTCTATCGATGTTGATTGTATGCAGAAGCTATAGGATGATGCTCAGTAGACCCCACCATGATGTATGCCCTTAATCCATGCCATTCATCCATTTTTATGATCATTTTAGGCCATCATCTTGAAATTGAGGGACATGCAAATGTCATGTGGACACCACATGAAACAGTGGTGATTTAACGCCCACTATTAAATATTTGTTGGGGGAGGCAAATGTTTTGATATGAATACCGAATCTAGTGTGTTGTAGGAATTTTTTAATGATGGGCGTTCATTCAACACTGTTGTGTGGTCCACCTTAGACTTGGATCTATCTCATGGCTCAGGCAATAATATTATCTTAAAAAAAGATGGACGGTATGGATAAAATACATATCAATGTGGGGGCTCGGGGAGCAATGTCCAGCGTGTCAGGCAGATTATCACCTATCACCATTGTCAGTAGGCAATCCACGATCGTGTTTCTCCAACTTGATCAAGCCTCAGCCACTTTGTATAACGATTGATGTAGAGCGGATGGTGGACGGTTTCATGGCCAAGATGGATTAGAAAAAGCATGACAAAAGTGATCCGGACAGTTAAACTTTAAATCGGACGTATCTTGAAATTCAGAATGAGTTATCAGACATGAAATATATGATTTTGGGGTAGAACAAGTTACTTTAGCTACCCAACCCAGCTATACTGGATTGCACATGCCAGATTTACGAAATATCACTAGATTGACGGCCCTTTTCCTCTTTTAATTCTATTTTTTAACTATAAATAGTAAGTTTTAATTTGATTATAACTCTTCATCCGTTGGGGTCAATGCGAGAAGTGCTTAGAATAATTAGGAAAACAACTTGGTGAAGCTAAATAGGATACTATATTTTTTTACCCAAAACCTTACGCACTACTAAACATCATGCCGTCTATAAATAGTAAGTTTACTATTTATATTAAGTTATGAATTCTAGGAGTTTTAGTTGTAGTTTGATTTTGATTTCTCTCCCATTGCTTGGTATCACTATTTAAAGGGTTGTGAACTCGTTTATCTCATCCATCAATCAAATTATGAATTTATTAGAATTTATTTCTATTTTCTTACTTTCTTTCCTTATGGATTCGAAAAGTCTCTGTGAGGAGTCCAGAGAAGTTCCATGGATTCAGAAATGTTATGCCGTTGAGGAAGACAGTACTTGACCTCACGTCCTTCCTACGTCAATGATGAAATATGGGGTGCATGATCCGGTGACATAGTGAAAGTGGTACCAGATGGCCCACCTCCATGTACTCTTCTTATATGAGTGCTAGCTCCTTTTAGGCCATGGACCCAAAAAAAATCACACAAAAACTACTTTCATCTCTTGCACCATCACAACAAATGAGTGATGGTACTTTCAACCTCGAAAATTAAACAACAGATGTATTGTAACACCCTTGCTTTTCGGCACTTGGGCGTTACCATTTTAATCAAGATCTCTTACCTAAACACGTGATAAAATGTAATAGCCGGAGTGGATTTGGTAATGCATCACAACGGACCGCACTTTAATCTGTGCGAGTGCATAAAACACAAGCACTCCGACAACTCACTAGACGCATGGAACGATCAAAACGGGTTTGACTCGACCCAAACCAAAGAGGAAAACTCCTCTTCTCCTTTCGTATTCTCGCCGAAGCATCGTTCAAATGAAACCGAGACCTTTGGTGCGATCAGCCCACCATCATGGACCATGGAAACGATTTGAACTATCCATATGATAGCTGGTCCACGATTGTCAAAACCCTATCTTTGTCCGCACCTTGTGTTGAAAATCAGTGCTTTTTTGAAAAAAGAAATTTGAATTTTCAAAATTTTAAGAATTTCCCGCCAAAACGCTTTTTAAAATTTTTAAATACAAAAGTGCGGTGTGTGTGCTTTGTCCCACATTGGAAAAGTAAAGAAAAGTTTTGTGGTTTATATGAGAACTTGTGAAGAGTATTCTTACTTAGAGTTTTTGGAGGAGGTGATACTCAGGTTAGGCACGGGCGAGGGCACACACACGCGCGTGTGGACTTGGGCACAGGCGAGGGCATGGGTAGTGAGGCAGTGTGGCTTTAGTGGCACTAGATGGCGCACTTTTCTAAAAATGGATAGCTACCTTGAAAGCCATAATGGTCTGAAAATGGACTGGCCAAGATGATCCAATGGTCAGATCTTCTGATCTGACAACCAGAAATGTCTAGGATTAATTGTCAACGGCCAGAAAAGTTTTTCAAATGTTCTGGACCATTAAATACCACACAGCTACGGTGCTATACCTGATGCCTATATAAATTGGACCATTCCAGTCCAATTTCATTATCTCAACACACCATCTCTCTCATCATAAACATCCAAATCTCCTTAGTGAATATTGTGAACATTTCTCTATATCCGATCCTACCAGAACAAATCAATTGCGTTACAACATTCCATAGTAGATCCATCGCGGTTGCTGCACGCTGATTCAATACAGGCTTATCTTATCCTGTAAGCAATTCACCTGTCACCCATCAACAATTGATAAGGGGGCGAATTACGCTTTAAGACAATGTATTTTATACGTAATTTAACTTAGTGAAACAATTTTTCTTACGTTTATTTTATATATATATATATATATATATATATATATATTGGTGTATCCAAACATCAAATTTCTAACACCTTGTAACACACGCGTGCGCACACGAGCATTGGTGCAAGCAAGCACACGATTAGTAAGTTTTAAAACCAAACGTTCCACCCTTCCCTGCCAACTGACAATCCACATGCTTTCACCATATCGTAACTATGCACTCCACCTCAGCTTTCATTTTTAGGGTTCCACCATCTAAAAGAGAAATGACGGAAGGAATCTTTCCGTTAAAAGAAAGAACCGATCCTAGCCATTAGGATATTTTTAGAAACCACTTCAAACGCATCAGGAGCGTCCACCTTAGGGCATGTAACCACCCTAACAAGCGTAGCGGAGAATTTCAAAGGAAAAATCTCACTGCACAAGATATTGTTGCGGCCAAAAATATCGAAAGTATCATTAACAAACGAATCTGCACAGCGTAAGGTGGACCCCACAGTGGTCCAAGGACTCATATAGTCCGTTCAAAAGGTGTGGATGTGAAGATTTAACCATAGAAGAGAAGTCGCCATGAACGGCTGACCCATCTTCCCCGCTGGAGTAGAAAACCCATCGTGGAGGGTGAGCCTATTTCGCTGATCAGATGGGATTGTCTAGTGGACCCCGTGGTCAGGAAATCAACTATCCCATCAGATTTGGGCCATGTAAACCAGATCGGTTGAGTTGTCAACCTCTAACTCTCACGATTAAAAACAAGAATCGTAATGATTAGTTACGCTAAGGGGCGGTGGAAGCTAATCAAGACAGCTATACATGCTCCCTTCCAAATGAGGATTTCACCTTAAAAAAACCCTAAAAACCAGAGTGAAAGAGCGAAAAGAGAGGGAGCTGAGTGCGGCATCTAAACGTGTTGCAAATACTCGCTCGAGTCAAACCTCGGTAGTAGTGGCCTCCACTCAGTCACAGTGGGTCAAAACTAAGGCTGAGAGAAGAACAATATTGGGGTGAGAAAGAGAGAAGAGAGAAAGAAAACAGAGAAGAGGAGTAAGAAGGAGAGTTGCTGCCGAATTTCTCCAATTGAATCAACTCGGCTAGCATTAGTTCTGCCAAGTTCTGAGGTGCGGTGGCAGTTGTGGATGATCTCGTAGCCTATTCCATACACGTTCGAGGAAAGTTGCTGGTTGGACCAACAATCAGTGCAAGGAAACTCGATTCAGATATGATTCGGGCTGTTAGCGAGTCACAATAACATCATGCTGACTCGGCGAGTTCTGACTTTGAGCCAGTCGAAGTATGGAGGATGTTGGCCAGCCAATCAAGCAACTCAATATTTGGATTGAGTTTATTCTAGCTCTTTGGTAGGATCGAGTTAACCGAGCTCAAATTCGAAACCGAGTTAGCCATAATGAGTTTGCCAAGCCGGTGAGTTGAAACCCTCTCTCGTATTAGGTCTTGATCTAGGGATTATTCATATCCTTCACCTTGCTAATTCAAATTCTTTAAAATTAGATCCTACTAAATTAAGGTAGTGTTAGAATATTTAGATGCGGAAATCCCTAAGATCGGGCTATGCACAGGACATAGGCATCAAGGGTTCGGATAACTTACCTAACTGAGACGCCATGTATAATAGATAAGAATACCATAGTACCAATACTGTAGTCTTTCTTTCCTTCACACCCTTATACTAAATATTAGATGGGAATTCGTCTTCTGTCATTGTGTAGGATCGGGGACCCAACAGTCTCTTATATAGAGTTCGTGGAGATGAGAGTTTGAAACCCATCATAACTCTCTCTCCCATGCTCCGCATCGCAGTGTCCTAGTTCAACTCAAGTAGCCCTGCGTAATGCTAAAGCACTCCACCCCTAATACGCACTGCTGCGCAGTGGATTACCTGAAGTGGGGGCCCACTAGTTTACTGCAATCACATAATCCAACTGAAGGACAATCCAAACCGTTGATCAGTAAGGCCCACCACATAGAGTTCTTACATTCTCCAACTTGGGCCTCATTAAGCAATGGTAATGATTGTCATATAGAATAATGTTGGAAAAAAAATAAGTTTTAATTTTAAGAAAACATCCAAGTGGTTAACCAATAAAATAGTTGGACAATATGAGTAATGCTATTCAATCTGGTCCATCAAGATTGTCAATATTAAAACGCGGTAGTTGTCACAACATTTTATTTAGGCGAAGTGAGGCTAAGCACAATCTCAAGTACCTTTAATCTTAACGACATATATCTGGAACTAGAAAATGTGATATAAAGATTACATACTTTAGTGTGATGATATGTGCTTATCCTTAAGAGGTCCTGAAGCTTTTACATATCTCCAACGAGACACGACTGTAGTTCTACTTACTTAAAATTTGTGCATATATATAAAAGTAGAAATAAATATTTATATCAAAATCATCCAAAAACAAACTGTATAAAACGAGATCTCTAAATATCTATGAAGATCAAAGTACACTAAACTCCCACTAACTTAAAACATTTGTGGGATCAATGACTCCCATGAATGTCACATGCTCTTTAAATGGCGTGATAGGAGTCCTTTAGTGAGCGGATATGCAATCATCTGCTTAGTGCCGATGAATTTCATGGACACTTAATGATTCTAAACTCTTTCCTTAATAATAAGATATTTGATGTCGATATGCCTCGACCTTGACAAATGCTTGTTGTTACTAGAGAAGAAAATAACAGCTAAATTTTCACAAAATATTCTCAAGGGTTTCGGGATATGCTCTAGTACCCGCAAACCTGAGAAGAAACTTTGTAACCATAGTGCCTGTTAGATGCCTCGTGCCTGTTAGATGCCTGTTATATTATTAGGCCTATATTCTAAGGTACTCGAAAGGCTAAGCACAATCTCACTGTCCTGAAGCACAATTTTGCATGCCATACCTTTCGAGTACCTTAGAATATAGGCCTTCTATGACAAGTTGAGCAATGTAAGTGTTCTGTCATGATGAATCTCAATGCCGATGATGTAAGAAGCTTCACCAAGATCTTTCATTTCAAATCTTTGATATAAGAATTTCTTGATGTCGCTCAATGTTCTGGTATCACTGCTAGCCAACAGAATGTCATTAACATACAAAATCATCATAATAAACTTACTTCCACTGATTTTAATGTAGATACATTCATCTGCAGTATTTTCTACAAAGCCATATGAGGAAATTACTTTATGAAACTTTAGGTACTACTGTCGTGATGCCTGTTTCAACCCATAGATGGATTTCTTTAGTTTACAAACCAAATGTTCTGAGTCATTAGCTAGAAAACCTTCAGGCTATAACATGTATACATTCTCATTCAAATCTCCATTAAGAAATGCAGTCTTTACATCCATATGATGTAACTCTAAATCCATATGAGTTATAAGAGCCATTATAATCCTTAATGAGTCTTTCTTAGATACCGGTGAGAAAGTCTCCTTAAAGTCAATGCTCTCATGTTGGTTAAAATCCTTGGCAAAAAGTCTGGCTTTATATCTTTTGACATTATCCGTAGAGTCTAATTTTGATTTTAAATATCCATTTACAACCAATCGACCTTATTCCAATGGGTAACTCTACAAGATCTCATACTTTATTGTCCCTCATGGATTTCAACTCATCTTTCATGGCATCAAACCAATGAGAAGGATCATCATTTTATTTGACTTGTGTAAAAGATTCATGATCATTTTCTACCCCTATGTCAAAGTCGTGCTCCTATAAGTATACGATGTAATTGTCTCAATTTACAGGCCTTTTCTCTCTTTCAGATCTTCTCAATGGTTTAACTTGTTGGGTCTGATCTTAATTCTCCTCATCAGTGGTTTGTATATAAGGTTCTACGTGGTGTTCTGTAGTGACTGCAGATCGATTGCATCATTAATATCCAGGTGATTTGGATTGACTATGACTAAAGTCACAGTCCTTTGTTCCTCAATTACAAAATTTCTTATGTTCATGCTCCCATTGTTTTCAGTATCCTCAATGAATCTAACATTCCTAGTCTCAACAATCCTAATAGAGTGAGAAGGATAGTAGAATTGATAGCCTTTTGATCTTTCTAGGTATCTAATGAAGAAACAACTTATAATTTTAAGATCAAGCTTCTTTTCATATGGATTATAAATTTTGGCCTCAGTAGGATAACCCCAAACATGTAGATATTGGAGACTTGGTTTTCTCCCATTTCGCAACTCAAAAGGAGTTTTGCTTACTGCTTTGTTCAGAACCCTATTTAGTATATGAATTGTGGTTTTGATCGCATCATCCCATAGAGATTCTGGCAATGTTGAATTGCTGACCATGCTTCACTCCATATCCATAAGGGTGCGATTGCGTCTCTTAGCCACACCATTCTGCTTTGGAGTACTAGGCATAATGTACTGAAAGACAATGTCACAATCTTACAGGTATCTAGTGAATGGCCCTGAATTGCATCCTGATTTGTCATATCTACCATAGTATTCCTCACCATGGTCAGATCTGACAACTTTAATCCTCTTATTGAGTTGATTTTCAACTTCGGTCTTATAGTAAAAGCATCCAGGGCATTTGATGTCTCATTGATAAGGTAAAGGTACCCAAAACCAAAGTAGTCATCTATAAAGGTGATAAAATATTTGTGTCCACTTTATGAAGCTATAGAGAATGGTTCAAAAATGTCTGTATGTATCACCTCTCGGAGACTTACACTCATAATTGCACCTTTCTTTCTAATTCTGGTTTGTTTTTGTAACATCCCGAAAATCGGGGGGTCGAGCAAAAACCCAACTCCCGAGTTCCAAAATGTTATTTATGCAACATAGATATGTATGATTGAATGTTGTCTGTGATAATGTATTAAACATGAGTGAAATTAAGCCAGAACAGCATATCATACTCCAGAGACAGTTAAATTAACCAGCGGAAGTCTGTAATAGTATGTATAACATATATAAACTGTTGTATGTCTCCAGAGTGTGAACATGTTACCAGGTTATACACATACATGTATACTCCAAAAGTAGATGAAACGAATATACATGAGTCCGCTAAAAATATAAAATGACAAATGTCAAAGCATCTAATCAACCTCCCTGTAATCCCGTCGATCAGAACACGCATAAAGGAGGGATCCTCCTCATCATCATCAAGTCCGGCTCCGCCTCACTGGCCGCGCCATCATCTGCAATCACAAAAGGGTCTGGTGGGTGTCCAGGAACACCGTCTCGTAACGTGGGAGTGAGTAGCTAACTCAGTGGAATAATAGAGCAAAGATTAACATGTTATCAAATCAATCATGCGATAATAGTAAAGCAGTAATTCAAACATTCCTAATACTGTTGTTAATGCAATTATGACATGACGTGATGTATGCCCTCACCGACGATCACCCTCATGCGGCAACATCTTACGACCGCGGCATGCCACACTCCCTAGAGTGCTCCACATCTTCCAGGCACATGCAATGCTATGGTGATATGATTTCCAAGTTGTTATTAGTCCATTCAAACAGCAGGATTGGGAAACTAAGGTACTTCCCTTGTATCAATCCCAACACAGATCCTGTCTAGGGTCGTCACTCCTAGTAATCTCATACGATGTATATTTCGTAGGTCACTGCAAGGGCTGTCAGGGCTGTTGCTCGCACTCGTTGCACCGCTCCCCCATCACCTTATCAATACAGGCCTACCGTACTCTTCTGCAACGGAAGGGTTGTCGCCTCCCGTGGACTCAGAATACGCTCGCGGTCACTACAAAGGGCTCGTCGCCTGATCAGTGTAGGCCGACAGCTAGAATATAGTGTCCCATACCACCATAATCTGCTCACGAGTCTAGGTGCTCACTGGTCACTACGGGGAGGTTTGTGGCCCCAGCGTAGGCCGACAGCTCGACCACGGTGTCCCATACCACCATGCCCGGCTCATGGGTCTTCGTGGATCAAGGTACCATGGTTAACAGGGTTTACAATGGTAAGTTCAGTACTCTAGGTTCAAGCAGTTATGACACATACAAGGTGAACATACATCGGCCAGTCGGGTTACTTGACGGGCTCGACTAGCGCGATCGCATCTCAAGTCGAACGACATGAAGTGCGTAAAACACTTCGCGTGGCCTAACCACTGCCGCCAACTCTAAACACGAATCACGTTCATCGACGCGTCGTTCGTGGCTATGACCAGTCAGCCACGAATTCGCTCGGTTACCGACTGCCTGGACTAAGTCTAGTCCCACACATCTATGAAATCACATTAACAATATATGCAAAGGTATTGGAATTGAAATACAATCATGTGAGCATACTAACACATGTTATAACATTCAACTTAAGCAAATCTTCAAGGCATACTTTCCATGCATGTAATGCAATCATGCATAAGGTCAACATGTAGGAAATCATTTAGGTCAGCATATTAATCAAGAAATCAATCTCAAACTACTACATAACATCATTTAATTCAATACATACTAATACAAGCATTTATACAAACACATACACTACACACTTAAGTCTACATATAGTATGTCGACCCAAAGTGCGCAACTAGGCGAATCTCTTCGCCAAACTGATTATGCAAGCATTCCTAACTCCCTAATGTGGCAACAAACCATGTCAATCACGTCAGCAAAATATGCATGTAGACCGTACTTCCTACAAATGACTAAAATGCCCTAAATCTCATATTCTTCGTTAATTTACGAAACAGGAAACGGAGAGCATGTTGTACATGTCAAACGGCGTTGCCGTCGAGAATCTACTATTAAACGACATTGAAAGCTTTGAAAACAGTCAATCAAAGCGTCTAAAATCCGCACCTTTTCCCTTTTAGGGATGAGAATTCGAACGGAGCGTATACGCTTCGTCTACGGCGAATAGAGAACCTGATTTACGAGATTTATCAACTAACAAGCTATGGAACTAAAGAAGCATCAAATCAGCAACTTTCTAGGGTTATTTCTTACCTAAAAACGCGGAGAAATCATCGACAAAGTGATTGGAATACGCCGCTTAAGCATGTGCAGCAGCAGTAGGAAAAGCTCTCCCACCTTCTCTCACAAACTCTCACTTTCTCTCTCACTCTAGCTAGGGTTTCTAGCAAATTCGGATGGGTGAGAGAAGTGAGGGTTTCAACCCCTTTTATAAGCTCAAATGTGCCCAAAACAGGCTTGGGAACAAAGTATACTTGAGGTATATCCAAATCGGGGCTGTTTCGGTCCAAAAGGGCATTTCTGGTGGTCCCCTGGTCGAATACGATCGGACTTAAGCTCATGCGTACTAGATCTAGCGCGCATTAAGTTTTCAGTCCGACAGGGTTCGCAGATCGCACGTGGCGGACCAGTTTCAGTTCAGTGGTCACCGCACGTAGATCAGGGCTGGAAGTCTCATAATAAATAGAAATTTTTCCTGATCCGAGGGTGTAATCTGGATGAATTCTGACGGTCAGAACGCTTAATACTGACGTGTCAAGTCGTGTGCCAGATTTGAATTTGAAATTCCAATTCTGTCCCTATTCGCGGTCTCTTCAGTCCGGGCTCAATGAAATAGTCTGTGATTATCAGTTTGACTTGATTTTCGAAATGATTGTCAAGTCCAGCTGGGCGGTTCTAACGGTCTAAGATAGGAAGTAACGGACTTTCGACGCGCGGTCTAAATCTAATACAAGAATTCAAAGTGGTCCAGAGAACAAACCCGCTTAGAGTTTGATCCGAGGTTATAGAGTATTATGGAGTCATACGTTCAACTCGATTTGGGTCTTGTAGAACGTATTTAAAGTGATCAGGGACTGTTTCCCAGCTACTCCAGCGTTGTGCTAGCTAACTTACGCTAAATTTCCATAGGAATTAATCCTAAGTGGTTTCTTTGGCTATGAAATTGGGTTCTGAGTGATTTTTCAGGTGTTTTAGTTGACCCATTGCCTAAGGACGTCAAATCCCAGATTGGCCAAAATTCGGGGTGTTACAGTTTTCCTTTTATGCATTCAATACACACTTTATATTCAGAGAAGTATAAAGAATGCAAAATTCCTTCATGCACAAGCCTGTCTAATCTCTCACGAGATATATGGCATAACTACTTGTGCCACAACATGGAGGAATTCTCATAGTCTAGCCTTCGCTCGGATCTCACTTTATTGTAAGGTATTAATATTATAGACATGAGAGACAATTAAGTCTAACTGGTATAAGTTGTTTTTTATAGAGCCATTTCCAACTTTAATCGAATTAAAGTAAATACTAAAGCTTTTATTTCCAAAACGGAATGTATATCCCAACTTATCCAAATAGAAAATTGAAACTACATTGCGTCTTATAGGCAACACACAAAATATATCTACTAAATTTAAAAAATAACCAGGTTTCAACTTAAGCCTATAGACTCCTATTGTCTCCACGTTAACCTTGACACCATTGTCTACGTATACTGAGTACTCTGCATCAGTTGGTGACCTGACTTGCAGTAATTCCTGCATAGAAGTGCATATGTGAATAGTAGTTCCTGAATCTATCCACCAGGAATCCGCTGACATATCGGTTAGATTAGATTCAAAACAGATAAGAACAGAATGATTACCTTTTTTAATGAGTCAATTCTTAAACCCTTCGCAGTCTTTCTTTAAATGACTCATCTTTTTGCAAAAGAAGCACGGTTTTCCTTTAACCTGTTTACGTTTAGATCCGTTTTCAGATTGATTCTCATGGTTTCCAGATGGAGGACCAAAGAATCCATTATTAGAACCATGTTTCCTTTTCCTTTTATCTTTATTGCCTTGCCCATGCCCATGACCTGATGTCACCATATTGACATTTCAAACTTTGACCATATGTCTGATCCTGTCTTCTTCTTGGATGCACTAAGAGACAAGTTCATCTAATGTCCATATGTCCTTCAGAGTGTTATAGTTTACCAAGAATGTGTCGAATTAGGGAGGTAGGTTGTTCATGATCAAATGAACTAGTTGATCATCAGTGAGTACAAACCCTAGAGAACGAATCTCAGAAACAACCTCGATCTACTCTGCAATGTATTTACGCATATTGCCTTTTCCATCATAAGATGAGCGAGTCAATCTATTTAAAAGAATGTCCACTTCAGACTTATCAGATTTATAGAACCTTTTTTCCATTTCAGTCAGGAAAGCTTTGGCCTTATTTGTTTCAAGCATGACACCCTTCATACATTTAGAAATCGAATACTTTATGACTTTCAGGCATGTATCATTTGATGTAAACCATGCATCCCATCGATTATATTCTGCTTTAGTGGCATTATCAGATAGTTTTGATGGTTCTAGTGTTATCAGGGCAAGATCTAATTGAATGCATAATTAGACCCATTTAGGGTAGAGATTTGATGTGTATTAGTTGAAATTAAGACTGAAATAGAAGAGATACATATATACTCACATTAGTTTATTATTTCACAAAGTAATTTCGTAAATGTAAATAAAAATATCTGATAAAGTTAATCAATTCAGTTGTTAAGGGAGACATCAACTGAATTATCCAAGTTAAAGATGGGCCCGACCATCATATCCTGGTGAGAATTTGTTACATCATCATCATTCTTCTTGTGGGTGGTAATAATAACATACCAATGATCCTCCTGAACATGAAGCTAAGTAACGTCAATGATGTAAATCTGAGACACTCAACACCTGTGGGGTGAGATGAGTTTTTTAGCTTTATATTACCAGCACCATTTACTTCACCTATTCACATGTCTGCCAAATAGTAAACGTCTATGTTTTTGTTACTGTACGCATGAAAATGTGAACACAACTGTATGCAATCTTCCTTATTCCAATGTTACAAGTCAGTACTTGTAAAATTTTCATCCATTGAGGTCACTATAGTGGCTAATACAACTAAATCCAACATTATAAATATAAACTTAGGATTGTGATTATAATCCTGCCTCTCAATGGATTATATCTTAATTAGTCTAATATGGCCCACAAAATGGTCGGTATTGATCATTGAAAAATATAGAAACCTTAAAGTGAAACATGCGGATAATTTTCACATTAAATAATCTAATGGTCCATATTAACTCCATGGATGGGTGATGGGCTAATTATAGGGCCGAATTAGTACTTTAATGTGATTAGTACATATATAATGAGCATAACTAGTCTGACCTCTGATATTCACATGACAGATAGATAGTATTTAACATTTATAGTTTGATGTGCAGATCCATCCATGGGTGGCTATAAGATGGACGGATCAATCTATAATCTTAATATGTCCTTAATTAACTATCTAGAGAGTGAACCAGACTACGTACGTGCTCATTGAAAACTGATCTTATGGATCAGATGTGGGCCTGTTGAGATTTATATGGTCCAAAAGATGAGTCAACCAAACGTCCATGCCAATGATGTATTGATGTTGCCCACTGAATAGAATGGATCTAAAGTCCCATGATAAAAGTGATGGGTCTAGTGCATGTATCAGGCATAATGGAATATTTGAGTGGAACCTGAATGATGGAATGGGCTTAGCATGAGTATTGGGCCCAATTGAAAAAGTTTTGCTGGATCCATTCATGGGTTTACAAGTCGGGCCCGAATAGACTTAAATCGGGTCTGCTTACCCGATAGATAAAAGAAGAGAGATGCCATCGCTATAGTCGCAATAGGGCTGAACGCCCTGTTCTTTGTGCAGTCGCCCCTCTCTGCGAAAAATTCTCAGACTACAAGAGAGAGAGAGGCACACCGTTCTCCCTATCTGCCTGATGCAACGAGAAAATATGGATCTCTGTAGACACCATTGGAAGCATCGTCTGCGACTGTGGCTGCGGCTGTCGTTGATGAAGGCGAAGGCTCGTGACGCTGGCAATGACTCTGGATAGACAAAGGGAGGTCGAGATTAAGGTAAGTGGCCATATTTGAAAGGTCTGACGGGATAAGAATCCCTAATCAGTTGGATTTACGGTTTCTTCAAAAAATCCCTATATATCTGTCTGGATTGGGGCAGATATGGAATTCCCTTAATTTCTTATTTGAGATCCAAAATCTCTAATGGGAAGTAGAATATGAAATTCCCAAATAAAGATTCGGGTTTTTGAAATCTCTAATTGATTACTGTATACATGGATTTAAAATCCCTAATCTCAACTGGATTTTTGGGGTTATAAAACTGAAATCCCCAATTTTGGATTTGGGATTCAAAATCCCTAATTCTGGATTTGGGATTAAAAATCCCTAATTCTGGATTTGGGGAAATCGAAACCAAAATTCCTAGTTTTAACTGTTTCAAGAATTCAAAAATCCCTGATGTTGATTTGATATGGGATTCGAATTTGAAAGCCCTAATTTCTTATATGGGTTTTGAATTTGAAAGCCCTAATTGCTGTATTCAATCATCCATACCTACGCACAGTGGCTCTGATACTAACTGTTAGAATATCTGGATGCGGAAATCCCTGAGATCGGGCTGTGCATAGGACATGGGGATCAAGGGTTCAGATGGCTCACCTAACTGAGATGCCATGTTTACCAACCAGATAAAAATACCAGAGTACCAATGTTGTAGTCTTCCTTTCCTTCACACCCTTATACAGAATATTAGATGGGAATTTGGGAATTTGTCTTCTGTCGTTGTGTAGGATCAGGGACCCAGTAGTCTCTTATATAGAATCCATGGAGTTGATAGTTTAAAGCCCATCACAACTCTCTCTCTCTCATGCTTTACATCACTGTGTCCTAATTCAACTCTAGTAGCCCTGCATAAGGCTATAATACTCCACCCCTAACATGCACTGCTGCACAGATAGGCTGCGCAGCGGATCACCTGAAATGGGGCCCACTGGTTTACTTCAATCACATAGTCCAACTGAAGGACAATCCAGACCGTTGATCAGTAAGGCCCACCACATAGAGTTCTTACAGGTAGATTTTTCATGAAGAGCTAGTAGACTCAAAGAAGGTGATGAGTTATTCTCTAACCCATCAATGGAAGTTTTAATTAAAGCTTAATTAAACCTATCTACTCATAAGTGCTGATTTGATTTTAGGAACTTATTTCCTTCAACTTTCATATCTGAGCCAACTCTCAAACCACTTGTGCAAAGCATAAGTAAATCCCCATTCTTAGGTGAGGATCTTTCCATTTAAGCTTACTACTACTTATTAGCAAAAAATATGATTACAGTTTCATACTAGTTACTAAATTCAACACCTTAGTATATGTTTAATTGATAATTTCGCTTGCTAAATCACTCCTTATGTAATTAGATTTCATTTCTTGTTTTATAAAGTATTAGTAGAGATTATGATTTGCTAAGGGCTTGTTCGGATGCTTGTAAGTTGGGTAAGTGGGAAGTGACTTACAGGGAAGTCACTTACAGGTGGTGTTTGGGGGAGAAAAATCACCTGTAAATAGCTTACAACCTGCAAGTCACTTACAAGAAAATCTACCAAAAAACTGCATGGGGATGGGGTGAGAAGTCACTTCCCTAGAAGTCACTTATAGGCTCAACGGTCAGATTTTTAAAAAGAGGGGAAGATGAAGAAACCACCAACCCACCAACCACCATTACAACCATGAAGCTCCAGCCAATAAAGAAGAAGCACTAGCCATTGAAGGAACTCCAACAAGCCTTACAGTAGTGTAACCAATTCACATCCTACAACACTATTACCACATCAGATCTTCATTTACCGCACCGACCATTTACCACACCAACAACCACCATTGATAAGCTTCTATAAAAAGGAGATTGACAAACTCTCTCTCTCTCTCTCTCTCTCTCTCTCTCTCTCTGCAATTATCGCCTTCCATCTCGTCTACTCCTAAAACAGTAGGGTTTCATCATAATGTACCCTTTTTCCTTCTTTGAAAATGGGAGTGTTTTAGAACCTTACTCTATAAGGCATGCTCACCTAAGCACTTGCGCACGTGATCACTTTTGCACACGTGTCACGGGCCTCTAATCCAAACGGTCCATGTGATGAAACATCCCATGAAATCATTAGGGTTCAATTTTCCCCCTGGTTTAAAACTCTGGTGGGCCATAACACGAGAGATGCAAATCAAGGGAGGAAACTATTTTCTTTTGCCATGGCCCACTAATGTTTTGGATCAAAGTAAAAGTTGGGTCATGGAGGATTCATGGGTTTCTGCATCACATGGACCGTTCAGATTTTAGACTCAAATCACGTATGATGAGTTCTCAAAAAGTTCTCAAGAGAACTGTTGCCAACTTGTGTGTAGATGAGTATTTTGCAGGAAGAGATTGTGTACTGAGTAATGAGTAAACTCTGTGGGATCCAACATGATATATGTATTTGATCCACATTGTCCATCCATTTTAATAGTTAATTTCAAGCCCTTATCCCTAAAATTAGCTATATCCAAAGATCACGTCGACCACACCACAGGAAATATTGTGAATTGAGTGTATACCGTTGAAAATTTCTGGGGGGCCACAGAAGTTATGGATCAAGCTTATCTTTTTGTATGAACATGTTGGATGACAAATAAAGATCACTATGGACACTAGAAAGTTTCCAACGGTCGAAATCAGTATTTCCACTATTTCATGTGGTATGTTCCACTTGAGCTTTAGATATGCTTAAATTTATGGCTCAACATATACATTTAGATGAAAAAATGGATGGAAGGATTGGATAAACCGTATACATTTACGGTGGGCCCAAGTAAATTTACATAGTATAATAAAAGCATACCAGTAACTCATTACACAGTTTGATTGTGTTACTGGTAACATGTTAGTGGGTGTTACCCCTACTGTGGGCCCACCTTAATGATGTGTTATACATCCACTCCGCCCATTCGTTTATCCAGTGGGGATTTTAGGATGTGGTCCCAAAAATTAAGCTGATCCAAAGCTCATGTGGACCCAAGGGATGAATATGTTTTATTCAAAATTAAAACAACTGGAAGACTGTGGGACGAGTTGGAGAATATGACAACCATTGATTCTAACATGATGTATAGGGCCTACACATTCCTTGCAGAAAGACCGCATTTTGCTTCTACGTTCCTTAATCATATAAGTCCTATTCAAATGAATGAATGGTTGGAGAGGATGATTTCCAAGTGAAAAGTTTTAAATGTAATTTCTATAGTTAAAGAAGACATTGGTAATGTAATTTAATTATTAGGTTTTCTATTAATGTTTTAAAGTTTCTTCCTAATGCTTAAATTGAGTTATCACTCTATATTATAGATATTTTGAATTCGTGGGCCCACTTTTATGGCCCACTTGATGATTGGTTTAGCTTAAGAATTATCTCAAATATTCATCTTAATAGGCTTAACAAAATAACATATTTGATCCCATATATATATATATATATATATATATATATATATATATATATATATATATATATACATTTATGATTATAACATTTTATAACAATTCCCTAATCTAAGCTCTACTCGATGTGAATATACAGCTTTCCACCTGTAAGTAACTTACAGGTTACTAAACAGAAAAACTAACTTACCTGTAAGTGACTTACATCCAAACAGGTTACCTGTAAGTAACTTTCACCTATAAGTGACTTACCTGTAAGTCACTTACAACTTAAAAGAACTTACAGGCATCCAAACATGCCCTAAAAGATAAGGATGATGTTTTTGTGTTTCAAATCCTCATAGTATAAATGACCTTACAAAGTTTGGGATGACCTTATTTGTGGAGTATTGATAGAATTTATGATTTTCTAAAGAATAAGGATGATTTTCTTTATGTTTATGAGTAATATAATTTGCAAGGAAATTTTAAATAACCGAATGGACTGACTGTTTGAAAAGCTCATTCTCTCATTTAATGGGCTGATTGTTTTGAAAGGCCCATTATCTCATTTAATGGGCCGATTGTTTTGGAAGGCCCATTCTCTCATTTAATGGGCAGACTGTCTTGAAAGGCCCATTTTCTCATTTAATGGGCTGACTGTTTTGAAAGTCCCATTCTCTCATTTATTGGGCCAACTGTTTTGAAAGGCCTTCTCTCTCATTTATTAGGCTGATTGTTTTAAAAGGCCCATCCTCTCATTTAATGGGTTGACTGTTTTGAAAGGCCCATCCTCTCATTTAATGGGCTGACTGTTTTGAAAGGCCCATTCTCTTATTTCAATGGGCTGACTGTATTGAAAGGCCAATTCTCTTACTTTGATCATTCCATAAATTGAAATATATTAAATATTCTTGGGCATGTGCTTCTTTCATCTAATATTGTTGTATGTAGTCTTTAGAGGGAATTCTCTGAGTAACCACTCATTTTGAATATCCCAAACGTATAGATAACGCAGGTTTGAAGTCAGAAGAAGGTGACCATGACATGGATCATGAAATAGGAGTGACCAGAGATGAAGGAGAAACCTTTGGAGAGGAATCCCCTTAGGATGTAGCAGAATTTTATGGAGTTAACCAGTAGATAGTAGATGAATATGGTTAATTCTTAGTAGAGACAATTCGGTTTTGTAATAAGTCCCTATCTGTGTGGATGTAGATTTTGGATTTTGGTACTACTTAGTAAACGATGGATCGTCATGCTATGCTTATCTCTCATACTCTAATTTTATATTGGCCAAGTTTTTGGTTTGGAAATTAACACCTGTTTTTTTCTTAAAATTTGAGCATACTTGAGTTTCAAAAAAATTGGGGTGTTACATGTATTCACAAAATGGATGTCCAAAAGTATGTGGTTCTACTAAATAGTCCCAAAAACAGTAAAGTCCAAAAAAATAAAAATAATAATTGATAAATCACACACAATTGATATACACCAAATAACTGCGATTAACAACAAACAGACCAATGTATTGAAAAATAAAATAAAAACCTACCCGGAAGACAAACAAAGGAACAAAAAAAACAAATAACTTGCTCCTCATCTGACATGGCAGATACCGTGAGGATGGTGTAGGAAGTAAGTTCCTAATTAACATGTTGCTGGTGAGATGAGGTCGAAGCACCAACTTTGTGAACAACTCAAGCGGCCGCGTCTTAGTTGTATGAGTTTGACACACCATTGGCATTGACAACTCGATTGGTTGGCACTAGATGTTGCTTACCATGAGCCTTAGGAATGCTTCAAGCAGTTGCCAACTATATAAGATTCTTATAAGGTAAGTCACATATGATCCTTGTTTAGATCTATCCATTGAATTATTCAGATTAAACGATTCAGTAGGCCCCATTACAATTATGATTAATATTGCAAATAGGTTTGGAGTGGGACACTTGAACCATGATTCCTATACAAGGTTATTAACCTGGATATAGAAACCTATGTTATGAAGACTCTAGTTAAGAGAAGTGTGATAGGTAAGCTTCTTTAGTCCTCTTTTATATAAATAGATGTTTTGGTCCCTTGACCCACACATGAGAGAAAAGCCTAGTCTTAATGAAGGTTCTCATGTGTGAGGTGTGGAAGACGCATAATCCCTCAGTGATAACATGACATGGGGAATGTCTTCCCAATGAGATATGCTTTTAAGATTAAAGCATTACATATTTATTATTGATGCATAAATGATCCCTCAATTTTGCAATATAAAAACAATAATTGATATCTAAAAAACTATGCATTAATCGTGGGGATTATCTTGAGTTTTATGAGGTTGGATCTTCTCCTATATTCGAGCCTCTTAGAAACCCTAGCAAGATGTCAGATTCTGTCAGGTTCAAGTTGGCCCTAATTCTAGACACATTAAGAAATATAGTTTTGGGCGTATAATACATGTTATACCCGAATCTGGAAACTGATTCATGCTTGGGTAGCATTGTTCATGGAGATGTCTAGATCTCTTGTGAAATCCTTTTCCAATAGTCCACAACAGCATTGTCAGACGCCGTCGGCCGGCCATTGCCAGAAATTGACGGCGATTGTAGATTAATAATAAATAAATATAGAGGCTATAAGCTTAGCCCATCACCGACCATTGGTGGCTGCCAACAGCATCAGAGCCTACTGACTAAAGCCAACACCGCCTCTCCCGTACAACCATTGTTGCCACCATTACAGTAGGTGGTGTTGGGGCTGTGGTGTCAGTGTTCAGATTAGGGTTGCAACTAGGGTTTCAAGTAGTGGAAGATGGAGCTGCGGCTAGGGTTCTTCTTTTTTTTTTTTAATTTTCTTTTTTGTCATGAATGGGATATGGGATTTGTTTATTATTATTTTTTAAAGGCAATGGGCGGCATCTGACTGTTGCTATAACTGTATTGGATTTTTTTAGAATGGGCATACCTAGGCCGTTGGGCCTGTTTATTGGTTTCAGCACATGGATTTTTTTTCTTGGGCCTGTTTAACATAATTGGGCTGGCCCTTAAGCATTTTTATTTTTATTTTTATTGGCAATTTGGGCTCATTTAAAAGCTTGAATTGGGCTATTTGATGCCCATTCTATGTCCACTCTTGGACTAATGTCGCATTGTCTCTTTGGAGATTATGAAGCCCGCTTTAGAATTTTGGGCCCAAATGTCCTTAGGTGATTATCATAGCCATGAAATAATTATACTCGGCCCATCCTTTTAACACATGTAAAACCTTATAGATAAATGACAGCTAGTGGGTCTTAATTGGTATATAGTCGGAGTGCTTGAATAAAGATGGTTATTTGTTATTGGGCTTTGATTTGGCCTGAAATAGGGTCATTACCCATTCTTCTAGGCTGATATTTCGTAGTTGATCATTAATAATTTATCTAACCATCACTTTAGAATATGTTTGATCCTATGGGCGGTCAACATCAATTGTATTTTGAGCTAAATTTGAGCTTTACAAATGGTCCATTGTGGGCAGGACCATATAACAATCCTTGAGTCTGGGAGTGGGGATTAGAGTTGGTTGTGTTAGTTACCAAAGTGACCTTAATTGATGAAAATTGTTGCTTTCAGACTATAGTATATAGAATTCAGTGACCTTCCATTATAGGATTACATTAAGTTGCATTTATATCCATAGCGGGTGGTGTTCAGAACAAACAGGTATCATCACTTTGCAGGATATGAGTGGAGTGAAGTGATTGATGATAATGATATAAGTTTGAGAGATTCATTTTACCTAAAGGTGATGAACGTCTTAGATTTATTCACTAGTACTGCTCAACTTCATATTCAGTAGGGCCTCCTGTATATTGTAATTTTTTCCAAAGGAGGAGTCGCAATGATACGCCGGGCTCTTGCTAAAATTTGATGATTATGACTTATCTTCATTCTGGGTAATTTGATTGAATGCCACAATCAATCGAATATTTATACATGCATAATGTTTATGGTTTACATTCATGTACTATTATGTGAGTGTTATGCTTTGTATGTCCAATTATTATTGTTTTCAATTTTCTCAAGTAATTTAATTCTGTTCATTTGCTTACTGGGTCTAAGTATAAAAAATGGAAGTCATCTGTTGAAATAGTCCTAGGTTGCTTGGACTTGAATCTGGCCCTGGAGGAAGCTGAGCCTCTCATTCCATCTGACTCTAGTATGGAATCAGAAAATGCTTATTACAAGGCCTGAACCAAGTCGAATAAGATGTGTCTTAAGATCATAAAGAACTCGATTTCTGATAACACGTAGGGTGTCATGCCCAACACCAAGAAAGCTAAAGAATTACTGACCGAAATAGGAAACTGATTAATGAAGTCGGATAAAGCCGAGCTGAGTTCGCTTTTATATAAGTTGACTCAAGCCAGCTATAACAGTCAAAGAAACATTAGGGAGTATATTGGTGTCTTGTCTGATGTAGTGGCCAAAATCTGCACAATGAGCCTTAAGATTGAGGATCGAATCTTATTTTTTAAAAAAAATAATAATTCTGAACTTTCTACTTCCATAGTTTAGTCACTTCCAAATTAGTTATAACACTCAAAAGGAAAAGCGAACATTAACTGAACCGATATATCAATGCATTTAGGAGGAAGAGATACTCAGAATGTTGAGAAAGACACAGAGTGCACGCCGAGTGACATTTAATCAATGATGAAAGGGGAATAAGAAAAGGAAGCACAATTCAGGAAATCATTCTTCGGGTCCTACGGATGGCAATTAACCTAACTCTGAGGAAAAATCAAAGAAAAAAAGTGAGGTCCTAAAGATGGTTGCTTTTTCTGAAAGAAGCTTGGTCATCAAAAGAATGATTGTACACAATTTAAAGAATAATTCGCTTATAAGGATAAGAATCAATTTTTAGTCTGTTTTGAATCTAATTTAGCTGATGTGTCCATGGACTCCTGGTGGATAGAATCCAGTGTAACTATTCATATATGTAATTCCATTCAAGATATATTTCAAAGCCGGACAGACACCAACTAATGCAGAAAGATTGATTTATATATGGAATGACATTAAAGTAGACTTGAAAGCTATTGGAGTTTGTAGGCTTAGGTTATTGTTAGGACACGTTCTTATATTAGTAAATACTTTTTGTGTGCCTTATATAAGGTGCAATTTGGTTTCCATTTCTCACTTATACGAATATGGTTATAGGTTTAAATTTGAATATGGAAAATTAAGTATTTTTTATGATTCAATTGTGATTAGTTCTGACACTTTAGTTAGTAACCTTTATCAACTAGATTTGGATATTTCACATGTCTACAACATTAAATCTTCTCATGAAAACACTAAAGATATCAAGAAAAGTTTAGACTGAAAATTTCTCCATACTATAGCCTAGACGATTAGGTCATATCTCTCTTGAGAGATTGGAAAGGCTTGTGTGTGAATGAATTCTTCACTCTCTAGACTTTGTAGACTTTGGAGTCTATATATATTGCATTAAAGGTAAATAAACTAGACCAGGAAAAACGGTGCCACTACGAGCGTATGACTCTTGAAAGTGATTCATACAGACATCTACAAACTGTTCCTTATAACATCTTGGAATTGGTAGAAGTATTTTATCACTTTCATATACAACTAATCTTGTTATATGTACTTATACCTTATTAACGACAAGTCAGATTCCCTAGATACATTTAAGATTTGTAAGATTTAAGTCATGAACCCATTCCATATTGATTTAGTTTTTGGTGACGAGCCCGTATTATATTAAAATGATGATTCACATTTGATATTTAAGTGATGAAGCCTAATTTGGATAAAGGAACACTAGCACTGTTTGACATGTAGAATAAATTGTAGTATCCTAACTTTTGTAATATGGTTGTATGTAAATGAATTAATAAAGGCTCGGCTAAAGCATGCATATAATAGTATTTATGGATAATGTTGGTGACGAGTCACATTATTGTTGGTTTGTTTGTATTTATGGGTAATATTGGTGATGAGTCATATTATTGTGGGTTTGTTTTCCCGGGGCATGCATACGCATATAATATCATATAGGCGTTTAATTAACTAAATTAGGAACTTGTTTGTAATTCTATACTATCATTATCTGTGCTTGATTGTGTTGATACTGCATACTTAGAGGAATGGTAACATCGAGTTGGCCACTCACTCCTACTTAGGATGGTGTTTCAAAACACCAACCGGATATCATTAATGTAGGCACCATCAAGGTGGTCTTAAAAGAAACCTATATGGATCCAGTGGAGGATTTTTCATTTTTTTAGTTTACTGACGAGTAGACTTAGTCCAATAGTGCCCATTGTATTATTTTCGATGGAGTAAGTACTTAGATTGATTAGATTTTCAGTACTTTGGACATGTATATTGAGTCCCCGGCTGAGTAGACTCTGATGTTATTTTGGGAGACTATATGGTTACTTTTATGATTGTGTGTCACCACTTTACTTTTAAACTTTATATACATTGTTTGGTTGAGTTCTTCATAACTGGTTTGATAACTTTTTGGTACTTAAATTGAAATTATGCTTCCGTAAGATATAAATAATACTCGGAATCTCAGGGATCGAGCATGTACATAACTCTTGAAATTTAGGGTGTTACAACACTAATGTTTTAGTGTTGTAATTCTCAATAAGAATGGAAGATTTGCATTAAAAAGGAATATAAGCTAGACTAAACACAATCGATTTTATTAATATCTTGGCCCTGTTATAACCATTATGCTATACAATCATATATAAATAAAAGCGAGAAACAAAATAAGTACTTGATGCGCCTATTGGAACAAATGATCAGTGTTGGTGGTCAACAGGATACTAGATTAGGAAAAGGAAGATAAATATGAAACTAAGGTAAATGTAAAAGTATTTAGGTATGTTCAAGGGTGTACATGAGTTAATCCGAGTCGAACTGGGCTTAACCTGGCCCGGCTCGGTCACCAGCCACACCCAGCCCGAACTTGGCCTAGCCTGGTCACCAAGCCAACATATCCAGCCCAAATTCGGCCCGGTCAGCAATTGAGCGAGTTCAAGGCAATTTCGGGCCTGCTCCATCTACAAAGGGACAGACGACGTTCTCACTTCTCTGTCTCAAATGATTAGGATAAAGATTTAGGATATATATATATATAAACGGCCGAGTTGGGCCAGGTCGAGTCAGGTTTCGAACCGAGTAGGGCCAAATTGGGACATGTTTGAACTCGGCTCGAACTTAGTTTCGGACTGAAGAAAATTGCCCATTCTGGCCCGAACTCAGTTCCGGGTTGGGTCAAGTCAAGCGAGTTAACCGGGCTAGCCCGGTTTGTGTACAGCCCTAGGTATGTTTAGCATGGGGCTCGAGATCTTCTTCATGTGCTCTTATAGTTTTCTCGAGGTGGTGAGAGTCCCTCGCTAGGCTTCTGGATCCTTTGTAGGGATTTTCTGGGTACGTAATTTCTTCCTTAGTAAATTGGGTCTTGCCTTAGAAAGAAAGGACTCTAGACTTACTGGCTTCTTGGATCTTGTTTTGTAGTTGATCCTTCACAAAGATATTCGTGGCCCATTAAATATTAGGCTTGGGAGCCTTAAGGGCTAGCCCTGGACTGATCATAGTAAGTCAACATCTCAACTGGTGGCCCACCTTGTCAACCTCAAGGAGTTGGACGGTCCGGATCAGATCACATTTTATTCTGATCAGATCACCTTTTATTCTTAACTATCCCGCGGGTGATAGTTTGGAGTGAGATGGGATTTGATTCCCAATAGTAATTTGTTATTAGACTAGGTTGGTTCTAATTCTCTCATTCTCTTAATTCCAAGCATCATCTGGGGGGACTTGATATATGTTCATCCATACCTTTATGATCTGGGTCAGGGACCACAACCGGGTTGCCTCGGATGTCGATTTGACCTCTTGATCTTCAGAATCTTCTAAATCGTTGCTAGTTCTTCGAACGTCTCTGAGAAAAGCTCTCATTTTGGAAGGATTGTGAGAGATAACCTCACAAATGAGATCATATCTAATAGTGGGATGGGATATGCTTGCTTGCTGGGTCTTTTATAGATGTGCCAGGCGTGTTGCCTCGTTTAATGGGCACACTAATCATGGTCACATGGCATGCAGAGATTCATGCCCTTAAAGGACTTGATAAGAGTCCGTACCATCATAATAATGACAGAATACGAAACGTCGAAGGAAGATTAGAAGTAAATCTCTTCAAGCACGAGTACGAATTTTGTGTATGCCAAGTATGTAGTGTCTACATGTGACGTCTTCTTATTAGTCCATGTCATGATGTTGAAAAATGGGTGACACTACCCCCTCACATCCCTTCATATTGAGAGATGTGATGGGATGTTCGATATCCAAGTTTTTGGTGGTCATTCAATTTCACGACACATGTCAGTGCAGGTTTCGCGTTCTACCACATGCGAGTGAATGCAAGCATCAAAATTTTCCTATCATGATTGTCGGATTCAATGCAGACATGAATCATGATAGTTGGTTTTGCTTTTATACATTTATGTTTCCATGTAATATTCTTCCTGCTTCTCCTTCGACCAACTCATGACCTTTGTATGATTATCCAGTTTGATGGCCACTTCTGCTAGAACCTTAGTATCTGGCTCGATTATTCTATTATGGAGATTCTTGCTTCAAAGTTTATCAATTTTATTATCGACAACCTAGCCTACGTCATTATTTTGTACATCCTTACTCGTTATGAGGATGGATAGACATACTAATATCTACTTGGTCCAACATTTTCTCCCACTTTGACCAAGGACTTTTCTTCTCTCCTTTCCTTTTTCTACTTGTATTTGAAGGAGAAACTTCTGCGAGCTTGTTCTTCGAATTGGTCATAATGGGGCCTCTTTAGGTCTCACCATCGTTTGTGGAATTCCCCTACTTCAGATTGGATTTCTTGGCTATATTGTGTAAAATCCGCCTTTATAGTGCGATATTGACAGACCATTGGAAAATTCAGTTGCATCCAACTTTCTCTAGTCGAGATGACCATGAATCCTCACCCTTTGAGGACAACAATATGTTTCTGGAGTTTTTTCGCTAACTATTTCCATTTTCCTTGAGGATTCGTGAGCATGACCATATTAGATATTTGTACACTCACCGGCCTCTCGCCCTTGGGTGACTTTGTAGAGTCGAGTTTTCAATCACCTTCTTCTTTTAATAATCAATGGGCCAATGTTGCTTATAGTTTTCTTTTGGGAGAGATGGGGCAAGGTCCCGTTATGCATCAGGAGCATTGTTCTTTCTTGTTAATGTGGTTATGTTATTTTGTATACTGTATTCTAGTCGGACAGATGACTAAGGAATACAATGAATAGGCTGAGTCACTAGCTGCTTGCTAGCATCTGGCTCTTGCTCCTTTTGTTTTATCTCACCTTTACCATACTCTTTATCGTCTCGTGACTAAGAACCTTCATAACTGTGGAGAGCCTTTGTGGCTCCTTTAATTACGACTTTGTGAGTACTTCACTTAGCTTTTTTATTTCTAAACCACCTTCTAGTGCTTTTTGATTTCTAAACCACCTTCTAGTCCCCAACTTATGGTACTTGCTAATTGACACAATATCGACTAAGAGAACAATATTTCAAGGATTTTGTTTGTTTATTTTTATTGACATGATTAATTTTATGGATGAATCTTTCTTTCCTTCACTAAAATGATTAATGGTCCAGATTGTTTTAGCCGTTTTTGATGTGTCCTTTTAATTATGAAACCTTGTAATTGATTCGTCAGCTATGGGTTAGATTCCTGATCTCATAGGATATTTCTTATGGTAGGTATTTCAATCAACAATCTCAACCCGAAGATCCCTAAGATAGCCATTGAGTTTAATCCAACCACTTTATGTGCACGACAGTTTGGTTTGGCTTAAGGAATTTCTCTCTTCCCTTGCTGTACTTCAATGAACACTCACCCACTCTCAAGGATACTCAATTGCTGAGAAGAGCTTTGCTTCATTTCGAAAGGATTTGAAGAAACGACTAGTAGTTTTTCTTCCCAAATTCCTTAGTGCTTCATTCATGTGGGATCCTTGAAATCCAAGCTTGGTGGGAACCGTACTTGGACATTTAGTACTCTTTTCTCAAGATTGCTGACCCAGAGAATCTTTTCCCCGACTACGACACAAATTCCTCCGGACATAGAGATGATCACCTCCACAAGTTGTGGAGCTACCAACATCCTTATAAACCATGTGACCAAGGCCAGGTCTACTTCTTGTATCATTGCAATAGCCCGAGCATATGTAGGAGGACGTTCTTCTCCTAGTAATCTTGCTATTGAGTATCAACATTCTCATAGGTAGCTTTAAAATAGCCGCCCAACTGATGATTGAGCTGAAAATGCTTTGCAAGGAAGTGTTGACAAGAAAAAAGAAGAAATGGCCCACGATTAGAGATCCTTCTAAAGAAGGATCGATGGAATTTAACTGTCCTTCTCCTGGAGTCACGATTCAAGAACCAACCAAATCTTCTGTACTTGACAAGTTACGTGAGTTAGCCTTCCTTCCGAAAGTCTACCTAGCCCTTCTTTCCCAAAGGGTAAGTCTAAACTCTGTGTGTACTCTTCATTCTTTTTCCAAACCCATCTTTTATGGTAAAAATCTTTTCTTATTCTCCTCAAGAGCCAAAGGGAGAAGAGATATTGCCTTTCGTTTGAAATGTCAATGGGTCAGTTTGAGTTCTCTTCCTTGTACTCCACCAAATTCCTCCATCGACGAGGTTCCAGTGACTACTCAGGGTAAAAATGCCTTGATCCTTGGAGGAAACGTTTCCATTACAACAACATTAACATCCTCTTCACCTGATCAAGGAGGGAAAATGGAGACCAATGATTCTTACCAGACCACATTGTTAAACATAAGCGCAAACCCAACCCAGGCTCGTGATGAGCAAAAATTGTGAAGCCCGAGCCCAACTCAAAACATTTGTACAAGGCCTAGCCTGAGTATATGAGAGAGAGAGAGAGAGAGAGAGAGAGAGAGAGAGAGAGAATATGCCTAACCAAAGCTTTTTCATGGTCATTTTTAGGAAATTGAGCAACGAAAATGAGGAAAAGGGTTGGATGTCTCGCACTTATGTCCTTGTCTGCAGTGGTCATGTCAATAGGATGATCCCATCAAGCCTGCCTTTTTAGGGTTTTTTTTTTTTCCTCCAAGGAGAGGAGGAGAGGATTTGTGTGGTTGGGGACGATCTTATGAAGCCTGTTTTTTAGGGTTTCATTTTTCCAAAGGAAGAAGAAAAGGAGGAGATGATTTGTGTGGGTTGAAGGTGAGAGAGAAAAAGGGGCGATACTTGAGGGAGATGGCAAATTATTAAAAAATAATAAAAAAACCAGGCGGGGGTAGGCTTGCAGGCTATGGGCTTTCTATGTCTAGGATGAGTTAAATTTTGAAACGAGTTAGATTTTTAAGCGCAAGCCTAGCCCTTGGGTCTGATAGTCCATCCCAAGCCCAGCCTGAGGTGGGCCAAGCTTGAGAGCCCGATCATCCAACCCGGCCCATTGACAGCCCTAGAAGTCCCTTCTAAAATTGGGACTAAGATTGCCTGAGAAACCTTTCCTTGTAGTTCCTTTGCTTAGAAGCTAGGTAAGGCCCACCATAATGTATGTGAGAAATTCATCCCATCGATCCATTTTCCTAGATCATGTTACACATGAGCTTAAAAGTGAGGCAGAACCAAAACTCAAGTAGGGGCACTAGACAGAAAAAAAGTAGTGTTTTCCTATATCATGTAACACATGAGCCTAAAAGAAGACAAATCCAAAACTCAAGTAGAGCATTAGATAGGAAAAATTAGGTAAAGAAATTCTTACCATTGAAACCTCCGTGATGTTTTCATGCTATTCAAACCATTCATAAAGTCATTCTCAATGGGATAAGAGAAAATACAAAAGTATTAATCTGATCTAAAACTTCCATGATCTTACTAATGTTTGGACGTTCAATCCTCACTGTTTCCTATCGCATGGCTTGAGTTTTAAATATGCCTTAAGCTTTTATTTTTTATTTGGCTTATTATCTAACATCATCTTTCAAAACATATGAAAACATATGAACAGGAAGGATTTCTCACAAACATTACGGTGAGCCCCGCTAACTTCTTGAGCACACGCGCTTTCAGAGAGAAGTATTTACAGCAATCTGCATCCCTAAAGTTGTCCCAATTTAGCCAATTCAAGAAAACGATTAACGAAGACTCAAGTCAAAGTCCACCGACAGGTGAACGAAGCTTGTTGGCAGCTTCTGGATCTTTTCTTTTTCTTCTAAAGAAACACTGTATCATTTTAAGAAATGTCCAACTCAATAAAATTGCATACCATCAATCACTTTCTTACGGCATAAAAATACGTGTTTTATTTATTTATTAATTAATTTTTTTAATAACAAGATTACCCTTTGATTTGATCAACTTTTGTGGGGAATCTGACCTTTAGCACGGGCTAATCTCAGCCGCCCATCTAGTTGATGGAGAGCCTTTAACCCTTTTTGTTAAGCGCTTTTCTAAAGCAGAATTTGTTGGAGGCGGATTAGCTACTGAAAGGATGAGTAGAGAGACTCCTGCTGAAGTGACGTCACCAAGTTTTGTGGGTCCCACTATTTTGTATGTTTTGTATCCACACCGTCCATCCATTTGGAGAAACCATTTTAGTGTATGAGACAAACAATGAGTCGGATCCAAATCTCAAGTGGAGCCCACCACAGAAAACATTGGAGAGAGTGACGTCCACCGTTAAAAAGTTTCTAAGGGTCACAAAAGTTTTAGATTAAGCTGATATTTGTGTTTTACCTTCTTTAATGTCTGTGTTAACCTATGGACAGGTTGAATCTCAAACAAACATTACGGTGTACCTTAGGAAGGTTTCAACGGTGGGCATCATTCTCTCCACTATTTTCTCTGGTGTGGTCCACTACATATTTGGATCTGCCTCATTCTTTTTAATAATGCCCTAAAATGATATCTCCAGATGGATGGGCGGTGGGATATAACACTTACATCATAATGGGACGTACATAACTTTGTGACGTCACTTAAGCAGCAAGTCTCGCTACTCAACCTGTCAGTAGGTGATCCACGCCCCATTTTCTTCTATTGAATTCCATACTTTCTAGGAAGGTCTGGAACGTTTTAGCTCTCACTTTCCGACGAAACCTTTTGACTTTTCTGAGAGTTTGCCATCTTTATCTACCTTGGCGTCTCATCCACGGTGCTTGTTGCGTGTCTCACAATGCGGGCCGTCAAAATGACTAGTAACGTCAGATGGAACGGATTCCACAATCAAATGGCCAATTAGATGATATGATCAGTGGTCCCCCACTCAATGAACAAAATTATAAAGTAATATTAATTATTTATTAGTGTGAATTTTGGGCCATGATATGGTACAATGTGTTCTGCAATTTGAACAGTCATGAGAAAAACTTCGATACTCTCGCAGAGAATGATGGATGATACACGAGCCCTTACAAATTACTTGGAAATTAAATATGTAGCATAGAAGTAAGTCAAACTTAACCATCCAAATTATAAATCTCAGTTTAGATGTATCATGCGTCTAAAAATAATACTTGCATGATTATAAAAAATAATGTAGGTGGGCCATGTTAATGCGACTCATGGATTTGAGACTACACGGTTAACGTAGATTTAAGTCAAAGTCCATCAGCGTGTGAACTATTTCTAACCACGTTATAAAAAAGCTTGTTGGCAGCTTGTAGACTTTTCCTAATGAAACACTGTATTGTCCTTGGAGAAGTCCACCTCAATGAAAGTTGCATGCCATCATGCCTTTCTCACGGCAAAAACGTTGTTTTTTTTTTTTTTTAATAACAAGAATACATTTTGATTTAAGCAACTTTTATGTGGATACACCATTCTTTAATAAGGGCTAATCTCTGTTGTCCATTCTTCTGTCCATTTAGTTGATGGAGAGCGTGTAACCCTATTTGTTAGGGAAGTGGATTGCATCCTATTCAGGCTGTCTCTAGCCACCAATGGTTGCGGTTGGTGGCTTGAATCCTGTATAGGGCCCACTATGATGTATTTGTTTATTCATACTGTCTATCTCTTTTCTTAGAACATTTCAAGGTATGTGTTGAAAAATTATATAGATCTATCGCTTAAGTAAATTACACGAAAAATGACTTGTATTTAATGCTCTGTGCATTTAATGGAATCCAAACTTCCTATTTAATGTGGTCCACTTGAGCATTGGATCTGTCTCATTGCTACTTTAAAAGAGTATGAGAAAAAAAAATTGAATAATGTAGATAAACAAATATATTACGGTGCTTACCTTTAATGGAACCCAAGCTTTCTATCTGTCTCATTGCATTTAATGCTTTATGCATTTAATGGAACCCAAGCTTCCTATTTCGTTTGGTCCACTTGAGCGGTCATATGAGAAAAGAAATGAATGGCAACAAATATACCATTGTGGTTGCATTCAATGCTTTGTGCATTTAATGGGAGCCAAGCTTCCTACCTATAGCATTGCATTCAATGCTTTGTGTATTTGATGGAACCCCAGCTTCCTATTTCTTGTGTTCTTGAGGATTGGATCTATCTCATTGGTACCTTAAAATGATATGAGAAAAGAAACAAACAGTGTGAATAAACACATATACCGGTGCTTGAGTGTTGGATCTGCCTCATATTTTAAAATGATTCCAGAAAAGGAATGGAGGGTATGGTTAAACAGATACATTACAGCGGGCCCCACACAAATCTGTCCGTTCGTGGGTAGAGACAAGTGGGGCTAGGCGCAATCTGGCGCTTTTCAAAGTAATGCAAAATTTCTTTTATTGAATTTGATAATCCAAGGAGTGTCTGGACCGTTTTAGTTCCATTCAACTAAACCTTTTGACTTTCGTGTTAGTTTGCCAATATTTTCTAACTTGTGGCGTCTCCTCCACGGGCGCTCTCGTGTCCCTCATTTCAGAATGTTCTAATGGCTAGGAACAATGGATGGACCGGATTTCTTTAAAAAATCACAGTGAATGATCCTAACTATCAAACTGTTAGCTATCAAATGGACAATTGGATAAGGTGGCCAGTGGTCCCCGCTCAAAATCACATGGTTAAGATGGCCATGCTCAGTTACAATGTGTTATCCAATTTGGACACCAGAAAAACTTAGGATACTCTGGCAGAATATGATGGATGATACAGAAGAACTTAGAAATTACTTAGAAATTGAATATATAACATAAAAGTAAAATTAACCGGTCCAAATTATAGTATAATGTATAAAAAATGACGCTAAGATGGTGAAAATTCATTGGACAGTCAGAGATGAGAAATATCCAATGATCCTATTTCAACAAACATGTGTCCACGAATCAAAAATAATGATGGTTAATAATTTAACTTTTAGAGTGTGGCATAACAACAGTGGGTTCTACTATTTACTGATTTAATTTGAGTTGCCGTGTGCCACATGCAATGCCTGCATATCAAATGTCATACCATGCTAGAGTATTAAATAATTTCCCAATTATCATATGGTCATGCTTTTAAAACATGAAAATAATAATAATAATAAATTGCAAGCATTCTCAAATAACCAAGGTTACTTTTTGGTTAGGCATGGCATATCATGTCTTCCAAATTGTGGGCCCTGTAATGCAAGGGAATGACACGATAATCATTTGAGCAGGTGATCCTAAATGCATGATGGTGGGTCACATATTTTGGATGGCTTGGATTGAGGGATATGTTGGTCACTTTTTCGGTGGGAGTGAACATGTGCCCAATAAAAGTGCTCACAAAAGCTGGCATGAATGTGAGCCACGAAGTGCACAATATGATCTGCTTCGTGAATGTGACTCATCCAAAAGTTAGGCTGGCCCACTCATCATGAGAGCAATGCACGTGCGTGTCAAATGTCGATTACTATTTCTCTAAATTATCCATTTGTTGGTACAATCGTGGTCCGCTTGATAAATGGATGAGTGACATCTTTGGCTAACAAATATTCACATGGGGACATGTTGGGAGGAGGTGCAGAAGCAACACTAAATTAGAATCAAACAATAAGATATTAAATAAATCAAGTATACGGAGAACACAATGTTTTATGTAGAAAAATCTCCACTTGAAAAATCATAGCATAAAGTGATAATAAATCCACTAAGATAATCAATGTTACGAGAAATGGAAGAGCTTATCAATTCGAGAATATATCCCGAAAACTCCAAAAACTCTAGCTTTGATTTTCATTTGCTCACCAAAAGTCTCAAGCACATTGTCAATACTTCAATCCCTGATTACAAACCCTTAAAAATGATTTAAATCAAATTAGGAAACAAAACCTGCGATTTTTCAAAACTACGTAAGTCAGTCGATGGGAGTTTTGATCATATTGAGTGCTATCAATGACCCGTTGGTGGGATTGAAGCTATCTTCGATCAGATCGATTTGGACCCACAAACTGTCTAGCGAGCAAAGGTAAAAAGAAAAAAGGAATGTTCTCGATGGGATTTAGTATGTTATAGATGACATCGATAGCTACTTGATGGGATCAAGTGGTCTGTCGATTTCATCGACAAACCTAGTTACAAACAAGTTAAAGATATCTGATAACAATCCCAGTCACGTCTTTGATTATCACAAATCACAGCTCTAAGCTTCATCTCTAACTGCCTCCATCACAAATCACGTCTTTGCTTGAGATTTTATGTAGAAAAATTTTCACTTGAAAAACCATAGCATAAAGTGACAATAAATCCACTAAGATAATCAATGTTACGAGAGATGGAAGAGCTTATCAATTCGAGAATATACTCCGAAAATCCTAAAAACTCTAACTTTGATTTTCCTTTGCTCACCAAAAGTCTCAAGCACATTTTCAATACTTCAATCTCTGATTACAAACCCTTAAAAATGATTTAAATCAAATTAGGAAACAAAACCTGCGATTTTTCAAAACTACGTAAGTCAGTCGATGGGAGTTTTGATCATATTGAGTGCTATCAATGACCCGTTGGTGGGATTGAAGCCATCTTCGATCAGATCGATTTGGACCCACAAACTGTCTAGCGAGCAAAGGCAAAAAGAAAAAGAAATTTTCTCGATGGGATTTAGTATGTTATACATGACATCGATAGCTACTTGATGGGATCAAGTGGTCTATCGATTTCATCGACAAACTTAGTTACAAATAAGTTAAAGATATCTGACAACAATTCCCGTCACGTCTTTGATTATCACAAATCACAGCTCTAAGATTCATCTCTAACTGCCTCCATCACAAATCACATCTTTGCTTGAGATTTTATGTAGAAAAATCTCCACTTGAAAAACTATAGCATAAAGTGACAATAAATCCACTAAAATAATCAATGTTACGAGAGTTGGAAGAGCTTATCAATTCGAGAATATACCCTGAAAACCCCAAAAAATCTAGCTTTGATTTTCCTTTGCTCACCAAAAGCCCCAAGCACATTTTCAACACTTCAATTCCTGATTACAAACCCTTAAAAATGATTTAAATCAAACTAGGAAACAAAACCTGTGATTTTTCAAAACTACGTAAGTCAGTCGATGGGAGTTTTGATCATATTGAGTGCTATCAATGACCCGTTGGTAGGATTGAAGCCATCTTCGATCAGATCGATTTGGACCCACAACCTGTCTAGCGAGCAAAGGCAAAAAGAAAAAGGAATTTTCTCGATGGGATTTAGTATGTTATAGATGACATCGATAGCTACTTGATGGGATCAAGTGGTCTGTCGATTTCATCGACAAACCTAGTTACAAACAAGTTAAAGATATCTGACAACAATCCCCGTCACGTCTTTGATTATCACAAATCACAGCTCTAAGATTCATCTCTAACTGCCTCCATCACAAATCACGTCTTTGCTTGAGATTTTATGTAGAAAAATCTCCACTTGAAAAATCATAGCATAAAGTGACAATAAATCCACTAAGATAATCAATGTTACGAGAGATGGAAGAGCTTATCAATTCGAGAATATACTCCGAAAATTCTAAAAACTCTAGCTTTGATTTTCCTTTGCTCACCAAAAGTCTCAAGCACATTTTCAATACTTCAATCCCTGATTACAAACCCTTAAAAATGATTTAAATCAAATTAAAAAACAAAACCTGCGATTTTTCAAAACTACGTAAGTCAGTCGATGGGAGTTTTGATCATATTGAGTGCTATCAATGATCCGTTGGTGGGATTGAAGCCATCTTCGATTAGATCGATTTGGACCCACAAACTGTCTAGCGAGCAAAGGCAAAAAGAAAAAGAAATTTTCTCGATAGGATTTAGTATGTTATAGATGACATCGATAGCTACTTGATAGGATCAAGTGGTCTGTCGATTTCATCGACAAACCTAGTTACAAACAAGTTAAAGATATCTGACAACAATCCCCGTCACGTCTTTGATTATCACAAATCACAGCTCTAAGCTTCATCTCTAACTGCCTCCATCACAAATCACGTCTTTTCTTGAGATTTTATGTAGAAAAATCTCCACTTGAAAAACCATAGCATAAAGTGACAATAAATCCACTAAGATAATCAATGTTACGAGAGTTGGAAGAGCTTATCAATCCGAGAATATATCCTGAAAACCCCAAAAAATCTAGCTTTGATTTTCCTTTACTCACCAAAAGTCTCAAGCACATTTTCAATACTTCAATCCCTGATTACAAACCCTTAAAAATGATTTAAATCAAATTAGAAACAAAAACCTGTGATTTTTCAAAACTACGTAAGTCAGTCGATGGGAGTTTTGATCATATTGAGTGTTATCAATGACCCGTTGGTGGGATTGAAGCCATCTTCGATTAGATCGATTTGGACCCACAAACTGTCTAGCAAGCAAAGGCAAAAAGAAAAAGAAATTTTCTCGATGGAATTTAGTATGTTATAGATGACATCGATAGCTACTTGATGGGATCAAGTGGTCTGTCGATTTCATCGACAAACCTAGTTACAAACAAGTTAAAGATATCTGACAACAATCCCCTTCACGTCTTTGATTATCACAAATCACAGCTTTAAGCTTCATATCTAACTGCCTCCATCATAACTTCACTATCATCGTCGCTTCTCGTGTACACTCTTTCGTCAAGCCATCACCAAGCTTAGAGAAGTTGCACAGAACTTAATCTTCTCTGTAAGAATTACCTTCATAACTATGTCTACTAGATTTATCCTTATGTGGATCTTCTCAACAATTACTCCGTCTTTTTCAAACACACATTAATATGTTTAGTACGAGAATAATAAACCGAGTTCTTCATCAAATTAATTGTGCTTTCACTATCACAATTTACTAGCACAGTTTCTTGCTGAAGCATAAAATGATTTATCACATATACTTTGCTTTTATTATGGAAAGAGCCATCACGAATCGAAGCTTTGACATCCAATTGATCACTCTACTCACTAGCACAAACCAATAGCCGAAAGTCGGTCTACTGTTATCTACATTACTTATGTAATCAATATTCAAATAGTCCACTAACTTTTCCTTAAACCTTTCAAATGCCAAGACGTAATTTATTGTACCTTAAATATATTGAAGTAATTATTTCGCTACCTTCCAGTGTTACTTGCCAGGGTTGGCTATGTATATACTCACAACACTCAATGCATGTAAAATATCAAGTTTCGTAGAAACCATAACACACATTAAACTATCAATAATGCTCAAATAGTACACACGAGACATCACTTATTTTTATTCATATATATTATGATATTGTTCAAAAAAAGTCTAAAGTGAGAAACATGAGGTATGCTAACCGATTTCGCCTTGTTCATACCAAACTTAACCAATAACTTCTTAAGGTATTCTTTCTGTGATAACTGTAGCCTACTCCTCTATATGTGTATGTAAATTTTATGTTGAGAATCTTTTTTGCAGCTTATAAATCTTTCATTTCAAATTTTCGTAACAAATAAATCTTCAACGTATCGATCTCAGACATGTTATGGCTGACAATAAGCATGTCATCTATGTATAATACTAATACGATGAACTGTCAATTATTTAGTATCTTATAATAGACACAATAATCATATTCACTTATGGTAAATTATTGACTCATAATGAAAGAATCAAACCTTTTAAACCACTAATTAAGTGATTATTTTAGGCTTTATAGCGATATTTTAGGTTTTATAGCGACCTCATTAACTACAAATTTTATGCTCTTCTCATTTCATTTTGAACTCTTGTAGTTGTTTCATATAAATCTACTCCTCCAACTTCCTTTGAAGGAAAGCAGTTTTCACATCTATATATTCCAATTTTAGGTTGTATTGATGTTAATACAAATTTAATAAATACCCACTTAACTATATATAAGAAAATCTCGGTGAAGTCGACACTTTGCTTCTGTACATATCCTTTTGCAACCAATCTTACCTTGTATTTATCATGTTTCTTCTTATAAATTCACTTACAACCAATGACTTTAAGCCCCACTGGAAGCCCCACTTCTCAGTATCAAAACTGTCTAATGCTTCTTAGGAGGTAGACAAATCTCCATCATTCGTAATGAGGAAAAATACAGTATTCGAGTCATCCTTGTATCAGACTAATAATCTGCAATGTCTTGGCAAATTTCTTCTAAGATGTGGCTGCTTCACCTACTATTATACCTTTGTTTGTGGTTCAGGTTCTGCTTGTGTATCTTATTTTTCAATCTTGACATCAATGACCGTTGATTTCTCCGGTTTCATGTATTCGTCCTTGTAGAATAAGGAGTCTTCATTAAACCTGACATCTCGACTAATTATGATCTTTCATATGACTCAGTCATACAACTTGTACCATTTCACAGTATCACCATAATCCACAAAAATATACTTCTTAACTTTTTGGTCTAGCTTATCTTTCTTAATTGACGGTATATGAGAGTAAGCGTCACAATCAAATATACATAACTAGGAGTAATTTACCTCATAATCATCCCACACTTCTTCAGAAATCTTGTAGTCTATCATCGTAGACGGGAACCGATTCACCAAGTTATAAGCTATATTAATAGCTTCCATCCATAACTCTTTGACTAATTCAACATTACTCAACATGCTTTATACTCTCTCTAAGAGAGTCCGATTTATCCATTTTTTACTCTATTATGCTTAGGGGTGTGCCTCAATGTATCGTATTTCACAATTCTACCATATTTACAAAATTGATTGAATTCCTTTAAAGTGAATTCACTTCCATTATCAGTCCTTAATACCCTCAGTTTCTACCATGTCTACCTTTTAAACATTGCCTTTTACACTTTAAATGTGGCAAAAACATCATATTTATTTTTTAGGAAATAAACTAACACTTTCTTAAAGTAATCATCGATGAATGAGGTGAAATACGATGACTCACAAGGAGAAACAATAGGCGTTCAATACTTTTAAAAATAGTAATTAAATAACGATAAGAAAGTACATTCATACCGTGGTAGCTCATGTGGTCTAAGCTCATATGCCACAATCGTTCTGATATAGATTTTGTTACAAATGATGCAACTCTACTCATTTTAATGTTTCTAATCAGCTTGTATAGATTATTGCTTCACTGCACTTTCATAACAAAAAGTTACAATTTATAACTTTAAGGACCTTGTTATAACCAATGAACTTACAATCAAGTACCTCAAGATAAAGATATTAAATTCTTCCTGAGATCTGAAATGCATCGAATATCTGTCAAAATATGTTACACCCTATTGAACATTCTAACATGCATTGAAGTGATTCCAACTTTATAGGCAATGTTATTGCATATAAAAACTTGTTCACTATTATATTCACTGTATGTGATGAACTAATTCTTATGAGAAGTCATATGGTATGAGGCCATCGAATTTAAAATTCAATTGTTATTAGGGCCTGTTCAGGAGCGTGGGTTTGAAACCCGCTGGATTCAGAACCCCATGGATTGGAAACCCCCTGGATTTGAAATCCTCCCAGTGTGTTTGGCACCCTAGAGTGTGAATAAACTTTAATCAAAAAGTACCTATGTATGGTATATTTACAGGGATTTTAATTTAATTACTAAATCAACTTTAATATTTCTAATTAGTGAAATATGTAATTTTTAACATAATGGTTGTGATAAGCCCGCTGAAATATTTGCTTTGCCTGAAAATGATGAAATTTCAAGTCTTGGATGGGCCACAAGCACAAGATCATGTCTGAGTGACTAACCAACGATTTTTAATTGTTGATTTACATGGACAATGTTTGGATGGTGCTGGACAATGTTTGGACGGTGCTGATTTACACAAACAATGTTTGGATGGAGCTGGACAATGTTTGGACGGTGTTGATCATCATTAGTGGGTCATGTGCCCAATAGAATGATAGTGCATAGTGACACAGATGTTACACCTACAACTATTGAAATGATTTTAGGTGTAATCCAAGCTGTCACCATGGATTGCAAACCCCCTCAAAGAGGGGATTTGAAACCCCTTGGATTAAAAACCCCCGGTTATTTTATGCTGTCCAGGGGATTTGAAACCCCCTCAAATCTCCTCTAATCCCCTCTAATCCGCAGTCCCAAATGACCCCTTAAGGTAATCAGATTTAGATTTGGTCAAGACATCCCACAATCCACCTCCTTATATGATTGCATTATGTTAACCTCTTTTTGTACATTCTCTAATTTTTTTCCTTTTGAGCCTATGGTTCCTACTCTCCTTCATGTGTCATGTCTTCCCTCAATTCTAGCACATCATCTTGTCATTCCCTTTCGATTTAGATCGCGATTGAGAATTGTCATCCTTTCTTTTAATATTCCTTCCTTTAGCAACCAATGCATCCGTTCAGGTACCTCTATTACTGTCTTTCTTTCTTAACAAGTTCTCATAATGGGGTGAGATGACAATCTCCACGTCGATAGTATCCCTACCATGGATCAGCGCGTCTACCAAATCTCGAAAGATGGTAGAAGTGAATTCAAGAGAATTAAGGCTTTATCTTCCTCTTCGATCTTAATTACCACCGCATTCGTCATTTTATATAACAACTTGCTGAAATGCTAATATGTTCATTAATGTTAAACCCCTCTATTATATTAATATTATATAATTATTTCTTAAGATATAGATGGCTACCTGGGAATTTCTTCATGTACAAATCATCTAGTTTCATCCATACCGTTGCGGTGGTTTTTTTTATCCAAGACATTATATAGGACATTATCTGGTAGACACAATTGTATCGAAGTTGAGCCCTCTTGTTTAGTCCATCTCACTCTTCATTAGTCATAGATGGAAGAAGGTCGCCTTGCTAAGGAGGATGTGTTGCAATTATTGCTGAACTACGATGCCTCTCATCTTACCTTCTATAGTTTAAAGTTATTTCTCTTAGTGAACTTCTCTGTTTCATACATAACATTAGATCACTTAGAAGACATGCTTTCAGATAAAAAATAAAATAAAATTCAACATTACTACTGATACCACTTGTTGGGAGACGTGTGAAAGCAACCCTGAATTAGAATCAAACAATAAAAAATCAAATAAACCAAGTAGATAAAGAACACAATATTTTATGTCGAAAAACCATCATGAGAAAAATAATGACACAAAACAACAATAAATCAACTATGATAATAAATGTTATAAGAGATGGAAGAGTCTAAGTATGTTTTTAATATCCTAATCTCTTTAGGAGAATATGTTGACAATTGACATAATTCTAAAATATCTCTAAGTTGGTGTACTACCTTGTATAGACTGATTTGATTCTGTAAATATTTGATTAGAGATATACTATCCTAGCTTAGAGATACTCAGTCCTAAACTTAGGATCTAAACTTTGTATAACAGTTATTTATGCTCGTCATCTTGTAGAGGAAATATATGATTTTGATACTTTTTTAACTTGGTATCAAAGCCTCTCGTATTATCCAAACCACCACCATCGAAGAATCCATATGGATCACGACAAACCCGAATCCTCTACTCCTGAACATCTACCCCAGTTATCTATATCTAATCCGAAAACTCTGGCTTCCATGCCGATTTTTTCCTCACTGAAGGTAACTATGACATATGGCCCCAAATATTGGAGATGTAGATCGCAAGACGTGAGAAGCTCGAATATATTATGGGCAAAACTGACCCCCCAAAGGAAATCGTCGCCACTTATGCAAAGTGGTATGCTGAAAATCAATAGGTTAAAGGCCGGTTACTGACTTTTATGTCACCGGAGATAATGAAGTGTTACCTACGACTGCGCACCGCAAAGGAAATCTGGAGTACTCTTGCCAAAGCGTTCTATGATGGATTGGAGGAGATACAACTCTTTACACTAAATTAGCGCGTCTTCTCTACCGAACACGTTGGCCGCATCTTATCAACCTATTACGATGAGCTCATTGAAAATTTTCAAGAATTAGATTATTGTAATAAAATTATCATGAAGGATCCCGATGATATTATTACTTATAAGAAATCGGTTGAACGCTTGCATGTGTACATTTTCCTTAGTGGACTTGATGCAGAGTTCGAACAGATTCGGGGTGAAGTTCTTCAGAAAGACCCCCCAATGGATCTTGAAGACACCTATGCCTATGTATGTCGGGATGTTGTACGCTAAGCTACCTTTAATGTTGAACCTAACAACCTTGAGTCTTCCGCTCTGATGGTTTGCCGAGCCAAGCCTCAGCCTTATTAACCTACTTCAAAATCCGAATCTGACCGAACATGATCTCAGAAGGCCAACTACGAAATAGGTGCTGCCAAACCCGAACGCCTGTGTACTCACTACGGTGAAACGGGCCACACAAAATCATGGTGTTATGACCCGATTGGCTATCCAGATTGGTGGAATCCAGCGAAGGCACCACGCAAATGCAATTCAAAACCTAATCACCAGGCCTCTGTTGCCGTGGTCAAACCTTCCAGTGACACTCCTGCAAAAGCTTCCTCTTTGATTGCTACTTTAGGTAATACCGGTAAGGTTCTACATATTTCTTCACTTAGTAGTAGTAGTACATGGATAATTGATTCTAAAGCTATAGATCCCATGACCTTTGACAATCACCATATTCAGTCTATGAAACTATCCACAGAACATATACAACCAATGACACTCCCTCACCTGTGATTGAAGAATGTTCAATTACTTTTCCAAACATTTTAAATTTCGATTCTGTTTTAATTGTACCTTCTCTCAACCATAACTTATTGTCCGTTGCTCAAATAACCTGTGCTTTGCATTGTGTTGTGATTTTCTAGACTAGCCTTTGTGTTTTTAAGGACATCCGGACTCGGAAGACAATTGGTTGTGGTATTAAAAGGGGGAAGCTATACTACCTGGATTTAAAGCCTGCTAGCTCAAATCAGTTGGCTCAAGTTTTCTTAGCAGATAAGTCTGACAAAACCTCCAAAATTTGGTTATGGCATAGGCGCTTAGGTAATGCATCTTTTAGATATTTGAAAAAATTGTTTCCAAAGTTGTTTTCCCAGTTAACTACTTCAGATTTCAAATGTAACATTTATGAACTAGCAAAAAGTCACTGTATGTTTTTTCCATTAAGTATGAATAAAAGTCTCATACCTTTTATGTTGATTCACTCCGATGTATGGGGCCAGCCATTACCCCTTCTTTGAATGGTTTTTGTTGGTTTGTTTCCTTTATTGATGATCACACTCGTATGACATGAGTTTGCTTGATGAAGTCAAAGAATGAAGTTAGTTCCTTGTTTCAGAAATTTCATAAGATGATCGCCACTCAGTACAAATCTTACATACAAGTTCTCCGCACTGATAATGGTGGAGAATTTGTTAATCAAGACCTGAAGTAGTATCTGCAGTTACATGGCATTTCTCATCAGACGACTTGTCTTTATTCTCCTCAACAAAATGGAGTTGCAGAATGTAAGAATCGCCACTCGCTGGAAGTTGTTCATACCTCTTTGTTTGGGGCCCACATGCCCACCAGTTACTAAGGTGAAGCCCTCAGTGTTGCGACCTACCTCATTAACCGTGTACCCTCCAGTTCCTTACAATTTCAAATTCCTTTTAACACCCTTCATTCTGCTATACGTGCTCCTACTGTCCCGAATTTATTACCTAGAATTTTTGGATATGTAGCCTTTGTGTATCTCCCTAACCCTTGAGAGATAAGTTGGAACCTTGAGCTCTCCGATGTGTCTTTGTTGGCTATACTTCACTTCAGAAAGGCTACCGATGCTATCACCCCCCTTCTCAAAAGATGTATGTTACTCTTGACGTCGTATTCCATGAAAATGATATGTACTATTCTGTTCCCAAGTCTCCACTTCAGGGGGAGAATAGACATGAATTGCAGACTCTGAATCCTTTTTTGGACAACTTGGACATTACAAGTGGTGAAATTTTGGATAATAATGGTGAATGTCTAGAGAAGGCAACTGAACAGAATGCACAACCCTTAGAAGATGGAAATCGTCAGAATCAGATGGAAGTGGCTTCACCAATATCTCGATCATACGTCTCTCAGTCACCACAAGCATCAGTTTCCCCCATTCACGAGGTACCATCTACCCAATTGCTCTCTGAAGCTGATTCCTTTCCCGAACCCTAGGTAAATTCTGAACCTCTTCTAAAAGTACTACCTAATCAAGCCATCGGAGGTATACCTAGAGTAAACTATGAACCTGTTCTTAATTCCAACCCTAAGTATCCCATGAGCAACCATGTATCTTATCATATACTGTCAAAGGAAAGGGAGTCATTTGTGAATCAATTATCTACTGTATCTATTCCTACTAATGTGCAAGAAGCCTTGAGAGATCCTAGGTGGAAGGAAGCAATGAATGAAGAAATGAAGTCCCTTTAAAAGAACTCAACTTAGGAAGTTGTTGAGTTTCCTGAAGGGAAGAAACCTGTTAGATGTAGGTGGGTCTTCACAGTTAAATACAAGGCAGATGGAACAATTGAACAATTGGAACAATTGAACAATTCAAAGCCCGAATAGTCGTCAAGGGGTACACTCAAACTTATGGAATCGACTATATTGAGACATTCGCCACAGTAACAAAAATTAATACTACTCATATTTTGATATCCCTGACGGTGAATCTTGACTGGCCATTGTACCAGTTTGATGTGAAGAAAGTATTTTTGCATGGAGACCTTCAAAAAGGAGTATACATGGAGCTACCCCCCGGATGTAATATGCAATCAGAAGATGACAAACATGTTTGTATATTGAAAAAAGCCCTGTATGGTCTAAAGCAATCTCCTAGGGCATGGTTTGGAAGGTTCACGAAGTCTATGAAGATTTTTGGATACAAGCAGAGTAACTCAGATCATATCCTCTTCTTGAAGCATAGTAAAGGAAAGATTACTTGTCTCGTTATGTATGTTAATGATATGATAGTAATAGGAAATGATCCAGAAGAAAAGAATGCATTGTAGAATTACCTTGTCCAAGAATTTGAAATGAAAGATCTTGATCTATTGAAATATTTCCTTGGAATTGAAGTATCAAGGTCAAAGGAAGATATTTTTCTATCTCAACGAAAATATGCCTTACATCTATTAAGTGAAACTGGTATGACAGCGTGTAGTCTACTTAGCATTCCTATGAAAGAAAATTTGAAACTAGGCACATATCCGCATCAAGTTCCTACGAACAAGGAGCGATATCAGAGACTAGTTGGGATATTAATGTATCTTGCACATACTTGGCTTGACCTGGCGTATGCGTTAAGTGCTGTCAGCCAATTCATGCACTCCCCAAACGAAGAAAATATGGATGCACTTACACGTATTTTACGCTACTTGAAGTCATCTCCAGGAAAAGGGATTATGTTTACAAAATGAGATAACCTGGATGTCAAAAGATATACCGATGCAGATTGGGCTGGACCAATCAAAGATAGGCGATCTACATCAGGATATTTCACTTTTGTATGTAGAAATCTAGTTACTTGCAGAAGCAAGAAACAGGCTGTAGTTAATCTATCCAGTGCTAAATCTGAGTTCAGGGGAATGGCTAAGGCAATATATAAATTATTGTGGATCAGGAATTTATTGAAAGATCTGTGTATTAAGCACACTAGTCCTATGACACTACATTGTAATAACAAGGCAGCTTGTGATATTGCCCACAACCCAATTCAACATGATCGAACTAAACATGTTGAAGTTGACAGGCATTTCCTCAAGGAGAAACTAGAAGCAAAGATTATTAAAATGCCTCATGTTCTATCTCAAGACCAACTCGCTGACCTACTCACCAAGGCCGCGTCAAGTCGAGCATTTAATGACGGTCTCAACAAGTTGGAATGAGCGACATCTATGTACCAACTTGAAGGGGAGTGTTGACAATTGACATGATTTTAAAATATCTCCAAGTTGATGTACTACCTTGTATAAACTGATTTGATTTTGTAAATATTTTAGAGATATTCTGTAAATATTTGATTAGAGATATACTTTCCTAGGTTAGAGATACTCAGTCCTAAACTTAGGATCTAAATTTTGTATAGCGGCTATTTATGCCCGTCATCTTATAGAGGAAATATATGATTGTGATACTTTTTTAACTGAATACACCCTCGAAAATTATAAAAAAAATCTTGACTTTGATCTCCCTTTACTCACCAAAAGCTCTATATGTTTTTAATATCATAATCCCTAATTACAAACCCTTAAAATGATTAAAACCAAATCAAGAAACAAAATCCGCAATTCCACAAAACTACGCAAGTCGGTTAATGGGAGTTTCGATCATATCGAGTGTTATCGATGACCCATCGAGAAGATCAAAGATATCTTCGATCAGATCAATTTGGACAAAAAAGCTATCGAGCGAGTAAATGGCAAAAAAAAAAAAAAAAAATTTCTCGATAGGATGGAGTGGGCTATCGATGGGATTTATAACCGTTAGATGGGATTGAGTAGCCTATCAATTTAATTGACAAAACCAATAACAGATAAATTAAAGACATCGAACAACATGACTACCATGTAAATGTCCAAGATCCTTCAAGTTGCCATGTCGAGCTTGGACATTGGCATATGGAATCCGCACCATTACTACATTGATCGTAGGTAGCAACTAAAAATTTACTCATGTAATTAGTTGACAGTGACTAACTTCTGAGTTTAAAAGGACATTTGAAGGAATTTAGAACATAAGAAAATATATTTAGGTAATTTTGATGTTTCTGTTTCTTTAATTAGGATATTTTTATTATTTAATTTATTTATTTTTAATACAAGTAGCCAACATTAGTTTTCTTTCTTGCCTACAGTTAGAATCTACTTGTCTCTCTGAAGACGAGACTTGCCCGTGCGCCTCACACGCAATGTTCCTGTGGTCACAAGCTATCCAAGGTTCACAAAGCTCAGGTGGGCTGCACCAACAGCGGGGATTGAATGCCTACAATTGAAAATTTTGTTGGGGCCATATAAGTTTTGTATCAGGATGATATTGGTACCTATAGTTTATATGAGTGGTAATAATCCTATGAACGGCTTGGATGGCATATAAACATCACGCTCTAGGATGATTTTAACGGTGGACATTTCCTTTTAACAGTTTCATATGGTGTGGCCCACCTGATATTTGGACTCGATCATAACGTGATCTTACAAAACTAATGGACGGAGTGGCTTTGTCACGGGCATCTCTGTGGGCCCACGTAACTTCCCACCACAGGAACTTCCCATGGTGGGGGCAAAGGCATGTTGTGTACGTGTCTCTTTCTTTCCCTCACTCTAAGGAGCGGATTAGGCGTCCCCCAATGACTCTACACGGTGTAGTCCTGACAGTGGGGCCCAACTTGATGTATGTATCGTATATACATGGGAAACGGATTGGCTACTCCCTGCAACTAGCCCGTGGCTGATGGTTGGTACTCTGTGGGCCCCACCATGATGTCTGTGTTTTATCGATGCCGTTCATCCATTTTTACTGATCAATTTAAGGCTTGGTCCCAAAAATGAGAGGGATATAAATCTCAAGTGGATCACACCACAGGACAAAAATAGTGATTGGATATCCACCTTTAAAATCCTCCTAACGCCCAATGTGTTGTTTATTTGACATCCAATCTATTAATTAAGTCATACATACCTAGATGTAGGGAAAAAAACAAAGATCAGCTTGATCCAAAACCTTTATGGACTTCAAAAAGTTTTTAATGGTTGATGTTCATTCAAAACTGTTTCTTTTAATGTGGTTCACTTGAGATTGATATATATCTAATTTTTGGTCTCATATTCTAAAATGATCCATAAAAATAGATGAACGGAATGGATGAAACAAATACATTATGATGGGACCCACAAAACACCAACCACTAGCTATTTGCAGGTGGCAAGGGGTGTAGCCAATCCGTTTCCCGGGATGCGGATTGGCTGGTATGAGTACGTGTCGTGCGAAGACTACCGCTGGCAATAGTCGAGTTTGTCCGAATGGATCAAAGGAGGTCAAGGTTATTTAGGCCTACAGTGCTGTATTTATTACATGCACACCGTTCATGCATTTGGAGAGAGAGTAAACAAAAATAGTCACATCCAAAGGCCAAGTGGGCAACACCACATATAGCAACGAGGGCAATGAATGCCATCGTAAAAGAGCTCAACATAAAATTTATTTTCCATCCAATCTGTTTACAAGGTCAAACATACCTCGACGAAAAAGTAAAACAAATATCATATTGATCTAATACTTCCGTAATCCCAAAAGGATTTCAATGGTAGACATTCAGCCCTCCACTACCTTTTGCAGTGTGGTCCACTTAATTTTTAGATCTATCTTATTTTTCATCTCAAGCCTTAGGATTAGATTAAAAAAAATGAACGGACCGGTTGGATATAACATATACCTCATGATGGGATCTGCCGAACTTGGTGACGTCAACACATCAGTCAGATCGGTGGTGTGTGGTACCCCAGCCAATTCGCTTCCTTCCCTCCAGCGTGATGAACATGTCTTACCCATTTCACACGGTTGTAAAAGAGAAAGATTTTGATACTCTAGCAGAGTAAGATAGATTATACGCAGGCACCTGGAAGCTGCACCGATATTACATGCGGGGCAAATAAGTTAAATCAAACCGTCAAATAATTTGAATGTATGTGTGGCGATTAAGTCAAATTAAACCGTCAAATAGCTTTGTCGGTTCAACTAAATATATTCCAACCTTTTGAATTTCTGTCTGCCTGTGTATCAACTGTCATACAGTACCAGAGCATCAAATAACTCCTCTATAAATATAAGACTTCTTCTCCTCCAACCACCCAAACCAAACTCACCATGGCTCGAACTCATTCCCAAACCCTCATCTTCATCAACTTCTTCCTCATCTTCGCCATCGCTGCCACTGCAAAACCCGATTTCAAGTTCAGGAAAGAGAAGATCAGCCACCTACAATTCTACTTCCACGACGTCATCGACGGTCCCAACCGCACCGCAGTCCAAGTAGCTGCTGCGCCATCAACAAACACCTCAGTTACAGGGTTCGGCGCAGTGACCATGTTCGACAATCCTCTAACGAAAGGCCCTGATCCAATGTCGAAGATGGTGGGAAGAGCTCAAGGAATGTATGCGGTCGCATCGCAGCGAGAGCTTGGATTGCTAATGAATATGAACTTTGTATTTGCAGAAGGGAAGTATAAGGGGAGTACGCTTAGCGTGCTCGGGAGGAACGCTGTACTCGCAAAGGAGAGAGAGATGCCTGTGGTTGGAGGGAGTGGTTTGTTTCGATTTGCCAGAGGCTACGTTCTGGCCAAAACGTATAGTCTCGACCCTATTAGAGCGATTGTAGAGTATGATGTCTTTGTTATGCATTACTGATTTTGGTTTGTTCTTTTGTTTTATTTATTTATTTTTATTTTATTTTGTGGACAATTTGGGCCTAAATATTTGTTTGATTTAGTAATCAAAAATAGAGTTTAATGGTCCATAGAGTTTAATTTGTGTCCCCACCTTTGGGAAAATAATAAATAAAAATTATATGCAATGGTTGCATGTTAACTTGATATGTCGTGTGTCATGTGTATGTGAGAGTGGGCCACCTTAGGATGAGAATCTTATTGGGTGGGAGGAGGCTGATGGATGATTTTGATATTGTGTACTGTTGGATGAGTGGATGGGTGTGATTCTTGTGTCAGATGATTACCTTTTGGATGGATTGGATATTGTATGCATTTTAAATGTTGGTATGAAAGAATGGCTGGATTGAAAGTTTACGAATACAACCTGTGTATGTGATCGTTTCTCTTCGTGATGTTGAAATCACTTTTTTTGAAAGGTGGTTTGGACGCATGTGATCGTTTCTCTTTGTGATGTTGAAATCACGTTTTTTTGAAAGGTGGTTTGGATGCATGTGATCGTTTCTCTTCGTGATGTTGTAGGCACTGGAATCACTATTTTTTGAAAGGTGGTTTGGACCGTAACTATTGCCTTTCTGGCGGAGTTGCCAAACGTGGCCTGCGAATGTTTTGTGGTCCAATTTAAGGACCGTTCAACTAAGACCTCATGAGTAAACTTATTTATAAAAATGTAGCTGCTTGGCAAGTAAAGATTGGGCTTTTTTGCACAAGAAAATGATGGAGATTTCACCACTTTCTTTTATTTCTTTTAATGCATATAGCCTATACACATCATCTCTTCTCCACATGTAACCTGCATGACATGGGTGTCTTAGTGCGGCATATGCTTTGTGGGGCCACCCTGATGACTATGTGACATTTACTTTGTACATTTATTAAGTCAGTTTAGTTCAGGACATTAGCTAAAAAAGCTTAGTTTAGAACATTAGCCAAAAAAATTAAGTGGATCAAGGATTCAAATGGGCCCACAACAAAGGAAATAGCGAGGATGATTGACCGCAGTTCCTTCTCTTTTCTTTGTTTGTTTTTAATCCCCACCTCTCTCTCTCTCTCTCTCTCTCTCTCTCTCTCTCCCCTTTGTTGGAGAACTGTGGAAGCATGAAAAGATGAATCAGGCAAAGTACTTCAATCAATCACACAATCAAGTTCAAATATGAACAATCCGAATTTTATGTGGAAAAACATTTGTAATAAAAAAAATCATGACACAAAGCGACTGTAATGAAAAAAATTACAAGAGATATAGAATACTTGATTCGAACAAGCCTCAAATTACCCATACAAGCCCTTGAAACCGTTTGAAACGAATTAGATAGCTCACTCCGCATGCATCACACATGCCATCCAAGCTTGCCTTTTGAAGTAACACCTGGGGTCTAACTCAGCCCTGGCCTGTATGGGCCATAACAAACACATTTGAATGAAGCCTGTGACATTTGTATATGGCTAGGCCCAAGTCTGGCTTGAGCCGGAGCCTGACCACCTTTTATGCAAGATCTAAGCTGTGTTATTCATTAGGTGTGACCAATCATGTGGGCCTTTGAGGTAGTGTGGGCCCAACTTGGTTGTTTGTGTTTGGAATTTCCAAAATGCATGGCCATTTTGAGCCCACATAGGCTCCTCTCTTTTGGAATCCCTAGGGTAGTGGCCCATGAAGGATGTTCCTTAGGACTACCCTATGATCCTTCAAGTGGACATGAGCACATTTGGATTCAAAAATCTCTGTGATGATGTTCTTCTCTCTCTCTCTCTCTCTCTCTCTCTCTCTCTCTCTCTCTTGCATATCCTTCAAGTGGTGAATAGCACTTTTAGGCCTACTTAACCACCAGGATCCATTCATTTGTGGGTGGGGCATTTGAGCTCCAACATGTTTAGGACTTTCCCAAAAGCATACAAGAGTGATATTGCTATATTAGGATTATTTCGGCCCAGTCATGATTGGGTCTCACTTGAAAGCTTTTGAGAGTGACCTTGGTATAATTAGATTTGAATGCACTCTTTGTGATTTCCCACAGACTTGGGCCCCAAAGTATCTTTTGGGCTTTCTTGCATTTGAATGTATGTGGGTCACCTTTGTGGGTCGGTGGGAAAACAAGTCCTTAAGCCTTTTCTAAGATTCCATGCATGCTTCTGAGCCATCGTTGTGGGCCCATTGAAAGATTAGAAATCCTCAAGTTGTCGCTTGGACCTGTTTTGCGTTTGCACACGTGACACTCGCTCGTGGGCTTATTAGAAGTTTTGCATGGGGCATGAGTGTGTAATTTGGGCTCCTTGGAAGTTAAGCCCATCCTCATTTGGACCTTAAACATCGAGATCATGTATGAGCAATGTGGGCCCCACTCTTTGGTTTCCCTTGATTGATTTGTAACATTCAAACTTATCTTTGGGATCAAGAGTGTCTAGTAGGCCATGCAAAACAAAATGGCCCATCCCTTGGCCTACTCACACAAAGCAAAGCATGAATTCATATGTGGCCAAGAGGATCGGATGGAAGTGTGTTGGAAACCACTCAGAGATGAATCAAGCAAAGTATATACAATCTCACAACCAAGTCCAAACAAGAACGATCTGAATTTTATGTGGAAAAACCCTTGTGGGAAAAAAATCACGACACGAAGCAACGAGTAATGCATGATGAAAGCAGAAATTATAAGAGATTGAGTCTTATCGATTCAAATAAGCCTCGAATCTCATTTCACAAACCCTAGCTATATACATGAACCCTTAGCTACGAATTAGAAAGCACTAATACACCTCTCCTCATCCTAAATCCCGATTACACCCGATATATATACTATCATAACTGCAATAGGAAACAAATATTGACTATCGCAACTCTGCATGCGCGCTCAATGAGACCTTTGATGGCATCGACAACCCATCAAGGATTTGTTGATGGCATCGAACTTACTTCGACGCCATTAGAGCTTCAACAATTTCAGGATGAGTCTAGACACTTGGTCCAGGGTTGCTAACATTATGTCCTCCGGTATGGTTAAAAAATTGGCCTCCTTGATCAAATATATTCAAGAATTTATGGATTCGATCGAAGCCATCTCAACCCAAATACCAACACTTTAAGAGTTTTTGGGTCTTGCATGAGACTATCAGAGCTTACCATCTCAGTCGAAAAGCTTCAAAGCAAGAACTCGACCATAAACCTCGAAATCAAAGAAGTGCTATTGGGGAGAAACTGTTAGCTGCCTTCAACAAAATGAAAGAATTTGAAGGAAAGCAATCTAATATTTTCTCTCATGAAGCAGCATTGATGGAATAATGATGAGCTGTGAAGAAATAAATAAGATGTGCTCAGCGCAAGAGAACGAAGTAGATCTACTGGCCAAATTTGTTGATCAAAAGACTTCTTCTCTTAGCCAAGTAAGGCAAATGACTGTGAAGACGCAAGCACATCTTACTAAAAAGTTAGAGAGGCGGACAAAAATTGCAGAGCTTTCATCCAATTTTTCTTCTTTTTTATTCTGACTTTTGTAATTTTGTACTTCATAATTAATGAAATCGGTCGCAATGCCTCCATCTTCTTTTTTATCTATATGCTTAACTGCTTTCAATACTTAGAAAATTTTTATTTTTCTCTTTTGTCTATGTGGAATGTGAATAGTTGCTAACATGCATGGAGACGAAAACCATGTTTACTACCCTTAGTAATAACTGTCAAAGAAACCGTTCATCTTATCTACCTAGGAAACATTGCCTTCCATGAATAGGTACTCCAATCAATGTGTCTCCTTGACTTTAAACATGATTGGTGTTCCCTGAGTTCCTATATAAAGCGATTCTTAGTTCTTTCTCCCCCACACAACCAAATTCTCTTATTTTCAAATAATAAAAAAAACTTCATTTGCTTGTTATCAAGGCTGATGTACCCATGTCCCCTATTGATCAGGCTTAAGCTTTATTGAGTGAAATTCTTTCCCTTAAGATCAATTCTTTTTCACACTTCACTCTTCAATTCCAAATTTACCCATTTATTCGTGAATTTCAGACCATTGCAGAGAATGATACATGTTCACAACCCTAAGTGTAGGGTTGCGATGTAGTAATAATCTCAGTGAGACCGAGGTCGAATCCACAAGGACTAATCTAGGGTGTATTTTGAAAGCAACTAAGAGTAGAACTAGAATAAGATATGAATCTAAATCTGGAATTAAAGGGAGTATTTGTGAAGTGTGTAATTAGAAACTTTAGAAATCAAAGGTGGAAACTAGGGTTTCCAAGGATCTACTTGTAGCAATCAGGGTGATTCCTTGATTCAAGTAACACAATCGAAATTGGAGTCTTATCCTATACAATTGAAAGATATAACAATTAGGATCAAATCTGAACTTTCTTTGACATAATTCTCAAAAGAAGAGAATTATGATAATTGACAGGGATTCCATCGCCAAACCATGCCCATGAGACGATGACAAATAACAAGATTTACTAATCTCACAATCTTAAAACAAGAAAAGAAGATACTCAAAGCTATTGCAGATCTATTGTAATTTAAGTCACAATAAATCATTAAAAACTAAAAGTATTCTTTAAATATCAAACTAAAATCAAAGCAATAGAAACATCCCATCATGCCACAAGCTTCACCTCTTAGCCCTATCTAAGAGGTTTATCCAACCATAGACATGATTGGACCAAAGTCTCTTAAGAAAAATATAAAAAGAACTAAGGAAAAAGAAGAAAAACTCTTGGTGATAACTTCTCCACCCTTTTGCTTCACTCCTTAAACCTTTAAAGATGCCTTAAAGCATCCTAAGGAGTCCTATTTATAGTTGTGGAACTCCAACTTTAGCACCTAGTTGAAAAACTTTAAAAATCGCCTCAAATTTATACAGTTTGTTAAAATAGACTTTACTCTATGTAGTTTTTCAAAATAGACTTCACTTTGTACAATTTCACAGAATGACCTAGAGTTTCAGAATATGCTTTTTCAGGACGATTTCAAGATTCTTTTTCTTCACTTCAAATATTTGATTCTTTTTATTCCTCACTTGATTTTCTTTGATCTTTAGCACGAATTGGTCTCCTAAGATTCATCCCTTGCCTTGGTGATTCTTGAGCATCAAATTCATGCTTTTAGAACCCTTTTCAATCTAAACTCTTAAATTCACCTCGCAACACAAACATAAGTAAAATAAAACATTAAACATTATCATGTTCATAAAATTAAGATATAAATGAGGGATAATATACAATATTTGACCCTCAACACAATCCCTAACTAGTATTTTGCTAGTCCCAAGCAAAGTATGCGTGAAATAAATCTCAATGCTTAATGTTCAAAACCTTTTTAGGAAAATAATCTTTTGTACACCCAAGTATAAATGGGTAGAATTAAGATACGAAAGTGGAGTTTTGAAAACTTAGAGCTGAACCACATAAGAAACCAATCAAGTAAATTCTTTGTCCATTAAATCGAACGTATAAGCCCTGTATCCTAGACCGTACCATTTTATAGACTTTCACGGTCTTCTCGGTCGAATTTCGACAACCTTCGACCCTTAACCGGTATTTGCGCACGACCCTGATTCACACGCCGTCAACCCGAGTCGACTCAACCCAAGACCTTTACCATAGGGACCGCGCTGTCGCAGTGGTTCCGATGCCGCAACTCGCGCGTCGAGGCGATACCCTAGTCAGGAGATATGGGCCCGCGTTCAGTTCAAGAAAAAATATCGGGCGTTGCAATCCCTAGAAAATCCATCACATCAATCACTTCACTTGTCAAAGTACACCCATCAAGTCAAGTACCCTATCCCATCCCCCAAGTATACAACATCATCCCCAAAGTCAACCTTTCCATCCGATCTCTTACACACCCCATCACTCCTTTCCCATCATCTTTCTCTCTCTTTCATTCTCTCTCATTTTTTCCTCCTAAGCAACCCACGTCCATGAGAGCTCCATGAGAGAATCTTGTGTGGCCCACTTCGTACCTCCCATCTCCACCATCCAAAGAACATCTTGACCATTGAAATCGTCTCCTTGTTGCTCTAGATCATGTTGGTGGAAGAAGAAAGAAGAAATCAAATGTGGGTGTCTTCTATGGTTAGATCCTTCTTTCTTCCTCTCTCCTCTCTTTATTTCTTTTCATGATATGATGATATGCGTGTATGGCCCACTTGATCGACAATCTGGACTGTCCAGATTTTCTGGATGTCCAGCGAATGGGGCCCGTCTTGTTGCCCATTTTGGGCCAGCTAGGATGGAGATAAATAACAAATATCAGCTTGGTAGATGTGGACCCCACTGTGATTGATGTATTTCATCCTTGCCGTGTGGGGTGGCCACGTCTACGTGGGACCCACCTTGATTAATGTGGGTATGCGGACGTTGGACGTCTTCATTAAAGAGTGGAGAGACATTGAGGTGCACCGTCTGGAAAAGAAAAAGAAGAAGGGAAGGGTTTTAAGGCTTTTGGAAAGGGCCACTCATGCAGGCCCCACCCTGACATATGTTTCTAATCCAAGCCATCCATTCTGTTTACTAGCTCATTTTAGGCGTTGAGCCAAAAAATGGAGCCAATCTGACTTTATGGAAAACGGTGATTTTTACCGTTAAAATATATTATGATGTTTCTGCACCCCAAAATTATGCTGCATTGGGCTTGATGCGTTTATATTGAGCGATAGGGACTAATGGGTGGGGCAAATTTCCTTGACGTGGGCCCCACCTGTACAAAACCATGGAAAAATGAGATTTCAAAAAAAAAAATACATATATATATATATATATATATATATATATATATATATATATATATATATATATATATATATATATATATATACACACACAGCAACGTCATCGCTGCTACTGCTGCAGGCGCTGGCAGCGCCTGCCCTGGCGAGCAGATGGTTTGGGCTGGGCCACGGGTCCCAGCCGTGGACTCCACCATGATGTGTTGGAAAATCAACACCGTACATTTTGATGGGCCCTTTCTGATCAGGGGCCACCCCAAAAATCAGCCATATCCACTACTCAGGTGGCCCACATCATATGGAATAGTGTGGATGAACATCTACCATTGAAACTCTTTTTGGGTTGTAACAGAAGCCTTGGATTGATATGACATTTATTTTTCTTCTGCATCTGGGTCCATGTGGCCCTACCAACTGATTGGATGGTAAATAAACGTTATGGTGGGCCCCACATGGGACTGCACCTTGATGTTTATGGTTGGCCCTCACCGTCCAGATGGGCTTAACCATGAAGTATGTATTTCATCCATGCATGGGTCCCACCTGCAGTGATGTCACCAAGTTCTGTGGGGCCTGCGTGATGATGTGGGCCATCTGATGCCCATCCAGACCGTCCAGGTCATGTGGGACGTGAATCCTACATGAGGTAAGTATTTAATCATACCGTCCATCTGCTGGTAGGCCAGCAGCCCACTCAGTAGCTGTGGTTGCTGGTGACGTTAGAAGTTCTTTGGGCCCACATGATATACGTGTTTCTCCACCATCCATTCATCTCCAGTGTTGTAGGCTAGAGAGCCCAACCATGATGTACGTACTTCTCTTGCCGTCCACATGGCCCACGTGGCATGTGTTGCATCTGACCGTCCATCTATTGGACGAGCAGCAGCAGCAGCTGCAGTGCAACGTCATCAAGTTCCGTAGGTCTGCATGAGGTATGTGTTATATATCCTACACCGTCCGTGTGGGACCCACTCCACACGTGCTGCACGTGTGGAGGTGGGGCCCACTAAATGTATGCATTCCACCCATGTAGTCCACCATCCAGATATGGACGGTGGGACCCATACAATATGTGTGTTTTTTTTTTTACACCGTCCATCCACCTTTCAGCACATATAATAATAATAAAAAAAATATTATTATATATATACGTGGTGGGCCACTCGTATGTGGGACCCACCTCTCTGATGTGTACGATCCACACCATCCACTGCTTTGTGGCACTCACTATGATGTATGGTCTTACCGTCACCGTCCAGCGTGCTCGCCATGAAATGTGTTTTATCCCAGTTGTCCACTGTTTGGACGGTGGTCCGGTAGGCCACATCAGTAGCAGCAGTTGGTGCATGGATGTCAGCCAGTTCCGTGGGTCCCATATGATGTATGTGTTAATCCAAACCGCACATCTGCTTGGACAGCAGCTGTGTGGGCTTGATCATACAATAAGTGTTAATCCAAACCATCCACCCACCTTGGACGCATGTATTGTATAGCCACGTCGTCCATCTGTTTTGTTGGGGCCCGCCTTGATGAGGAGTCGTATATTTGTACTGTCCAATGGACATGAACTCCACCTTGATGCAAGTGTTGTATTCACACTGTCTGTCCATTTCGTTGGACGTGTGGTCCACCTTGATGTATGATTTCATACACGCCATCTAGGGATGGGAGATTGCCTTGATGTACATTCCTATCCACATCATCTATGGGACGTGAACCCCACACAATGTATATTTTATCCATACCGTCCATGGGACGTGTGACCCACCCCTGATGTATTTATTCTATATCCATGCGGTCTATCAGGTAGACCACATTGTAACCAGTGAGGGATTGAATGTCTACCATTGAAACCCTTTTGGGAGTGTAGAAGTTTTAGATCAATATGATATTTGTTTTGTTATTCGGGTCTTCGTGACCGTACGAATAGGTTAGATAGAAATAATGTTATAGTGGGCCCTACCTTGATGGCACATGTGGCCCTCCTTGTATGTTGTATTGTATATCTATGCCGCCTATTGATGTGGCCCGCTTAATGGATAAGGGGCCCATTGGTGCGGCCCAAGTGTGGGGCCCACTTATTATGTATTTGAGGCCCGTGTGATGAAGCCCATATGATGTATTTAAGGCCCATGGACGAGGCCCAATGTGATGTATTCATGGCCTATGGGCAAGGTCCATTGCGATGTATTCGAGGCCCATGGGCGAGGCCCAATGTGATGTATTCATCGCCAATGGGAAAGGCCCATTGTGATGTATTCGAGGCCCATGGGCGAGGCCCAATGTGATGTATTCATGGCCTATGGACAAGGCCCATTGTGATGTATTCGAAGCCCATAGTTGAGGCCCAATGCGATGTATGTATGACCCGTTGCGTTGTGTATGAATCCTTTGTATGGGTCACTCCTTGGGAGAAATGTTGGTTAAATGTCCACATTGATGGGCAATGATGGTTGAATGTCCACATTGTGACCTTTCATTAGGCCTTGTTAGGCCCATTTTCACCGATTTCGATTGTTGAAGCCAGTTGTCGAGGCCGATTATCATGACCGATTGTCGATACCGATTGACGTGGCCAATTTTTCGATTCTGATTATCGATCGATTTCGATTGTCGTAACTGATTGTGGATTAGCGATCGAGGTCGATATCAAGACCGATTGATGATTTTGATTAACGTAGCCAATTTGTCGATTCTGATTATCGAGACTGATTATTGATTGATTCCGATTGTCGTAACTGATTGCCGATTAGCGATCGAGGTCGATTATCATGACCGATTGATAATTCTTATTAACATGGCTAATTTGCTGATTCAGATTATCGAGGCCGATTATCGATCGATTCTGATTATCGTGGTTGATTACCGATTAGTGATCGAGGCCGATTATCATGACCGATTGATGATTCCGATTGATATGGCCGATTTGCCGATTCTGATTGTCGTGGCTGATTGTCGATTAGCGATCAAGGCCGATTATCATGACCGATTGTCGATTCCAATTAACGTGGCCGATTTTTTGATACCGATTATCGAGGTCGATTATCAAGGCTGATTCCGATTGTCAAGGCCGGATATTGAGGCCGATTGTCGAGGCCCATTGTGATGTATATGCGACCCATATTTGAGGCCCATTGTGATGTGCATTCTGCCCATGTTTGAGGCCCAATGAGATGTATATGCGACTGACGTGATGAGGCCCATTGTGATGCATTTAAGGGACAGGCGATGGAGCCCATCGTGATGTATGTTAAGCCCATGGGAAAGGTCCATCGTGATGTGTATTAAGTTCTTGAGTGAGGCCCATGGTATTGTATATTTGGCCCTTGTGTGAAGCCATGGGTCCACTATATGTTAGGATCTATGAGGGTCATTTCTCGGGAGCAATGTTGGTTAAATGTCCACATTGTCGAGGTCGATTGTCGATGCCGGTTATTAATACCGGTTATAAGTATGTGACAACATAACATCATGATACATGCCCATACACATCATCTGCATGTTTATTATGAGATATGGTTGATCATTGTATATGTCATTAAGTATGTTGTTATGAGACCCCCTGATAGGCGGAGGTTTATCATATGAGTGCACGGTATGCGCAGGATTGATGCATGACTGGATTGTACGACTCATGCATTTTACATTATGATTACTATACGCCCTAGCCACATCAGGGTCATAGCCTCCACAGGCATATCGTGGATGACCAGATGGGACACCTGAAATATTTGGTTTGAGCATCGGGCTGCCATAGATGGCCCTGAGTGAAAATCCCTAAAACTCTCTTGGTACCAAAGGATGCCCCAACGTCGAGACCGAGTATATACATGAGCACCCGAGTACCGAATACCAGGAGGCCGCGTCTCTCACTATGCCGTGGTCGGTTGGGAGGGGGTGTGACCTTACTCTCCCAAGTGTAGGGGGCATTGCTAGGTTGAGTTTGACCAGCTCGTGAATGGGTCTGCTATCGACGTGCCGAATAGGTATTGGCAGACTATTGGCCAGGCAGATAGTAAGGTTTCTTACGCTCACTTGGACTGTGCAGCTAGGGAGAGTAGCAGTGCCATTTGGAGTATACTAAACCCCGGTGATGATCCTAAAGAGAAATCGTACTGATATGTGGACTTATTAGTAGGAGTTGCATGTTCATTCATTCATTCATTCGCTATCCACTCATACTGGTGGTGCACAACTAATTGTTGTGTACCTTCGTTATGATAATGATTTCAGTTGGGCGCACGACTAACCTGAGATCAGGAGTTTATCACGTTGAGTCTGACTATCCAAATTTAGGTATGGGACTGGTTTGGATAGAAGTCCCTTGTGGTGGACCCCATAGCCTGCGATACTATGTACTATCATCCCGACTTCACACTCTAGCATGGTTATTTCATTCACATCGCATATTGCATTACACCCGCATGCATATGACATTTTAGGTTGCTATGTTTCTGCACTTATATGGCCTAGATAGACTTAACAGGATTTGGATATTGCATTACATCCTCGGCATCTGATATTTGACTCTTTATGACTCCTTATTGTATAGTTATTTTATATTGCATATTCTGATATTGATTGACTTATGGACTTGTCCATACTTCCGCTTACTCTGTCATCGTATGATTTATGATCTGGTCAGTATTTCTGTTTACTTTAATAATTCATGCTCTTGTCAGTATTTCTGTTTACTCTGATAATTCATGATCTTATTAGTGTTTCTTCTTATTCAGACATTGTATGGTTTATGAATTTCTGATTTTTCGGTATTGTATGATTATGACATTGTATTGAATACTTGACACTTACCTTATGCACACACTTACACCACCATCTAAGCTTTCTATAAGCTTATGCACGATAGATGCGTGCAGGTGATGTTAGGTTGCAGCAGTGTTGAGCTTGGAGCGTGTAATGGTCTTCTGGAGCTTGATTTTCTATTTATGTATTTCCCTTTCAGTGTTGTACTCAAATAATTGTATTAGTGGATATGTGATGATGATATTGCCTTTGTGAATTGGGTAATCTTATGGTTATATTTATTACTAGTTAAATGTATAAAAAAAAAAATCCTCCTTGTACGATCTCAGGATCGGAATCTGGGATATGAATGCTAGGAGCCGAGAATGGGGTACTACGGAGGCTGTCGGCACCGGATTTGGCAATCGAGATTCCTATGAATCCGTTTTCAGAGTTTGGGGCGTGACAGAACGTAGTTTTCATATCAAGTTTTTTAATGTGCTCAGTTAAAAGCAACTTACTTCCTATACGAATACTATTAGCTCATCATGTTAGCTACACTCATCACTTCAAGATCAATTTGAAACTCGAGTACTGATTCCGAACTTGTCCCATTTTCCTTCTTTTTTCAGTCCTTGATTTTATATTGACAGTCAATTTTTTATTCATTCTTTTTATGTTTGCATTCTTGTCCATATTTTCATTCTTTTTCATGACCTCTTTGTCAGTGTCCTATTTTTTTAACTGGTTCTTTTCTTCTTTTAAGGTGGATAAAATTATCCACACTCGATTCTCACCATCTATCAATGATTAACATATTAACAATCAGAACTTCTATCATGTTTTAAAGAAGACAAATTGAATGTGTCTTATGATTTAGATTAACATGATATTCAAACTATCTCTTAATCAATTGAGCACAAAAACTTAGGTAATATATTACTTAGTTGATCAAACTCCAATAATCCAAAATTCAATCTCTATTTTTATCATACCCAATGCATTCTTAAGTACACAATTCATCGCTTCCCAAACAGATTTCAACTTGAAACATTGAAAATTTTTAAAAATTTTGTTCAAAACTAAGAAAACACTGATTAGTTCACCTAATCCTCCATCCCTAACTGAAAAATTTACATTATCCTCAATGTAAAAGAAATAAGCATGTAATGCAGAAGAGACATTGAAAAGAGAAGGGAAGTGATGGAAGTGTAATACCTAAAGAAGGAATTTTGAGGCTTTTTGAATGATCTCAGTGTGAAGAGGAGTTATCATAAGAATTAAATCAACAGAAAGCAAACTATCCTAAACAGTGAAAAATAAACTATCCTAAACAGCAGAAAGTAAACTATCCCAATCCTAAATCATATGAAAGCAAATAAATCTACCTATACCTCCGTCAGACTAGGAGTTCAATCCTGGTAAACAGGGTCAATCAGAGGTATTGACATGTCCTCTGAATCAAAAATTTCAATAAATAGCTTTAAACGATGTCCATTTACTTTGAATTCATTACCATTGTTTAGATTCCAAATCTCGACAGCCCCATGAGGATAAATATTAGTAATAGTAAAATGGCCAGTCCAACAAGATTGGAGTTTACCTAGAAAAAGGTGTAAACAAGAATTATACAAAAGGACTCTCTGACCTAGTGTGAATAATTTTTGAAGAATGTGTTGGTCATGAAACACCTTTATTTTGTCCTTGTAAATTCTCGAGTTCTCATAAGCATAATTCCAGATTCTTCTAATTCATTCAACTGAAGTTTGCACAGTGAGCCAGTGTTGTTCAAATTGAAGTTCAAATTTTTAGTCGCTCATTAGGCCATATGTTCCAACTCCACAGGAAAGTGACAAGCCTTCCCATAGACAAGTCTAAAGGGAGACATTCCAATAGGGGTCTTAAATGTAGTACGATAAGCCCATAAAGCATCGGTCAATCAGATTGACCAGTCCTTACGGTTAAGGTTAACCATTTTTTTCAAAATATGTTTAATTTTTCTATTGAAAATTTTAGTTTGCCCACTTGTTTATGGGTGGTATAGAGTACTCACTTTGTGAAAAATGTCATATTTCTTCATTAAGTTTATAAATGGTCTGTTACAGAAATGTGAACATCCATCATTAATGATGGCTCGAGGTGTTCCGAACTGGAAATGGATGTTCTCTTTTAAAAACATAATGACTGTTTAATGATCATTGTTCTGGCACGGGATCGCTTTGACCTATTTAATAATATAGTCTACCACTAGAAAAATATACATATTTCGAAAAGATTGAGGGAATGAGATCATGAAATCGATGCCCCATCAATCAAACGCTTCAATGATCAAAATAGGGATCAAAGCCATCATATTTCGACGGGACAATACTCCTATTTTCTGACAATGCTCACAAGCTTTGCAAAACTCATGAGTGTCCTTGAACATAATGGGCCAATAAAAGACACACTGTAAAATTTTGGTCGTGGTCTTTTTAGCAGAAAGTGACCACCACAGGCCTGAGAATGACATAAGGAGATGACACTTTGATGTTCATTGTCTGACACACATCTCCTTAAGATTTGATCTAAGCAATATTTAAACAAATACAGATCATCCTAGAAGAATTTGTGTACCTCGGTGAAAATTTTCTTCTTATCTTCTGTGTGTTGGCATGAAACCTGTCGCAAGATAATTAGCAATATCTGCAAACCAAAGTTAATGAGAGACATTAAACAGTTGTTCATCATGGAACATGTCATTTATATTCGTCGTCTCAATGGAATAAGAGAGGTCAAGGCAGGAAAAATGGTCAATCACTACGTTCTCTACTCCCTTCTTATCTTTTATTTCCAAATCAAATTCTTGGAGTAGGAGGATCCATCTTATCAAGTGGGGTTTAACATCATTCTTAGAAAGAAGATACTTGAGCATTGCATGATTTGTGTAGATAATGATCTTGGATCCGATAAGTAGGACCTAAATTTGTCTAAAACGAATACTAGAACCAAGTGTTCCTTCTCCGTAGTTGAGTAATTCACTTGGGCAAGATTTAGGTTTTACCTGCGTAGTGTATAACATAGCGCTTCTTCTCTTTTCTTTGGCCTAATACTGTCCCAAGATCATAATTAGATGCATCACACATAATTTCAAAAAGAATGCTCTAGTCAGGTGACTGTATGATAGGTGCAGTGGTAAACATGCCTTAAGCTTAAAAAAAAGCTTTCTAGCATTGCTCAGTCCACTCGTATGGTACATCCTTCTGAAGTAAATTGTATAAAGGATGAGAGAGGTGACTAAAGTCCTTTATGAATCTCTTGTAAAATCTGGCATGTCTTAAAAAGGATCTCACGTCTCGTATGTTCTTGGGTAGAGGTAAGTTAAAGATAAGATCAATCTTAACCTTATCTACCTTAATTCCTTTGGACAAGATGATATGTTCAAGGACAATTCTCTTACGAACCATGAAATGACACTTCTCCCAATTTAGTACCAATTTTTTTTCCTCACATCGCTTTAGCACACATTTAAGATTCTCCAAACAATCGTTGAAGGATGGACCAAAGATAGAGATGTCATCCATGAAGATCTCTAAATATTGCCCCATCATGTTAGAAAAAATACTCATTTTGCATAGCTGAAAAGTGGCAGGGGCATTAAATCGTACAATCAGCATCCTTTGGTAAGTAAAGGTGCCAAATGGACATATGAATGTGATCTTTTCCTGATCTTCAGGGGATATCACTATCTAGTTGTAGCCCGAATTTCTGTTAAGGAAACAGTAATAGGAATGGCCAGTTAGCCTTTCCAAGATTTGATCAATAAAGGATAAAGGAAAGTGGTCCTTCCTTATGACGATATTCAATTTCCTATAGTCAATGCACATTCTCCAAACAGTAGTAACTCTAGTTGGCAAAAGTTCATTTTCCGCATTGGCTACGATGGTGATTCTGGACTTCTTAGGAACCACTTGAGTTGGACTCACCCATTGACTATCGGATATAGGGTATATGGTACCCACATCAAATAGCTTAAGAACCTCGGCCTTAACCACTTCCTTCATGTTTGGATTTAATCTACGTTGTGGTTGCTGGGAGGTCTTCATATTATCCTCTAGATAAATATGATGAATATAGATTGAAGGGTCAATTCCCTTGAGGTCCGCAATTGACCATCCAAGGGCTCCTTTGTGCTCAATGATAGTTGAAATAAACATACTCTCTTATTCTTACTCAAGGTGGAAAGAAATCACCACCAGGTATGTCTCATCTTGACCTAAATAAATATATTTTAAATCAGATGACAAAGGTTAAGCTTCGGTGCCTTGAAGTTAGATGGTAGAGACACTATATCCGTTTGGAGTAATTCTTCAAATTATGGCTTCCACTGGTTAACTTTAAGTACCAGCATAGTATCAAGCATGGTACTCGTCTCCTTAATCATATCATCATCTAAATCATGGGAGTGAGCCAAGCACATCTCTAAAGGATCATAGGATATGGTCATCAGAGTTTTATCTTCTACGAAAGAGCCAATCAAGTTAACATTATGGGCATCATCATCATCCTCTGCCTGTTTGCTCATACTTAAAAAGATATTGAACTCTAATGTCATATTCCCAAAAGATAAATTTATGACTCCATTCCTACAATTGATGATTGCATTTGAAGTAGCAAGGAATGAACAACCAAGGATGACAGGAATTTGAGTACTCATATCCACGATAGGTTGAGTATTCAGGATGATAAAATCTACTGGATAGTAAAATTTGTCAACTTGGACCAACACATCCTTAATTATCCCTCTCGGCACACGAACTGAGCGATCGGCCAGTTGTAATGTGGTCCGGGTGGGTTTTAATTCACCTAAACCCAGTTGTTCGTAGACCGAGTATGGGATCAGATTTACGCTCGCTCCTAAGTCAAGAAGTGTATGCTCAATCCGGTAATTTCCAATTACACAAGCGATGGTTTGGCTACCAGGATCTTTGTACTTTTGTGACACATCTTTCTTTAGAATGACACTCACTTTTTCTGTTAAGAAGATTTTCTTTTAAAGTTTTGCCATCTTTTGGTCGTACATAAATCTTTCAGAAATTTGTCATATGAAGTTATTTATTTTACGACATCTAAGCACCTCTAAAATATCCTGAGAGTTAGAGAGAGGTTTTGGTGCTATCAACCAATGGAGAAATTAAGTACTCGATTTGCTTTGAAGTTTTAGTTCTACCTCAGGTAGAGCATTGCTAGGTCTGTCAGTCTCATCTACATCTGGGTCCTTAGGCTTCTCAGCCTTTACCAGAATAGAATTTTCAATTATCTTCCCACTCCTAAGAGTGGTGATAGACTTAGGTTTTCCATTGGATTTGAAGAGCTTAGTCCACTAACTCCGTATTGCAGTTTAGGATTGGGGATAGGTTGGGCTGGAAGCATCCCTTTCTTCATAACTGTAATGAGTGAGTCTATCTTTTGTATAGCCTTTGTGAGTTCTTGTAAGGCTTGAAGAGTACTTTGTTGGATGAGCACTTTAGAATTTTGAACCAATTCCTCATGAGGTTTCTCTTGATTTAAGAATTGACTAGGGATTCCTTGAGGTGTAATGGATTCCAACTAAAATTCGGATGATTTCTCCAATTGGTGTTGTATGTATTCGAAGTGAGTCCCTTAAAAGGCCTTTGGTAGTTGTTTACGACATTTGATTGCTTATTCAATATTTCTTGAAATGCAGGTATTGTTGGACAATTTTCAGTTGTATGAATGTTACGATCGCAAATACCGCAGACAACTTCCTTATCCTTATCCTTCCTAAGTTTCATGGCCTTGAGTTTCCTTGCGAGATTGGTCACTTTAGCGTCGATATCATCTTCACTTTTAAAAGATATATTCCACCTTTCTCCTTTAATGGAGTAGGCTTAGACGTGATGCTTATTCTTGGGGAGACGTCCCATGATTGTGTGGTTTCAGTAAGTTTATCAAAGTAATCCCACTCTTTATCCATATATTTATTCAAGAATTCCCCATTGCACATTGTCTCGACAAATTGGTGCATGGAAGATGTCAGTCCTTTATAGAAGAAATTTGTTATGCATCACGTTTCAAAATCGTGTTGTGGGCATGAACTGATAAGATCCTTAAACTGCTCCCAACATTGGAAGAATGTTTCATCTTCCCTTTGGGTGAAGTTCATGATCGACTTTCTGATTGTGTTCATTTTATGATATGGGAAGAATTTCTTTATGAACTCCCTTGTCATGTCATTCCATTTGCCAATAGATCATGGACGTAATGAATGTAACTACGTCTTAGCATTTTCTTTTAGGGAGAAAGGGAAGAGTTTCAACTAGATTGTGTCCTCAGATATATTAGGAAAGTATAAAGTGGCTATGATCCATCAAACTCTTTCAAGTCTAAATATGGATTTTTCATATTCAAGCCCAAGGAACTTTGGAAGGAGTTGGATTGTTCACCACCCCAAGTATAAGATTGCGATGTAGTAATAATCTCGGTAAGACCGAGATCAAATCCACAGGGACTAAACCTTGTACATATTCTGAAAGTAACTAGAACTAGAACTAGAAGAAGATATAATCTAAATCAGAAGAATGTAAGAAAATAATGGTAAATTATTAAACTAAAACTTGTAAAATTCAAAGGTGAAAAACTAGGGTTTCCAAGGATCCACTTGTAGAGATCAGAGAGATCTATGATTAATTCACGACCACAACTGGAATCAAAGTCCTATCTTCATTTAGTTGGAAGATAAATCATTAAAACCAATTCTGAACTTCCTTTGATCTAGTTTTCAATGGAAGAGAGGTATGAGAACTAGAATAGATTCCATCACAAAACCATGCCCATGAGATAAAAGTAAACAACAAAATTTAACCAATCCACAACCAATCTGAGAGAGTTATGAATGTTAGGAAGGATTCCATCATCCAACTATGCCCATGGGACGATGGTGAACAATGGGATTCGTAAGTTCACTATCCCTATAATGCAAAGAGCATACTCAAAATTATCGCAAATCTATTGTAATTTAAGTCACAACAAACCATTAAAAGCTAAAAGTATCTCTTATAATCAAACTAAAATCAAAGATAATTCAACTTACATGAATCAAAGCCATAGAAGAGATCCCATCACGCTACAGGCTTCACCTCGTAGCCCTAGCTAAGAGGTTTAGCCAATCACAGACATGATATAACTAAAATCTCTAATAAAAAAAAGCATTAAAGGAAGAAAAGTTGAAGAAGGAAGAAGAAGGAGAACTTGATGTCAGCCCGCTCTACTCCATGCTCTCTCTCTCGTCTTTGCTCCCACGGCTGGTGGATCTCTCTCACTCTCTCCTATTCTCTTCTCCTTTATAGGCACTGGGAGTCGGTGTTGGATGGTGGGAGTCAGTGGAGTGCATTTACACAGTAACAGCGATGCACTCCTTACGCAGCGAGAGTCAGTAACTTCTTGGATAACCTACCGTGTTTTCCTCTCAAATCTAACACCATGGTTGCGTTTAGTTTGGGCCTGGGCTCCATCTAGACGGTCTAGATTGTCCAACTGATCACAGCCAAGATCGTATAATGGCCCACCATGGGCTGGACATCCGGACGTGCATGCCTTGCACACGAGATTGCGCTGAGGAGTTCGGTGGGCCCCATAGTGATGTTTTCGTAGAAATCCAACCGTTAGATTCATGGTGAAATTTCAGTTAGGAATGGGTGGTTTTTGGTTGAGTTTTGTGCGACCTAAGGGATCAAATCTTCCTGTCGTTCATCCTGCGTTTGAATTGGTATTCGTGTGTGCATGTGCATGACAGTGGATGGACACCTTGCATTTGGTTGGCCCCACGCTCTGGATCGAATGGACGGTTCAGATCGTCTAGACGGACGATGATGGTGGGCCACAATTCTCCATAGTAGACGCACGTCCGTCCGATTTCGCAGCGAGACCCAATTTCCAAATTGGTGCGGGTCAGCGGTGTTTGACCGATCCAACTGGTTTGGTGCACATGGGGTACACTCTTGTTGTGCACGTGCATAATGCAGGGTGTGGCCCTATGTGAAGTTCTTTGCAAATCCACACCGTCCATCAGTCTTCCCATCTATTTTAAGGGGTTGAGACCAAAATTGAAGCATATCCAAAGATCAGGTGGGCCCCAAATCAGTGATTTATGGCTGATCTTATTCTTTGGACCACTTTCATAATGATCTAAGGGCTGAATTTTGACATGTACGGTTAATTTAGGGTCTTCAGGCCTCTTATAAAGTTTTGAGCCAAACGGATGGTGGGAACCCTGTGATCTTGCATTTAGGACAATTTTCAGGCTTCTTTATCGTCAATCACGTGATTTTCTCAGATATTTGGTGTGTGAATTCTTCAATCTTGGTCCCTTAAGATCCATCCCTTGCCTTGGTGATTTTTAAGCATCAAATCCATTCCCTTAGCACCCTTTTCAGTCTAAACTCTTAAATTCACCTTGCAACAAAAACATGATTAAAGTAGATTGTTTAAGCATTATCATTTTCATAAAACCAAGTAATAACTAGGGTCTAATATGTAATACTTGAACCTCAACACAATCCTCAACCAACATTTTGCTAGTCTCGAGCAAAGTATGCGAAAAATAATTTGGGAATTACATGACAATTTTTATAAACTCGAGTGATTTTTGAAAAACAATTCAGGTACTAGAATTCTAGGATACATCAATGTTGGACATTTCCTTCTCCTAAACTTAAGTGCATGGTAAACTTCATGGTCAAGTTCAAAGTATTAATCCATCGATTAGAGCTATTCTAAACATTGAGTTCCATTGGTGTATAGTGTAACCTCGGCTTATCATCATTAAGAGTCCAATCGTCAATTTTCATAATAACATTTATAATCAAACAGAGCATTCCTGAATAACCTAACCTAAACCAAAACTTACCTTACAGTTCAGCCTTTTTATTCTTCCATCTTTTGATTTTTTCATTGATGGCTTCACGCTGTGTCAACCTTTTTAAAGATCTTTAACAGGTAGCCATTTTCGAACATAAATTTTTTTTAGCTGGGTATTCTCCTCTTTTTTTTCAAAGAACATGATAGACAAATTCCCTATGCTGGTTCCTTCCATGCTTAGTGATTACTAGGTTAATAATTCAATATCGAACTGAAACCTTAATGTGTAAGCTAGATGTGACATGTGAAATCATGACTCAATCAATGTTTAAAACTTTTAATCATGGATTACTAATTTGAGCTTAACTATGAAATCTAACAAGCAATTGAATCCAAGTGTCATAAATCACCAACATTAAGTGTCTTATACTTCTAAAATTAAGATGACCCTCAAAATCACTTCGAAATTACAAGAATTTTTAGAAAAATTTAAAAAACTTTCAAATTTTTTTTGCTTAAGACTGAGAAAACACTGATTAGGTAACCTAACCTCCCATCCCCAACTTAAAATTGACATTGTCCTCAATGTAAAAGATAGAAGCATGCAATGCACATGAGACAACAAAAATAAAGGAGAAGTGATGGAAAGATAATACCTAATGAAGGAAATTGAATGGCTTTTTCCAAAGAGATCTCAGCGTGAAGGTGGCTCGGCATAAGAGTTAAAACAACAAAAGTAAACTATCCTAATGGCATAAAGCCGAGTATCCTAGAATGATAAAAAAATAAACTGCCCTAGTACTATAAAAGTAGTTACCAACCTATACCTCCATCAGACTAGTAGATTGATCCTAGTACACTGGATCTGTCAGAGGTATGGACATGCCCTCTGAATCAAATTTCTCAAAAAATAACTTTAATTGATGTCCATTCACTTTAAACTCATTGCCATTATCTGGATTTTGAATCTCGATAGCCCCATAAGGATAAACATTGATAACGATAAAAGGGTTAGTCCAACGAGATCGAAGCTTACTCGGAATGAGATATAATCGAGAATTATACAACAGGACTTTCTGACCCGGCGTGAATGATTTTCGCAGAATATGTTGGTCATGAAATGCTTTTATTCTATCCTTGTAAATTTTCGAGTTCTCGTACACATCATTCCAGATTTCTTCAAGTTTATTTAACTGAAGTTTGCGCAGCGTTGTCCACATTGAAGTTCAGATTTTTGATCGCCCAATAGACTCTATGTTTTAACTCCATAGGTAGGTGGCAAGCTTTCCCATAGACAAGTCTAAAGGAAAATTTTCAATAGGGGTTTTAAATGCAGTACAGTAGGCCCATAAGGCATCGATCAAATGGATTGACCAATCTTTACGGTCAAGGTTAACTGCCTTTTTCAAAATATGTTTGATCTCCCTATTAGAAATCTTAGCTTGCCCACTTGTTTGTGCGTGGTATGGAGTGCTCACCTTATGAGAGATACCATATTTCTTCATTAAATTCTTGAATTGTATATTACAAAAATGTGAGCCCCCATCACTAATGATGGCTCGAGGCATTTTAAACCGAGAAAGGATATTCCCTTTTAAAAACCTAATGATTGTTCAATGGTCATTGTTCCGGTATGGAATCGCTTTGACCCATTTAGTGACATAGTCTACGGCGAGCATAATATATAGATTTTCAAAGGATTAGGGAAATAGTCCTATGAAATCGATGCCACAACAATAAAATGCTTCTATGAGAAGAATGGGGTTCAAGGGCATTATATTTCAACGGGACAATGCTCCCAATTTCTAACAATGCTCACAAGCTTTACAAAACTCATGAGTGTCCCTAAACATAGTGGGATAGTAAAAGCCATACTGTAGAATCTTGATCGTGATCTTTTTAACAGAAAAGTGACCACCATAGGCCTGAGAGTGACAGAAGGAGATAACACTCGGATGCTCATCATCTGACACACATCTCTTTAAGATTTGGTCTGGGTAATATTTAAATAATACGGATCATCCCAGAAGAATTTACCCACCTCGTTGAAAATTTTCTTCTTATTTAACACAGTCTAATGTGTCGGCTTGAAACTTGTAACAAGATAATTATCAATATCGGCAAACCAAAGTGAATGGTAGACTTTAAAAAATTGTTCATCAGGGAACATGTCATTGATATGTGTCGTCTCAGGAAAATTAGGGAGATCAAGGTGAGAAAGATGGGCAACCACTACGTTCTCAACTTCCTTTTTATCTTTTATTTCTAAATCAAATTCTTAGTGTAGGAGGATTCATCTTATTAGGCGGGGCTTAACATCATTCTTAGAAAGAAGATACTTGAGCATCGCATGATCTTTGTAAACGACGATCTTGGATCGGATCAAGTAAGACCTAAATTTGTCCAAAGAGAACACTACGTCTAAGAGTTCTTTTTCCGTAGTCGAGTAGTTCACTTGAGAATGATTTAAATTTTTACTTGCGTAATGAATAACTTAGGGCTTCTTTTCTTTTTCTCTGGCCTAAAATTGCCCCAAGTGCATAGTCATATGTGTCGCACATAAGTTCAAAAGGAAGACTCTAGTCGAGTGGTTACATGATAAGTGCAATGGTTAACATGCCCTTAAGCTTAGTAAAAGCTTCCTGTCATGCTCAGTCCACTCATATGGTGCATCCTTTTGAAGTAGATTACATAAAGGACAAGAGAGGAGATTAAAGTCCTTTATAAATCTTCTATAAAAACCAGCGTGTCCTAAGAAGGATCGCACGTCTTATATGTTCTTAGGTGGAGGTATGTTAAAGATAAGATCAATTTTTACCTTATCTACCTCGATTCCTTTGGACGAGATGGTATGTCTAAGGACAATTCCCTTATGAACCATGAAATGACACTTCTCCTAATTAAGTACAAAATTCTTTTCTTCACATCACTTCAGCACATTTTTTTAAAATTTTCAAGCATTCGCTGAAGGATGGACCAAAGACAGAGAAGTTATCCATGAAGACCTCTAGATATTGCCCCACCATATCAGAAAAAATACTCATCATGCATCGTTAAAAAGTGACAGGGGCATTACATTGTCCGAATGGCATCTTTCGGTAAGAAAAGGTGTCATAGGGACATGTAAACGTGGTCTTTTCCTGATCTTCAAGGGCTATCTCTATCTGGTTGTAGCTCGAATATCTATCAAGAAAACAGTAATAGAAATGACCAGTTAGCCTTTCCAAGATCTGATCAATGAAGGGCAAAGGAAAGTGGTCCTTCCTCTGATGGTATTCAACTTCCTATAGTCAATGCACATTCTCCAACTAGTAGTAACTCTAGTTGGCACGAGTTCATTATTGACATTAGCTACGACGGTGATTCCGGACTTCTTAGGTACTACCTGAGTTGGACTCACCCATTGACTATCGAATATTGGGTATATGATACCCACATCCAACAGCTTAATAACCTTGGCTTTAACCACTTCCTTCGTGTTGTTGTGATTGCTGAGAGGTCTTCGCATTATCCTCGAGATAAATGTGGTGAGTATAAATTGAAAGGTCAATTCCCTTGAGGTCTGCAATCGTCCATTCAAAGGCTCCCTCATGCTCAATGAGAGTAGATATGAGCATACTCTCTTATTCTTGCTCAAGGTAGAAAAAATCACCACCAGGTATGTCTCATCTTGACCTAAATAAACATATTTCAAATCAGAGGGTAATAATTTTAAGTCAAGCTTCGGTACCTTGAGGCTAGACGATAGAGGCACTACATCGATTTGGGGTAATTCTTCAAATTATAGCCTCCACCGGTTAACTTCAAGTACTAGTGCAGTATCAAGCATGACACCCATCTCCCTAATCATGTCATCATCAAAATCATTGGAGTAGGCTAGACACGTCTCTAGAGGATCAGAAGATAAGGTTAAAGGTGTTTTATCTTCCATGAAAGAGTCAATCATGTTAATGTCGTAGAAATCGTCATCATCCTCTAACTGTCTGCTTGTATTGAAAAAGATATTTAGCTCCAATGTCATATTCTCAAAAGACATACTCATGACTCCATTCCTGCAATTGATGATTGCATTTAAAGTACAAGGAATGGGCGACCAAGAATGACAGGAATCCGAGTGCTCATGTTCCTGATAGGTTCAGTATTTAGGATGATAAAATCTATAAGGTAGTAGAATCTGTCAACCTGAACCAATATATCCTCAATTATCTCTCTCGATACACGAACAGAGCGATCAGTGAGTTGTAATGTGGTTAAGATGAGTTTTAATTCACCCAAAACTAACTGTTTGTACACCGAGTAGAAAATTAGATTTACGCTCGCTCCTAGGTCAAGAAGTGCGTGCTAAATTCGGTAGTTCTCGATTACACAAGGTATGGTTGGGCTATCAGGATCTTTAAATTTTTATGGCACATCTTGCTTTAGGATGACACTCACGTTCTCAGTTAAGAAGATTTTTTTTAAAATATTTTGTCATCTTTTAGTCGTTCACAAGTCTTTCAAAAATTTGGCATATGAAGGTATTTGTTTTACGACATCAAGTAGAAGAATATTAACCTTCACTTATTTCAACACCTCTAAAATGTCCTGAGAGTTAGAGAGAGGTTTTGGTGTAACTAACCGTTGGGGGAATGGAGTAACCGGCTTGTCTTTAATTTTCGGTTCCAATTCTTGTAGAGCAAAGCTAGGTCTATCATTGTTGTCCTCTTTTGGGTCCTTAGGCTTTTCATCCCTAACCGGAATAGTTTTGTTAATGGTCTTCCTACTCCTAAGAATGGTGATAGATTTAGCTTGCTCCATCTGATCTGAAGAGCTTGGATCACTTATCTCATATTGTAATTTAGGATTGGGGAGAGGTTGAATGGGAAGCATCTCCCTTTCTATAACCGTAACACATGAATCCATCTTTTGCATGTATTTCGTAAGTTCTCGTATTGCTTGAGTAAGCACTTGAGTTTGTGTGGAATTTTGAACCGGTTCTTTTTAAGGTTTCACTTGATTTGGAATTTGATTAAAGAAACCTTAAGGAGTAGCAGTTTGTCCATTCCTCCAACTGAAGTTTGGATGATTTCTTTAACTAAGATTGTATGTATTGGAGGTAGGTCCATTAAAAGGTCTTTGGTAATTGTTCACGACATTGGATTGCTCCTTCAACACCTCTTGAAAGGTAGGTATTGTTAAAAAATTTTCAGTTGTGTGAACGTTGCAAGCACAAATACCGTAAATAGTTTTCTTAATCTTATCCTTCTTTAATTCCATGGCCTCAAATTTTCTTATAAAATTAGACACTTTAACATTGATATCATCCTCTTTCAGAAGGTATAATCTACCCCTCTCCTTTGATTGAGTGGGCCTAGAAGTGGTGCTTGATTTTGGGTGTCCCATGATTGTGCATTTTCAGCAAGTCTGTCTAAGTAATCCCACCCATCATCGACATTTTTATTTATGAATTTTTCTTTGCACATTGTCTCAACCCATTGGCCCATGGAAGATGTCAGTCCATCATAGAAAAAGTATGTAACGTGCCACATTTCAAAACTGTGTTGTGGGCATGAACTGACAAGATCCTTAAACCGCTCCCAACATTGGAAGAATGTTTCATCTGAAAGTGCCCTGGTTTATCAATCAGCGTGAGTGTTAAGTCAATAAGACAAGTGAGCCCCATAGGAAGATTATTCAAGCGTTTACCTCAACAGAATGTGTGCCCGAACTCGTCAAAGGTAAATCTTAGCCTCACATCTCATGTCCTAAAATATCAGGTACATAAAACCCTTAAAAATGGATAGAACATCTTAGGGTTTAAGGTGAGAAAAATATTTTACAAAATCAGGAAAATCTCTAAGTTTTCTGCCTTTATCGATTTATCGATACATGGTTCGACGAAATCGAACCCTGTTATCAATGTCCTCGAAACTCACTCGATATTATCGAATTGAGGACTTCAGGTGTCCAGCAACTACAAAGATTTCTGGACTGAATTATCGATGAATCGATGGTGTGTTCGATATCATTGAATTTTAAATCTCAAGTGCATCAAGTCGACTCGATAAAATCGACATCTGGTCAGCTGTGTCAAAAATGTTGTTAAGCCGAATCATGTGATTTTCGATATATTGAAGAGAACTTCGATATCCTTGAAATTCAAACTTTGATGATATCGACAGATCTTTGATGATATCGGATTATGACACAAATGTATCTAACAAATTTTCAGGTAAAATCCTCCAAGTATGGAAGATCACTCGATAAAATTGATATTTAAATATCGATCATATCGAGACGTGGTCGATGTCATCAAAATAGGACACAAACTGTCCAGCAAGTTTATAGGAAAAATTCTTTAAAATATCGATGAATCAACACTGTCATCGATATCATCATTATTCAAATTTTGATGATATCAAGGGATGCTCGATCATATTAAATACCTATTATGTTTCAAAGGTAACTGCTCTCACATTTTCAAATATCGAGGAATCGAACCTTGTTTCAATGAAATCGGAGTTCGAAATCCGATGACGTTGAAGAGTGCTCGATTTCCTCGACCAGTTGGCAAAAAAGTTCAAAAACGTTTAGCAGATTGAGTTCATGTCATCAAGCGGCTATTCGATGTTATCGAGAGTATACGCTCGATGATATGGAACCCTTGAAAAGGCCTAGCTATATGTCCTAGGGGGGGGGGGGGGGGGGGGGTGAATAGGACTATGCCAAATAAAACATATAACAGCGAAAATTAAACAAATACAATAACCAACAATTAAAGTAAACAAATCTCAATACAAGAATGTAAAGAAACCTCAAAATTCAGATCTTGAGAGGTTGATACAAATGTTTTTTAAGGACAACTTTATACCAAAAACCAGAGTTTATAGCAGGACAACCTTATTTCTAGAAAGGTCTTTATATTAAACTCAAATTGAAGAGGAAAAGAAAATAAAATATAAACTGCACTGAAGAATAAATTGCAATCAATTATATATTGTTCTAAGGACAACCATGCATCATAGAAATGGCAGGGCAACCTTACTAGAACAATAAAGAATGTTGATAAAGGAATTGCAAGAAATAAATGCTAAACTATTACAACATTCTCACAATGCTTGAAATAAATGATTATAACATTCATATCCACATATACATCCCACAAACAAATAATAAAAGATATGAAATATAAACCATTCAAGCACGAAACACAAGGGATTATAGTGGTTCGCCTATGTGTACACCAACTGTTAAACAACAGCCACATAGAATGCTACTCCACTCCTAATATCCTCACACTGGGGATATTAGCATTCGCTATCAAATTAGGTTTTTACAAGTTCACCCAAAATCTTACAATTACGTCTTTCTATGTGCGCTTACATAATTAAAAAAATCCCACTTCTAAGTTTTCCTGGCTCTCCTTAGATAACCAATATAATGAGATTTTTCTGACAAATCTCAAACAAAACCAAAAATAAAAACGAATTTACAATTAAATGTAAAATACCTGAATATCTCCTTCGTTGTAGAAGCACAGGAGAACCAAGTCAGAGTAGATGATTGAATGTCCAAGTTCAATGTCCAAACTCACATTACAATGGTTCTAGTTCTACTTGATTTTAAATTAAATTAAAATGGGCTAGCTTTAATTGATTTTGATTCCAAAGAAAGGAAAATAACAATTCCTCTTTTCAGATTAGATTGGAAATAAGAAACAAAATCAATTAATAAAGCTAATGAAAGAGAATATTAAATACACACACTTAGCATAGAATGGAGCACAGTCTTATCTCTCAGAAGGTCGAATTAATTAGCTTAAATTCTCTGTTTTATTCTGAGATTCGTGCTCTATTTATAGCTGAGCAAAACACGTCTTTGACTGGTCTTAGGACCTCTACAATTGGTTAAAGAATCAACAGAAATTTGAATTTTCGGACGCGATAAGATTTTACAGTTGCACAATCAGTCGTGGGTACCCTACGATTGGTCGTAGGTTCCCTTCGACTGGTCATAAGTCACACATGACTGCTCGTAGGAGGCTGAATTTCAATGTTGTACTTTGAATCGAAGGTCTACGACTGGTCGAAGAACCAGTCGACGCTGTTCCTACGACTGGTTGAACAGTCACCAAGACTGGTCGTAGTATAACCAAAAAATTCTAAAAATCCTTAACAACCCTGCTCGATGATATCGTACTTTGTCAAAAATATGACGGTTTTATATCCGTTAGAACTTTTTACCTATTTAATGAGAGCTTTCCTTTGGTTGTTTGTAGAGAAAATAGGTAGAAATTTTGAGTGTTTAAGTCCAGACCATATACCCTAAGCCGTTTTCTTTCATGGGAGTTCATTTTCCAATCCATCCTCATCATTGATATTCAATAGAGTGGATTGGGAAATGAACTTCCACATTCAAGGATCCTACAGCTACCATCTTAATGGTAAATCATTAAGCTAGGATACCTTAAATGCATAGATGATTAGAATCACTCTGTTTCTAATATAGGAAAACATATAATAGAGTAAGATTCCAACATAACCTTGACCTAACCCGTTGCCTTACATTAGAGTATCATCTGAGTTGCGGTTCAAGGGAGCTGAAGATTCTTCGTCATCAAAGGAGGAGATCTTCATCAACGTGCTAAATGGAGCTCTTCTACTTATTTATAAGTCATTAGATTCCAGAGAACCCTCTTGATCATTCCTTTTGTAGGATTGGGTCAAAGGTGCTTCTCACCCCTTTCAAGTCTTTTAGGAGGCCTCCGACAGGAGTGTATGTGGGGGTGCTATGTGTTGACCCTTACTCTATGGAGAGCATAAACTTAGGTTCTTGTTTAGGTCCTTGACCTGTGTGGTCTAAGACTTAGGTGCGGTGTGTTGACCCTTGCTCATGAGAGCATAAACTATTAGGTTCCTTGTGTGGATCATTGGCCTGTGTGGCCTAAAATTTGGGTGTTGTGTGTTAACCTTTGCTCATTCATTTGAGAGAATGAGAGTTTACAAACTGAAAATGATCTCTCTCAAATGTACTTTTAGTGTATCGATTGGAAACTTTTAGAATTTATGGTACCTTAACGAGGGATCAAAATTAATCAGCACAAAGCTTAAACAATAATAAAATCTTAGCCATCGAGAAACAAAATTGAGTTCTAAAGGTATCTCAAATTTTTTTATTTATATGTTGATTTATTTCTAATTATACAAGAAGAACTAATGAGTTTTCACCATACGCGTTCAAGTAACTTTTGACAAGATTAAAGATTTTTTGACAAAGCCACCGGTGTTCATGCCACCAGTCAAAGGTTAACCACTCAAGTTATATGTCACCGCTTCTATAGAATCGGTTGGTGCCCTATTAACACAAGATGATGATGATTGAAGGGAATGAACAGTTTATTATCTTAGCCAAATATTGTTGAATATTGAGAGGCGGTATTTTTCAATAGAAAAATTATGTCTATCATTGTACTTTATAGGCACAAAATTACGTCATTATTTATTGGTCAATCAATTAATGTAATTTTGACAACTGATTTAGTTAAATATATGCTGAATCGACCAATTCTAAATGGTTGAATTGGAAAATTCATTCTATCATTGTCTAAGTTTGATCGGACATATGTGCCACAAAGGATGGTAAAAGGGCAGGTCATAGTAAATTTCTTGTTCGATCACCCTTCAGACATTAAAATCAACTTCCTATATAAGTATTGGGCGTATATATGATATACTGATCACCCTAAAAATTGATATTTGATGGCTCAAGAACCAACGAAGTATCAGGATCATGGATCATCCTGATTAGTCCAGCTAGAAAGAAACAGAAATATTTGTTTCAGCTCAAGTTTAATTGCACTAATAATCAAGTTGAATACAAGGCCTTAATAATTAGTTTTAAAAATGTTAGTGGAATTAGGAGCTAAGATATATTAGTAATGGGTGATTCACAATTAGTAATAAACTAATTGGCAGGATGATTCAAGTGCACTAATACTGATTTGCATACATAAGCATTGATCATCAGTTTTAAAATGTTAGCACAATTAAGAGCTAAGAATATATTAGTAATGGATGATTCACAATTAGTAACAAACCAATTGGTTAGATCATTCAAGTGCACTAGCACTGCTTTGCAACTGTACTATGTTTTGGCAACTCAGTTGCTTAATAAATTCAATGAAATTAAGTTAAAACATATAACTCAAGAAATAACATTGATGGCAATGAGATGACACAATTGGAAGCAGGACTTCAAATTGTTCAGGGTCAAAGTAACTGAACAATAAATGTTTATAGGAAATCTTTATCTTTGATTTTTTAAAGGGAATCAATTGAGGAAGTTTGTCAAGTTGAGATGAATGAAAATGATTGGAGGGTACCAATCATAAATTATCTTCAATCTCCCTAGACCAAAACTAATCAAGATATTAGGAGAACAACCATAAATTAAGTTTTGATTGGTAATGAATTATACTGAATGGGAGCTAATGGTGTGCTATTGTAATATTTGGATAAGAAAGAATCCATGTTAGTTATGGGAAAAGTGGATGAGGGAATATATGGAACACATTAAGTTGGGAGGAAAATAAGGCTTACTCTTTGGTGTTATGGATATTTCTAGTCAAGAATGGTAACTGACTGTATTTAATATGCCAGAGGTGTCTATAGTAAGCTCCACAATATCTTTTACATCGAACTGAATATACTTTATTCCCTAAGATTATAGAGAGGGCAAAAAAATGTCTCAACAAAATCTATTATGATTATATCCATTTCATGTATACACAACAACAAAGCTTTAATAATAAAAATATATATAGTTCATTAGACTAAAAGACATACATCCCAACATGTTATTGTTCAATTGAATATATTATTATAAAAGGGTTTTAAATTGATTGATTCATTGGCAAATTTGGAGGCATATATTCCAAAGTAATTTTTTTCCTTTCCCTCTCACTAGTTGTCCTCGAAGAGGGGCTACAAGATGTCCAAGTTCTAAGATATTCAAAATAATCAGAGGCGTTGCAGATGCTTTGATGGATGAAGTTGTAGAAACAGCTTTGATTGGACCTATAGTTATAGTCTTCTGACGCTTTGGTTCAGGTGAAGTTGACTGCACCGATCTTATTCCCCTTATTGGTGCTGGTGACAAGGCGATTGATGCGACCGATGTTATCTTCTTTGATCACCTCTTCCTCTATACAGGAGATGTGGCCAACTGAAGTACTGTCGACTTTTTAATACCTTCGATCATTATTTTCTTCTAATCAGATATAAGTTTCTCAACTCTGGATGAAGAAGGAGAGAGAGATGGGTGATGATTAACTTATGGGATCCACTGACTAAAGTTCTATAGTAATTTTGTTCGCAAATGATAAAATGAAGATAGTTGTTGGGGACAGTTAGGGAAGAGAGGAAGCATAAAAGCAGATATCACAACATTGAAATTGTTGAAGAGGGCGTAAAACTTATTGACCAAATCCATAATTGGCCAATAATTTAGAGACTGATTGCATGTTTAATGAATAAAAAAATAAGGAAGGTCTTAGGCTAAACCAAACTGATGAGAAAGGAGATTAGGACAGTATTGCTCAATCCTGGCTTTAGCATTGACACTTAAATTTACTGTGTCACAATCTGGAAGGTCTTTACAAATTAAATAGCTTTTCCAAGCTTGATCTCTAAGACCAGCCATCTCAAAATTAGTCGACTCATATTCTTTTGTGAACCAAATTAGATCAAATTCTTTGTCATTGAAAGGATATAAAAAATGGTTGAATTTATCAGGGTTAAAAGAAAGAAATAGGTTCATGTACTTAGTAAAAGAATGGTGAATTTTAGGACAAAGGATGTTATAATGGCCGAAAGAAGTAAACTCCAAATTAATGGGAACGATGGAAAAATTTACACTAAAATATTCATAAAGCCATACGTGCACGAGCCAAACAGGTTTGCCAAAATGGTGACAACCTTTGGTGGTCACTTTAAATATACTTCAATATAGGGAAAGGGCAAACTAAAATCCTTAAGCAAGTGCATTGGCTAGATAAATGTATTTCTTTGTAATTTGAAGGGTGCACACACAAAACAAAATTTGGTAGATCCACATAAGGAGAAAAGTCAGATGCTATTGATCATCAATTTCATCTTGAGATTTGCATTGAGTAGCTATGAAAGTGGAGCAGGCTTTGTTAGTCTTGTCTGGAAGGATGAAGGTATGTTTATCCTTTAATACAAAATCAGGATAAACAGGCTCACTAAAAGGTAGAAGATGGGTAAAAGCACCAACATCCATAATTTTTTAGACCCATGGGGCCATATCCAAAATGGAAGGTATTGGTTAATCGAATCTAGAAAGTTGAAGCTATTGCAAGGAGAAAAATATTGGCTAGAATTCATGCAAAGAAAAGCTGATACAATTATAAATACCAGCTTATTTCCATGTCACCATATTGTGATTATACATGAGTATACCATTCTTCCAACCATTCATCAATTTCGGCCATTATCTTAAAGTTTTAAAAGCATTGGCAGAATTCAAAAAATGGTCAGATTGAATGAGCAGAATTTCATTAAGGCACCTTAGGAAACATGGCTCTATTTCATGAAGCTATTCGTGAGTGATTTCAGGATGAAAAGCCAATTTAAGTATTAAGTATGCCTTGTTTGATTCAATAGGAGCATTGAAGAGGAGATCACTGATGACTCTTAAATAAAGGACATCTAAATCCTTTATGAAGTCTCATGGTGGAAGATTGGAACGGAGGAGGAGGAAGATGCAACCATGATGATTGGAAGAATATCAAACGAAAAAAGAAGTCTAAGTGAGAGAGAAGAAGTAGGATATGTAAAAAGGAAAACACTAACCCTACGTAGTGTTTATCTATCAGCCGCGATACATACGCATTAATGAAAGGTCAATCATGACTCCTATTACAAGACGATTAATGCAACGTGTCATAAGAAGATCCGACAGATAAGAGGTAATGTTAGCCTTGGTCGGGTGTAACTATTGGGGAATTAAAATATGGACAAACGATCATTCACATTAATTACATCGGGCAACTAAACAACATCGCTTTCACCTTTTACCTAAAGGTGAAGCAACGTGGGGGATGAAGTTGTACCCTATTTCTGACCATTCCAGAAAAAGTCAATAGGGAGTTGATATGTATCATTACAAGAGAGATATGAGATGTATGAAAAGTTTTTTCTAGATACGTGGAACACTTTTTGTGGAATCATAGATGGTATAAATTTAATGCTACATGTCATCAGGTAACTGACAAAGTAGTGCGGCCAAGATATCTAGGAGTTGAAGAGTAAGCCATGACCGAGTGGAATAGAGCTTGACTGAGAGAAGAGGAACAATCAAAATGAAAGATGTAATAAGAGAAGGATCTCGATAGTGATGCCTCAGTTGTCATAACCGTCCAATAAAGAAGAGAAATGTTCAAAGAATAACTATAAAAGAAATCTATAAATAACAGGAAGATTAGTAGAACAAGATGCATAACTAAATTCGACAAACAAATCAACTCTATCAATTTATCTTAGCTCAGTCTATCTTAAGGAGTAGTGATAATTCAACAGTTGTAATTTCTTAGTTGTAATTCAAGTTTATGCTCATACATTGGACTTGATCCTCATCAAATACAAGCAATTCTTTCGGAAAGAGCATTCTTACCGTTGTTCTCATTGACCAACTGTAAAGTTTATTTTATATATAATATATTTATATTGTACTACTATACTAAAATATCCTTTCTTGTGAAAGGCAAGACACAGCCCATCTTTAAACGAAGAACCCCACCCTCGGATTATGACCTGATCATTACAAATTCTATCAATAATACTTGAGTAGGTGACTTATCTCCTTATATTTGGTTATATACTACTAAGTTTGATATATTTGACTATTTTATTGCTTGGGGTTAACGTTGATCGGTTTGAATCAAGCTAATGTATCGATTCTGGCAAGGTCATACACATAACACTTGAAAGAAAACAAACCAAGTACCAACACATTTTAGTATAGTAATACGACGTATTTGTGATGTATTGGTTTGTCGTATAATAATCTTATATATTTGTGTAATAATTACAAGGGATTTTGATCGTACCAGCATTCTAGTATGGTCGAATTCTTGAAATCGAAGGGAAGTTTCAAATATTCCGAGTGTAGTCATTTGAAAAGTTTTGAAAAGTTTTTCAGACCAAATTTCCCTTGTCCTTATATAAATAGTTGTACGATTTTTGAGTGTAGAAGAAGTTATATCATATTTAATAGTAATTATACGATTTTTGAGTGAAGAAGAAGTTACATCGTATTTAATCTAAAAAGTGACATAGACAGAAGTTGTTATTGGACATATAGAATTTAGATCCAATCCATTCATTTTCTTTGTAGCCATTTATTTATATAGAAAGATGTTAATTTCTTATTGACATGATCTTTTTGTTGCCCACAAAACTTGATTATTTATAATGGTATTCATTTAATACAAACTATTTTCTTATGATGTGGTCAATGTGGCTAGCGAATATTGATCATGCTTTCAACATGGCCTTCCATGAAGTTTTGAAGTTAATGGATGGAGTGGATTCCACACATATGTGATGGTGGACTCCACAGGCGATATCCTTAGAATGTTAAGGGTAAGGGTTGAGCTTATCATGTGTTAAGGGTCGAGGTTGCCATGTGTTAAGGGTCGAGGTTGCTGTCATGCGTTAAGGGTCAAGGTTGTCATCTATTGAGGGTCGAGGTTATCATGTGTTACAAGTTGAGATTGTCATGTGTTAAGTGTCGAGGTTGGCAAGGTTGAGGTTTTCATGCCTTAAGGGTTGAGGTTATCATATGTTAAGGGTTTATATTATCATTTTTTAACTGCCTTCACTACCAAAAATGGTTACAATGTGTTAAGGGTCAAGGTCATGGTTGTAATGTGGTAACGGTTGAGGTTGTCATGTTATAAGCTTCAAAGTTGTGGTTTTAATGTGGTAAAGGTCGAGGTTGTCATGTTATAAGGGTCAAGTTCGTTGTTGTGTGGTATAAGGGTCGAGGTCATGGTTGTAATATATTAAGGGTTGATGTTTTCATGTGTTAAGGGTCGAGATTGTCATTTGTTCACTGCCTTCACTACAAAAATTGGAGAGATCATGGTTGTAATGTGCCAAGGGTCAAGGTTATCATGTTATAAGGGTCGAGGTCATGGTTGTAATTTGGTAATGGTTGAGGTTGTCATGTTATAATGGTCGAGGTTATAATGTGATAAGGGTCTATGTTGTGATGTTATAAGGGTTGAGGTTATAATGTGATAAGGGTCGAAGTTGTGATGTTATAAGGTCGAGGTTATAATGTGATAAGGGTCGATGTTGTGATGTTATAAGGGCCGAGTTCATGGTTGTAATGTGGTAAGGGTTGAGATTATGATGTTATAAGGCTCGAGGTCGTCGTTGTAATGTGGTAAGAGTTGAGGTTTTCATGTTATAAGTATCGAGTTCATGGTTGTATGTTATAAGGGTCAAGATCGTGATTATAATGTGTTAAGGGTCAAGGTTTTCATTTGTTCACTATCTTCACTATAAAAAAAATGAAGAGGTCGTGGTTGTAATGTGTTAAGGGTCAAGGTTGTCATATTATGAGGGTCGAGGTTATTATGTTATGAGGGTCAAGGTTGTAATGTGGTAAGGGTCGAGGTTGTCATGTTATAAGGGTCAAGGTCATGGTTGTAATATAGTACGAGTCGAGGTTGTCATGTTACAAGGGTTATGGTTCCTATTGTGGGTTATGTGTTGAATCCACTCTATCCATTGGATTTAGAATTTAATTTAACGTCATGGGCCAACAAATGAGTTACATCCAAAAATTCTATGGCCCTCAAAAGGTTTCCAATGGTAGGTTTTCAATCTCATTGCTTTCTATGGTGTGGTCCACATGTGCCTTTAATATGCCTCATTTTTGGGCTCATTCCCTAAAATGATATTTCAAAATGGATGGATGACGTGGATAAAATATATATAAATCACAGTGGGCTCGATAGGACCATCCATCTCTATATAGGTCCAATTATCCAATCCCGTCATGTCATATTACATTTACATGGATTTTAAGAGAAGTTTTCAGGAGACCGTTTCTACCACAATAAGCTATGTTGGGCCCACCATGATGTTTGTGGAAAATCCACTCCATTCATTCATTTGGAAGATAATATCCAAATATTAGACAAAAATTTGGATAAGTTTGAAACTCAGGTGGACTACATGACTAGAAATAGTGGAAATGAATGACGTACCATTCAAACTTTTTTAGGCTCCACCATGATGTTTATATGCAATCCAAACTGTTCATAAAGTAGCCCGAATACTCATAAACTCCTTACCATGGGGATGGACTAAAAGATTAAAAATATTGACTAATCCAAAGCTTCTGCAACCCCATTAATGTTTTAACTGTGGGTGTACGATCTTCATTATTTTTCGTTGTGTGGCCCACTTGAGCTTTTGGATTTACCTCAATTTTGGGCTCATGTCATAAAATGAATTGACAAAACATGTGAGCGGTGTGGATTTCTCACAAACACCATAGTAGGCCCCACAATGTTTACCCATCTGAATTCCTCCTGCAACTAGCTTAACACAAAAGTAAACTTTTTTTTCAAAAAAAGATGTTAGGTGACTATGAGCACATTTGTTTAATCCTTTTAATATTCGGGGCATTTGGGAATACCACAATGCTTTTTTGTTCAAAATCTTTAATTACAATTACAAGGTACTATCAGCATGTATAGCTTGCACATAGAGGTGGGCATCGAGTCGAGTCGGACCAAGTTAGATCCAACTCGACTCGATCCAGTTTTGCCAACTCCCCGACCCGAACTCGATCCGACTCGGGACTGAGTCCAGCAAGCCGGACTTGATTTGAACCGATTCTTGGCTGGGTTGACTTGAATCGAGTCCGACTTGGTCAGAGAAACCGAGTCAGATCGAGTTGGGTACGATTTGGATCCGAACAAATTCTATGGCCTATAAATCAACTGTTAAAGACAAAGCACACGATATATATTTTAAGAGAGAGATTTGAAATATCAGAATTGATAAATCTTTCGCACAAGTGGTTTTTTTCGCCCAATGCTTCATCTATAGTGTTGCCCATTGTCGCACCCCAAACCCGAAAATCGGATTCACAGGAATCCTGACCACCGAATCCGGTGCCGACAGCCTCCGTAGTACCCCATTCTCTGCTCTCAGCGCCCATACGCCAAATTTCGATCCTGGGATACTATAAGGAGGATTTTTTAATGTACATTTATATCGTAAGAAGCATAACCACAAGTTTACCCAAATCATAAAGGCAACATCATCATCACATATCTACTAATATAATCATTTGAATACAATGCTAAAAAGGAAATATATATGTAAAAATCAAAGCTCCAGAAAACAGCTGCACACTCCAAGCTCAATACTGCTGCAAGCTAACATCACCTGCACGCATCTATCGTGCATAAGCTTATAGAAAGCTTAGAGGGTGGTGTAAGTGTGTGCACGAGGTAAGTGCCAAGTATTCAATACAATATCATAATCATACAATACCGGAAAACTATTAATCCATAAATCATACAATGTCTGAATAAGCAGAAACACTGATAAGAGCAGGAATTATCAGCGTAAACAGAAATACCGACAAGATTATAATCATGTGATAACAGAATAAGCGGAAGTATGAATAAGTCCACAAGTCAATCAATATCAGAATACACAATATAGGACAGCTATGCAAATGATGAGTCATAGATAATCAAATGTCGAATGACAAGGATATAATGCAATACACAATTCGAAAGAGCTAACAAATATCATCACTCTCATGTAAGTCACACGAATACAGAAACATAACAACCCACAATGCCACACGCCGAGGATGTAATGGAATATGCAATACATGATGCTAATGGAATGACCATGCTGGAGTGTGATGTTGGGATGATAGTACGTAGTATCGGAGGCTACGGGGTCTACCACAAGGAACCTCTATCCAAACCAGTGTCATACCTAAATTTGGATAGTCTGACTCAACGTGGTAAACTCCTGATCTCAGGTTAGTCGCGCGCCCAACCGAAATCCTTACCATAACGAAGATACACAACAATTAGTTGTGCACCACAAGCCCGAGTGGATAGTGAATGGATGAATGAATGAGTATGCAACTCCCACTCAGTAGCCTGTCAGCATAGTAGCTTGCTAACTGCTGGTAGCTCGCCCAGTGTGGTAGCTCGCCCGGGCCTCAGTCCCTCCCACATCAGTGTCCGCCCACGTGCGCCCACCCACATGCACAACAGTGATGGGGTGTCGTAATATCATGTCAGTCCTCATATCAGTACGGTTCCTCTCTGGGATCATCATCGGGGTTTAGTACACTTCAAAGGCACTGCCGCTCTCCCTAGCCGCATAGTCCAAGTGAGTATAAGAAACCTCACTATCCGCCTGGCCAATAGTCTGCCAATACCTATTCGACACGTCGATAGCGGACCCATTCCTCGAGCTGGTCAGACTCAGCCTAGTATTTCCCCCTACGCTCGGGCGGGTAAGGCCACACCTCCTTCTAACCGACCCCGGCACAGTGGAGAGCACAACCATCTGGTAATCGGCACTCAACGCCCATCTACCCACTCGGTCTAGACGTTGGAGCATCCTTTGGAACCAAGAGGGTGTTTAGAAATTTTCACCCAGGGCCATCTATAGCGGCCCGATACTCGAACAGATTTTCGGTGTCCCATCTGGCCATCCACGATATGCCTGTGGAGGCTACGGCCTTGATATCACTATGGCGTACAGTAGTCACAACACAATGTAAGATGCATGAGTCATACAATCCAATCATGCATCAATCCTGTGCATGCCGTGCGCTCATGTGAGATAACCTCCACCTATCAGGGAGTCTCACATCATTCTGCCCAATGACATATGCAATGGTCAATCAGATCTCATAACAAACATGCAGATGATACGAATGGGCATGTATCATGATGCTATGCAGTCACATACTCATATTCGGTATCAATAACCAGCATCGACAATGTAGACTTTTAACCAACATTGCCTCCAAGGAATGACCCACATAGAATTAAATATATAATGGGCACATGGCCTAACACAAGGGCCAAAATATACGAAACAGGTGGGCCCTGGTCATGGGCCTAACTCATATCACATTGGGCCTTGCCCGTAGGCCTCAAATACATCTGGATGGGTCGCACCCATGGGCCTTAGATATATCACAATGGGCCTCAAATATACTTCGCAGGTGAGTCACATACCTGGGTCTAATACACACCAGTATGGGCTACATCACATAGGCCTAATATACATCACTATGGCCACAACCCATGGTCTTTAAATACACAATAGGTGGGCCCTACACATGGGCCTCAAATATATACCACGGGTGAGCCTCAATGGACGGTTCACCAATACAACAGGATGGGTTTAATGACATGGACCTCATAAACATATCGAATAGGCAGCACCATTTGGGCCTTACATACATTGCAATGGGCCATGACCCATGGGCCTTGCATACGTCACAATGGGCCTTGTAACATGGGCCTCATATATATTTAAGGTGGGCCCCGACAACGGGCCTCATACACATCAAGGTGGGCCTCAACAACGGGCCTCATACACATCAAGGTGGGCCTCAACAACGGGTCAAACAAAATAGACCAAATTAAAAGGGTCGGTACAAAGGAGCCAAATCAATTGGGCTGATCGAATAGACTGATACAGATGGGCCGAGTCAAAGGGGCCAACTCAAATGGGCAAAGTCAATTGGGCTAATCAAATGGTCTGATGCAATTGGCCGAGTCAATGAGTTGAATCACTTAGCCGAATCAATCAAATGAGCTGAATCAGTTGGATTAAATCACTTGGCTGAATCAATCAAATGGGCGGATACAAGCAGGCCGATCAAATAGACTTATACCAATGGGCTGAATTAAATGAGCCAAGTCAAATGGGCCCCTAAATACATCGAATCGGGCTTTATCAAGTAGGCCCTAAATACACCAAATAGGCTATGTGTCAAGGAGTAATACTAAGCATGATATAAGGGGAGGGATGTTGTTCATAGTGAAGATGGGCCTAAACGGCCTACAAGTATGGGCCTAATAACGGGCCCAAGGGAGAATTATAATGCGGACATATAACCAACACTATACTTGTAATGTGGATGTCAAATCAACATTGCTCCCAAGGCACAACCGTCATAAACATAATTTGTGCTGGAATCACCCATTGCAATGGACCTTAGGTATATCCCATTGGGCCTTAAATACATCAATTAGGCCATATCATATGGGCCTTTTACTCATCAAATGAGCCACATCAATGGGCCGCACCAATGGGCCTTATGTGCATTGCAATGGGTCATAACCCGTGGCCTTAGAATGCATCAAATGGGCCTAATCTCATGGGTCTTAAATATAACAAATGAGCCACACTACTTGGTCTAACAATACCAAAAAAAAGAAGGGAAAAACTGAGCTGGTTAAACAATACTATCAGTGGGCCGAGTCGACCTGACTGAACAGCAACATCAGGAAGGCCGAGCCGATCTGACCTGACGGAACACCAACATCAGGTGAGCCGAGCCGAGCCGAGCCGACCTGACTTAACAATAACATCAGGTGGGCTGATCCGAGCTGACCTGACTGAACAACAACATCAGGTGGGCCGAGCCGAGCCGACCTGACTTAACAATAACATCAGGTGGGCTGATTCGAGCCGACCTGACTGAACAGCAACATCAGGTGGGCCGAGCCGAGCCGACCTGACTGAACAACAACATCAGGTGGGCCGAGCCGAGCCGACCTGACTATGGCCGACGCCTCTACATGGGCCATTGAGGAACTCATTAGTCATGACCGGTGCTGGCCGACCTCATGTCCCATAGAGCTGTCTGAGCCTACCTCTTCTCTTTAGTCGAACCATTCTTACCCATAACATGTATCCTCATATACTATAGATCCATGGGGCTCATGGCACATCAGGACGGACTAGCACTGCTCAGACATTGTCCTCCTAACCCTGCACCTATTAAACTTGCCCAGGTACACCAGTACTACCCAAAGTGGATGGAAGACAAGGGTGGGTTCCATAGTCCCCACGCTAATTACACTTCACTGCTACCACTGCTACCAGGAATGGATGCCAAGACCGGTGTTGAAATGAGATAAACTCCGCTCAGCCTACCCGTTGAGCTATGAATCTGGGTGTAAACACACATCAAGGAGGGTCTGCACGGACGTGGCCTCACCATCCAGGGGGAGTGGACGGTTTGGATAAGGCACATGCACTATGATGTGGGCCATCTGGACGGATGGAGGGAGTGAATGGGTCCCATAGACCCCATGGTCAGTGTCACGCCCCAAACTCGGAGACCGGGCTCACAAAATTTCTGATCGTCGAATCCGGCACCGACAGCCTCCGTAGAACCCCATTCTTGGCTCCCAGCTCTCATTCGCCAGGTTCCAATCCTAGGATGCTACGAGGAGGATTTCAACGTCAGTTTGATTCATAATAAGCATAACCAAAGGCATAACCCACAAACAACAACCAAGAATTTCATTACATTTCTACTATGATCAAAAACTTTACAAGTACAATGAGCATAAAGGGAAATACAATGATGATAAATTAAAATCTTTAAAGCGATCTGCAATGCGCTCTTACCTCAGCGCTGCTGCACCCCGACGTCACCTGCACGCAACGATTGTGCATAAGCTTATAGAAAGCTTAGAGGGTGGTGAAAGTGTGTGTGCAAGATAGTAATATGATTATACAATATCAGAGTAATGCGGAATATGCAGATGGATCCATAAATATCATGAGCTGTACCAAGGCTATACGATGCAAGATGTAAGTCAAGCATACAATCCTCATCTAAGTCCACATATCAATATAGCTTATCTTTGAAATATCACCGGGGTCTAGTACACTCTAAACCAGATCGCCGCCTCATCGCGCACAATAAGGTAAGTAGAAGAGACCTCACTATCCGTCTGCCAATATCGGGCACGACTCGTTGATAGCAGACCCATTCCTCGAGCTGGTCAGACTCAGCCTAGCATTACCCCCTACACTTGGGCGGATAAGGCCGCACCCCCTTCCAACTGACCACGACACAGTGGAGAGTGCAGCCATCTGGTAATCGACCCTCAACGCTCATCTACCCACTCGGTCTAGACGTTGGAGCAACCTCTTGGTACCATAAGGGTTTAGGGACTTTCACCCAGGGATATCTATAGCACCCCATGTAGAACGAGATTTTTAGTATCCAATCCTACCAACCATGATCTGTCTGTGGAGGTTACGGCCCCTATGTCGCTAGGGCGTACAGTAACCATATCACACAATGCGAAATGCATGAATCACGCTATCCAGTCATGCAACAAATCCTGCGCATATCGTGCGCTCATGTAGGGCAACACCGCCTAATCGGGAGCCCGAAGGCATATGCTATAATCAGTCATCTCTCATATCAAGCATACATATGATGCGTATGATCATGAGTCATGGAACTATATTAAACATGGTATAATGAAATGGACTATCCTTACAATGTTGATGGGCCTGGACGGTCTATACACAATAAGTATGGGCCTAATAATGGGCCCTAAGGAGAGTCGTAATGTGGACATCCAACCAGCATTACACTCGCAATGTGGACGTCAAACCAACATTACTCCTAAGCCATAACTCGTAATAAACATTATTACACAACCCATATTGGGTTCACACATTGCAATGAACCTTAGGCACATCCAAATGGGGCCCTCATTACATCAAATGAGGTACATTAGTGAGCCTTACGTTCATCAAATGGGCCGCATTACTGGGCTTCACCAATGGCCTTAGGTACATTGCAATGGGTCATAACCCATGGGCCTCAAGTGTCTTAAATGGGCCTAATCCCATGGACTTAATACATATCAAATGGGTCTAATCCGATAGGCCTGATATAAATCAAATGGGCCTAAACCCCTAGGCCTCATACAAATCAAATGGGCCTAAACCCGTAGGCCTTGTATAAATCAAATGGGCCTAAACCCATAGGCCTTGTATAAATCAAATGGGCCTAAACCCATAGGCCTCGTACAAATCAAATGGGTTTAGTCTCATGAGCTTTAAAATACATCAAATGGGCCTAGTCCCATGGGCCTTGGAACATATCAAGTGGGTCTAATCCTATAGGCCTAGAGGCCCACTGTAATGTTTATTTGCCACCCAAATTGGCGAGGGGCCCATTGTAATGTTTATTTGCCATCCAGCGTGTGGGCCAGGGGCCTACAATAATATTTATATATCATCCATCGTGTGGACCGGGGGGGGGGGGGGGGGGGGGGGGGGGGGGCACAATAATTTTTATTTGTTATTCAGCCAGGGAAGGGGGTGGCGTGAACAACACGTGCACTAGGTGGGCTCCACTGTCCGCTGGACGGTGGAGGCAAAACACAAATATCATGGTGGGTGTCACCGTCCACGGACTGTGGACGGTGTGAATAAAATACATACATTACTGTGGGTCCCACAAATGTGGCCCACCATAATGCTTAAATGCCATCTGAGCCGTTCATAAGGTCACTCAGACCTGGATGAAGGGAAAACATAAATTTCATCTTGATCCAAAACTTCTGTGCACCCCAGAATGGGTTTCAATGGTAAATGTTCATTCACACTGTTTCCTATGATGTGGGCCACTAGAGCGTTGGATCAGGCTGATCTTTGGAGGGGGCCCACCTGAGGAGGGGACCCACCTCATTAACTGGTTGGATGACAAACAAACATCATGGTGCCGTGGGTCCCCTGCTGGACGCTCGCCCGGACGCTGGACGCAGCAGCTGCTGCTGCTCGTCAGAATGCAGAGGCTCTGCCTCTTGCTTTGATGATTTTTTTTTTGAAAAATAGCTGGTGTGAGGATTTTTGAGTGTGGGGCCCACATCGCATCAATCCACTCCGTCCACTAGCTTCCCTGGCTTGAAGCAAACCCAACGAGTCCGCTATTGAACCCATTTAGATTTGTAAAAAATTTAAAATTTATTTAAATGGTGAGAGTCGCTGTTTTGATAGGTATGGCCCGCCTACTGAACGGATGGACCTCATTCCTTGGCTCAACGCCTAAAATGATATGGAAAAGAGAATGGACGGCTTAGATTGAACACATACAACAAGGTGGGGCGTACACAAGTGGCCCACCCCCAAAAAGCTCCTTTCTTCTTTTTCTTTTTCTTCTCTTTTTTTTCTTTACAGGGATGTCCAGCGTCCCAGACGCTGGACGTTTTGGTTCTAAAAAAATTACATTGTGGTGAGCCCTGTTGAGGTGGGCCACCACTGATGGATGATGTGGGTACAACATGCAAGGTGGGCCCCACTTGAAAAACACTTGGACAAAATAAATACCTCAAGGTGGGGTCCATTCAAGTGGGCTACACAAACACAATATGATTAAAAAAAAAGAAAATGAAGTAGAGAGAGAGATAGAGAGTGGGACCCGCTTGTGATGGAGGGACCCCGACACTATGGGCCCTCCCTTGAAGAAATCAAATAATCGAATGAGTCCTTTAACACATGGGACCACTAAAATATAAAATCAACGGTAGGGATCCTTTCCCCACCAATATGGACGGTCTAGATAACCTTCATAATGAAATAAACATCATGATGGGGTCCATGGAGAATGGCCCCATCATGGAATGATCATGATGTTCCTAGTGGGCCATCGGCCACATCTTAGGGTCCCATGTGAGATCCAAACCATTGATCGGTTGGCCTCACTTGGCCCATCTCAAAAATAGAAAAAACTATTATGATCATGCACCCACCGTCCGATCTTCTTGCTCCTAGGGGTCCCTTAGCACCTTAGCTTGGATTTCAATGGAGGAGATGGGGAATGGATGGTTAGGATGGGGATGATGGGGTAGGAAAGTGAGCCACCTTGGAGTTTTGGAAAGAGAGGGAGAGGCTTGGATAGCTCTCATACATATGAGGGTTTTTGCTTGAGAGAATGAGATGAGAAAATGAGAAAGAGAGAGAGTGTTGTAGAGAGAGATGGAATGATGGGTGATGGAGTGATGGATGGGAGAGAGAGGGGTGTGTAAGAAAATCTTGACTTTGGTGCCCTTTTGTGTAAGAAAAGCATGGGCTTTGTAAGACCTTTTTGACTTTTGAGGATTTTTGGTGTAAGAAGGTATGGGCTTGCTTGGGAAGGGTGAAAAAGTGATGTGTACTTGATACGTACTTGACATGTTGATGGATTGATTGATTGATGGGATTGATGTGACATGTCGTAGAGATTCTTTAGGGTTTCGCAACGCGTGGCGTTTTCCTCGCACCGAACGTTGGCCCACATCTCTTGATCAGGGTACCGCCTCGGCGCGTAAGTCGCGGCATCGGAACTGCAGCGACGGCGCGGTTGCTATGGTAATAGTCTTGGATTGAGTCGATATGGGTTGACGACATTCAAATCAGGGTCGTGCGTAAGTATCGGTTAAGGGTCGAAGGTTGTCGAAATTTGACCGGTAAGACCGCGGAAGTCTACAAAACGGTACGGTCTAGGATACGTGTCTTACATTCAGTCCACACCAACGTTAGTCCACTCAAGTCCCGACACACTCCATGTTAACCACCACCACAGGGAACGTTATCAAGACTACCAAGTGATGGTACGGGGCATCTTCTACTCCACCTACTACCAGAACCATGGAGCTGGGTGAGTTCATCCAGAGTTGAGACAATATATCTTTTCACTCAGTTTACAAATTAAGCAATGGGTCTGGGTGTACGATAGCACCTGGTTAGGGACAGAAACCAAGGCCTCAATTGTTGCAGTGAGGTATCTCCACCCCGCCTACCAATTGAGCTGTGGAGCTGGGTGTCCATGATAGCCACCCCCACTAGGGATGGATGCTAAGACTTGAGTGTTGAAATGAGGCACCTCTAACTCCGTCTCCCAGATGAGCTGTGGAGCTGGGCGGGCTCAGCGTTGAAACAATGTATTTTTCACTCAGTCTACTACCTGAGCTGTGGAGCTGAGCCCACGTCAGATCACACTTCACTGGTAGCTACAACCACTATTTACTAAGTTATGGCTCATCAGATGCTCCGATCAACCTCATTTTCTGGCTCAACGCCTAAAATGAGTTAGTGTATAGGATAGATGGCGCGGATTTAACACATACATCAAGGTAGAGTGTGTATGAGTGGGTCACCCCACAAGCATGTAACCCAGCAAATATTTGGGTTTTTACAGAGACGTCCAGCGTCCCTGGACGCTGGATGGTCCTCATAATAAGGGTGAGCTATATTCAAGTGGGCCATTACATGATAAATGATATGGGTACAACACTCATAAGGTGGACCCCACTCATAAACGGCTTGGGTAAAATACTTCATGATGGGTTCCATTCAAGTGGGCCACACGCCCAAATCACCACACAAAATATATAAAAAAAATGAAGAGGGAGAGAGAGAAGCACCCACCTTTTATCTTCGCTTCCTTCTTCTGCCAATGCAATCTAGGGCCCGAATGGGTGTGATTCAACGACTGAGATTGGCTTTGAAAGATTGGATTGGATGGTAGAGAGTGGCCACACAAAGCTCCTCCCATGGAGAGCCATGGACGAGAGTTTCTTGGAGAGAAAATGAGGGAGAGAGATGAGAGAGGGAGGTGTAAGAGAGAAGAGAGATGGGTGTGATGGGTGAGTGATAGATGTGTACTTGTGTAAGAAGAGTGTTGACTTTAGGGGTTGCTTGGGAAAGAGTGTGAGGTGATGTGTACTTTGATTGATGGGATGTGATGGGATTGATGGATGGGACATTGGGTAGAGATTCTCTTGGGTTTCGCAACGCGCAGTGTTTTTCTTGCACCAAATGCTGGCTCATATCTCCTGACCAGGGTATCACCTCGAGGCGCGAGTAGCGGCATCGGAACCGCAGCAACGGCGCGGTCGCTATGGTAAAGGTCTTGGGTTGAGTCGATACGGGTTAACGGCATACGAATCAGGGTCACGCGCAAATACCAGTTAAGGGTCGAAGGTTGACAGAATTCGACCGGGAAGACCGTGGAAGTCTACGGAACGGTACGGTCTAAGATACGGGTCTTACACCCATTATATAAACGATTTGGATTATCCAAACATGAATTCAACAGTTGTAGTTCATTTGTTTTAACAAAAGAAACCTCACAGAAAAGGAGGAAAGAAAATGATTCCTTTTATTCTTCTTCTTTGCAATCTAAAACACACCAAAAACCATAGCTTGAGAAACAAAAGGAGGAGAAAATCATTACTCTTTCTTTCTTGTTTGTTATCTCTCCTTCCCATTTTAATATGTAATCTGTGTTCGTCTCGAGCTAGGGTGGGCCGCGATTGAGGTCTCAAGCACCGTCGGACCACTAGCGGCCTGCACGACTGCACCCGAGGTCCCGAGCCAGGGTGGGACACCGACGACCTGCACCTGAGATCTAGAGCTCGAAAAAAATATTAAAATAAAAAACTTAAAAAATTAACCCACCTAATGAATGGATGAGGATGACAAGTGAAAATAGGGTGTTGGGCTGCTGACTAGCCTGGATTCCAATTGGGTTTGCTGCGGTGCCGGCTTGGGTAGAGTTAGGGTTAGGGTAGATGAATGGTAAACGTAAACCAAAAAAGAAAATTTAATTTTATAGTACTTAATTCCGGTCTGGATTGGGTTTTGGATTCGATCAGATCAAATTTTGAATGGAGTCGGATCGAGTTACTACTAACCCGAAGTCGACTTGGTCAGGATTCAGATTCGGGTGGATATACTCAATCCGAACTTGCCCTTGGCATTCGATTTAGTAAGTTTGGACCGATTTGGTAAAGTCGGATCCAGCTAGTCGAGTCGGGTACTGTCCACCTCTACACGCACATAGCTAAACATGGGATTGGAGTGGATAGTGCTTCTATACATTTTCCATAGAGTATTTACTGCACGTGTTGGCAAATTACCAGGTATTGTCTATCGACGCTGATTGTATGCAAAAGTTATACGATGATGCTCAGTACACCCCACCATGATGTGTGCCCTTAATCTACGCCGTTCATCCACTTTTATGATCATTTTAGGCCATCAGCATGAAATTGTGGGAGATCCAAATGTCATGTGGACCACACCACATGAAACAGTGGTGATTTAACGCCCACTGTTAAATACGTGTTGATATGAATACCGAATCTAGTGTGTTGTAGGAATTTTTTAATGATGGGCGTTCATTCAACATTGTTGTGTGGTCCACCTTAGACTTGGATCTATCTCATGGCCCAGGCGATAATATTATCTGGAAAAAAGATGGACGGTATGGATAAAATACATATCAATGTGGGGGCTCGGGGAGCAATGTCCAGCGTGTCAGGCAGAGTATCACCTATCACCATCATTAGTAAGCAATCTGTGATCGTGTTTCTCCAACTTGATCATGCCTCAGCCACTTTGTAGAAAAATTGATGTAGAGCGGATGGCGGACAATTTCATGGCCAAGATGGATCATAAAAAGCACAATCAAGGACAAAAGTGATCCAAACTGTCAGACTTTAAATCGGGCGTATCTTGGAATCCAAAATGAGTTATTAGACATGAAATATATGATTTTGGGGTAGAACGAGCTACTTTAGTCACCCAACCCCGTTATACTGGATTGAGCATGCCGGATTTATGAAATATCACTAGATCGACGGTCGTTTTCCTATTTTAATTCTATTTTTTAACTATAAATAGTAAGTTTTAATTTGATTATAACTCTTCATCCGTTGGCGTCAATGCGAGAAGTGCTTAGAACAATTAGGAAAACAACTTAGTGAAGCTAAATAAGACACTTACTATTCTTTTACCCAAAACCTTGCGTACTAATAGACATCACGATCGTCTATAAATAGAAAGTTTACTATTTATAGTAAGTTGTGAATTCTAGGAGTTTTAGGTGTAGTTTGATTCTGATTTCTCTTACATTGCTTGGTATCACTATTTAAAGGGTTGTGAACTCATTTATTTCTTCCATCAATCAAATTACGAATTTATTAGAATTTATTTCTATTTTCTTTCTTTCCTTCCTTGTGGATTCGAAAAGTCTCTATGAAGAGTCGAAAAAAGTTTCATGGATTCAAAAATTTTATGCCATTGAGGAAGACAGTACTTGACCTCACGTCCTTCCTACGTCAATGATGAAATATGGGGTGCATGATCCGATGACATGGTGAAAGTGGTACCGGATGGCCCACCTCCATGTACTCTTCTTATATGAGTGTCAACTCCTTTTAGGCCATGGACCCAAAAAAAATCACACAAAAACTATCATCTCTTGCACCATCACAACAAATGAGTGATGGTACCTTTGACCCCAAAAATTAAACAATAGATGTATTGTAACACACTTGCTTTTTGGCACTCGGGTGTTACCATTGTAATCAAGATCGCTTACTTAAACACGTGATAAAACATAATGGCTGGAGTGGATTTGGTAATGCATCACAACAGACCGCACTTTAATTTGTGCGAGTGCGTAAAACACAAGCACTCCTGCAACGCACCAGACGCATGGAACGATCAAAAGGAGTTTGACTTGACCCAAACAAAGAGGAAAACTCCTCTTCTCCTTTCGTATTCCTGCCCAAGCATCATTTAAAAAGAACCGAGACCGTTAGTGCGATCAGGCCCACTGTCATGGACCATGGAAACGATCTGAACCGTCCATATAATAGCTGGTCCACGACTGTCAAAACCCTAGCTTTGCCCGCACCTTGTGTTGAAAATCAGTGGTTTTTTTAAAAAAGAAATTTGAATTTTCAAATTTTCAAGAATTTCCTGCCAAAACGGTTTTTGAAAATTTTGAATGCAAAAGTGCAGTGTGTGCTTTGTCCCACATTGAAAATGTAAAGAAAAGTTTTGTGGTTTATATGAGAACTTGTGAAGAGTATTCTCACTTGGAGTTTTTGGAGGAGGTGATACTCAAGTTGCGTGTTACAGCGCGTAGTAATAGAACACACGCGCGCGCAAGGGCTTAGGCACGGCGAGGGCGTGGGCAGTGAAGTAGTGTGGCTTTAGTGGCTCTAGATGGCCCACTTTTCTAAAAATGGATAGCCACCTTGAAAGCCACAACAGTCCAAAAACGGACGGACCAGGATGATCCAACGGTCAGATCTTCTGATCTGACGACTAGAAATGTCTAGGATTAATTTTCAATGGCCAGAAATGTTTTTCAAACATTCTGAACCATTGAATACCACACAACAACACTGTTATACTTGATGCCTATATAAACTGGACCATTCCAGTCTGATTTCATCATCTCAACACACCATCTCTCTCATCAGAAACATCCAAATCTCCTTAGTGAATATTGTGAACATTTCTCTATATCCAATCATGCCAAAACAAATCAATTACGTTCCAACGTTCCATAATGGATCCATCATGGTTGTTGCATGCTAATTCAGTACAGGCTTGTCTTATCTTAGAAGCAATTCGCCTGTAACCCATCAACAATTGATAAGGGGGCGAATTACGCTTTAAGGACAATGTATTCTATACGTGATTCAACTAAGTGAAACAATTATTCTTACATTTATTTTTTTATATTTTTTGGTGTATCCAAACATTAAATTTCTAACACTTGAAACACACGCATGCGCACATGAGCACTGGTGCAAGCAAGCACACGATCAGTAAGTTTTGAAACCAAGCGTTCCACCCTTCCCTGCCAACCGACAGTCCAGTGCTTCCACCATAGCCTAATTGTGCACTCCACCTCATCTTTCATTTTTAAGGTTCCACCATCTAAAAGAGAAATGACGGAAGGAATCTTTTCGTTAAAAGAAAGAACCGATCCTAGCCGTTAGGATATTTCTAGAAACCACTTCAAACGCATCAGGAGCGTCCACCTTAGGGCATGTAACCACCCTAACAAGCGCAGCGGAGAATTTCAAAGGAAAAATCTCACTGCACAAGATATTGCTGCGGCCGAAAATATCAGAAGTGTCATTAGCAAACGAATCTGCACAACGTAAGGTGGACCCCATAGTGGTCCAAGGACTCATATAGTCTATTCAGAAGGTGTGGATGTGAAGATTTAACCATAGAAGAGAAGTCACCATGAATGGCTGACCCATCTTCCCCACTGGAGTAGAAAACCCATCGTGCAGGGTGGGCCTATTTAACTGATCAGATGGGATTGTCTGGTGGACCCCGTGGTCAGGAAATCAAATATCCCATCAGATTTGGGCCATGCAAACCAGATCGGTTGAGTTGTCAACCTCTAACTCTCACGATAAAAAATAAGAATCGTAACTAATCTTATGATTAGTTACGCTCAGAGGCGATGGAAGCTAATCAAGATAGTTATACATGCTCCCTTCCAAAAGAGGATTTCACCTTAAAAAAACCCTAAAAACCAGAGTGAAAGAGCGAAAAGAGAGGGAGCCGAGTGCAGCTTCCAAACGTGCCGCAACGACTCGCTTGAGTCACAACTCAAACCTCGGTAGTAGTGGCCTCCACTAAGTTACAGTGGGTCAAAACTAAGGCTGAGAGAAGAAGAAGATCGAGGGGAGAGAGAGAGAGAGAGAGAGAGAGAGAGAGAGAGAGAGAGAGAGAAAACAGAGAAGAGGAGTAAGAAGGAGAGTTGCTGCCGAGCTTCTCCAATCGAATCAACTCGACTAGCGTTAGTTCTACCGAGTTCTGAGGTGTGGTGGCAGTCGTGGATGATCCTGTAGTCGATTCCATACGCGTTCGAGGAAAGTTGCAGGTTGGACCAACGATTAATGCAAGGAAACTCAATTCAGATCTGAGTCAGGCTGTTGGCGAGTCACAGTAATGTCGTGCTGACTCGGTGAGTTCTGACTTTGAACTAGTTGAAGTATGGAGGATCTTGGCCAGTCGATCAAGCAACTCAATAAATGGATTAAGTTTATTCTAGCTCTTTGGTAGGATCGAGTTAACCGAGATCAAATTCGGAACCAAGTTACCCGCTACGAGTTTGCCAAGCTGATGAGTTGAAACCCTCTCACGTATTAGGTCTTGATCTAGGGATTATTCATATCCTTCACCTTGCTCATTCAAATTCTTTAAAATTAGATCCTACTAAATCAAGATAGTGTTAGAATATTCGGATGCGAAAATCCCTAAGATTGGGCTGTGCATAGGACATGGGGATCAAGGGTTTGGATGGCTTACCTAACTGAGATTCCATGTATAGTAGATAGGAATACCCGAGTACCAATACTGTAGTCTTCCTTTCCTTCACACCCTTATACAAAATATTAGATGGGATTTCGTCTTCTATCGTTGTGTAGGATCGGGGACCCAACAGTCTCTTATATAGAGTCTGTGGAGATGAGAGTTTGAAACCCATCACAACTCTCTCTCCCATGCTTAACATCGTTGTGTCCTAGTTCAACTCAAGTAGCCTTGCATAAAGCTATAACACTCCACCCCTAATACGCACTGCTACGCAACGGATCACTTGAAGTGGGGCCCACTGGTTTACTGCAATCACATAGTCTAACTGAAGGACAATCTAGACCATTGATCGGTAAGGCTCACCACGTAGAGTTCTTACATTCTACCACTTGGGCTTCATTGAGCAATGTCAATGATTGTCATATAGAATAATGTTGAAAAAAAAATAAGTTTTAATTTTAAGAAAACATCCAAATAGTTAACCAATAAAATAGTTGGACAATGAGTAATGCTATTCAATCTGGTCTCAAGATTGTCAGTATCGAAACGTGGTACTTATCACAACATTTAATTTACGCGAAGTGAGGTTAAGCGCAATCACAAGTACCTTCAATCTTAATGACATAGATCATGAACTAGAAAATGTGATATAAGGATTATACACTTTAGTGTGATAATATGTGTCTATCCTTAAGAGGTCCTAAAGCTTTTACATATCTTCAACGAAACACGACTGTAGTTCTATTTACTTAAAATTTGCGCATATATATAGAGAAGCAGAAATAAATCTTTATATTAAAATCATCCAAAGACAAACTATATAAAACGAGATCTCTAAATGTCTGTGAAGATCAAAGTATGCTCAACTCCCACTAACTGAAAATATTTATGGGATCAATGACTCCCATGGATGTCACGTGCTCTTGAAATGACATGATAGGAGCCCTTTAGTGAGTGGATATACAATCATTTGCTTAGTGCCAATGAATTCCATGGACACTTGATGATTCTATACTCTTTCTTTTATAATAAGATATTTGATGTCGATATGTCTCGGCCTTGATGAATGCTTGTTGTTACTAAAGAAGGAAATAACAGCTAAATTATCTTAAAATATTCTCAAGGGTTTTGGGATATGCTCTCGTACCCGCAAACCTGAGAAGAAATTCTGTAACAATAGTGCTTGTTAGATGCCTTGTGGTGGGCGATAAATTCAGCTTCCGTGGTGAACGAGGCTGTGGTAAACTGTTTCACACTTTTCCATGATACAGCTCTTCCAACCATCATGAAGATGTATCCTGAAGTAGACTTTTGGTAAGACCTGTATCCTAGCTTGTAATGTTCCGTAGGTTTCTGCGATCCTCCTGGTCGAATTCCAGCGACTCGCGATCTGTAAACGGTAGTTGCGCGCAACCCTGAGTCATATCCCATTTTCTAGAGTCGGCTCGATTTGATACTTGACCCTAACTACCGGGCCATTTCCGCGGTTCTGATGCCGCGTCTTGCACACTGATTCGATAACTTGGCCAGGAGATGTGGGCCCACGTTCAGTTCGAGGAAACGCCACGCGTTTGCAATCTCAAGAGAATCTCTACAACATGTCCCATCAATTAATCAATCAATCACCTCATGTCAAGTGCAAGAGAAACCCCAAAGTCAAGTCTCTCTCACCCTATCTCTTACACACCCATACTGTCATGTACACATCACCTATCCACACCACCCCTCTCTCCCATCACTTCTCTTACATTACACTCTCTCTCATCTCTCTTACCTCTCTTATCTCTCTCATCTCTCCCATTCTCCCCAAGCAACTTAAACGTCCAACATTTCCATGAGAGAGAGGAGAGCTAGTGTGGCCCACCTTCCTACCTCCCATTTCCACCATCCATGCTTCACTAGGCCGTTGAAATGCATTCCATGGAGCTCTAGGAATCATCGGTGGGAGAATAAGTCTAAGAAGATTGAACAGTGGGTGCTTCATAGGCTTAGATTTTTATTTTTGATGATGGGCCAAGTGAGGCCTATCGATTGATGGTATGGATCTCACTTTCGACCCTAGATGTGGCCGATGACCCACCTTGATTCTCATGATCATTCCATGATGGGGCCATTTGCCATGAACCCCATCATGATGTTTATTTTTCTTGCATGAATAGGGTCATCTAGACCCTGCATTTTGGTGGAGAAAGGATCTTCACCATTGATTTTGATCAGTGGGCCCACATGTAATGGGACCCACTTGATATAAGTTGTGATGTATGGAAGGGAGGACCCATAGTGTCGGGGTCCCTCCATCACTCGGTCTCTCTCTCTTTCTTTCCCTCTCTTCCTCTCTCTTTCATTTTTGTTGTGTATGATGATGTGGCCGTGTGGCCCACCCGGATGGACCCCACCTTGATGTGTGTCTTACCTACACCATCCAGCCACTTGATGGCCCACCTGTAGCATGTTTGTAGGTGGGGCCCACCTTGAAAATGTGTTATATTCAAACTGTCCAGCATCTAAGGATGCTGGACGTGGCCACGATGTGAGGTGTGAACTGGCAGGGTGGTGTACTGGCATCCAAACTACAAAAATATTAGCTTGGTTCAAAGCTTTATGGGCTGCTCGTGTAGGCCCCACCTTGATGTATGGATTTAATCCACGCCATCCATCCTATTTCCCAACTCATTTTAGGCGTTGAGCCAAAAAATGAAGCCAATCCGATTATCTGGTGGGCCATAGCATAGAAAACAGTAGTTTTTACCATTAAAACTCACTCTGATGTTTTTATGCACCAAAACACATCGAATATTGGGCTCATTTAGACTGTCTCGAGCCATGGAATCCAATGGGTGGGTTGGATTTTTTGGATACGGGCCCCACATATGAAAAATCACAGCAAAAAGAAAAATAAAAAAATAAAATAACAAAGCAATAGGTGTTGCTGTTGACGTCCAGAGGACGTGTAGCAACGTTCTGCTACGCTGTGGACGGACGGGCAGGGGCATGGGTCCCAACCGTGGGCCCCACCGTGATGTCTGTTAAACATCCACACCGTGCATTTGGTAGGCCCCCTTAGGGCAGTGGGCCACCCCAAAAATCAACCGTATGAGGAACTTAGGTGGCCCACGTCACAAATAGTGAGGATGGAATGTCTGCCATTGAAATCCTTTTGGATTCTAAAAGCTTTCAATCATTATGAAATTTGTCTTTCCTCTTCATCCGGGTTTGTGTGACCTTTTTAACAGATTGGGTGGAAAATAAGCATTATGGTTGGCCCCACGTGGGACCCACTGACGTTGTGAGTGAGACGGCTGGTGTACCTCACTCCAGCTACCTAGCTGTTGTAGTGGTGTAACTAAGTTCTGTGGGACCCACCTGCTTCATCCACGCCGTCTATAGGACCCACCATGATGCATGTGTTGCATCCAAACCGTCCAACCATTTTGAAAGCTTATTTTAAGGCTGGAGATAAAAAAATAAGATAGATCTTGTCACGCCTCAAACTCAGAAACCGAACTCACAAAATTCTCAATCACCAAATCCGGTACCGATAGCCTCCGCAGTACCTTATTCTCGATTTTTAACATCTATACGCCAGATTTCGATCCTGAGACCTTACAATGAGGATTTTCCAACGTACATTTAACTCGTAATAAGCATAACCACAAGTTTACCCAATTACAAAGGCAACATCATCATCACATATCTACTAATATAAATATTTGAATATAGTGCTGAAAGGGAAATACGTACGACAAAATCAAAGCTCCAAAGGTCCATTGCATGCTCCAAGCTCAAAGCTACTGCAACCTTACGCCACCTACACGCATCTATCGTGCATAAGCTTATAAAAAGCTTAGTGGGTGGTGAAAGTATGTGTACAAGGTAAGTCCCAAGTAAGCAATATCAGAGTAAGCGAAAATACTGATAAGCTTATAAATCATACAATATTAGAAATACTGGCAAGATCATAAATCATACGATATCAGAGTAATGCGAAAAATATGTTGATAGGCCCATAAATACCATTAGCCTTATCCAGGCTATGCGATTCAAAAATATAATAAAAATAATATCATATACTGATGAAGCAATGTAGATCAACTATACAATGCGAGGACAGTAAGCCAAATATCATAGGCTGATGATGCAATGCAATATGCGGTGCGAATAAAATGACCAAGCTGGAATGAAAACGGGATGATAGTACGTAGTATCGCAGGCTATGGGGTCCATCACAAGGGACTTCTATCCAAACCAGTCACATATCTAAATTTATATAGCCAGACTCAATGTAATAGACTCCTGATCTCAGGTTAATCACGCGTCCAACCAAAATCCTTGCCATTACGAAGGTACAAAATAATTATTTGCGCACCACCAACCTGAGTGGATAGTAAATGAATGAATGAATGAAAATGCAACTCATACTCGATAAGTCCACATATCAGTACGGTTTCTCTCTGGGATCATCATCGGGGTCTAGTATACTCTACATGCAAATGGCCGCTCACTAACACGCGACCATGCAAGTGAAAGAGACCTCACCATCCGCCTGACCAGTAGTCAGCTAATATCTACTCGGCACATCGATAGCGAACTCATTCATGAACTGGTCAAACTCATCCTAACAATGCCCCCTACCCTCTGGCCGGTAAGGCCACACCCCCTCCCAACCGAACACGACATAGTGGGAGACGAGACCTCCTGATATTCGGCCCTCATGCGATCATATATATCTACTCGGTCTCAACATTCGGGCATCTCCTAGCCATGGAGGTTTAGAAATTTTCACCCAAGGACATCTATAGTGCCCATATGTTAGAACCAAATATTTTTGGTTTCCCGTTTAGCCATCCACGATATGCCTGTGGAGGTTGTGACCCTGATATCAATAGGGCGTACAGTAGTCACAATACATAATGCAAGATGCATGAGTCATACAATCCAGTCATGCATCAATCCTGCGCATACCGTGCACTCATGTGAGATAACCTCGGCCTATTAGGGAGTCTCATAACAACCTGCCCAATGACATATGCAATGGTCAACCACATCTCATAATAAACATGCAGATGATGCGTATGGGCATGTCTCATGATGTTATGTTGTCACATACTCATAATCGGTATTAATAACCGGCAGCAACAATCGGCCTCGACAATGTGGACATTTAATCAACATTACCCCCAAGGAATGACAAACATAGGGCCTAACATATAGTGGACCCATGGCCTCGCACAAGGGCCTAATATACAATACCATGTGTCTTACTTAAGAGCTTAATACACATCACGATGGGCCTCTCACATGGGCCTAATATACATCACAATGAGCTTCATCGTCTGATCCTCAAATGCATCACAATGAGCCTCATCACATAAACCTCATATTCATCACATTAGGCCTTAAACACGGGATGAATACATCCCAATAGGCCTCAAATACGAGCTGCATATAAATCACATTGGGCCTCAAACACAGGCTGCATATACATCACATTGGGCCATGACAATCGGCTTCGATATCCGGCCTCTACAATCGGAATCGACCTTGATAATTGACCTCAACAATCGCCCTATACAATCGGAACCGACCTCGACAATCGGAATCAGAATCGGCCTCAACAATCAGAATTGGCCTCGTCAATCAGACTCGGCCTCGACAATCGACCTCGACTAACGGAATCGGCCTCGTCAATTAGACTCGGCCACGAAAATCAAAATCCACAATTGAAATTGGGCTCGACACTCGGCCTCGAGTAATGAAATTGGCCTTGTTGATCGGACTTGGCCTCGACAATTGGAATCGATAATCAGAATCAGCCTTGACTAAAGGAATCGGCCTTGTCAATTGGACTCGGCCTCGACAATCAAAATCGATCTCAACTAACAGATTCAGAATCGACAATTGGAATCGGCCATGACTAATGGAATCGGCCTTATCAATCAGACTTGGCCTCGACAATCAGAATCGACCTCGACAATCGGCCTCATTGATCGGACTCGGCCTCGACAATTGGAATTCACCTTGTCAACTGGACTCGGCCTCGATAATCAGAATCGACAATCGAAATCGGCCTTGACTAACGGAATCGGCCTTATCAATCGAATTCGGCCTCGACAATCAGAATCGGCCTCGACAATCGGCCTCGACTAACGCAATCGGCCTCGTCAATCGGACTCGCCTCGACAATCAAAATCTTCCTTGACAATCGGAATCAACCTTGATAATTGGCCTCGACAATCTGACTCGATAATCGGAATCGACCTAACAAAATGCCTAAGAGAAGGTCATAATATGGACATCTAACTATCATTGCCCATCAATGTGGACATTTAACCAATATCGCTCACAAGAAGTGGCCCACATAGTGTCAAACGTATAGTGGGCTTGTGGCCTCACATAAGAGCCATATAAACATCAAGTGGGCCGCATCACATGGGCCTCTCACACATCACATCGAGCCTCGCCATCTGGCCTCACATACATCACACTAGGCCTCACTTCTGAGCCACATATATAACTCAATGGGCCGCGCGTATGGCCAAAATACATCACGATGGGCCCTACCAAATGGGCCGGAAATATATCACAATGGGCCATAACCCGTGGGCCTCAGTACATCATAATGGGCTGCAACCCATGGACCTCAAATACAACAAGTGGGCCCTGCACAACAAATGGGTCCCATTGAGCGGACCGCATGGATATGAAATACATACATCATGCAAGTCCCACCATCGGTGCGGATTTACAACACACATCAGGTTGGGACCATGACTGCTGGACAGCATGGATAAAATACATGATGGTGGGCCCCACTTGAAATTTAGATCCACCTCATTCTCTTTGTAATGCCATAAAATGATCCCTATGAAAGGTTGGATGGTATGGATACAACACATGCAGCATGGTATGTCCTGCACTTGCTGACAGTGAGGATTAGATCCAAAAATCTGGTGGGGCCCACCCTCACACATGCCACACATGTGAGGTGGGTCCCCACGCCCTAAAAACAGACGGCACGGTTGAAACAAATACATCAGGGTACGTCCCACAACACCAGCACCGTCCATGCATGGACGGTGTGGATTACATCAAGGTGGGCGTCTTCACATGCACCGTCCAGATGGACGGTGCTGGATAAAATACAAACATATAAGTGGGCCCCACCCTCACACGAGCCACACGTGTGAGGTGCCACGTCCAAGGAAAATGGACGGAAGGTATGGATATGCACATACATCACACTGGCCCACACAGCTCCGTCCTAATCAATGGACGGTGCAGATAAATCACAAACAAGGTGGGTCCAGATAAACGGTTGGGAAATAACACATTCACCGTACTTGACCCACATGGCTCACCGATGTCGTCAGCAGCTATATGGCTGGTGTGTGGGTCCACGTAGATGGACGATTTGGATATAATACATACCTCATGTGGGCCCACACAAGTTGTTGACGTCCGTACATCAGCTATATAGCTGGTGTGGAGTCCATGAAGATGGATGGCTTGGATGAAACCCATGCATCTGCTGGGGTCCCATGGAAGTAGCTGACGTAAAAAACAGCAGCTATATATCTGGGTGTCAGAGTACACCAGCCGATCTCTCCCTCCGTCCATGGATTGGACGGTGAGGATACAACACATCATCTAGTGGGCCCTACATGCTGGAGGGGGGCACATCGTCCAGGTGGGCCCACATCCAGTGACCGTACATGTCACCAATGTGGGCCCTACACAGATGGACGGAGTGGATTAAAACCCACAATTCACGGTGGAATCCCATGTACGGAGTGCTCCACCTGAGATTTAAATCTGCTTCATGCCTGGAAGAACAGTGTGGATTCACACGGATATCATGGTGGCCACATACGGCCAGGGTGCATAACGCATCAATAGGGTGGGCCCCACCCCCACATGTGCCACACGTGAGGGGTGGCCCCATGTCCAGAAACAAATGGGCGGACGGTTGAAATATAACATATATCTCATGTCAGACCTTCTGACGTGAGTCCAGTTGCTGGGCTACTGGCTAGCAGATGGACGGTTTGAATATAAGACACCTCAGCTGAATATATAACACTGCATCGAGGTGGACCCCACCCCGCACGTGCAGCACGCGTGGGTGGGTCCCGCGTCCTATCTCCTGCAAATCAGAGGGACGGTATATGAGTAAAAAAAATATATCGTGGTGCGTACCACAGTCTATTCACACGTCATTGAAGCACGTCCAGCGTCCTTGGACGCTCAACAGTACGGATACAACACTTATCATGGTGGGTCTCACATGGACGTGGCCCATCTAATATGAACAATATGGTATCTGTGCTTTTCATTCCATCCAAACCTAGTAACAGGCTGGATGGTGTAGGTCTAACACATCCATCAAGTGGGTCTCACGAAGGTGGACGGCACGGATAGGTTACATACTTCATGTGGACCATCAACAAGGGAAAAATAGAAAGAGAGAGAAATCGATTATGGGGAGAGGCCCCACCACTATAGGCCTCTCATACATGCATTACAACATACATCGAGTGGGTCCCATTACATGTGGGCACTTAAATCATCAAAATCACATAAATCAAACATTAAAAACACTCACCTTTGATTTTCTTGGACTTTTTCTTCCATCAACGCATCCTAGAGCTCCAGGGAATGCATTTCAACGGTGGAGATGATCCTTGGGATGGTGGGATTGGTTGGTAGGGAGGTGGGTCACACCTAGCTTCTCCATGGAAGCTATGGACGTTGGGTGCATGGGTTGCTTGGGAGAATGAGTAGAAAATGAGAGAGAGAGAGAGAGAGAGAGAGAGAGAGAGAGAGAGAGAGAGAGAGAGAGAGAGATGGGAGGAATGGGTTGTTATAAGGAATGGTTGACTTTGGGGATGGGAGAGAGAGAGGTGTCATGCTTTGTTGGTGGGAAAGTGATGGGGTAGGTACTTGCTTGTACTTTGATTGATTGATGTGAGGGGTTGTAGAGATTTCCTCAGAATTCATAACGCGGGGCATTTTTCTTGAAACTGAATGCACGCCCACATCTCCTGGTCTAGGTATTATCTCGGTGCATAATACGTGGAGTCGAAACCACGGCGATGACGCGGTCGCGAGGGTACAAGTTTCAAGTTGAGCCGACTCTGGTATACGGAACACTAATCGGGATCGTGCGCAAACGCCGATAACAGATCGCGGGTCTCTGAAATTCGACCGGAAGGATCTTGGAAGCCTACGGAACGGTACGGTTTAGGATACAGGCCTTATACTGTAAACTAGGCTGAGTTTGACTAACTCGAAAATGAGTCCGTTATCGACATGCCGGATAGGTATTGGCAAACTACTGGTCAGGTAGATAGTGTGGTCTCTTCCACTCACTGGGCTGTGCGGCTAGGGATGCGACAGTTAATGTGGAGTATAATAGACCCTGGTAATTCCCTAGAGAGGAACCGTACTGATATGTGGACTTGATATGAGGACTGACTTGATATTATGACACTCCATCACTGTTGTGCATGCGGGCGAGCGCACGTGGGCGGACGCTAATGTGGGCGGGCGCATGTGAGCGGACGCTGATGTGGGCGGGGCTGAGGCCTGGGCGAGCTACCACATTGGACAAGCTACTAGAGGTTGGCAGACTACAGTGTTGGCAGGCTACTGAGCAGGAGTTGCATACTCATTCATTCGTCCATTCACTATCCACTTGAGCTGGTGGTGCACAACTATTTGTTATGTGTACCTTTGCAATGACCAAGATTTCAGATGGGGCGCTCGATTAATCTGAGATCAGGAGTTTACTATATTATGTTTGACTATCCAAATTTAGGTGTGAGACTGGTTTGGGTATAATTCTCTTGTGACGGACCCTATAGCCTGCGATACTTCGTACTACCATCCCGACTTCACTCCAGCTTGGTTATTTCATTCGTATCGCATATTGCATTTCATCCACCACATATGACCTTTTGGATTGCTACGTTTTTGCACTTATATGACTTAGACGGACTTGGCAAGATTTGCATATTGCATTACATCCGCAGTATATGATATTTAGCTCATTATGATCTGCATTGCGAACTCTAATATTATATGACTCATGGACTTACCAGTATATTTCCACTTACTTTGATATTGTATGATTCATGATCTTGTCAGTATTTCTACTTATCTCGATGATGTATGATTTATAGGTTTTATTGTATACTTGACACTTATCTTACACACACTTTCACCACCCTTTAAGCTTTTTAAAAGCTTATGTACGATAGATGTGTGCAGGTAGTATTAGGTCGCAGCAACGTTTAACTTGGAGCGTTCAGCAGACTTCTAGAGCTTTGATTTTGATACATATGTATTTCCCTTTCAGCATTGTATTCAACTGTTTATATTAGTAGATATGTGATGATGATGTTACCTTTATGATTTGGGTAAAGTTGTGGTTATGCTTATTACGAGACAAAAGTACATTAGAAATCCTCCTTGTACAATCCCAAGATCGGAATCTGGCGTATAGACGCTGGGAGCCGAGAATGGGGTACTACGGAGGCTGTTAGCACCGAATTCAGCAACCGGGAATTTTGTAAGTCCGGTTTCCGAGTTTGGGATGTGACAGTGTTAATGCAGCCTGTGAAGTCTGCGTCTGAATATCCGATCAACTCCAACTGATAAGATCTTCTTTATATGAGTTTGAAGACTTTCGTTCTCTGTAGATACTATAATACTTTCTTTGCTGCTATCTAATGTTGCATTCCTAGATTAAATAGGTATCTTCCCAACATTCCAATAACAAAGGCAATGTCCGGTCATGTATAAACTTAAGCATATATGATGCTGCATACTACTGATGTGTATGAGAATTCCTTCATTCGATTCTTTTCCAAATCATTCTTTGGACACTGAAATAGGCCAAATTTGTCGCCCTTCACAATGAGCGACTGTTCTGAAGCACAATTTTGCATGTCATACCTTTCGAGTACCTTAGTAATATAGGCCCTCTGTGACAGGCTGAGCAGTGTAAGTGTTCTGTCATGACGAATCTCAATGCTGATGACGTAAAAAGCTTTCCCAAGATCTTTCATTTCAAATCTTTGAGATAAGAATTTCTTGGTGTCGCTCAACATCCTAGTATCACTGCTAGCCAACAGAATGTCATTAACATACAAAATCATCATAACGAACGTACTCTCACTGATTCTAATGTAGATACATTCATCTGTAGTATTTTCTACAAAGCCATATGAGGAAATTACTTGATAAAATTTTAGGTACCAATGTCGTGATGCCTGTTTTAACCCATAAATGCATTTCTTTAGTTTGTAAACCAAATGTTCTGAGTCATTATCTACGAAACCTTCAGGCTGCAACATGTGCACATTCTCATTCAAATCCCCATTGAGAATTGCAGTCTTTACATTCATATGATGTAACTCTAAGTCCATATGAGCTACAAGAGCTATTATAATCCTGAATGAGTCTTTCTTAGATACTGGTGAAAAAGTCTTCTTAAAGTCAATGCCCTCACGTTGGTTAAAACCCTTAGCAACAAGTCTGTATTTATATCTTTTGACATTACCCTTGGAGTCCCTTTTAGTTTTAAATATCCATTTACAACCAACTGGCCTTATTTCAGTGGGTAATTCTACAAGATCTCATACTTTATTGTCCATCATGGATTTTAACTCATTTTTCATTACATCAAACCAATGAGAAAGATCAACACTTTATTTAACTTGTGTAAAAGATTCATTATCCTTTTCCACCCCTATGTCAAAGTCGTGCTCCTATAAGTATACGATGTAATTGTCTTGATTTACAGGCGTTCTCTCTCTTTTAGATCTTCTCAATGGTTTAGTTTGTTAGGTCTGATCTTAATTTTCCTCATCAGTGGTTTGTATATGAGGTTCTACGTGGTATTCTGCAGTGATTGAAGAATCGATTGCATCATTAATATCCATGTGATCTGGATTGACTATGACTAGAGTCACAGTCCTTTGTTCCTCAAATATAAAATTTCTTATATTCGTGCTCCCACTGTTTTCAGTGTCCTCAATAAATCTAGCATTCCTAGTCTCAACAATCCTGATAGAGTAGGAAGGACAATAGAATTGATAGTCTTTTGATCTTTCTAGGTATCCAATGAAAAAATAACTTATAGTTCTAGGATCAAGCTTCTTTTCATACGGGTTATAAATTTTGGCCTCAGTAGGATAACCCCAAACATTTAGATTTTAGAGACTTAGTTTTCTCCCATTCCACAACTCAAACGGAGTTTTGCTTACTACTTTGTTGGGAACCCTATTTAGTATATGAATTGCAATTTTAATCGCATCACCTCATAGAGATTCTAGCAATGTTGAATTGCTGAACATGCTTCGCACCATATCCATAAGGGTGCGATTGCATCTCTTAGCCACACCATTCTGCTCTAGAGTACTAGCATAATGTACTGAGAGATAATGCCACAATCTTACATGTATCTAGCGAATGGCCCTGGATTTCATCCTGATTTATGATATCTGCCATAGTATTCACCACCACGGTTAAATCTGACAACTTTAATTCTCTTATCGAGTTGATTTTCAACTTCGGTCTTATAGATTTTAAAAGCATCTAGGGCAACTGATTTCTTATTGATAAGGTAGAGGTATCCGAAACGAGACTAGTCATCTATAAAGGTGATAAAATATTTGTGTCCACTCCATGAAGCTGTAGGGAATGGTTCACAAATGTCTGTATATATCACCTCTATGAGACCTACACTCTTGGTTGCACCTTTCTTTTTAGTTCTGGTCTGTTTTCCTTTTATGCATTCCATACACATTTTATACTCAGAGAAGTCTAGAGAATGCAAAATTCTTTCTTATACAAGCCTGTTTAATCTCTCACGAGATATATAACATATCCACCTGTGCCACAACATGGAGGAATTCTCATAGTCTAACCTTTACTTTGATCCCACTTTATTTTCATGCAAGGTATTAATATTATGGACGCTAGAGGTAATCAAATATAACTGGTATAAGTTGTTTACTATAGAGCTGGTTCCAACTTTAATCGAATTAAAGTAAATACTAAAACTTTTATTTTCAAAGTGGAATGAATATCCCAACTTATCCAAACAGGAAATTGAAACTACATTGCGTCTTATAGATGACACACAAAATGTATCTACTAAATCTAAAAAATAACCAGATTTCAACTTAAGCCTATAGACTCCTATTGCCTCCATGTCAACCTTGACACCATTGCCTATGTATACTGAGCACTCTGCATCAGTTGGTGGCCTAGCCTATAGTAATTCGTGTATAGAAGTGCATATGTGAATAGTAGTTTCTAAATCTATCCACTAGGAATCCGCTAACACATCGGTTAAATTAGATTCAAAATAAACCAGAACAGAATGATTACCTTTCTTTATGAGCCAATTCTTAACCCTCCGTAGTCTTTCTTTAGATGACCCACCTTTTTGCAAAAGAAGCACAGTTTGCCTTTAACCTGTTTGCGTTTAGATCCATTTTCAGATTGATTTTCATGATTTTCAGATGGAGGACCAAAGAATTCATTATTAGAACCTTATTTTCTTTTCCTTTTACCTTTATTGTCTTGCCCATGCCCATGACCTGAGGTCACTATATTGACATTTTGAACTTTAACCATCTGCCTGATCCTGTATTCTTCTTGGACACACTAAGTGAAAAGTTCATCCAATGTTCACATGTCCTTCACAGTGTTATAGTTTACCAGGAACGTGCCGAATTGGGGAGGTAGGTTATTCATGATCAAATGAACCAATTGATCATCAGTGAGTACAAGCCCTAGAGAACGAATCTTAGAAACAACCTCGGTCTACTCTACAATGTATTTACGGATATTGCATTTTCTTTCGTAGGATGAACGAGTCAATTTATTCAAAAGAATGCCCACTTCAAACTTATTAGATTTCTTGAACCTTTTTCCCATTTCAGTCAGGAAAGCTTTGAACTTATTTGTTTCAAACATGACACCTTTCATAGATTCAGAAATCGAATACTTTATGACTTTCAGGCATGTATCATTTGATCTAAACCATGCTTCCCATTGATTATATTCTGCATCAGTGGCATTATCAGATAGTTTTGACGGTTCTGGTGTTATCAGGGCAAGATCTAATTGAAGGAAGCCCAATACAACTTCAATGACGTTCTTCCATTGAGTATAATTAGACCCATTTAGGACAGGGACTTGATGTGTATTAGTTGGAATTGAGATTGAAATAGATACATATATACTCACATTAGTTTATTATTTCACAAAGCAATTTCGTAAATATAAATAAAAATATCAGGTAAAGTTAATCGATTCAGTTGCCAAAGGAGGCATCAACTAAATTATCCAAGTTAAAGATGGGCCCAACCATCATATCCTAGTGAGAATTTATTACATCATCATCATTCCTCCTGTGGGTCATAATAATAATATGCTAATGATCCTCCTGAACATGAAGCTAAGTGACTTCAGTAATGTAAATCTGAGACACTCAACACTTATGAGTGAGATGAATTTTTCAGCTTTACATTACCAGCACCATTTATTTCACCCATTCTCGTGTCTACCAAATGGTAAATGTTTGTGTTTTCGTTACCGTACGCATGAAAATGTAAACACAACTGTATGCAATCCTCCTTATTCCAATGTTACAAGTCAGTACTTGTAAAATTTTCATCCACTAAGGTCACTATGGGGGCTAACACAATCGACTCCAACATTACAAATATAAACTTAGGATTACGATTATAATCCCGCCTCTCAATGGATTATATCTTAATTAGTCTAATACGGCGCACAAGATGGTCAGTATTGATCATTGGAAAATATAGGAACCTTAAAGTGAAACATCCGGATAATTTTCACACTATATAATCCAATTGTCCATATCAACTCCAAGGATGGGTGATGGGCTAATTATAGGGCCGAATTAGTACTTTAATGTGATTAGTACATATATAATGAGCATAACTAGACTGACCTCTGATATTCACATGACTGATAGATAGTATTTAACATTTATAGTTTGATGTACAGATCCATCCATGGGTGGCTATAAGATGGACGGATCAGTCTATAATCTTAATATGTCCTTAATTAACTATCTAGAGAGTGAACCAGACTACGTGCTCATTGGAAACTAAACTTATGAATCAGATGTGGGCCTGTTGAGAATTATATGGTCCAAAAGATGAGTCAACAAAACGTCCATGCGAATGATGTAATGATGTGGCTCACTGAATAGAATGTATCTAAAGTCCCATGATAAAAGTGATGGGCCTAGCAGGCCCAATGGAATATTTGAGTGGAACCTGAATGATGGAATGGGCCTAGCACGAGTATTGGGCCCAACTGAAAAAGTTATGCTGGATCCATTCACGAGTCTACAAGGAGGACCCGAATAGACTAAAATTGGGTCTGCTTACCAGATAGATAAAACGGGAGAGATCCCCTCACTATAGTCACAATAGGGCTGAACGCCCTGTTCTCTGTGCAGTCGCCCCTCTCTGCAAAAAATTCTCTAACTACAAGAGAGAGAGAGAGAGAGAGAGAGAGAGAGAGAGAGAGAGAGGCACACCATTCTCCCTGTCTGCCTGATGCAACGAGAAGATATGGATTTAGGATTCGAAATCCCTAATTCAGGATTTGGGATTCAAAATCCCTATTTCTTGATTTGGGGAATTCGAAACCAAAGTTCCTAATTTTAACTGTTTCAAGAATTCAAAAATCCCTGATGTTGATCTGATATGGGATTCGAATTTGAAAGCCCTCATTTCTGATTTGGGTTTTGAATTTGAAAGCCCTAATTTCTATATTCAATCATCCATACCTATGCACAGTGGCTTTGATACCAACTGTTAGAATATCTGGATGCGAAAATGCTTAAGATCGGGATATGCGTAGGACATGGGGATCAAGAGTTCGGATGGCTCACCTAACTGAGATGTCATGTATACCATATAAGAATACCAGAGTACCAATGTTGTAGTCTTCATTCCCTCCATACCCTTATACAGAATATTAGAGGGGAATTTGTCTTCTGTCATTGTGTAGGATTGGGGACCTAGTAGTCTCTTATATAGAGTTTGTGGAGATGAGAGTTTAAAACTCATTACAACTCTCTCTCCCACGCTCCACATCGCTGTGTCCTAGTTCAACTCTAGTAGCCTTGCATAAGGCTATAGCACTCCACCCCTAACATGCACTGCTGCATAGATAGGCTGCATAGCGGATCACCTGAAGTGGGGCCCACTGGTTTACTTCAATCACATAGTCCAACTAAAGGACAATTCATACTGTTGATCAGTAAGGCCCACCACATAGAGTTCTTACAGGTAGATTTTCCATGAAGAACTAGTAGACTCAAAGAAGGTGATGAGTTATTCTCTAACCCATCAATGGAAGTTTTAATTAGAGCTTAATTAAACCTATCTACTCATAAGTGCTGATTTGATTTTAGGAACTTATTTCCTTTAACTTTCATATCTGAGCTTACTCTCAAACCACCTGTGCAAAGCATAAGTAAATCCCCATTCCCAGGTGAGGATCTATCCATTTAAGCTTACTACTACTTACTAGCAAAAAATTTGATTACAGTTTCATACTAGTTACTAAATTCAACACCTTAGTATATGTTTAATTGATAATTTCGCCAACTAAATCACTCCTTATGTAATTAGATTTCATTTCTTGTTTATAAAGTATTAGTAGAGATTATGATTCGCTAAGGGCTTGTTTGGATGCCTATAAGTTGGGTGAGTGGGAAGTGACTTACAGGGAAGTCACTTACGGGTGGTGTTTGGGGGAGAAAAATCACCTGTAAGTCACTTACAGGGAAATCTACCAAAAAACTGCAGGGAGATGGGGGTGAGAAATCACTTCCGTATAAGTCACTTACAGGCTCAACGGTCGGATTTTTAAAAAGAGGAGAAGATGAAGAAAGGCACCAACCCACCAACCACTATTACAGCCATGAGGCTCCAGCCAATAAAGAAGAAGCAGTAGCCATTGAAGGAACTCTAGCAAGCCTTGTAGCAGTGCAACCAATTCACATCCTACAACACTATTACCACATCAGAGCTTCATTTACCGCACCGACCATTTACCACACCAACAACCACCATTGATAAGCTTCTATAAAAAGGAGATTGACAAACTCTCTCTCCCTCTCTGCAATCTCTCTCTCTCTCTCTCTCTCTCTCTCTCTCTCTCTCTCTCTGTGTGTGTGTGTGTGTGTGTGTGTGTGTGTGTGTGTGTGTGTGTGTGTGTGTGTGCAATTATCGCCTTCCATCTCATCTCCTCCTAAAACAGTAGGGTTTCATCATAATGTATCCTTTTTTCATCTTTGAAAATGGGAGTGTTTTAGAATGTTACTCTATAAGGCATGCTCACCTACGCACTTGCGCATGTGCTCACTTTTGCACACGTGTCATGGGCCTCTAATCCGAACGGTCCATGTGATGCAGCAACCCATGAAATCATCAAGGTTCAAATTTCCCCTTAGTTTAAAACTCTTGTGGGCCATAACATGAGAGATGCAAATCAAGGGAGGAAACTGTTTTCTTTTGCCATGGCCCGCTAATGTTTCGGATCAAAGTAAAAGTTGGGTCATGGAGGTTTCATGGGTTTCTGTATCACATGGACCGTTCAGATTTTAGACTCAAATCATGTATGATGAGTTCTCAAAAAGTTCTCAAGAGAAATGTTGCCAACTAGTGTGCAAATTAGTATTTTGGAGGAAAGGATTGTGTACTGAGTAATGAGTAAACTCTATGGGATCCAATATGATATATGTATTTAATCCACACTATCCATCTATTTTAATAGTGAATTTCAAGTCCTTATCCCAAAAATTAGTTATATCCAAAGATCATGTCGACCACACCACAAAAAATATTGTGAATTGAGTGTATACCGTAGAAAATTTCTGGGGGACCACTAAAGTTATGGATCAAGCCTATATTTTTGTATGAACATGTTAGATGACAAATAAAGATCACTATGGACACTAGAAAAATTTCAACGGTCCAAATCAGTATTTCCACTATTTCATGTGGTATGTTCCACTTGAGCTTTAAATATGCTTAAATTTATGGCTCAACATATGCATTTAGATGAAAAAATGGATGGACGGATTGGATAAACCGTATACATTTACAGTGGACCAAAGTAAATTTACTTAGTATAATAAAAGCATACCAGTAACTCATTACACAGTTTGATTGCGTTACTAGTAACACGTTAGTGGGTGTTACCCCTATCGTGGCCCACCTTAGTGATGTGTTATACATCCACTCCACCCATCTGTTTATCCAGCGAGGATTTTAGGATGTGGTCCCAAAAATTAAGCTGATCCAAATCTCATGTGGACCCAATGGATGAATATGTTTCATTCAAAACTAAAACAACAGGAAGATTGTGGGACAAGTTGGAGAATATGACAACCATTAATTCTGACATGATGTATATGACCTACACATTCCTTGCAGAAAGATCGCATTTTTCTTCTACGTTCCTTGATCATGTAAGTTTTATTCAAATGAATGAATGATTGGAGAGGATGATTTCCAAGTGAAAAGTTTTAAATGTAATTTCTATAGTTAAAGAAGACGTTAGTAATGTAATTTAATTATTAGATTTTCTATTAATGTTTTTAAGTTTCTTCTTAATGCTTAAATTGAGTTATTACTCTATATTAACTCTATATTATAGATATTTTGAATTCGTGGGCCCACTTGATGATTGGTTTAGCTTAAGAATTATCTCAAATATTCATCTTAATAGGCTTAACAAAATAACATATTTGATCCCATGTTTTTTTCTATGATTATAACATTTTATAACAATTCCCCAATTTAAGCTCTATTCGATGTGAATATACAGTTTCCACCTGTAACTTACAGGTTACCCAAACAGAAAAACTTACTTGTAAGTGACTTACATCCAAACAGGTAACCTATAAGTAACTTTCACTTGTAAGTGACTTACTTGTAAGTCACTTACAACTTAAAAGAACTTACAGGCATCCAAACATGCCCTAAAAGATATGGATGATGTTTTTGTGTTTCAAATCCTCATAGTATAAATGACCTTACAAAGATTGGGATGACCTTATTTATGAGTATTTATAGAATTTATGATTTTCTAAAGAATAAGGATGATTTTCTTTATGTTTATGAGTAATATAATTTACAAGGAAATTTTAAATAACTGAATGGACTGATTGTTTGAAAAGCCCATTCTCTCATTTAATGGGCTGACTGTTTTGAAAGGCCCGTTCTCTCATTTAATGGGCCAATTGATTAAAAAGGCCCATTCTCTCATATAATGGGTTGACTATTTTGAAAGGCCCATTTTCTCATTTACTCGGCTGACTCCCATTCTCCCATTTATTGGGCTGACTGTTTTGAAAGGCCCACTCTCTCATTTATTAGGCCAATTGTTTTGAAAGGCCCATCCTCTCATTTAATGGGCCGACTGTTTTGAAAGGCCCATCCTCTCATTTAATGGGCTGACTGTTTTGAAAGGCCCATTCTCTTATTTAAATGGGCTAACTGTATTGAAAGGCCCATTCTCTTACTTTGATCATTCCATAAATTGAAATATATTAAATATTCTTGGGCATGTGCTTCTTTCATCTAATATTGTTGTATGTAATCTTAGAGGGAATTCTCTCTGAGTAACCACTCATTTTGAATATCCCAAATGTATAGACAATGTAGGTTTGAACTCAGAAGAAGGTGACCATGGCATGGATCGTGAAATAGGAGTGGCCAGAGATGAAGGAGAAACCTTTGGAGAGGAATCCCCTTAGGATGTAGCAGAATTTTATGGAGTTAACCAGTAGATAGTAGATGACTATGGTTAATTCCTAGTAGAGACAATTCAGTTTTGTAATAAGTCCCCATCTGTGTGGATGTAGATTTTAGATTTTGGTACTACTTGGTATACGATGGATCGTCATGCTATGCTTATCTCTTATACTCTAATTTTATATTGGCCAAGTTTTCGATATGGAAATTAACACCTGTGTTTTTCTGAAAATTTGAGCATACTTAGGTTTTAAAAAAATCGGGGTGTTACATGTATTCATAAAATGGACGTCCAAAAGTATGGGGTTCTGCTAAACAGTCCCAAAAATAATAAAGTCCAAAAAAATTTTAAAAAAATAATTGATAAATCACACGCAGTTTATATACACCAAATAGCTACGATTAACAACAAACAAGCCAATGTATTGAAAAAATAAAAGAAAAGGCTGCATGGAAGAAAAACAAAGCAACAAAAAAAAAACAAATAACTTACTCCTCATCTGACATGGCAGATACCGTGAGGATGGTGCAGGAAGTAAATCCCTAACATGTTGCTGGTGAGATGAGGTCGAAGCACCACCTTTGTGGGCAACTCAAGTGGTCGCTTCTTGGTTGTATGAGTTTGACACACCATTGGCATTGACAACTCGATTGGTTGGCACTGGATGTTGCTTACCATGAGTCCTAGGAACGCTTCAAGCAATTGCCAAATATATAAGATTCTTATAAGGTGAGTCACATATGATCCTTGTTTAGATTCGACCATTGAATTATTCAGATTGAATGATTCAGTAGGCCCCATTACAATTATGATTAATATTGCAAATAGGTATGGAGTGGGACACTTGAACCATGATTCCTATACATGGTTATTAAGGTGGATATAGAAACCTATGTTACGAAGACTCTAGATAAGAGAAGTGTGATAGGTAAGCTTCTTTAGTCCTCTTTTATATAAATAGATGTTTTGGTCCCTTGACCCACACATGAGAGAAAAACCTAGTCTTATTGAAGGTTCTCAACTGTGAGGTGTGGAAGACGCATAATCCCTTGGTGATAACGCGACATCGGGAATGTCTTCCTAATGAGATATGATTTAAATATTAAAGCATTAAATATCTATTATTGATGATAAATGATCCCTCAATTTTGCAATATAAAAAAAATAATTGATATCTAAAAAACTATGCATTAATCTTGGGTATTATCCTGAGTTTTATGAGGTTGGATCTTCTCCCATATTCGAACCTCTTAGAAACCCTAGCAAGATGTCAGATTCTATCAGGTTTAGGTTGGCCCTAAATCTAGAAACATTAAAAAATATAGTTTTGGGCATATGATACATGTTATACTCGAATCTGGAAACTGAGTCGTGCTTGGGTAGCATTGTTCATGGAGATGTTTGGATCTCTTGTGAAATCCTTTTGTAGTAGTCCACAATAGCATTGTCAGATGCCATCAGCCAGCCATTTCCAGAAATTGATGGCGATTGTAGATTAATAATAAATAAATATAAAGGCTTTGAGCATAGCCCATCACCAACCATTGGCGGCTGCTAACAGCAAAGCCTGCTAACTAAAGCCAACACCACCTCTCCCATACAACCATTGTTGCCACCATTACAGTAGGTGGTGTCCGGGCTATGGTGTCAATGTTCAGATTGGGGTTGCACCTAGGGTTTCAAGTAGTGGAAAATGGGGCTGCGGCTAGGGTTCTTTTTTTTTTCTTTTTTTTTTTTTGTCATGAATGGGATATGGGATTTATTTATTATTATTTTTTAAAGAAGGGAATGGGCGACATCTGATTGTTGCTATAACTGTATTGGAATTTTTTTAGAATGGGCCTACCTAGGCTGTTGGGCTTGTTTATTGGCTTCAACACATGGATTTTCTCTTGGGCCTATTTAACATAATTGGGCTAGCCCTTAAGCATTTTTCTTTTAGCAATTTGGGCCCATTTTAAGGCTTCAATTGGGCAATTTTGATGCCCATTCTATGTCCACTCTTGGACTAATGTTGTCTTGTCTCTTTAGACATTATGAAGCCCGCTTTAGAATTTTGGGCCCAAATGTCCTTAGGTGATTATCATAGCCATGAAATAATTATACTCAGCCAATCCTTTTAACACATGTAAAACCTTATAGATAAATGACAGTTGGTGGGTCTTAATTGGTATATAGCCGGAGTGCTTGAATAAAGATGGTTATTTGTTATTAGGCTTTGATTTGGCCTAAAATAGGGCCATTACCCATTCTTCTAGGCTGATATTTAGTAGTTGATCATTAATAATTTAATCTAACCATCACTTTAGAATATGTTTGATCCTATGGGAGGTTAATATCAGTTGTATTTAGGGCTAAATTTGAGCTTTACAGAATGGTCCATTGTGGGCAGGACCATATAACAATCCTTGAGTCTGGGAGTGGAGATTAGAGTTGGTTGTGTTAGTTACCAAAGTGATCTCAATTGATGAAAATTGTTGCTTTCAGAATATAGTATATGGAATTCAGTGACCTTCCATTATAGGATTACATTAAGTTGCATTTATATCCATACTGGGTGGTGTTCAAAACAAACAGGTATCATCACTTTGCAGGATATGAGCGGAGTGAAGTGATTGGTGATAATGATATAAGTTTGAGAGATTCATGTTACTCAAAGGTGATGAACGATGTAGATTTATTCACTAGTACTGCTCAACTTCATATTCAGTAGGGCCTCCTGTAATTGTAATTTTTTCCAAAGGAGGAGTCGTAATGATATGCCTGGCTCTTGCTAGAATTTGATGATTATTGCTTATCTTCATTCTAGGTAATTTGGTTGAACGCCACAATCAATCGAATATTTATACATGTATAATGTTTATGGTTTACATTCATGTACTATTATGTGAGTGTTATGCTTTGTATGTCTAATTATTATTGTTTTCAATTTTCTCAAGTAATTTAATTCTATTCATTTGCTTACTGGGTCTAAGTATAAAAAATGGAAGTCATCTGTTGAAATAGTCCTAGGTTACATGGACTTGGATCTGACCCTAGAGGAAGCTGAGCCTCTCATTCCATCTGACTCTAGTACAGAATCAAAAAATTGCTTACTACAAGGCCTGAACCAAGTCGAACAAGATGTGTCTCAAGATCATAAAGAACTCAATTTCTGATAACATGCAGGGAATCATGCCCAACACCAAGAAAGCTAAAGAATTACTGACCAAAATGGGAAACTGATTAATGAAGTCGGATAAAGCTGAGATGAGTTTGCTTTTGTATAAGTTGACTCAAGCCACCTATAACAGTCAAAGAAACATTAGGGAGTATATTGGTGTGTTGTCTGATGTAGTGGCCAAAATCTACGCATTGAGCCTTAAGATTGAGGATCGACTCTTATTTATATAAAAATAAAAAAATAAAAAATTCTGAACTTTCTACTTCCACAGTTCAGTCACTTCCAAATTAGTTATAGCACTCAAAAGGAAAGGTGAACATTAACTGAACCGATATATCAATACATTTAGGAGGAAGAGATACTCAGAAAGTTGAGAAAGACACAGAGTGCATGCCTAGTAACATTTAGTCAATGATGAAAGGGGAATAAGAAAAGGAAGCACAATTCAGGAAATCATTCTTCGGGTCATGCGAATGGAAATCAGCCTAACTCTGAGGAAAAATCAAAAAAGAAAAGTGAGGTCTTAAAGATGGTTGTTTTTTCTGTAAGAAGCTTGGTCATCAAAAGAATGATTGCACACAATTTAAAGAATGATTCGTTTATAAGGATAAGAATCAAGTTTTAGTCTATTTTGAATCTATTTTAGTTGATGTGTCCATAGACACTTGGTGGATAGAATCCAGTGCAACTATTCACATATGTAATTCCATTCAGGATATATTTCAAAGCTGGACGGACACCAACTAATGCAAAAAGATTGATTTATATATGGAACGACATTAAAGTAGACATGAAAGGTATTGGAGTTTGTAGGCTTAGGTTATTGTTAGGACACTTTCTTGGACAAGTAAATACTGTTTGTGTGCCTTATCTAAGGTGCAATTTGGTTTCCATTTCTCACTTACACAAATATGGTTATAAGGTTAAATTTGAACATGAAAAATTAAGTATTTTTTATGATTCAGTTGTGATTGGTTCTGACACTTTAGTTAGTAATATTTATTAGCTAGATTTGGATATTTCACATGTCTACAGCATTAACTCTTTCCATGAAAACACTAAAGACATCATGCAAAGTTTAGACTGAAAATTTCTCCATACTATAGCATAGAAGATTAGACCATATCTCTCTTGAGAGATTGAAAAGGCTTATGTGTGAATGAATTCTTCACTCTCTAGACTTCTCAAACTTTGGATTCTATATAGATTGTATTAAAGGTAAACAAAATAGAACAAGAAAAACGGTGCCACTATGAGCGTACGACTCTTGAAAGTGATTCATACAGACATCTACGGACTGTTCCTTACAACATCTTAGAATGGGTAGAAATATTTTATCACTTTCATATACAACTAGTCTCGTTATGGGTACTTATACCTTATTAACGACAAGTCAAATTCCCTAGATGCATTTAAGATTTGTAAGAATTAGGTGATGAACCCTTTCCATATTAATTTAGTTTTTGGTGACGAGCTTGTATTATTAAAATGATTATTCACATTTGATATTTAAGTGATGAAGTCTAATTTGGATAAAGGGATACTAGCACTGTTTGACATGTAGTATAAATTGTAGTATCCTAACTTCTGTAATATAGTTGTATGTAAATGAATTAATAAAGGCTCGGCTAAAGCATGCATATAATGGTATTTATGGATAATGTTGGTGACGAGTCACATTACCATTGGTTTGTTTGTATTTATGGGTAATATTGGTGATGATTCATATTATTGTGGGTTTGTTTTCGCGAGGCATGCATACACATGTAATATCATATAGACATTTAATTAACAAAATTAGGAAGTTTTTTGTAATTCTATACTATCATTATCTATGCTTGATTGTGTTGATACTATGTATACTTAGAGGAATGGTAACATCGAGTTGGCCACTCACTCCGACCTAGGATGGTGTTTCAAAACACCAATCGGATATCATTGATGTAGGTACCATCAAGGTCATGGTCTTAAATGAAACTTATATGGATCCAGTGGAGGATTTTTCATTTTTCCAATTTACTAACGAGTAGACCTAGTCCAGCAGTGCTTCCATTGTGTTATTTTCAATGGAGTAGGTACTTAGATTGATTAGACTTTCAGTACTTTGGACATGTATATTAAGTCCCCGGCTGAGTGGACTCTGATGTTATTTTGGGAGACTATATGGTTACTTTTATGATTGTGTGTCACCACTTTACTTTTAAACTTTATATACATTGTTTGGTTGAGTTCTTCATGACTAGTTTGATATTTTTTTGGAACTTAAATTGAAATTATGCTTCCGTAAGATATAAATAATACTTGGAATATCAGGATCGAGCATGTACATAACTCTTGAAATTTAGGGTATTACAACACTAATGTTTTAGTGTAGTACTTCTCAATAAGAATTTGCATAAAAAAGGAATATAAGCTAGACTAAACATAATCGATTTTATTAATATCTTGGCCCTGTTATAACCATTATGCTATACAATCATATATAAATAAAAGCGAGAAACAAAATAAGCACTTGATGTGCCTATTGGAACAAATGATCAACATAGGTGGTCAACATGATACTAGATTAGGAAAAGGAAGATAAACATGAAACCAAGGTAAATGTAAAAGTATTTAGGTATGTTTAGCGTGGGGCTTGAGCTCTTCTTCATGTGCTCTTATAGTTTTCTCGAAGTGGTGAGAGCCCTCACTAGGCTTCTAGATTCTTTGCAGGGATTTTCTGGGTACGTAATATCTTCCTTAGTAAATTGGGTCTTGTCTTGGAAAGAAAGGACTCCAGACTTACTGGCTTCTTGGATCTTCTTTTGTAGTTGATTCTTCATGAAGATATTCATGACCCATTAAATATTAGGCTTGGGAGCCTTAAGGGCTAGCCCTGGACTGATCAAGTAAGTCAACATCTCAACCGGTGGCCCACCCTGTCAACCTCAAGGAGTTGGACAGTCCGGATCAGACCACCTTTTATTCTTAACCATCCCGAAGGTGATGGTTTGGAGTGAGATGGGATTTGACTCCCGATACTGATTTGTTATCAGACTAGGTTGGTTCTAATTCTCTCATTCTCTTAATTCCAAGCATCATCAGGGGGGGACTTGATATATGTTCATCCATACCTTTATGATCTAAGTTAGGGACCACAACCGGGTTGTCTCGGGTGTCGATTTGACCTTTTGATCTTCAGAATCTTCTAAATCGTTGCTAGTTCTCCGAACATCTCTGAGAAAAGCTCTCATTTTGGAAGGATTGTGAGAGATAACCTCACAGATGAGATCATATCTAATAGTGGGATGGGATACGCCCGCTTGCCGGGTCTTTTATAGATGTGCCAGGCATGTTACCTCATTTAATGGGCACACTAATCGTGGTCACATGGCATGTGGAGATTCATCCCCTTAAAGGACCTGATAAGAGTCTGTACCATCATATTAATGACAAAATACGTAATGCCGAAGGAAGATTAGAAGTAAATCTCTTCGAGCGCGAGTATGAATTTTGTGTATGTCAAGTATGTAGCGTCTACACGTGACATCTTCTTATTAGTCCACATCACGATGCCGAAAAATGGGTGACAGTGCCCCCCCACATCCCTTCATATTGAGAGATGAAATGGGATGTTCGATATCTGAATTTTTGGTGGTCATTCAATTTCACGACACGTGTCAGTGCAGGTTTCGTGTTCTACCACATGCGAGTTAATGCAAGCATCAAATTTTCCTATCATGATTGTCGAATTCAATGCAGACATGAATCATGATAGTTGGTTTTGCTTTTATACAAATATGTTTCCATGCAATATTCTTCCTGCTTCTCCTTCGACCAACTCATGACCTTTGTATGACTATCCAGTTTTGATGGCCACTTCTGCTAGAACCTTAGTATCTGGCTCGATTATTCTATTATGGAGATTCTTGCTTCAAAGGTTGTCAATTTTGTTATCGACAACTGGCCCACTTCATTCTTTTGTACATCCTTACTCGTTATGAGGATGGATAGACATACTAATATCTACTTGGTCCAACATTTTCTCCCATTTTGACGAAGAACTTTTCTTCTCTCCTTTCCTTTTTCTAATTGTATTTGAAGGAGGAACTTTTGCGAGCTTCTTCTTCGAATTGGTCATAATGGGGCCTCTTTAGGTCTCACTATCGTTTGTGGCTTTCCCCTACTTCAGATTAGATTTCTTTGCTATATTGTGTAAAATCCGCCTTTGTAGAGCGATATTGACAGACCATTCGAAAATTCAGTTGCATCCAACTTTCTCTAGTATATGACCATGAATCCTCACCTTTTGATGACAACAATATGTTTTTGGGGTTTTTTCCCTAACTACTTCCATTTTCCTTGAGGATTCGTGAGCATGACCATATAAGATATTTATATACACTCACCGGCCTCTTGCCCTTAGGTGACTTTGTAGAGTCATCGAGTTTTCAATCACCTTCTTCTTTTAATAATCAATGGGCCAATGTTGCTTATAGTGCCTTCCTTCAGGGAGAGATGGGTCAAGGTCCCATTATGCATCAGGAGCATTGTTCTTGCTTGTTAATGTGGTTATGTTATTTTGTATTTTGTATTCTAGTTGGACAGACGACTAAGGAATACAGTGAATGGGCTGAGTCGCTAGCCGCTTGCTAACATCTGTCTCTTGCTCCTTTTATTTTATCTCACCTTTACCATACTCTTTATCGTCTTGTGACTAAGAACCTTCATCACTATGGAGGGCCTTTGTGGCTCCTTTAATTACGACTTTGTGAGTACTTCACTTAGCTTTTTTATTTCTAAACCACCTTCTCGGTCCCCAACTTATGGTACTTGCTAATTGACACAATATCGTCTAAGAAAATAATATTTCAAGGATTTTGTTTATTTATTTTTATTGACATGATTAATTTTATGGATGAACCTTTCTTTCCTTCACTAAAATGATTAATGGTCCAAATTGGTTTAGATGTTTTTGATGTGTCCTTTTAATTATGAAACCTTGTAATTGATTCCTAAGTTATGGGTTAGATTCCTAATCTCACAGGTGTTGAGGGTCAAATATTGCATATCAGACCCCATTTATTGCCTAGATTTACGAACAGGACTGTTTGACAGCCCGATTTAATCGTGTTTGTATTGCAAGGTGGATTTATGGACATGGACTGAAAAGGGTGCTAAAAGCATGGAATTAGCGTTGTGATGATACCGAGACAAGGGACGGACTCCAGGGGACCAAGATTGACAGATTTACGCCAAGGATCCAAGAAAATCGAGAAACTGAAGCTCAAGTGGCCCGGAAGACGTACAGAGTGCAAGATCATAGCGTTCCCACCATCAGTTCAACTCAAAACTTTATATGTAACCTGAGGACTATAAATTAACTGTACACGTCAAATTTTAGCTCCTGGATCCTTGTAAAAGTGCTTAAACTGGCAGATCAGCCTATAAAATCTTGATTTGGGGCCCGCCTGATATCTGAATATGCTTCAATTTCGCTTTCAATGCCTTAAATTGGATGGGGAAAAGTATGGATGGTACAGATTTCTCAAGAACATCATTATGGACCCGCATATACGTCGCATGTACATAGGGTACATGTGCACATGCCGTGCACCGCGCCAAGGAGCCCGGTCAGCAAGCCATTGACCGACGCATCTCCCTCTCCTTCTGTGTTTCAAACAGCGAATGCACCACGTCCACCGGTTTTGAGTAATGGGGCCCACCCATCATCAGTATCGATGATCCGGACCGCCCAAGGTGTCCAGAGGGGGCGTATCAACCTCGCCTAGGTGGCTGTTTGGTCCCATGCACACACACACAGGCATATTACATGCAAACGCAGGAATGGATGGTAGGAAGAAAGATCGCATGGCCCACACCGAAATCAAATGGGGATTGTCTTTCCTAGGCGGTTTTTCGCTAGTCAGGGGCCCACCGATAGTCACAAAGACGACGCGAGAGCTCTGTTTCGCGTCAGAGTTGCTGACGAAGCTTTGTGGGCCACCATCATGTTTCAAACTCCTGATCCAGACCGTCCATTGGAGTCCTACGGGGCTACTCATCCAAGCCTAGGTGTCATAAATACAGAGGGTCATGAGGATTGCAATCCAACCGTCCAAATGGAAGATGGATGGTGAAATTTACCGTAAGGGGACCACGTCAGCAGCAGTCCAAAACTAGCCATATCTGAGTGATTCTTTCTTATGATTTTAATGGACGACATGGATTTCTCACGAGGATCCGATCATGGGTCGCGCCAGGCTTCAACGCAACTTCCTGCGTAGAGATTTCGCACGTACTGTGTATCCGAGAATCGCCCAGATTTTTCGGGCTGATCTGTGACCTCGACGACGGTTGGATTAGTGATCCAAACCGTCCAAACTCAGGAAAAGGGGGTCTTTACCCCCAACCAAGGAGTCAAAAATGGAGGTTGAAATGGACAGCTATCCCAAAACTCATTCAAACACATGCGCGGTTTGCGCTTTCTACCGTGTAACTGCGTAAAAGTCCCGGCCGATCTCTCTGCTGTGAAAAAGAAACTTCCACATAAAGTGCAAAGATTCGCCACCAACCTTGCCTGGCTACCTATAAAAGAAAGAGAGAGAGAGAGGGGAGGGGAGGAATCCAGAGCCATCAGCTGGGACGTGGGTAGAGGCAGAGAAGGAGAGAGTAATTCAGTTTTTCTTTATTTATTTATTTATTTTTCTGTTTTTATTATTTCTTTTGAGATGTTCAGCCTAGTCATGCTCGGCTAAACCTCTTAGATAAGGCTAAGAGGTGAAGCTTGTAGTGAGATGGGAGACTTTATTTCATGCTTTTAATTTAATTTTAATTTATGAACTGAAATTGATATTAGTTTAATTAATGAGAATATTTTTAGTTTTTAATGGTCTATTGTGACTGAAATTACAATGGGTCTGAGATGGCTTTGAGTATTTCTTTCTCCTTTTTATACTTATGATGTCAGGAAGCCCTGTTGTTCACCATCGTCTCCTGGGTATGGTCGGATGACGGTACCCTTCCTAACCTTCATAGCATATTGATTGGTTGGTAATTAGTTTAATTCCGTTGTTTGCTTTGCCTCTTGGGCATGGTTTGGTGATGGAATCCATTCTAATTCATATACCTTTCATCTCTTAAAAACTATATCAAAGGCAATTCAGTTGATTTTCATGATTACACCTTTCAACTGGATGAAGATGGACTCTAAGTCCAGTTGAGTTTTTGATGTAGGCATACGATCTCCCTAATCTCTACAAGTGGATCCCCTGAATCCCTAGTTTTTTACCTCTGATTTCTCTAAAGTTTTAGATAATTATTCCACCATTATTAACTAAATTTCATTCAGTTAGATTTCATCTCATTCTAGTTCTAGTTCTAGTTAGTTTCAGATAACATACAAGTATCAGTCCCTTGGGATTCGACCTTGGTCTAACCGAGTTTATTACTACATCACAACCCTGCACTTGGGGAGTAAGTTTTTAGGGTCGTTGCTGGGGACTGACGGCTACGTTTTTCTGAAATTAATTAGTTTTAGGATTAGTTTAAGATTAGGTTTTCCATTTTAGAACTTTCTGATTCTAGGTTTAGAAACTAAGTTAGTTATTTTCCTTTTTTTTAGAAACTCCTAATTTAAGAAATTTTCTATTTTTCTTTAGTTTTGGATTTTTCTTTCTATTTGATTTTTAGAACTAACCCAACTTTTCTGTTTTGTAGGCTTCTGAGATAGTTTCTAAATTGGTAACTTCTTTCTTAAATTCTTCCTTTCTATTCTAGATTAGGATTTATTTCTTCTTCTTAGCAAGTTTCTAATCCTAACTTTGTTTCCTATTTTAGAATTTTTCTTTTTAAGCTTTAAGATAGGAACTTCTAATTTGGTAAGATCTTTTTAAATTCTACTTTCTATTTTAGGAATTTTTTCTTTTTATTTAGAAATTAGTTTACTTCTAATTAGGATTTTTCTAACCATAGGTTTAAGTTTTTCTGATTTCTAGAAACTAACTTGTTTTCTTGTTTTGTAGGATCCTGACATAGAACTCCAATTTGGTAATTTCTTTCTAACTTCTTCCCTACCTACTTTCTATATTGCTGTAGGATATTTTTTTCTATTTTTCTTAGGATTAAATTCAGATTAATGGTTTCATTATGTATATGCACGAGTGGGAACGTCAGTATGTTGAGAAGAATAACTTATTTTGAGATGAAGATGATATAAATTAACCTATGTCTCAAAGCTTTTCTGAAACTATCATCGAGAACCGATCAGAATATAAAGATCTACCGGCTAAGAAGTCCTTACGTGATTATATGCAGGAGAACAATTACACCCCACGGATTAATAAAACAGTGCGCGAGTGTTGGGGTTATCATAACTATGGTTGTGAGAATTATTATCACCCATCCGATGAAACAATGCGTGATTATATCATGAGTGATAATAAGTATTACCAACCAGTAGATTCTCCCACCTATGATCAGTATGACTATAATCAATGGAAACATCAAAATTAAAAAAATGAACCAACAACATGTTATAATGATTATTCTCTTAGATCCCCTACCCTTGAGATCCAACCAGAAGCGATCCAAGAGAATTCATATCAGAGTAATATTTTTTCGGCTTGTCTTGTGGAAATTAGAAAAGCAATGGAAACACTCAATTCATGCCTCGAAAGGATAGAGGAAGCTTGCTCATCCCAACCACAACCCAATCCAGAAATACAATGCGAGGAAAGTAATCCTCACTCACTTTTGAAGAAATCTGGACTTTGGAATGAGGAGTTGTATTCCATTAATGAGCATACGATTCAATTTCCCGATGAGTCGATCTCGATGACTATTTAAAAGAATGGTTAAGATACATGGGTGTCTTTTAAATACAGTGATGATGACACACCTTTCTTACATGACACACAGGATTTCAATAATGAGGTAGAGGTTAGTTTATTTGAACCTCAACCGAATTTAGGAATAGAATGTGAGGAAGACGACCCCATCCCAACTGTGCACTGCATGGAATTATAGGATGATGCGTATTGGGATGATGATCATGAATGTTCAGCTCAAATTCTCCTGGAATCAATCTCAAGTCAGTGATCAAGAAGTGCACGAAGTGATCAGTCAGGAGGATCTACTCCACTCATCTGACATGCCTGATTTAAATGTGGAGAATGAACCCCTTACAACTGACTCTTCTAACTCTTGTGAGACATATTTAGACCACTCCTCTGAATTGAATGATGATATTATTCGGGAGAAGGACGAATTGCCCGCTGCGACTCTGGAATTTGAAACCACTCAGTTGAGGCCACCATCTGAGCTACACACATTTGATAATTTAACACATCAATTGAGTAATTTCAATGAACAAAGTGATCACATCAATGCTTCACTTATTGATCTTCAATCTGTCTGTGTAGGACTGGAGCAAAAGAGCGTACCTCCATCCACTTTCAAGGACGATAGATTCTTTGAGCAGATCATCGCGAGCTCTAATATAGAAAATAACTCACACTCGGCTGAACTTCCCAACTCTTGGGATTGCTCGGCACACTTTGCAGTTTCAAACGATCCCATGTTAACAGATAAAGTGGATGCCTTGTGAGACAACATCTCGGTAGTCATCACTAACCGAGAGAACCCTTATTCTGAAACTCTTTCTTCCCCTGATCCTAAATGTCTACCAGTAAAGGAAGAGGAGCTGAAAATTGAACCAAAGTTAGGGGCTTCAGAATGTGTTGAGACTACATCACTCCTTAAGAAGTTTTCTAAACTTTATTTACTTGTAGTCTTTGATTCACCATGCGATACTAACGTTAAAACTTCTTCTGTCATGGGTGAATCGTATATATTATGGATACCTCAAGCAATTCAATGGAAGATTTCTTATGAGGTACATAAGTCTCTCTGAAAAGTCATGCTCCAGGGCGCCCAAGCCTATTACAAAAAGGGCTTTTGGATGATCCTGTTGAGAAACTTATCAAGATATTGGCCGCAAAAGGAACTTTGCGGTATGATCGATTCAATCTTTGTGGGTAACATTTCTGCAAACCCTCACGAGACTACAACTCGTCCACTAGGGTCAACCTAGGAGTTTAAAGGCTTGTTGCATACGCTAAATGCAATCGAGAGCACCTGTGAAAGTGGTATAGGTGGGATATTATTTTTGTTATTTTTATTTTTCTTTCTCTCTCGTGCTGACCGGTTTCCATGTTGCGATCTCTTAGAAAGTCTCTCTCTCAATTCGTTATCCAGGTACTATCTTCCCATCACTTTACTTTCATTGTCCCATGTGCATTGCATGCTCGTATCTTTTACATTGAAGACAATGTAGATTTTAGGTTGGGGGTGGGAGATTAGGTTTCCTAATCAGTATTTTCCTGGTCTTGAGCAAAAATTGAAAAAAAAAAAATTCTTGGAATTCTTGTGAATGCGAGTGATTTTGACAGCCATCTAAAACACTTAGAATTTCACAAGATGTGAGGTTGGTAATTTATGACTCTTGGATTCAGTATCTGTTAGATTTCACAGTTAAGTTTGAATTGTTAATCCAGAATTAGAAGTTGTAAACATTGATTGAGTCATGATTTCACATTTCACATCTCGCTTTTACATTAAGGTTTCAGTTTAATATTGAAGGGTTAACTTGGTAATCACTAAGCATGTAAGGGACTAGCTTGAAAATTTTACCCGTCATGATCAATTGAAGAAGAAAAAAAAATAGACATACCTTTGAAAAGGGTCGGGCGAATAATCTTCACCATAGGTTTGCTTCCTATAGGGTAGATTTAATTCTCCATAGATGATATGTGAAAATGATTGGGTGTACGGTCTTCACCATAGGTTTTCTCCCTATAGGTGAGGATTTGATTCCCCTCCTTGGCGTTACTTTTAATAGAACAATCAAAAGATGAAAGAATAAAAAGATGATCAGTGAGGCAAGTTTTGGTTATCATAAATTCTCTTGTTGATTACCAATGATATCCTGAAGTAGAGAATTGAATCTTAGTGGTGATAAGCCGATATTACAATATACGCTCATGGATCTTAATGTTTAGAATTATTCTAATTGCTGGATTAATACTTTGAACTTGATTATGAATTTTCTGTGTGCTTGAGTCCAAGAAAAAATAATTCTCAACATTCATGAATTATAGAATTCTAGGATCTGGATTGTTTTTCAAAATTCACTCGAGTTCATAGAAATTGTCCTATAATTCTCAACTTATTTTTCGCATACTTTGCTTGGGACTAGCAAGATGCTGGCTGGGGGTTGTGTTAAGGGTCAAATATTGCATATCAGACCCCATTTATTGCCTAGATTTACGAACAGGACTCTGTTAAATAGCCTGATTTAATCGTGTTTGTGTTGTAAGGTGGATTTACAGACATGGATTGAAAAGGGTGCCAAAAGTATGGAATTAGCGCTCTGATGACACCAAGGCAATGGATGGACTCCAGGGGACCAAGATTGATAGATTTGCATGCCAGGGATCCAAGAAAATTGAGAAACTGAAGCTCAAGTGACCCAGAAGAAGTACAGAGTGCAAGATCACAGGGTTCCCACCATCATTTCAGCTCTAAACTTTATACGTAACCTGAAGACCATAAATTAACTGTACACGTCGAATTTTAGCTCTCGGATCCTTGTGTATGTACATAAACTGGCAGATCAGCGTATAAAATCTTGATTTGGGGCCCGCCTGATATCTGGATATACTTCAATTTCGCTTTCAATGCCTTAAATTGGATGGGAAAAAGGATGGACGGTACAGATTTCTCAAGAACATCATTATGAATCCCACATATATGTCGCATGTACATAAAAATGGATGGTAGGAACAAAGATCGCATGGCCCACACTGAAATCAAATGGGGATTGTCCTTCCTGGACAGTTTTTTGCCAAGAATATAATGTACGGTGTGGATTTTTCAATTGTCACTTGTCAAGGGCCCACCGATAGTCACAGAGCCGACGCGGAAGCTCTGTTTCACGTCAAAGTTGCAAATGAAGCTTTGTGGGCCACCATCATGTTTCAAACACCTGATCCAGACCGTCTATTAGAGTCCTACGGGGCTGCTCATCCAAGCCTAGGTGTCATAAATATAGAAGGTCATGAGGATCGTAATCCAGCCGTCCAAGCAAAAGATGGACGGTGAAATGTACCGCAAGGGGACTCTAATGGACGGCGTGGATTTCTCACGAGGATCCGATCATGGGTCCCGCCAGGCTTCAACGTAACTTCATGCGTAGAGATTTCGCACGTACTGTGTATTCGAGAATCGCCCAGATTTTTTAGGCTGTTCTGTGACCTCGACGACGGCCGGATTAGTGATCCAAACCGTCCAAACTCAGGAAAAGGGGGTCTTCACCCCAATTAAGGAGTCAAAACTGGAGGTTGAAATGGACAACTATCCCAAAACTCCTTCAAACGCAAGCGCGGTTTGCATTTTCTACCGTGTAACTGCGTAAAAGTCTCGACCAATCTCTCTACTGCGAAAAAAAAAAAACTTCCGCATAGAGTACGAAGATTCGCCACCAACCTTGCCTGGCTACCTATAAAAGAAAGAGTGAGAGAGAGAAGGGAGGGGAGGAATCCAGAGCCATCAGCTGAGACGTGGGCAGAGGCAGAGAAGGAGAGAGTAATTCAGTTTTTCTTTATTTATTTATTTATTTTTATTATTTCTTTTGAGATGTTCAGCCTAGTCATGCTCGGCTAAACCTCTTAGTTAGGGCTAAGAGGTGAAGCTTATAGTGAGATGGGAGACTCTATTTCATGCCTTTAATTTAATTTTAATTTATGAACTGAAATTGATATTAGTTTGATTAATGAGAATATTTTTAGTTTTTAATGGTCTGTTGTGACTGAAATTACAATGGGTCTGCGATGGCTTTGAGTATTTCTTTCTCCTTTTTATGCTTATAACGTCAGGAAGCCCTGTTATTCATCATCGTCTCCTGGGCATGGTCGGATGACGGTACCCTTCCTAACCTTCATAGCATGTTGATTGGTTGGTAATTAGTTTAATTCTGTTGTTTGCTTTGTCTCTTGGGCATGGTTTGGTGATGAAATCCATTCTAATTCATATACCTTTCATCTCTTGAAAACTATATCAAAGGCAATTCAGTTGATTTTCATGATTACACCTTTCAACTGGATGCAGATGGACTCTAAGTTCAGTTGAGTTTTTGATGCAGGCATAAGATCTCCCTGATCTCTACAAGTGGATCCCCTGAATCCCTAGTTTCTTACCTCTGATTTCTCTAAAGTTTTAGATAATTATTCCACCATTATTAACTAAATTTCATTTAGTTAAATTTCATCTCATTCTAGTTCTAGTTCTAGTTAGTTTCAGATAACGTACAAGTATCAGTTCCTTAGGATTCGACCTTGGTCTTACCGAGTTTATTACCACATCACAACCCTCCACTTAGGAGTGAACAACAAGATATTTCGTATGGTAGGTATTCTCGATCAACAATCTCAACCCTAAGATAGGCATTGAGTTTAATCCGACCACTTTATGTGCATGACAGTTTGGTTTGGGTTAAGGAATTTCTCTCCTCCATTGTTGTACTTCAATGAACACTCACCCACTCTCTGGACATAGAGATGATCACCTCCACAAGTTATGGAGCTACCAGCATCATTGTAAACAATGTGACCAAGGCCAGGTCTACTTCTTGTGTTATTGCAGTGGCCCGAGCATTTGTAGGAGTACATGCTTTTCCTAGTAATCATGCTATTGAGTATCAACATTCTCATAGGTGGCTTTAAAATAGCCGCTCAACTGATGATCGAGCTGAAAATGCTTTGCAAGGGAGTATTGACAAGAAAAAGAAGAAATGACCCACGATTAGAGATCCTTCTAAAGAAGGATCGATGGAATTTAACCGTCCTTCTTCTAGAGTCACGATTCAAGAACCAACCAAATCTTCTGTACTTGACAAGTTATTCGAGTTAGCCTTCCTTCTGAAAGTCTACCTAGCCCTTCTTTCCCAAAGGGTAAGTCTAAACTCTATGTACTCTTCATTCTTTTTCTAAACTCATCTTTTATGGTAAAAATATTTTCTTATCATCTCAAGAGCCAAAGGGAGAAGAGATATTGCCTTTCGTTTGAAATGTCAATGGGTCGGTTTGAGTTCTCTTCCTTGTACTCCACCAAATTCCTCCATCGATGAGGTTTCAGTGACTACTCAGGGTAAAAATGCCTTGATCCTTGGAGGTAACGCTTCCATTACAACAACATTAACATCCTATTCACCTGATCAAGGAGGAAAAATGGAGACTAATGATTCTTGCCCTAGACACCACATTGTTAAACATAAGCGCAAACCCAACCCAAGCTTGTGATGAGCAAAAATTGTGAAGCCCAAGCCCAACTCAAAACATTTGTGCAAGGTCTAACCTGAGCCCGAGTATATATATATATAGAGAGAGAGAGAGAGAGAGTTTATGCCTAACCTTCAAAGCTTTTCGCTACAACAAAAGGAGGATTAGCCGATGATGTATTTGGCTAATCAGCGACGCTAATTTAAATGGGGCGTCGGTTTGCAATCGGTATAAATACCGTACGAAAAGCCCTTGGCTCCCCTCTCCTGACTCTCTCTCTCTCTCTCTCTCTCTCTCTCTCTCTCCCTGTAGAGGCAGCGACAGCCGTCGCCATCTCCACCTATTTCCCCGTTCTCAATCGACCCTCTCTCTCTCTCTCTATTTCCCCCTTTCCCTCTCTCAATCGACCATCTCTTTGTTTCCCCTTTCTTAATCCACCTCTTCTCCTCTAAGGTTAGTCTCTCTATCTCTCTACAGACTGGATCTGGTTTTTCTCTCAAGCTACAACAAATTTAGATGCAAACATGGGGTTTTCTCTCAAGTAATTAGCAGATTATCCATGACCACATCTAATCATAAGGTAATTTTAGCTATTTTGATGCAAACATGGGGTTTTCTCTCTGATTTTCTGTTGAGATTTTTTTTTTGACTTTTCTCTCGCTTATTTTCATCTTAGTAGAATGAGAGAAAATCTGTAATTAATTTCGAGGAAAATGATGACCTATGGGACATCCGAGCCGTGCATAAAGTGGGCCCCACGATGAATGTTGCCCTGTGCAGGAACCAGGCTGGTCTGCTCATGGTTTGGGCTGCCCTGTAAATCGAACATGGACGATTTAGATTGGACCTGCTGACTGTCCGATTTTCTACCGATATTTTCTTCCCTTTTGTTTTTTTTCTGATTGGGCGCAGAAATCAAGCTGGTCCGCTCATTGGTTGCGGCTTCCCTCCATGAGAAAAGAAAATGGACGGTTTAGATTGGACCTTCGGACTGTACAATTTTCTTCATGATTTTTCTCCGAATTTTTTTTCTCTGTAGAGTGACAGAAAACCTGTGATTAATTTCAAGAAAAAAAAAAGATCACCTATTCGACAACCAAGCCATGCATAAGGTGGACCCCATGATGAACTTCACCTGGCGCAGAAATCAGGCCCGCCCACTCATCAGTTGGGGCTGCTGTGTATGGGAAAGGAAAATGGACTCTTTAGATTGGACATGCTGAGTGTCGAGATTTTCGTCGGAGATTTAGTTCCTTTTATTCTATTTTTTTTCCTCTCAGCAAAGTTGCCTGGTGCAGAAATCAGGCTGGTCGACTCATCAGTTTTCTATAGTTTTTTTTATTTTGTATAGAGTGTTTGGATTTTCAGACTCAGTTGTGCCTAACACATGGAGAGATTTCGATGCTTGGCACCCATGCATGCATCTAAGTAACATCATGCGAATGTCTTGAACAATAAAGAAAATGCGAAATTGTTCTTGTTAGTATTTATAAATTCATCTTTTATGCATGTTTCCTTCTTGTTCAATACATATTTATCATTTTTCTCTAATGATGTAGATGAGATTGTGAGTACAAAATTTCTCTAGATCATTGTGCCTTTGTATCCATTAGTTACCATGTCCAAGACTTACACCCCTGCTCCTTTTCAATACAACGAAAAACTGATAATCTTGGTGGGTTATGTCTAGATATCTATTATTCATTTTGTGTCATGTCTGCATTGTTAGATTTGGCGATCTTCGTCATTGTATATACTTGGGAATGCAACATGGTCTAATGCATAGTTTTCAAACCAGATTATTCGACATGGGAGTCTCCGGAATCAACCAGGCCAGGTCATACACAAGTAAGAACTAATTCCCTAAATTTTTTATAATTATTTTCTGCAATCCAATTACCATGTAAAGTTTGTTTTCACTGCTAATATCCCCAATTTGTTAGTCTTCATTGTTTTTCTCTTTGGTTTTGCATAGCAGATATTTGGCATAAAACCTTGGTGAAAAGCTTTTTATCTCTTAACATGCTCATCTGCCGCTAGGAATAGAAAACCTTAGGAAATCCTAAAAAACATACTTTCTTTTGGAGAGATTCAAAGAATATAAAATCAAGGTATTGTAGGCCTACTACTAACATGACAAACTTTTTCATCTCTTGGCGATGGGCATCCTTGCCTTCATTTTACATTTATCCTTCGCATATGAATTAAATCTCTTGTTTTAAGTAGCTGACAGTAGCATTATACCTGAGGATTTTCTCATCTTGCAGTACTATGGACAAGGCCCGTCTAAGGCTTGCTTCAGCAAAAGCTGTCCAGCACCGGTCAAAGTACTGGGATAAAAGAATACCAATTGACGTCTTTTATTTGACTTTAAGATATAGTATGAAGATAAAAATGTGTGGATTGTTCCATTGCCTGTTGTTGCCTAAAAGCAAATAATGTTTGCTTATCCAGAGATTTTAATATATTTCCCACTGGTGGCAGCTGACTTTATCTTGGCTCATAGCTAGGGTGTCAACCCACAAGCTAGAAAGCTATTCCTTAGGAAAGTACACCAATATATAAAGGAAAGGCTTCTGGACGCGAAGTATGCTTGTGGCTTCTTATTCAGCATAACTGGATCCCATCCACTCAAGTTTAAAGAGGTAAGTATTTTTTATAATTTATTCCATAGACCAATCACTTGGAAAAATTTCTCTATTCTGCATTTCACTGAATGTTGTAAATTTTTATGTCTGTATGAATGGGGTTGAAGTTTCGTATACTAGATAATGTCTTTGTTGTATCTTTGTCATATTGATTCCATTGGACAAACATAACTTAATGGAAGTTATTCAAATGTGTTACCAACTTAAGGCACACCAACTTTCTATGCAACATGAGTGAAAGTATTCTCACATATTTGGTCCATACACTTGCACATCATCCTTCATAACATAATGTTGATGAATGCAAGGAGGTTGAAGCATTTGAATCAATTTTCTTGTATCCTTGCTCTTCTCTGTTTCATTCGTTGCTCTGTACAAATTATTGCTCTTTTAATTGCTATAAATGAGGAATCTACCATGGGATGGTGTCTTGATCACATCATCCTTCACATACCACCATGTTGTATATGTAAGATCAAATCTGTCCACAAGTTGTATTCCTCCTTTCTATGCCCTGCAGCCAAAAATCATTTAAACCCGCAACACAGGTATCCCACACCACATCAAGGTGTCCCGTATCGGTATCGGTTGGCATAACGGTGCCCTCCAAAATCGATACGGATATGGGGGCGTAACGGCGATACGGGGGCGTAATGGCCCATAACAGCGCAAAAATTTTTTTTTTGTCAAAAAATTATGGATTAAATCCAGAATATTCTAAGCATTCCAAATATGCATTCATTTATAAATTGGAACATGTTTATGGTGGTGTAACGGTCCACTCTTTGGTCAGAAGTTCTATCGAACTGTCTGATGAATTTATGAACCAGATAACCTGAATTTGACTACAAAATTCATATATTTAATTTTCTAACTATCTACTATCAATGATAGATATATTAGAATGAATGTAATATGAAAATATTTTACATTTAGGTGTTTACAATTATTTTTGAGGGCCAAAATTCATGCATAAATAGAAAAAAATATTTAAAAATAAAATCAAATGGCACCCCAAATATGTAAAATGCACATTAACATATTCTACTATGATTAACACATCACATGGCATCATTAAAACAGCAAAAGAATCATTAAAAAATGATTTTTCAAATTTTCAAAAAAAGGGCCAAAATAAATGCGTAAATTGAAAAAAAAAAATATAAAATGGCACCCAAAATCTGTAAAATACACATTAACATGTTCTACTATGATTAACACATCAAATGGAATGATTAAAACAGCAATACAATCATTAAAAATTGATTTTTTGAATTTTAAAAATGGGGCCAAAATTCATGCGTAAATAGAGAACAATATAAAAAAATATTAAATGGCACCCCAAATCTGTAAAATGCACATTAACATGTTTTACTATAATTAACACATCATATGGTATGATTAAAACAACAAAACATATTAAAAAAAGTATAAATACCTATTTTTGATGAATTTCTGAAAAATGGCCCACCAAGCTTTGATTCAAGAAAATCCATAATATAATGTGTTTTTATCTCAAATACCCAGCCAAGGTTGGTCAAAATTAGTAGTAGAAGGAGTGAGAAATAGTTTGGAAGCAAGAAGTTTCAAAAAAATAGCAAAAATAAAGCTTAAAATGGAAAAAGGTCGATACGGGCGCGTAACGGCCGATACGCCCCGTAACGGTCGTATCGGCCTGTATCTGCCCCGTATCGGCCGATACGGTGCAAAAAAAATGAATCGGCTGATACGGGGCCAAATCGCGTAACGGTTGCCTCCGTTACCGTTACGGCCGATACGTAACCGATTTGTTATTCCATGCACCACATGGAACAATGAAAATGGGACCCCAGCCATAGGCCAGTTTTTGTGTGGTTAGCATGGAATGTATCTTGCATCAAATCTATTCATCAGATGGGACTCACTTGGATCAAGGTTATATTCTAAAATCAACTTGATCCAAAACTCAGGTGGTTCACAATTGACCTTGCTATAAACTAGAAATGAGACAATATTATATAAACTAGAAAATCAACATCTCAGCTACAAATTTCTGAATCTATGGCTTTGCTTTCAACAATCATGTTAAGAGCCTAGCTTGATGAAGAGGTAATTGTATTGGCACTACAACAAAAACTGGCTTAGCCGACAATGTGCGTGGCTGGTTTACCCGCGCTAATTAAAATTAGGCATAGGTCAGCGATCGGGTATAAATACCACACGTACCAAAAACCTAAATCCCCTTTTCTCCCCTCCCGACACTCTCTCTCTCCGTCCCGACTCTCTCTCTCTCTCTCTCTCTCTCTCTCTCTATAGAAGCAGCGACAGCCATCACCATCTCCACCTCTACTATACCTTTCTCAATCGACCCTCTCTCTCTATTTCCCCTTTTCCCTCTCTCAATCGACCATCTCTCCTCGTTTCCCCTTTCTCAATCCACCTCTACTCCTCTAGGCTCTCTCTCTCTCTCTCTCTCTCTCTCTCTCTCTCTCTCTCTCTCTTAGGAGTTTTTAATCTTTATCTCTCTTTTAACATGTCTAAGGATGAGATATGAGGATCTCTGTAATCCGATGTATGATATGGACATCAAGGAAGCCTTAGCCACTTGCATCTCAAGCATTCAATGGATCTCTCCATAAAGCACGAATATCTCCCCGAAGATCTACAGGTCGTCTCTCTGTATATATCTGTCATCCATCTGTTAGATCGATTTTATTTTTTTTTTCTGGATTTTGTCTATGACTGTAGGTTATAAAACGAGGTGCAAATGATTGAATCTATGAAGTTTTCATCAATCTTTTTTAAAATTTGGTTATGTTATGCTTTGGCACCTTACATGCTCGATTAAATGCCAAACGACCCAAACTTGCTGTATTGTCAAGAAATCTACTGTATTTGTGCCATTGATTTGGGTTTCTTGTGTCCCGTCTGTCTCTACCATACACACAGTTAAAAAGTTTTAGAATGTAATACTCTGCTGTATTCGCCATATATTACAGGTTCTTTCTAAATGATATTAATTACATTATCCTCATGTCCATAACTAATGTAATGAAAGAATTTAATCTTATGTTTCAGCTGGTCCACAACATACGATGATTTACTAACAACCAGTCAGCCTTTTCCACAACCAATCACATTACTTGTAAGCTTTCTAAGATATATCTCCTCCCAATGGCATGTTTTGGTACCTATCCTAAATTCCAAGCTATTTTAATCCATATGTTAATGAAGATTGATAAGGTCATCACCAAGGACATGTATGTTATCCTCAGATTTTCAAATTTTATAAGTGAGACCCATGGTTCAGAGTTCCAGACCATTGTACAGATGCAACTCACTGTGGATGGATGCCATCTCAAAAATCTCCTCTGATGCAACCCACTGTGGGCAAAGGCTGTATTATAGGCACAATGAGATGAGATTTCTGGCACTTTTTCATTTTGATAGACACACACACACACACACAAGAAAGATATCATATGAATGCATGGTGGAATGGGCATTCTCATTCCTTTGTTAGCAAGGATACTTACATGCATTCTTATTCCTTTGACATCCAAAAGGTGTTTGATAGCTACAGAAATTACGTCTCTTTCTTTCTTTTTTTGTTTTGTTTTTAATGCATCGAAGGAATTTCGTTAAAAAGACAGGCTCGAATCCAAGGTTACTTCAAACATGAGGAATTTTAATTCAGAAAAATATGGTTGCTTTGTGATTTTTTGAGTTTTGAATCAAATCTTAGTATAGAACGTCTTTAATATAATGGAATATCAGAGAAATGAAAAGATGACTGTAGAAATTGTAAACTACTCTGTCCTTCTGCATATGCCACTTCAGTCTCCTTCCTGCTTCTGTATTTCCTTTTAAAATAACACAAAACATATAGAAAGATATTGAACATCCTACAATCCAAAATTATAAAGCCAACTAAGCACGAAATTGCAAACTACCCCTAAAATTTCAACTCACTTAAATTGCCCAACCTTCCACATTAGAGAATATAAGAAAGCGCCTAATGTATCATTCTGTAAAATTGATATTGAACATTTTTATTTATAGATAACAGGACCATTAAACATTTTTATTTTTATTTTTAACCACCCAATTAGTATCCACCAATCTAATATTTATAGATAACAAATAATCTTGATTTGTGGTTCGTGATACATCGAAACAGGAACCCATAATTTGGCCAGCTTAATTTGAATTAATTGTATACAGCGTATGCAACTTGTAACTAATTTCTGTCTGTGCATCGTCCACCACTCTGCCAGATTGTCAGGATAACTGTAACCATACTGCAAATATAAGCGTATGACTGGCATTTTCCATTCAATTAATTTAAGTTTGATATGATGATGATGCACCTCACATTAAAAAGACTTGATTCCTTAGCGTAATGTTAGAAAGACTTGAGAAACTGATAGTGAACAGGGAGTTACTCTACTGCATCAACCATAGGACATCTATGAACAGAGCTAGCTAGTCTTAATGACAATGACTTGGACATGCTCGACCCATGATCATCTAAGCAATAGAATTGTTCTTCCATGCTTCTTTTCATTGAGATGGAATTACAAATTACACATAAGATATTATTGTACAGGTATATATACAATCTTGGTTTATAGTAATATTGCCACCAACATATAAAAATTATTGATGTTTATCTTTTATAGCTAAGTAATTTATTTCAGGTTCTTTCCATAGCCATATTTTTTAGTTGCCCTTACCTCTGAAATTTATTTCGGGTTTGCAGCATTCCCTCTAAAATTTTTCTGTGTATCAAGCATTCATTTAAATGATCATGATGTACTCCATTGCATTTTGAAGTTGAACTTCATTGCATTTTGATGTGCTCCATTACATTCAAAAAGTCCAGATACTAAGTGTTCTAGTTGCCCTTACCTCTGAAATTTATTTCAGGTTCAAAGCATCTAACTGTTTTTTTGTTGGGAATATTCAATTGAAAGATATGATTATTTTTTGCTCAGAAGAGAAAATTTCATCTGTGCAGTATTAGATGGTATAGGGAAGGGACTCGATCCTCGATTGGACATTATGGAGATTGCCAAACCGTGAGTATAGTTTTAAAGATGTTTTCATTTCTCTTTCTATTGATACATAGGAATTCGTTTGAGGTTAGTGGCTGGTCATGTTTTTTTGAGCCTGACATGCACTAAATGTCTGACCTTGTATTGCTAGCTAGACAATGCCAAAGTGCTTCATTGTTGTGCTAGGTCATGATCATGTAATAGAAAAGGTCCTCCAAACGGTGACTTAGACCATCCCAATTGATGTGATTTTGAGGCATGGATTTTTCATGATAGGGTCCAGCAAATGGACGGTTTGGATCTCATACATGCATTCAAATAGAGTGCATGATAACTAACTTAGATATATGGTTCTAGCATGGGATCCTTTCCCTTTTATAGTGGATCTGTACTCCATGTAACTTGATGATATGCTTCAAAGATATCCTTTAAAAAGAAAAGATGATATGCTTCGAAGATGCACTGTTGCAGATTTAGTGCAGCACATTTGTTGTGAAACTGGTGCTTGATGTCTGGAAGATTATGAAGTCGACATGAGAGACGTCAATTAAACTTCGGAATTCGGACCCATTCTACAACTTTTGGTGTCTCTTGTTGATAAAGATTTTCTACAGAACAGTTCTTAGTTTGTCTTGCAGTTTTTCTTGGCTTTTTGTGCAACTTCAATCTGGCTTTCTCATCTCCTTAAGTTGCTAATTGTGTCTGTTTCCTTAAAATATCAAGGTTCAAAATGTTGTTTGAATGTATTGCATCGCTGGATGAACTTCTCACAATACATTCCCAATATGACACTTTCTGATATTGTTGTCCTCAATATGATTTCGAACTCCACTAAATTATTAGGTGTGAAAATAGGGATGACACGGTCTTTTTTTATACACTATTTCATGTTACATCTGTTTGTATCATTTCATTGGATGAACTTGTCCCGATGCATTCCTGACATGATACAATGCATTCCACTATTTTTAACTTGCCAAATATAAGGAAACTATATTCGGTCTTATTCTACAAAGAGAGGTGCTAATTCCATGCACTTGTACGAGGCAACCCATTTACATGCCACAATATGCACCTAGCTGGCAGGTGTGTGCAATATCTAATCTATCAATCTGGTGGGTCCCATAATGTAAATTCCCTATCCCAAAACTCATGCTGGCCCACTCATTAGGTGGACCAAGTGTTTGAGATGAAGGATGGCTGTTGAAAACTCTGCCAAGTTCCTTTAGACCCTACATTTGTTAGTCTGATGAGCAGATATGGCACATTTTTGGGACACAGTTGGACCCACCTGATGGATGGATAAGCTATTTCTCATGTTTGCCAGGTCAACATAGTTTGTTGTGGTTATATGGGTTACCTTGTACACGTGTTTTGTGCTTAAGCAAAGCTCTTCTACAAAATTGAATGGAGAATGGATGACTTGGTTTTCATTGCAGGCTGAATTAATTCACACATCTAAAAGTGTACGTATTTAAGCACTTTCCTATGATGTTAAGGTAATAACATGTGCAAGCCTGCAACTGATGTAATGGATGTGCATTACAAGAACCACCATTTTAAGAGTGCCACAAGTATCTGAAGCAGATGGTTTCACACCCAAACTCACAAGTATCTGATGCTTTTGTTGGGCTGCACTGCTATCATCTTTTCTCACTGCAATAGTTTCCTGTTTCTACAAGTAGGGCTGGAATTCTTGAGTGCACTTTTATTTTCTTTTCTTTCTACAGGAGTCGTCCCTGCTTCAATCAGCTTTGAGATCTTTGTGATCTTTTTAAATGGTTAAGGAAGTTAACAAATCCAATTTGGGTCTCCTCAATATGTAATTACCAAAAGTGGAAGGATACAAATCAAGTGTATGTCAAAAATATATAAACCTGTAATATTTTTTCTTCTTTCTAGCCCCACATCCATCAAGATGGCCTGTTACGTCTGATTATGTCTGATTGATTGTTCTCATGGTTTCTTAATTATGCAGGTCAACCCCCTTTTGGACTTGATATTTCAGTCTGTATAGCCATAAGGAAGTATTTCTCCAGGAGCTTGTAAGGTCTGTATCTTGCTACTGATTTGATTTTTTTTATTTGATGTCATCTCATTCACATTGCAGGGAAGATTAGATATGTGAAATGGACGCTTAGGATTGCTACTGTTCATGGAATAAAGCACTGTTGCATTTCCTTAAATCAGTTGAGGTAAAGATGTTATTAGTTCTTTGTTAATTTTCACTAGAGGAACATTGTTGTGCCATACACGTCATGGAGTTCCATGATGCGCCTACCGAAACATATGTCACATGTGGCACTAACATATGGTGATCATGGCCATTGAATTTGTGCTACACCATATGGATGGGCCATATCCCGAAATTGAGGTGATTTGTCTTATCCACCTGAATAGTGGCCCAACAAGCTATGGTTTTCCTAAAACAGAGTAATGACCCATATTCGACAGGAAAAACACCCTGAAACTAGATGTCAGAGTTCTATAAATCACAGACGGGGCAAGGCCTCAAATTAAGATTGTTTGGGAAATTGTAAGTTTTAACATCTAACTAATGAAAATTTATTATTTCAATGTGTTTCATTCTTTAATTTTCATCTTGTAGTCCATTTGGTTGGTTATTTGTTCCAATGCAAACCAGTAATATGCAGAATTCCACTTGTCATTTTGTTTTTTGCAGATGTCAAAGTGCTTCATTGTTGTATGAATCATCAAGTATCTAGTGCTAGATGCTAATATCTTAGTTATGTCAGGTACGTAAGGCACATATGTATGAGATCCAAACCATTCATCTATTATACCTAATTGTGGATACTCCATATGTCCGAAATCATAAAAACCAAATGATCTAGAGCCATGCCTTTGAATCAAAGTTGGGTTTGGGTTAAATCATTTCATGCATTCAAAATGCAACGTCTTCCCTCAGTTACTAAAACCCCCTTCTTTTTTTTTTTCTTTTTTCTTTTTTTTTTGCTTTAAATGAAGGTTCATGCATTCAAAAATGCAACATCTTTCCCTATGTAGGTAACTCATCTCCTTTTGTTTTTTCTATAAATGAAAGTTGGGGAGAACGGCTATGGATCTATTTCTTCATATTCTTCAAAGCCATATGAAGGGTTTATTTTTCATATCTTAGAGTTTTGCCTCTGCTTCAGGCTAGTTATCTGGGTATTTTAATTTTTATCTAAGCCTGCCCTTTGTATATTTTCATTTGTACAAATTGCCTTCAACCCTGGAGATTGTCATTCTGGCCCATGCAGTGGGTAAAGGTGGATTAAACATAGGAAATATTTGTAAGGTATGTTCTATTCCTGGTTATTATTGTTTTAATTGTATTGCATCATTTTTTATATTTCAAATATTAAAAAAATGCAGGTTTCAATTGAATTATATCTAATAAAAAATATTATTGGTCCGTTGGGGCCTTTCAAATCTACACAAGCTTTAGTGGCGCTCTTGTAGACTCTCGCGGAGCTTTTCCGTAAGAAGTGTCCATACAAAGAGCATTAGCGGCGCTTGGGGAGATTTCTAGCAGCGCTTAGGTACTTTTAGCGGCGCTTTGTCAAAAGTAACACTATATAGTCGGCGGCGCTCAGACAAGCGCCACGGAAAATATACTAGCGCCGCTAAATCTTTTAGCGACACCGCAAGCGCCGCAAATGAAAGCGGCGGCGCTTTGAGGCCTTCTAGCGGCGCTTAAAAGCGCCGATAAAAATCCTTTTTCTTGTAGTGAATTTCCATGGTCATTACATTCATGAAAGATCTTATACTGCTTATTTTGATCAAAATCCACTGTTTGTATCTTCCCTATAAGTCTTACTTATAGGATTTCTTTAGATATGGTAGTTGGGTTCTAGATATGGGAGAGATTTTTTCATAGGTTTTAGGAAATTGAGCAACGAAAATGAGGAAAAGAGTTGGAAGTCTCACACTTATGTCCTTGTCTGCAGTGGTCATGTCAATAGGATGATCCCATCAACCTGCCTTTTTAGGGTTTTTTTTTTCTCCAAGGAGAGGAGAGGAGGAGAGGATTTGTGTGGTTGGGGACGATCTTCTAAAGCCTATTTTTTAGGGTTAAATTTATTTTTCCAAAGGAAGATGAAAAGGAGGAGATGATTTGTGTGGGTTGGCGGTGAGAGAGAAAAAGAGGGGGGATACATGAGGGAGATGACAAATTATTAAAAAAAAAAATAAAAAATTGGGCCAGGCTAGGCTTACCGGATATGGGCTTTCTATGTCTAGGACTAGCCAAATTTTGAAACGAGTTAAATTTTTAAGCCCAAGCCTATCCCTTGGGTCTGATAGTCCATCCCAAGCCCAACCTGAGGTGGGCCAACCTTGGGAGCCCGATCATCCAACCCGGCCCATTGACAGCCCTAGCAGCCCCTTCTAAAATTGGGACTAAGATTGCCTGGGAAACCTTTCCCAGTAGTTCCTTTGCTTAGAAGTTAGGTAAGGCCCACCGTAATGTATGTGAGAAATTCAGAAATTCATCCCATTGATCCATTTTCCTAGATCATGTTACACATGAGCCTAAAAGTGATGCAGATCCAAAACTCAAGTAGGGGCACTAGACAAAAAAAAAAGTAATGTTTTCCTATATCATGTTACACATGAGCCTAAAAGAAGACATATCCAAAACTCAAGTGGAGCATTAGACAGGAAAAAGTGGGTAAAGAAATTATTACCATGGAAACCTTCATGATGTTTACATGCTATTCAAACCATTCATAAGGTCATTCTTACTAGGATAAAGAGAAAATACAAAAGTATTAATCTGATCTAAAACTTCCGTGGTCTTACTAATGTTTGGACGCTCAATTCTCACTGTTTCCTACTGCATGACTTGAGCTTTAAATATGCCTTAATTTTTTATTTTTTATTTGGTTCATTCCCTAACATCATCTTTCAAAACGTATGAAAAAATATGAACAGGAAGGATTTCTCACAAACATTACGGTGAGCCCAGCTAGCTTCCTGAGCACATGAGCTTTCAGAGAAGTTTCCACGGCAATCTGCGTCAATTTAGCCAATTCAAGAAAACAATTAACGAAGATTCAAGTCAAAGTCCACCGACGGGTGAACGATTTCTAGCCACGTTATTATAAAGCTTGTTGGCAGCTTCTGGACCTTTTTCTTTTTCTTCTAAAGAAACACTGTATCATCTTAAGAAATGTCCAACTCAATAAAATTGCATACCATCAATCACTTTCTTACGGCATAAAAATACGTGTTTTATTTATTTATTAATTAATTTTTTTAATAATAAGATTACCTTTGATTTGATCAACTTTTGTGGGAAACTGACCTTTAGCACAGGCTAATCTCAGCCGCCCATCTAGTTGATGGAGAGCCTTTAACCCTTTTTGTTAACCGCTTTTCTAAAGCAGATTTTCTTGGACGCGGATTAGCCACTGAAAAGTTGAGTAGAGAAACTCCTGCTGAAGTGACGTCATCAAGTTTTGTGGGTCTCACTATTGTGTATGTTTTGTATCCACACCGTCCATCCAATTGGAGAAACCATTTTAGTGTATGAGACAAACAATGGGTCAGAACCAAACCTCAAGTGGATCCCACCACAGAAAACATTGGAGAGAGTGACGCCCACTGTTAAAATACTTGTAAGGGTTGCAAAATTTTTAGATTAAGCTGATACTTCTGATTTACCTCCTTTAATGTCTGTGTTAACTTATGAACGGCTGAATCTCAGATAAACATCACGGTGTACCTTAGGAAGGTTTCAACTGTGAGCATCACTCTGTCCACTGTTTTCTGTCCACTGCATCTTTGGATCTGCCTCATTCTCTTGATAATGCCCTAAAATGATATCTCCAGATGGATGCGGCGTGGATACAACACATACATCATAATGGGACCTACATAACTTTGTGACGTCACTTAAGTAGCAAGTCTCGCTACTTAAACCCGTCGGTAGGTAATCCACGCCCGATTTTCTTTTATTGAATTCCGTACTTTCTAAGGAAGGTCTGGAATGTTTTAGTTCTCACTTTCTGACTAAACCTTTTGACTTTTCTGAGAGTTTGCCATCATTTTCTACCTTGGCGTCTCATCCACGGTGCTTGTTGCGTGTCTCACAATGCAGGCTGTCAAAATGACTAGTAACATCAGATGGACCGGATTCCACAATCAAATGGCCAATTAGATGATATAATCAGTGGTCCCCACTCAATGAACAAAATTATAAAGTAATATTAATTATTTATTAGTGTGAATTTTGGGCCATGATATGGTACAATGTGTTCTTCAATTTGAACAGTCATGAGAAAAACTTTGATACTCTGGCAGAGTATGATAGATGATACACGAGCCCTTACAAATTACTTGGAAATTAAATATGTAGCATAGAAGTCAAACTTAACCGTCCAAATTATAATTCTCAGTTTAGATATATCATGTGTCTAAAAATAATACTTACATGATTATAAAAAATAATGCAGGTGGGCCATGTTAATGCAAATCATGGATTGGAGACTACGCGGTTAACAAAGACTCAAGTCAAAGTCCATCGGGCGTGTGAACTATTTCTAACCACGTTATAGAAAAGCTTGTTGGCAGCTTGTAGACTTTTCCTAATGAAACACTGTATTGTCTCGGAGAAGTCCACCTCAATAAAAGTTGCATGCCATCAGCCCTTTCTCACGGCAAAAATGTGGTTATTTATTTATTTATTTATTTAATAACAAGAATACATTTTGATTTAAGCAACTTTTATGTGGATACACCATTCTTTAATAAGGGCTAATCTCTGCTATCCATTCTGCTGTCCATTTAGTTGATGGAGAGCGTGTAGCCCTATTTGTTAGGGAAGTGGATTGCGTCCTATTTTGGCTGTCTCTAGCCAGCAATGGTTGCGGTTGGTGGCTTGAATCTGTATAGGGCACACTATGGTGTATTTGTTTATTCATGCTGTCTATCTCTTATTCTAAAACATTTTAAGGTATGTGTCAAAAAAATTATATAGATCAATCAATTTAAGTAGATTACATGAAAGATGACTTGCATTTGATGCTGTGTATTTAATGGAATCCAAACTTCCTATTTAATGTGGCCCACTTGAGCACTGGGTCTATCTCATTGCTACTTTAAAATGATACGAGAAAAGAAAAATGAATAATGTAAATAAACAAATATATCACGGTGCTTGCATTTAATGGAACCCAAGCTTTCTATCTGTCTCATTGCATTTAATGAAACCCAAGCTTCCTATTTGGTGTGGTCCACTTGAGCGGTGATGTGAGAAAAGACATGAATAGTGGGATAAATGTACTATTGTGGTTGCATTTAATGCCTTGTGTATTTAATTGAAGCCAAGCTTCCTATATGTATTATTGCATTCAATGCTTTGTGTATTTGATGGAACCCAAGCTTCCTATTTGTTGCGGTCTTCTTGAGGGTTTGGATCCTTCTCATTGGTACTTTAAAATGACATGAGAAAAGAAACCAATGGTGTGAATAAACAAATACACCACGGTGCTTGAGTGTCGGATCTACCCCATATATTTTAAAATGATTCCAGAAAAGGAATGGAGGGTATGGATAAACAGATACATTACAGTGGGCCTACAAAAATCTGTCCGTTCATGGGTATAGACAGGTGGGACCAGGCGCAATCTGGCACTTTTCAAAGTAATGCAAATTTTCTTTTATTGAATTTGATATTCCATTAGAGTGTCTGGACCGTTTTAGTTCCATTCAACTAAACCTTTTGACTTTCATGTTAGTTTGCCACCATTTTCTAACTTGTGGCGTCTCATCCACGGACGCTCTCGTGTCCCTCATTTCAGGATGTTCCAATGGCTAGGAACAATGGATGGACAGGATTTCTTAAAAAAATCAAGGTGAATGATCCTAACTATCAAACTGTTAGCTATCAAATGGACAATTGGATAAGGTGGCCAGTGGTTCCCACTCAAAATCACATGGTTAAGATGGCCATGCTCAGTTACAATGTGTTATCCAATTTGGACACCAGAAAAACTTGGATACTCTGGCAGAATATGATGGATGATACACAATAACTTAGAAATTACTTGGAAATTGAATATATAACATATATAAAATTAAAATTAACCCGTCCAAATTATAGTATAATGTATAAAAAATAACGCTAGGATGGTGAAAATTCATTGGACAGTCAGAGATGAGACATATCCAATGATCCTATTTCAACAAACGTGTGCCCACGATTCAAAATTAATGATGGTTAATAATTTAACTTTTAGAGTGTGGCTTAACAACAGTGGGTTCTGCTATTTACTGATTTAATTTGAGTTAACGTGTGCCACATGCAATGCCTGCATATCAAATGTCATACGTACCATGCTAGAGTATCAAATAATTTCCCAATTACCACATGGTCATGCTTTTAAAACATGAAAATAATAACAATAATAAAGTGCAAGCATTCTCAAATAACCAAGGTTACTTTTTTGTTAGGCATGGCATATCATGCCTTCCAAATTGTGGGCCCTGTAATGCAAGGGGATGACACAATAATCACTTGAGCAGGTGATCCTAAATGCATGATGGTGGGTCTCATATTTTGGATGGTTTGGATTGAGGGATATGTTGGTTACTTTTTCAGTGGGTGTGAACATGTGTCTAGTAAAAGTGCTCACAGAAGCTGGCATGAATGTGGGCCACGAAGTGCACAATATGATCCGCTTCGTGAATGTGATCCATCCTAAAAAGTTAGGCTGGCCCACTCATCATGAGAACAATACATGTGTGTGTCGAATGTAGATTACTATTTCTCTAAATTATCCATTTGTTGGTACAATCGTGGCCCACTTGATAAATGGATAAGTGACATCTTTGGCTAACAAATATTCACATGGGGACATGTTGGGAGGATGCACCGAAGAAATTCTGAGTTAGAATCAAACAATAAGATATTAAATAAATCAAGCATATGAAGAACATAATGTTATATGTGGAGAAATCCCCACGTGAAAAATCATAGCATAAAATGACAATGATTCCACTAAGATAATCAATGTTACAAGAGATGGAAGAGCTTACCAATTCGAGAATATACCCCGACGAAAACTCCAAAAACTCTAGCTTTGATTTTCCTTTGCTCACCAAAAGTCTCAAGCACATTTTCAATACTTCAATCCCTGATTACAAACCTTTAAAAATGATTTAAATCAAATTAGGAAACAAAACCTGCGATTTTTCAAAACTACGTAAGTCGGTCGATGGGAGTTTTGATCATATTGAGTGCGATCAACGACCCGTTGATGGGATTGAAGCCATCTTCGATCAAATCGATTTGGACCCATAAATTGTCTAGCAAGTAAAGGTAAAAAAAAAGAAAAAAAGAATTTTCTCGATGGGATTTAGTATGTTATAGATAACATCGATAGCTACTTGATGGGATCAAGTGATCTGTTGATTTCATCGACAAACCAGTTACAAACAAATTAAAGATATCTAATAACAATCCCCATCATGTCTTCGATTATCACAAACCACAACTCTAAGCTTCATCTCTAATTGCCTCCATCATAACTTCACTATTATCGTCGCTTCTCATGCACACTCCGCTTTTGTCAAGCCATCACTAAGCTTAGAGAAGTTGCACAGAACTTAATCTTCTCTGTAAGAATTACCTTCATGAGTATGTCTACGAGATTTATACTTATGTAGATTTTCTCAACAATTACTCTACCTTCATCAAGCACACATTAATATATTTAGTACGAGAATGATAAACCGCGTTCTTCGTCAAATTGATTGTGCTTTCGCTATCACAATTTACTAGCATAGCTTCTTACTGAAGTATAAGATGATTTATCATCCCTCTCAACCAAATACTTTATCTAAATACTTCATTCACCGCCATATACTTTGCTTCTATTGTGGAAAGAATCTTCACAAACTGAAGCTTTGACATCCAATTGATCACTCCACTCGCTAGCACAAACAAGTAGCCGAAAGTCAGTCTCTTATTATCTATATTACTTATGTAATTGGTATTCACATAGTCCACCAACTTTTTCTTAGACCTTTCAAACGCCAAGATGTAATTTACTATACCTTAAATATACTGAAGTAATTATTTCACTACCTCCCAGTGTTACTTACCAGTGTTGGCTATGTATCTGCTCACAACACTCAATGCATGTAAAATATCAAGTTTCGTAGAAACCATGACACATTAAACTGTCAATAACGCTCAAATAGGACACACGAGACATCACTTATTTTTCTTCATATATAGTATGATATTGTTTAGAAAAGTCTAAAGTGAGAAACATGGGGTGTGCTAACCTGTTTCGCCTTGTCCATACCAAACTTAACCAATACCTTCTTAAAGTATTCTTCCTGTGATAACCATAGCCTACTTCTCTATATGTGTATGTAAATATCTATGTTGAGAATCTTCTTTGCAGCCTATAAATCTTTCATTTTGAATTTTCGTAACAAATAAATCTTCAATGTATCGATCTCAAACATGTTATGGCTAACAATAAGTATGTCATCTACGTATAATACTAATACGATAAACTGTCAATTATTCAGTATTTTGTAATGGACACAATAATCTTAATCGCTTATGATAAATTATTGACCCATAATGAAAGAATCAAACCTTTTAAACCACTAGTCAGGTGACTATTTCAGGCTTTATAGCGACCTCATTAACTGCAAACTTTATTCTCATCTCATTTCATTTTGAACTCTTGTAGTTGCTTCATGTAAATTTACTCCTCCAACTTTCCATGAAGGAAAGTAGTCTTCACATCCATATGTTCCAATTTTAGGTTGTATTGACAACTAATATCAATACAAATCTGATAGATACCTGCTTAATTATATGCAAGAAAATCTCAGTGAAGTCGACACTCTGCTTCTGCACATATCCTTTTACAACCAATCTTACCTTGTATCTATTATTTTTCTTCTTGTAAATCAACTTACAACCAATGGCTTTAAGCCCCACTGGAAGCCCCACTTCTCAGTATCAAAACTATCTAATGCTTCTTAGAAGGTAAAAAAATTCTCATCATTTACCTACTATTATACCTCTGTTTGTGATTCAGGTTCTGTTTGTGCATCTTATTTTTCAATCTTGACATCAATGACCGTTGATTTCTCCGGTTTCATGTGTTTGTCCTTGTAGAACAAGGAGACTTCATTAAACCTTATATCTCGACTAATTATGATCTTCCATATGACTCAGTCATACAACTTGTACTATTTCACACGATCATCATAATCCACAAAAATATTCTTAATTTTTTGGTCTAGCTTATCTCTCTTAACTGACAGTACATGAGAGTAAGCGTCACAATTAGATATACATAACTATGAGTAGTTTACCTCATAACCACCCCACACTTTTTCAGGAATCTTGTAGTCTATCATCGTAGATGGGAACCGATTCACCAAGTAACAAGCCATATTAATGGCTTCCATCCATAAATCTTTATCCAATTCAACATTACTCAACATGCTTTATACTCTCTCTAAGAGAGTCCGATTCATCCATTTTTCACTCCATTATGCTTAGGGGTGTGCTTCAGTGTATTGTGTTTCACAATTCTACCATCTTTACAAAACTTATTGAATTCCTTTGAAGTGAATTCTCTTCCATTATCAATCCTTAATACCCTCAGTTTCTGCCATATCTACCTTTTAAACATCGCCTTTCACACTTTAAATATGACAAAAACATCATATTTATTTTTTAAAAAATAAACCAACACTTTCCTGAAATAGTCATCGATGAATGAGGCGAAATACGATAACCCACAAGGAGAAACAACAGGCGTTCAATACTTTTAAAAACAAAAATCAAATAACGATAAGAAAGTATATTCATGTCGTGGTTGCTCGTGTGGCCTAAGCTCGCATGCCACAATCGTTCTGATGTGGATTCCGCTACAAATGATGCAAATCTATCCATTTCAATGTTTCTGATCAACTTGTATAGATTATTGATCTGATGCACTTTCATAACAATAAGTAATAATTTCAAAACTTTAAGAACCTTGTCATAACCAGTGAACTTACAATCAAGTGCCTCAAGATAAAGATATTAAATTCTTCCTGAGATCTGGAACGTGTTGAATATCTGTTAGAATAAGCTACACCCTGTTGAACATTCTAATATGCACTGAAGTGATTCCAACCTTATAGTCAATGTCATTGCATATAAAAACTTGTTCACCGTTGTATTCACTGTACGTGATGAACTAATTCTTATGAGAAGTCATATAGTATGAGGCCATCGAATCCAAAATTCAGTTGTTATTAGTGCCTGTTTAGGAGCATGGGTTTGGAACCCCCTAGATTCGGAACCTCCAGGATTGAAAACCCCCTGGATTTGAAATCCTCTCGGTGTGTTTGTTACCCTGGAGTGTGAATAAACTTTAATCCAAAAGTACCTATGCATGGTATATTTACAGGGGTTTTAATTTAATTACTAAATTAATTTTAATATTTCTAATTAGTGAGATATATAATTTTTAACGCAATGGTTGTGATAAGCCCATTAAAATATATGTTTTGCCTGAAAATAATGAAATTTCAAGTCTCGGATGGCCATAAGCACAAGATCATGTCTGAGTGACTAACCAACGTTTTTTAATCGTTGATTTACATGGACAATGTTTGGATAGTGTTAGACATTGTTTGGACGATGCTGATTTACATGGACAATGTTTGGATGGAGCTGGACAATGTTTAGACGATGTTAATCATCATTAGTGGGCCATGTGCCTAATAGAATAATAGTGCATAGTGACACATGTTACACTTACAACTATTGAAAAGATTTTAGGTGTAATCCAAGCTCTCAACATGGATTGCAAACCCCCTCAAAGAGGGGATTTGAAACCCCTTGGATTTAAAACCCTAGTTATTTTATACTGCTAAACAACCAGGAGATTTGAAACCTTCTCAAATCCTCTCCAATCCCCTCTAATCCACGGTGCTAAATAATCCCTTGAGGTAATCAGATTTAGATTCGATCAAGACATCCTACCATTCACATCCTTGTATGATTGCATAATTGTGTTAGCCTCTTTTTGCACATTATCTGATTTTTTATTTTTTTTCCTTTTGAGCATTATGATTCCTACTCTCCTTCATGTGTCATGTTGTCCCACAATTCCAACACATCATCTTGTCATTCCCTTTCGATTTGGATCGCGATTGAGAATTGTCATCCTCTCTTTAAATATTCCTTCCTTTAGCAACCAATGCATCCGTATAGGTACCACTTCTGTTACTGTCTTTCTTTCTTAACAAGTTCTCATGATGGGGTGAGATGACAATCTTCACATCGATAGTATCCCTACCGTGGATCAGCGCGTCTACCAAATTCTCGAAAGATGGTGGAAGTGATTTCAAGAGAATTAAGGCTTTATCTTCATCTTCGATCTTAATTACCACCGCATTCATTAATTTATATAACAATTTGCTGAAAATGCTAATATGTTCATTAATGTTAAACCCCTCTATCATCTTAATATTATATATATGTTACTTAAGAGATATATGGCTACCCAGGAATTTCTTCATGTACAAATCATCTAGTTTCATCCATACCCTTGTGGTGATTTTTTTATCCAAGACATTATATAGGACATTGTCTGTTAGATACAATTGTATCAAAGTTTAACCATCTCGTTTAGTCCATCCCACTCTTCATTAGTCATAGATGAAAGAAGGTCGCCTAGCTAAGGAGGATGTGTTGCAATCATTGCTGAACTAGAATGCCTCTCATCTTACCTTCTATAGTTTAAAGTTATTTCTCTTAATGAACTTCTCCGTTTCATACATAACATTAAATCTCTTAAAAGACATGTTTTCAGATAATAAATAAATAAAAAAAATCCCACATTACTATTAATACCACTTGTTGGGAGACTTGTGAAAACGACCCTGAGTTAGAATCAAATAATAAGAAATCAAATAAACCAAGTAGATAAAGAACACAATATTTTATGTCGAAAAATCATCTGGAAAAAATATTAATAAATGTTACAAGAAATGGAAGAGTCTAAGTAAGTTTTTAATATCATAATCTCTTTACAAGAATATGTTGACAATTAACACAATTTTAGAATATCTCCAAGTTGGTGTACTATCCTAGCTTAGAGATACTCAGTCCTAATCTTAGGATCAAAACTTTATATAGCAGTTATTTATGCCATCATCTTGTAGAGAAAATATATGATTATGATACTTTTTTAACTTCGTATCAAAGCCTCCCATATTGTCCAAACCATCACCATTGAAGAACCCATATAGCTCACGACAAACCCGAATCCTTTACTCTTGAATCATCTACCCTAGTTATCCATATCCAATCCGAAAACTTAGCTTCCATGCCCGTGTTGTCCTCATTGAAGTTAACTATGACATATGATCCCAAATATTGAAGATGCAGATCTCAGGACGTGAGAAACTCGAATATATTATAGGTAAAACTGACCCCCTGAAGGAAATCGACGCCACCTATACAAAGTGGTATACTAAAATCAAAAGATCAAAGGCTGGTTACTGACTTTTATGTCATCGGAGATAATGAAGCATTACATACAACTGCGCACCGCACGAGAAATCTGGAGTACTCTTGCCAAAGCATTCTATGATAGATCGGATGAGGCATAACTCTTCGCACCGAATCAGGGTGCCTTCTCTACCAAACAAGTTGGCTGCCCCTTATCAACCTATTACAGTGAGCTCGTTGAAATTTTTTCGTAATAAAATTATCATGAAGGATCCTGATGATATTATCACCTATAAGAAATCGATTGAATGCTTGCATGTGCACATCTTTTTAATGGACTTAACGCAGAGTTTGAACAGATTCGGGATGAAGTTCTTCGGAAGGACCTCCCGATGGATCTCGAAGACACGTACACCTATGTACGTCGAGATGTTATACGCTTAGCTACCTTGAATGTTGAACCTGAAAACCTTGAGTCTTCCGCTCTGATGGTTCGACGAACCAAGCCTCAACCTCGGCAACCTACTTCAAAATCCGAATCTGACCAAACACGATCTCAGAAGGGCAGTTACGAAATAGGTGTTGTCAAAACCCAACGCCTGTGTACTCACTACGGTGAAACGGGCCATGCAAAATATCGGTGTTATGACCTAATCGGCTATCCAGATTGGTGGGATCCAGCGAAGGCACCGCCCAAACGTAATTTGAAACCGAATCACCAGGCCTCTGTTGTTGTGGTCAAACCTTCCGGTGACACTCCTGCAGAAGCTTCCTCTTTGATTGTTACTTCAAGTAACATTGGTAAGTTTCTACATATTTCTTCACCTAGTAGTAGTAGTACATAGATAATTAATTCTGGAGTTATAGATCACAAGACTTTTGACAATCACCATATTCAGTATACGAAACCATCCAAAGAACATATAGTGTCTATAGCCAATGACACTCCCTCACCTATGATTGAAGAATGTTCAATTACTCTTCTAAATAATTTAAATCTCGATTTTGTTTTAACCGTACCTTCTCTCAACCATAACTTATTGTCCGTTGCTCAAATAACCTATGCTTTGCATGGTATTGTGATTTTCTGGCCTAACCTTTGTGTTTTTAAGGATATCCGGACTCGGAAGCCAATTGTTTGTGGTACTAAAAGGGGGAAGCTATACTACCTAAATCTAAAGCCTGCTAGCTTAAATTAGTTGGCTTAAGTTTTCTCAGCGGATAAGTCTGAAAAAACCTCTGAAATTTGGTTGTGGCATAGGCGCTTAGGTCACGCGTCTTTTAGATGTTTGAAAAAATTGTTTCCAAAGTTGTTTTCCCATTTAACTACTTAAGATTTCAAATGTGACATTTGTAAGCTGGCAAAAAGTCACCATGTATTGTTTCCATTGAGTATCAATAAAAGTCTCATACATTTTATGTTGATTCACTCTGATGTATGGGGGCCGGCCAATACCCCTTCTTTGAATGATTTTAGTTGGTTTGTTTCCTTTATTGATGATCACACTAGTATGACATGGGTTTGTTTGATGAAGTCAAAGAATGAAGTTAGTTCCTTATTTCAGAAATTTCATAAGATGATTGCCGCTCAGTATCAATCTCAAATACAGGTTCTCCGCACTGATAATGGTGGAGAATTTGTTAATCAAGACCTGAAGCAATATCTATAGTTACATGGCATTTCTCATCAGACGACTTATCCGTATTCTCCTTAGCAAAATAGGGTTACAGAACGCAAGAATCACCACATGCTGGAAGTTGTTCATGCCTCTTTCTTTGGAGCCCACATGCCCACCAGTTACTGAGGTGAAGCCCTCAGTGTTGTGGCCTACCTCATTAACCGTGTACCCTCCAGTTCCTAAAAATTTCAAATTCCCTTTAACACCCTTCATTCAGCTATACATGCTCCTACTGTCCCGAATTTATCACCTAGAATTTTTGAATGTATAGCCTTTGTGCATCTCCTTAAACCCTTGAGAGATAAGTTGGAACCTCGAGCTCTCCAATGTGTCTTTGTTGGCTATGCTTCACTTCAGAAGGGCTACCGATGCTATCACCCCCCTTCTCGAAAGATGTATGTTACTCTTGACGTCGTATTTCATGAAAATGACATATACTATTCTGTTTTCGAGTCTCCACTTTAGGGAGAGAATAGACATGAATTGCAGACTTTGAATCCTTCTTTAGACAACGTGGACATTACAAGTGGTGAAAATTTGGATAATAGTGGTGAATGTCCAGAGGAGGCAACTGAGCAGAATGCACAGCCCTTAGAAGATGGAAATCGTCAAAATTAGATGGAAGTGGCTTCACTAGTATCTCGGTCATCGGTCTATCAGTCTCCACAAGCATCTGCTTTCCCCCTTCAAGAGGTACCATCTAACCAATTGCTCTCTGAAGCCGATTCCTTTCCTGAATCCCAAGTAAATTCTGAACCTCTTGTAAAAGTACTACCTAATCGAGCCATCAAAGGTATACCTAGACTAAACTATGAACCTGTTCTTAGTTCCAACCCTTAGTATCTCATGAGCAACCATGTATCTTATCATAGACTGTTAAAGGAAAGTGAGTCATTTGTGAATCAATTATCTACTGTATCTATTCATACTAATGTGCAGGAAGCCCTGAGAGATCCTACGTGGAAGGAAGCAATGAATGAATAAATAAAGTCCCTTTAAAATAACAAAACTTGGAAAGTTGTTGAGTTGCCTGAAGGGAAGAAACCTGTTGGATGTAGGTGGGTCGTCACAGTTAAATACAAAGGCGGATGGAACCATTGAATGATTCAAAGCCTGACTAGTCACCAAGGGGTACACTCAAACTTATGGAATTGAGTATATGGAGACATTCGCACTAGTAGAAAAAATAATTAATATTGTTCGTATTTCGATATCCCTGGTGGTGAATCTTGACTGGCCATTGTACCAGTTTGATGTGAAGAATGCATTTTTGCATGGAGACCTTTAAGAAGAAGTGTACATGGAGCTGCCCTCCAGATGTAATATGTAATCAGAAGATGACAAACATGTCTGTATATTGAAAAAATCCCTGTATGGTCTAAAGTAATCTCCTAGGGCACGGTTTGGAAGGTTCATGAAGTCTATGAAGATTTTTGAATACAAGAAGAGTAACTCAGATCATACCCTCTTCTTGAAGCATATTAAAGGAAAGATTACTTGCTCATTATGTATGTTGATGATATGATAGTAACAGGAAATGATCCAGAAGAAATGAATGCATTGCAGAATTAACTTGCCCAAGAATTTGAAATGATCTTGGTCTATTGAAATATTTCCTTGAAATTGAAGTGTCAAGGTTTAAGGAAGATGTTTCTTTTTTTATCTCAACGAAAATATGCCTTAGATCTATTAAGTGAAACTAGTATAACAGCATGTAGATCAGTTAGCACTCCTATGAAAGAAAATTTGAAACTAGGCATATATACGCATCAAGTTCCTACGAACAAGGAGCGATATTAGAAACTAGTTGGGAGATTAATGTATCTTGCACATACTCGGCTTGACCTGGCATATGCACTAAGTGCTGTCAGCCAATTCATGCACTCTCAGAGCAAAGAACATATGGATGCAGTTACACGTATTTTACGCTACTTGAAGTCATCTCTAGGAAAAGGGATTATGTTTACAAAAGGAGATAACCTGTATGTCAAAGGATATACCGATGCAGATTGGGCTGGAGTAATAAAAGATAGACGATCTACGTCAGGATATTTCACTTTTGTATGTGGAAATCTAGTTACTTAGCGAAGCAAGAAATAGGCTGTAGCTGCTTTATCCAGTGCTAAATCTGAGTTCAGGGGAATGGCTAATGCAGCGTGCAAATTATTGTGGATCAGGAATTTATTGAAAGATCTGTGTATTAAGCACGTTAATCCAATGACGATATATTGTAATAGCAAGGCAGCTCGTGATATTGCCCACAACCTAATTCAACATGATCAAACTAAACACATTGAAGTTGATAGGCATTTCCTCAAGGAGAAACTAGAAGCAAAGATTATTGAAATGCCTCATGTTCCGTCTCAAGACCAACTCGTTGACCCACTCACCAAGGCTGTGTCAAGTCGAGCATTTAATGATGGTCTCGACAAATTGGGAATGATCGACATCTATGCACCAACTTGAGGGGGAGTGTTGATAATTGACATGATTCTAAAATATCTCCAAGTTGGTGTACTACTTTGTATAGACTGATTTGATTCTGTAAATATTTTAGAGATATTCTATAAATATTTGATTAGAGATATACTTTCCTAGGTTCGAGATACTTGGTCCTAAACTTAGGATCTAAACAATATTGTATAGCGGCTATTTATGCCCGTTATCTTATAGAGGAAATATATGATTGTGATACTTTTTTAACTGAATACACCCCTAAAAACTACAAAGAAACCTTGACTTTGATATTCCTTTACTCACCAAAAGTCCTAAGTATGTTTTTAATATCTTAATCCCTGATTACAAACTCTTAAAATGATTACAACCCAATTAGGAAACAAAACCTGCAATTCAACAAAACTACGCAAATCGATTAATGGGAGCTTCGATCATATCGAGTGTCATTGATGACCCATCGATTAGATCAAAGATATCTTTGATCAGATCGATTTGGACAAAAAAATACTATCCAACGAGTAAATGGCAAAAAATGAAATTTTCTCAATAGGATGGAGTGGGCTATCGATGGGATTTAAAACCGTTAGATGGGATTGAGTAGCCTATCAATTTAATTGACAAATCCAATTACAAATAAATTAAAGACATCTAACAACAAGGGTCCTTACTCTTGCCCGGGTGGTAGACTCTCGGGAGTTTCAACTCCCGGTCAAGGGTTCGAGTACCCATAGGTGGTGAAATTCCACCAGCGTGAGTGTGTGGGGTGTGTGTGTGGGTTTTTTTTTTTTTTTTTTTTAAAAAAAAAAAAAAAAAAAAAAAAAAGACATCTAACAACATGACTACCATGTAAAGGTCCAAGATACTTCAAGTTGCCATGTCGGGCTTGAACATTGGCATATGGAATCAGCACCATTACTACATTGATAGTAGGTAGCTACTGAAAATTTACTCATGCAATTAGTTGACGGTGACTAACTTCTAAGTTTAAAAGCACATTTGAACGAATTTAGAACATAAGAAAATATATTTAAGTAACTTTGATGTTTCTGTTTCTTTAGTTAGGATATTTTTATTATTTTATTTTATTTTTTTAAAATACAAGTAGCCAACACTATTTTTCTTTCTTGCCTACAGTTAGAATCTACTTGTCTCTCAGAAGACGAGACTTACCCGTGCCCCTCACACGCAATGTTCCCGTGGTCACAAGCTATCCAGGGCTCACAGAGCTCAGGTGGGCTGCACCAACAGCGGGGATTGAATGCCTACAATTGAAAATTTTGTTGGGGCCATATAAGTTTTGTATCAGGATGATATTGGTACCTATAGTTTATATTAGTGGTAATAATCCTATGAACGGTTTGGATGGCATATAAACATCATGCTCTAGGATTATTTTAAGGGTAGGCATTTCCTTTAACGGTTTCATATGGTGTGGCCCACCTGATATTTGGACTCCTATCATAATGTGATCTTGCAAAACTAATGGACGGAGTGGCTTTGTCACTGGCATCTCTGTGTGCCCCACGTAACTTCCCACCACAGGAACTTCCCATGGCGGGGGCAAAGGCATGTCGTGTACGCGTCTCCTTCTTTCCCTCACTCTAAGGAGCGGATTAGGCGTCCCCGCAATCACTCTACACGGTGTAGCCCTGACCGTGGGGCCCAACTTGATGTATGTATCGTATATACATGGGAAACGGATTGGCTACTCCCTGCCACTAGCCCCATGACTGATGGTCGGTGCTCTGTGGGTCCCACTATGATGTCTGTGTTTTATCCATGCCGTTCATCCATTTTTACAGATCAATTTAGGACTTGATCCCAAAAATGAGAGGGATATAAATCTCAGGTGGATCACACCACAGGAAAACAATAGTGATTGAATATCCACCATTAAAATCCTTGTAAGGCCCAATTTACTGTTTATTTGACATCCAATCAGTTGATTAGGTCATACATACCTAGATGAAGGGAAAAATACAAAGATCAGCTTGATCCAAAACTTTTATGACCCCAAAAAGTTTTTAATGGTTGATGTTCATTCAACACTGTTTCCGGTAATGTGGTTCATTTGAGATTGATATATAGCTAATTTTTGGTTGCATATTTTAAAATGATCTATAAAAATAGATGGGCAGCATCGATGAAACAAATACATCATGGCGGGGCCCATAGAACACCGACCACCAGCCATTCGCTGGTGGCAAGGGGCGTAGCCCAATACGTTTCCCGGGAAGCGGATTGGCTGGTGTGAGTTCGTGCCGTGCGAAGACGAGCACTGGCTATACTCGAGTTCCGAGTTGTCCGAACGATTCAACGGAGGTCAAGGTTATTTGGGCCTACAATGCTGTATTTATTATATCCGGAGAGATCGTTTTAGATCACGAGCAAAAAAATAGTCATCTCCAAAGCTCATGTGGACCACACCACACATAGCAGTGGGGCAATGATTCTCACCATTAAAACATTAAAAGGGCTCAAGTGTATTTTCCATCTAATCTGTTCACAAGGTTACCCTTTGCAGCGTGGTTCATTGAATCTTTGGATCCGTCTTAGTTTTCATCTCAAGCCTTAGGATTAGATCAAAAAGATGAACAGACGGGTTGGATATAACATACACCTCATGATGGGATCAACAAAACTCAGTGACGTAAACACACCAGCCAGATCGGTGGTGTGGGGTAGACCAGCTAGATCGGTGGTGTATGGTACACCAGCCAATTCGCTTCCTTCCCTCCGGCGTGATGAACGGGCACAGATTATATACTACCCCCACCCGTTTGGAGATCAAGACGGTATAGAGCTCGTTGAGCGGTTGAAAGTGGTTAAGCCAGACGGCATGAGGCCATGTCAGTAAACGGAGGCGTTATCTCGCGTTTATACTCGATCCATAGAGAACCCAACCTTCTCCCATTTTTTTTTGGGTTTTCTACCTTTTTCCGTGAGCCGAAGACTACTAAAGTAACGTCGCTAAGTTTTGTGGCCCCACAATGATGCATGTGTTGTATCCACAACGTTCATACATTTGGAGAAATCCAAGGTTAGAGTGGACCCCACCATAAAAAAACAGCTGAGAGAGTGATGCCTATTGTTGAAACCTTCCGGAGATCCATTGTGATGTTTATTTCAGATCTACCCAGTTCATGTATTAACTTGGACATGAAAGAGTGGAAAACACAAATAACAGCTTATCAAAAACTTTTGTTGCCATTAGAACTTTTTAATGAATGAGCATCGCTCTTTCTACTATTTTGTATGCTGGAGTCCACTCGAGATTTGGATCTAACTCATTGTTTGGACTATGCCCAAATATGATCTCTTCAAATGAATGGACAATGCAAATACAAAACATATATCATGGTAGGGCCCATAGGAGTGGTTACGTCACTTCATAGCGAGTATGGTTGCTCAATCCATGCACTGCATGGATAACGTGCATTCCTGAAAACCCAAATATAAGAGAAATTTCCAACTGTACGATCAGTATATGGCCTGTAACCTTTTTAAGCCCACTTGCTTTTTACCTTTCAAGAATAATCCCTAGCTATACGGCCCCATTTCTCAGGTCAAAAATGCCCCTGCAGGCGGATTTCCCGGTGCTCGAAGACGAGCGCTTACGCTCCTCGAACTCTGAGTTGTATGAATGGTTCAAAAGATGTCAAAATTACATGGGCCCACAGTTATGTATTTATTATATCCATAAAGTTCATCCATATTTCAAGATCATTTCGGAGCATTATCAAAAAAAAAAAAAAAATCATACCCAAAGATCAACGACCACACCACAACGAGCAATGAGAAAATTGATTTTCATCGTTAAAAATTTTGTAACACCCACCATAGCATATATTTTCCATCCAATCTATTCATAAGGTCACAGGGACCTAGATGAAGAGGAAAAACAAATTTCATAATGATCTAAAACTTCTGTAACCCATGAAAAGATTTCAATGGTAGACATTCAATCCTCAACTGCCTTTTACGGTGTGGTCCACTTGATAGCTAGATCCGACTTATTTTTCGTCTCGAGCCTTAATATAAGTTCACCAAATAGATGGACGGTTTGGATATAACACATACATCATAATGGGACCCATAAATAGCGATAGGATTCCAACAGGGAAAAAAAACCAGCCTGGCCTGGTTGACCCTGACTCGCTGTCCCATTGACTCGGTCGACCAGGTCCAAACCCCGTCAACCCCAACTCGCTGTTCCACATTTGTATTTTTATTTTAAAAAAAAAAAATTACAAGAAGAACTTTTTCTCTCATACATTTTTCTCTAATACATATTTATATAAATATGCGTATATAAGCATATAAAAAAAAAATCTCTCTTTTCTTTCATTTAGTTCGTTATTCATTTAATAAATATATCTCTTAAACCAGAATGAGTTACTTGACGTACCATATAGGATTTGGGGGTAGGAGATGTTACTTCAGCTAACCAACCTACTTATTTTTCAAGATTCCATCAGGTCGATGGTCAAAAATTCATTTCATTTACTTCGTGGCCAATTTCAATCAGTTCGTGGTCAATTTCATTCATTTCATTTCACGTTCAATTCCATGCATTTCAGGGTCAATTCCCTTCACTTTCACAATCAATTCGCTTCACTTCACGATCAATTCCATTCATTTCATGGTCAATTCGCTTCACTTCATGGTCAATTCCATGCATTTCACGGTCAATTCCCTTCACTTCACGGTCAATTCGCTTCACTTCACGGTCATTTCCATGCATTTCACGGTCAATTCCCTCCACTTCACGATCATTTCCACGCATTTTACAGTCAATTCGCTTCACTTCACGGTCATTTCCATGCATTTCACGGTCAGTCCCGTCGATTTCGTGTTGATTCACGGTCATTTTCATGCATTTCACGGTCAATTTCCTTCACTTCACGGTCATTTCCATGCAATTCACGGTTAATTCGCTTCACTCCACGGTCATTTCTATGCATTTCACGGTCATTCCTGGTGATTCCGTGTCGATTCACAATCAATTCCCTTCACTTCACGGTCAATTCCCTTCACTTCACAGTCAATTCGCTTCACTTCATGGTCATTTCCATACATTTCGTGGTCAATTCCCTTCACTTCACGATCAATTTGCTTCACTTCATGGTTATTTCCATGCATTTCATGGTCATTCCCGGTGATTCCGTGTTGATTCACGGTCATTCCCACGCATTTCACAGTCAATTCCCTTCACTTCACGGTCATTTCCACACATTTCACGGTCAATTTGCTCTGCTTCACTTGACGGTCATTTCCATGCATTTCACGGTTATTCCCGGTGATTTCGTGTTGATTCACGGTCATTTCTGCACATTTTACGGTCATTTCCACACATTTCATGGTTATTTCCATGCATTTCACAGTCATTCTCGGCGATTCCGTGTTGATTCACGGTCATTTCCATGCATTTCACAGTCAATTCCCTTCACTTCACGGTCAATTACATGCATTTCATGGTCATTCCCGTCGATTCCGTGTTAATTCACGGTCATTTTCATGCCTTTCACGGTCAATTTCCTTCACTTCACGGTCATTTCCACGCATTTCACGGTCAATTTGCTTCACTTCACGGTCACTCCCATGCATTTCACGGTCATTCTCATCGATTCTGTATTGATTTACGGTCATTTCCACGCATTTCATGGTCATTTCCACGCATTTCATTGTCAATTCACTTCACTTTATGGTCATTTCCATGCATTTCACGGCCATTCCTAGCAATTCCGTGTTGATTCACGATCATTTTCATGCATTTCACAGTTAATTCCCTTCACTTCACGATCATTTCCACACATTTCACGGTCAATTCACTTCAGGGTCATTTCTATGCATTTCACGGTCAATCCTGGCGATTTTGTGTTGATTCACGGTCATTTCCACACATTTTACAATCAATTCCCTTCACTTCACGGTCATTTACAAGCATCGCTAGAAATGACCATGAAATGCATGGAAATGACTGTGAAGTGAAGGGAATTGATCATGAAATGCGTGGAAATGACCGTGAATCAACACGGAATCGCTGGGAATGACCGTGAAATGCATGGAAATGACCGTGAAGTGAATCAAAGTGACCGTGAAGTGAAGGGAATTGACCATGAAACGCGTGGAAATGACCGTGAAGTGAGGCGAATTGACCGTGAAGTGAAGGGAATTGACCATGAAGTGAAAGGAATTGACCATGAAATGCATGAAAATGACCGTGAATCAACACAGAATCACCGGGAATGACCGTGAAATGCATGGAAATGATCGTGAAGTGAAGTGAATTGACCGTGAAATATGTGGAAATGACCATGAAGTGAAGGAAATTGACCGTGAAATGCATGGAAATGACCGTGAATCAACACGGAATCGCCGGGAATGACCGTGAAATGCATGGAAATGACTGTGAAATGCGTGGAAATGACTGTGAATCAACACGGAATTGTTGGGAATGGCCGTGAAATGCATGGAAATGACTATAAAGTGAAGGAAATTAACCGTGAAATGCATGAAAATGACCGTGAATCAACACGGAATCACTGGGAATGACCGTGAAATGCATGGAAATGACTGTGAAGTGAAGCGAATTGACTGTGAAATGCGTGGAAATGACCGTGAAGTAAAGGAAATTGACCTTGAAATGCATGAAAATGACCGTGAATCAACACGAAATCGCTGGGAATGACCGTGAAATGCATGAAAATGACTGCGAATTGACTGTGAAGTGAAGGGAATTGACCGTGAATTGCATGGAATTGACCGTGAAGTGAAGCAAATTGACTGTGAAATGACTGGAATTGATCATGAAGTGAAGCAAATTGACCGCGAAAGTGAAGAGAATTGATCGTGAAATACATGGAATTGACCGTGAAATGAAATGAATGAAATTGACCACGAATTGATTGAAATTAGCCATAAAGTGAATGAAATAAATTTTCGACCATCAACCTGATGGAATCTTGGAAAATAAGTAGGTTGGTTAGCTAAAGTAGCATCTCCTACCCCCAAATCCTATATGGTACGTCAAGTAACTCATTCTGGTTTAAGAGATGTTTATTAAATGAATAAAGAATTAAATGAATAAGAAGAGAGAATTATTTTTATATATACATATTTATATACATATTTATATAAATATGTATTAGAGAAAAATGTAGGAGAGAAAAAGTTCTCGTTGTAAAAAAAAAAAAAAAAAAAAATTACAAAGGTGGAACAGTGAGTTGGGGTCGACCGGGTCAGTGGGACAGTGACTCGGGGTCGACCCCAACTCGCTGTCCACCCTTTTGCAATCGGCGGGTTATAGCGTGGCTAAAGCTATAGTTATCGCTACGGTTATAATCTGTAGTAAAAGATAGCCCTAACTTTCACAAATCAAAAAGTTGAAAAGCAGGGGTATTTTCGAACTGAGAAATGGGGTCGTACAACTGGGGCTTATTCTTGGGAGGTAAAAAGCAAGTGGGCTTCAAAAGGTTGACGGGCCATATATGGGTTGTACAGTTGGAAATTACTCCAAATCCAATTACAAAATCGGATTACGTGCTCTTATTGTATTGAGTAAACTTTGTTGGCCCACTATGAATTCATGTGTTTTATCCACGCTATCCATCTGATTTTTCAGATCATTGTAGGGGTTCAACCTAAATTTGAAGTATATCTAAAGCTTAAATAATCATACAGGAAACAGTGAAATTATTTATTTCCATTGTTGAAACCTTTCTAATGCCTAGTGATGTTTATTTGTCATCCAATCGGTTCATAAGATCACAATGTCATTAATGAAGGGAAAACACAAATATGCTTGATGGCCTCTTAAGAATCTTTTAACAGTAGACTTCAATTCACATTGTTTCTAGTGGTGTGGTCCACTTGAGATTTGGATATGCACAATATTTAGGTTAAAGCTCTAAATTTACATGATAAAATAGATGGGCGAAGTTTATACAATGCATGAACTATGGTAAACCCCTAGAGTTTACTTAGTATGGTTAGCGATACATTACTCAGCAAGAATCCGCTTCCTGCACTTACCTGGACTCGTGAATTAGCTACTAAAGCGAGACTTGCTACCAAAGTGACTTTACCAACTTATGTGGTCCACCATGATGTATGTTTCATATTCACATTATCCATACATTTTGAGAGATCATTTAAGGGCATGATAAAAAGAATGGGGCAGATCCAAGGCTGTAGTCGGCCCCACCACAGACAACGGTGGAGAGAGTGATGCCCACGATTGAAACCTTCCGAAGGTCATAACGGTGGAGAGAGTGATGCCCACAATTGAAACCTTCCGAAGGTCAACCATGATGTTTATTTTAGATCCAACCCGTTCATGTGCTAAAGTAGACATGAAAGAAGGAAAACATAAATATCATGGTGGATCTGAAATAAACATCACGGTGGACCTTCAAAAGGTTTCAACGGTAGGCATCACTCTCCCCACTCTTTTTGTGGTGGGGTCCACTAGCCTTAGATCTGACTTGTTCTTTGTATCGTGCCTTAAAATGATTTCTCCAAATGTATGGACGGTGTGGATACAACACATGAATCATTGTGGGGCCCACAAAATTGGACGACGTTACTTCAGTAGCAAGTCTCGCTGCTCAACCACCACGCACGGAAAAAGGTAGAAAACAATATATATATATATATATATATATATATATATATATATATATATATATATATATATATATATATATATATATAGGAGACGATTCGGTTCTCCGCTCCAAACGAGTGGGGGTAGTACCTAATCCGCGCCCGTGATGCACGTCTTACCCATTTCGCACCGCTGTAAAATAGGAAGATTTTGATACTCTAGCAGAGTATGATTGATTGTACGCAGGCACCTAGAAGCTGCACCGATATTACATGAAGGGCAAATAAGTCAAATCAAACCGTCAAATAATTTGAATGTATGTATGGCGATTAAGTCAAATTAAACCGTCAAATAGCTTAGTCGGTTCAACTAAATATATTCCAACCTTACGAATTTCTCTGCCTGTGTATCAACTGCCGTACAGTACCAGAGCATCAAATAACTCCTGTATAAATATAAGACTACTACTCCAACTACCCCAAACCAAACTCACCATGGCTCGAGCTCATTCCCAAACCATCATCTTCATCACCTTCTTCCTCATCTTCACCATCGTTGCCACTGCAAAACCCGATTTCAAGTTCGGGAAAGAGAAGATCAGCCACCTACAATTCTACTTCCACGACGTCGTCGACGGTCCCAACCGCACCGCAGTCCAAGTAGCTGCTGCACCATCAACAAACACCTCGGTAACAGGGTTCGGCGCAGTGACCATGTTCGACAACCCTCTAACGAAAGGCCCTGATCCAATGTCGAAGATGGTGGGAAGAGCTCAAGGAATGTATGCGGTCGCATCGCAGCAAGAGCTTGGATTGCTAATGAATATGAACTTTGTATTTGCAGAAGGGAAGTATAAGGGGAGTACGCTTAGCGTGCTCGGGAGGAACGCTGTATTCGCAAAGGAGAGAGAGATGCCTGTGGTTGGAGGGAGTGGTTTGTTTCGATTTGCCAGAGGCTACGCTCTCGCTAAAACGTATAGTCTCGACCCTATTAGAGCGATTGTAGGGTATGATGTCTTTGTTATGCATTACTGATTTTGGTTTGTTCTTTTGTTTTATTTTTTTATTTTTATTTTATTTTGCGGACCCTTTGTTATATCAATTTGAGCCTAAATATTTGTTTGATTTGGTAATCAAAATAGAGTTTTATGGTCCATAAGAGTTAAATTTGTGTTCCCACCTTTGGGAAAATAATAAATAAAAATTATATGCAATGGTTGCATGTTAACTTGATATGTCTAGTGTGTCATGTGTATGTAAGAGTGGGCCACCTTGGGATGAGAATCTTATTGGGTGGGAGGAGGCTGATGGATGATTTTGATATTGTGTACTGTTGGATGAGTGAATGGGTGTGACTCTTGTGTCAGATGATTACCTTTTTGATGGAAACAGATTGGGCACTTCCCCGGACACCAGCCCGTGGCTGCTGGTCGGTTGTCTGTGGGCCCCACCATGATGTATGTATTTTATCCATTACGTTCATCCATTTTTAAAGACCATTTTAGGGATTTAAATAAAAAATGAGAGGTATATAAATCTCGGGGGACCACACCACATGAAAACAATAGTGATTGGATATCCATTATTAAAATCTTCCTAAGGCTCACTGTACTGTTTATTTGACATCCAATCTGTTTATTAGGTCATACAGGTCAAGATGAAGGGGAAAAACAAAAATCATCTTGATCCAAAACTTTTATGGTCTCCAAAATGTCTTTAATGGTTGACACTCATTCAACACTGTTTCCTGTAATGTGGTTCATTTCACTTTGGGATATATCTCGTTTTTGGTCTCATTCAGTAAACTAATCTTTAAAAATAAATGGACGGCATGGATGAAACACATACATCATGGTGGGGCCCACAAAGCACCGACCACTAGCCTGGTGTCAGGGGGAGTAGCCAATCCGTTCCCCGTTTGGATGGATTGGATATTGTATACATTTTAAATGTTGGTATGAAAGAATGGCTAGATTGAAAGTTTACGAATACAAATTGTGTATGTGATCGTTTCTCTTCGTGATGTTGAAATCAGTTTTTTTGAAAGGTGGTTTGGACGTATGTGATCGTTTCTCTTCGTGATGTTGTATCTCTTCGTGATGTTGTAGGCACTGGAATCACTTTTTTTGAAAAGTGGTTTGGACCGTAACTATGCCTTTCTTGGCGGAGTTGCCAAACGTGGCTTTAGGGACCGTTCAACTAGGACCTCATGAGTAGACTTATTTATAAAAATGTAGCTGCTTGGCAAGGAAAGATGGTGCTTTGTTGCACGAGAAAATGACGGAGATTTGGCCACTTTCTTTTATTTCTTTTAATGCATATAGCCTATACACATCTCCCCTTCTCCACATGTAACTTGCGCGACATAGGTGTCTTAGTGCGGCATGTGCTTTGTGGGGCCACACTGATGACTATGTAACATTCACTTTGTACATTTATTAAGTCAGCTTAGTTTAGGACATTAACTAAAAAGCTTAATTTAGAACATTAGCCAAAAAAATTAAGTGGATCAAGGATTCAAATGGGCCTATAACAAAGGAAATAGTAAGGATGATTGACCGCAGTTCCTTCTCTTTTCTTTGTTTGTGTTTAATCCCCACCTCTCTCTCTCTCTCTCTCTCTCTCTCTCTCTCTCTCTCTCTCTCTCTCTCTCTCTCTCTCTCCTTTGTTGGAGAGCTGAATAAGCAAGCAAAGTACTTCAATTAATCGCACAATCAAGTTCAAATATGAACAATCCAAATTTTATGTGAAAAAACATTTGTGGTAAAAAAACCATGGCACAAAGCTACGGTAATGAAAAAAATTACAAGAGATATAGATTACTTTATTCGGACAAGCATCAAATCACCCTTATAAGCCCTTGAAACCATTTGAAACGAATTAGATAGCTCACTCTTCATGCAACACACATGCCATCTAAGCTTGCCTTTTGAAGTACCACCTGGGGTCTAACTCAGCTCTGGCCTGTATGGGCCATAACAAACACATTTGAGTAAAGCCTGTGACATTTGTGTCTGGCTAGGCCCAAGTCTGGCTTGAGCCTGAGCCTGACCACCTTTTATGCAAGATCTGAACTGTGTTATTCATTAGGTGTGACCGATCATGTGGGCCTTTGAGGTAGTGTGGGCTCAACTTGGTTGTTTGTGTTTGGAATTTCCAAAATGCATGGCCCTCTTGAGCCCACATAGGTTCCTCTCTTTTGGAATCCCTTGGGTAGTGGCCCGTGAAGGATGTTCCTTAGGACTACCCTATGATCCTTCAAGTGGACATGAGCACATTTGGATTCCAAAATCTCTGTGATGATGTTCTTCTTTCTTTCTTTAGCCCACCTTTTTTTTTTTTCCTTCTCTCTCTCTTTTGCATATCCTTCATGTGGTGAATAGCACTTTTAGGCCTACTTAACCACCAGGACCCATTCATTTGTGGGTGGGCCATTTGAGCTCCAACATGTTTAGGACTTTCTCAAAAGCATACAAAAGTGATAGTGCTATATTTGGATTATTTCGGCCCAGTCATGATTGGGTCTCACTTGAAAGTTTTTGAGAGTGACCATGGTATACTTAGATTTGAATGCACTCTGTGTGATTTCCCACAGACTTGGGCTTCAAAGTATCTTTTGGGCTTTCTTGTATCTGAATGTATGTGGGTCACCTTTGTGGGTCGGTGGGAAAACAAGTCCTTAAGCCTTTTCTAAGATTCCATGCATGCTTGTGAGCCATCCTTGTGGGCCCATTGAAAGATTAGAGATCCTCAAGCTGTCACTCGGGCCTGTTTTGTGTTGCACACGTGACACTCGCTTGTGGGCTTGTTAGAAGTTTTGCACGGGGCATGAGTGTGTAATTTGGACTCCTTGGAAGTTAAGCCCATCCTCATTTGGACCTTAAACATCCAGATCATGTATGAGCAATGTGGGCCCCCACTCTTTGGTTTCCCTTGATTGATTTGTAACATTCAAACTTATCTTTGGGGTCAAGAGTGCCTAGTAGGCCATGCAAAACAAAATGGCCCATCCCTTGGCCTACTCACACAAAGCAAAGCATGAATTCATATGTGGCCAGAGAGGAGTGGATGGAAGTGTGTTGGAAACCACTCAAAGATGAATCAAGCAAAGTACACACAATTGCACAACCAAGTCCAAATAAGAACAATCTAAATTTTATGTGGAAAATCCTCTATAGGAAAAAAATCACAACACAAAGCAACGAGTAATGCATGATGAAAGAAGAAATTGTAAGAGATAGAGTCTTATCAATTCAAATAAGCCTCGAATCTCATTTCACAAACGCTAGCTATATACATGAACCCTTAGGTATGAATTAGAAAGCACTAATACAGCTCTTCTCATCCCAAATCCCGATTACACTTGATATATATACTATCACAATTGAAATAGGAAACAAATCTGCACTAACGCAACTCTGCGCATGTGTTCGATGGGACCTTTGATGGCATCGACAACCCATTGAGGATTTGTCGATGGCATTGAATTTACTTCAACGTCATCGAGGATTTGTCGATGTCATCGAACTTACTTCAACATCATTGAGTAGCAACACTCAAACGTTCTCGCAACCAACGTGCATTTTTCTGAATTTTTTTGATGGGATCGAGTATATGTTCGATGACATCAAGTGGTATGTCGATAACATCGACAGACCCCTGTTACTAGCATATTTAAGACGTCAACAAAAAAGTCTTGTTGGGCCCATTCCATGGCCTACCAAAGTCATGCAAAGCATGAATCCATCTATGTGACCAAGATGGCCACATGGAAGTAGTTCGGCCCATTTTAGCGCACTTGAAATCAAAAGAGAACCTCTCCACCCATATGGTCAAGTGGACCATGTGGGAATACTTTTGGCCCATTCTAGCCCTAATCATCTTAAAACATGACATCCTATCCATGTGGCCGAAAGGGCCACATGGAACAAATGGCCCTTTCCTTGGCCCACTCAAGCAATGCAGAACGTACTTCTAATTTATGTTGCCAAGGGGGCCACATGGAGCAATATGGGCCTATTTCTTGTCCCTTATCCATCTATGTGGCTAAGAGAGCCACATGGAGAAAAATGTGCCGATGCCCACCTAAACAATGCAAATCATGAATCTATCAATGTGGCAAAATGGGCCCATCCCTTAGCCCACCCAAACAATGCAAAGCATGAACCCACCTATATGGCCAAGAGGGCCAAATGGAACAAAATTGGCCCATCTTTTAACCACCCCAAACAATGCAAACTACGAATCTATCAATGTGGCTCTGGGTCCACCCAAACAATGCAAAGCATGAATCCACCTGTGGCCAAGAGGGCCACATGGAGCATTTATAGGCCTGTTCCTTTGCCACCAATCATCTTGCAATATTTAGAATATCTTCATGTGGCTAAGAGGGCCACATGTCAACATAATGAGCCATTTGGATTGCCAAGAGGGTCCATAGAAGAAAATGGGCCACCTTGATTCACCAGGATGAGCACATGGTTTCACTTGAGGGCCAAGAGGAAGACGTGGGAGCCAATGGGCCGGCATGCCTTTAGCTAGAGAAGCCCAACGCATTATGATTAAAAGGAGATGCCTCCCTTTTCAATATTAGGCATTTTTGAAGTTTGGCATGGTTAAGAAGCTAGAGAGGCTCCGCTTTTTAACCATTTCCCTTTTGAAATGTAACAGTAGGGCAAGTGGAGGACTCGGATTCTGAATCCCGATCCTCAACTTGCCACAGGCGAGAAATCCTTGCTTGTTGCAATCTAATTGGACCACATCATCAAACACTGCATTTGATGATGTGGACAATCGTTTTTCAGCTGGGTGAGAGACTTACTTGGCATTTTTAGGGTGTCGTTATAGAAATGCCTCGTTGAGGTAGAAGCGGTGCGGGTCCATTCGTTGAACATTCTAAAAGCCTCTCCTTCTAGTTTAAAGCTACGGGGCATGCAAACGGGCTGGAATGCCTGGTTGAGGGTGTCCAACCGCTCTTAGAGAGTCCTTGAACATACTGAGGGGGTTGTTCTAGGTCCGCCTTGGATATTCCAACGTGGGCTTTTTTATGTCAGGTGGAACGTTGAAGGGTAGAGACTGTTGATAAAATAATCTGGTCCTCCTCTCAAGATCTTGAGGTACCTGCACAGAAAGAAGACAGAGGAGACGTGGGCTAGAGAAGGGGACCTGTGATGCCAAAGTCAGGATAGGAATCTGGGTGAGGGGCTTTGAGTGAGAGATTCTGCATACCTTTTCGTGTAGACGGGTCCCCTATTTATAGTGTAGATGGGTCATTGTTGGGGCTAGAGACAGTTCTTGATCACAGGCACAATTTTTGCATACGTTTCTCAACTGTTACGCGAGATTTGTGGAGGTGATAAGTGTTGAAGTGGTCAGCCCTAGAATCATGTAATGGATAGTCGAGGCTGACCTAAATCGAGCCCTTGATCAATCGGGTTGATCTCCATGGTCAGTTCAAAGTGAACTTCTGCACTGCCCGTCACTGGTCAACTAATCAATTCATTGGTTTGTCCATGCTTGAGCATAGGGAGCAAGCTCATCTCCTTGGTGATATTTTTCATTTTGGATGACCATCCCCTTGAACTCGTCAAACTGATTGGTCTCCTGATAGTCTTTTGGTCATACAAATTCGGACATTCCTCAAAGATCAGATAAGCTAGGTAGAAGCTTGGAAATGTATGATACCGAGGCCTAAGCTCGGGAGTTCGGTGCCTGCTCTTCTTCAGATCAATCTAAGATAGACGGTCAATTAGGAGCTCATTGGTCATGATCAATCCTAGTCCTTTCTCCCAATCTTGGACCAAGAAACACGTGTTTATGAGTTCGAGCTGACCCCATGAGTGGTCAGACCATTTTTACCCATAATAGAAGCCCCCCTACTTCTGAGTTAGTGATGCGAACTCGAGGAGTAAGTTGGTGAAGCGTGGTCGGGCAGAGGATCTGTCTTGCCTTTATTGTTGATGGATGAAAGGCGCAAGGATCAAGAAAAAATTGTAATGATGGCTTGGTACGCATGAGGTGTCGTACGCCGCCGTAGCTATTTCGGCTTCTAGCCCATGTGGTGCGGATGCGTGGCACTGCTTGGGAAGTCGATACAAGGAGGGGAACGTGGAGTTGTTGTGTGTAAAGTAACGGGCGTTGAGGCATCCATTTGCCTGTGGCTTTTAATGCGTGCCATCAATGCCTATGGCCGAGGAGGCCTAAAAAAGCGGGAGACCCCGCGGGGAGGTTGGCTATATGCGTTTCATTCTCCCTTGTACTACTTCAGGACTTTCGAAGTAGGCAATTTTTAATGAGTTCTTCCTTTTCTGGCCTGCTCTCTTCCCCCTTTCATTTTCTTTTTCTTTTCTCCTATATTCGATATGCCGGATATGTCGGATGATGGGCATGAGGTTTATGCCTTTGAGGACGATTCAGACCGAGGAAGCGTTGATTCCCAGTCTAGGATCCCTTTGAAACCATCTTCTCCGATTCTGTTAGGATTCATTCAAATGGAGACCCCCCATCTCGTTGGTCGGGCGACTGCTTAGTCCTCAGTTGAGCAGCCAGTTGAGGTTGGCCATGGGTGGTCGATTTTGAAGGAAGCAGCCATGGTCGGGATTTGCTTAGATTACCAGATATTGGATTTTATATGGATCTAGATCCCTACCCCTCATGAAGTCCTCCGGGACCTAGCCGATGGGGAAGTGACCATTTTCGTCATTGCTCTCCAGTGCGGACTCTGACTCCCTCTTCATCCGTTTGTGAGGGTGAGATGTCCCACTTACGGTTGGCCCCAGGCCAGCTCATCTCGAATGCGTGGAGGGTGCTTCTGGGGACATACATCCTCTAGTTTCAGCTCAGGAACAACGAGCTGACAACCGAGAAGTTTATGTACCTGTATTAAGTCAAGGTCAACCTCGTGTAGTCGAGTGTACAACTTTTCAGCATGGGCGAACAGAAGTTGAGGCCTTATCATCAACCTCCCGACTTTCAATAAGGATTGGAAGAATAAATGGTTTTAGATGTTGTGAGAGTGGGAGGCGCCTGCTATAGAGCTGACTCATCTACTAGTTCGGGTCCCCACCAAGTTTGCAGTCCAGGTCAGATACTACTGAGGAATTGTACTTAGATTTCTTTTCTAAATTTTCTGGCTTGCCACTACTCTCACTGTTTTAATTATCTTTGTAGTTTTGTCGAAGAGTCAGCCCGGGCTGTCTGACCTTTAGGGCTGGCAAGTAGATAAGGCAAAGGTTTTGAAGGACAACTTTCGCTGTTAGAATGTGTTAATCACACCAGACCTCCTCCACCGATCTAGGCTCTATTAGTTGGCTCCTTCCCAACGGCCGACTTCTCTCCACACTTTTGCCTCCACTTCCTCTGGTAAGTAGCAGATTGTCAATTTGCCAGGGTTCTTAGAATTTGATTTTATCATGCGATTGACTTGAATTTTGATGCGTAGGTAAGTCGGCCCCTTCCCGGCTGAACTTCCGAAGTCAGGGAAGAGGAAGCGCCCTCCTCTTATGGAGGAGATGTTCAAGAAGAAGACAGTCACTAGGAAGAAGGTGACGGTCCCTCTCATTGCACAAATACTAACCTCCACTGTGGAGGTGAGGTCTGGGGCTAGTGCCGAGCAGCCCTCGACGAGCCAGTTAACTTCAGTCGCTGTGGCGAGTGGGAGGTTCATGCTTCGATTGCCCCTTCATGGTCAAGCATTGTGGAGGTGATGGATCTGGACCTGGAGGAAGTGCTTTCCACCCCTGAGGTCTGTGTGGCTGTTAAGGTCGAGGCCATCCATGGGGCCGAAGAAACTGAAGCCGCCATCGTGGATGAGGCTACTCATGCTGTCGAGAGAGTCGAGCCTCCAATGGCCAAGGAGACTAGCTCTGTGGCGGCCCTGGTTGGTGCTGAAGGGGACGAGGCCTCAAGTGCTCGAGTTACCGAGGAGGCGACAACATACTTGCCTGACCATCATATGTCCTGCCTAGTTGGCTGGGCAAAGAACCACGTCCCGAAGGATGAGATCGTTGATGTGATCGATTCCCACTTGGAGGCTTTCCTTGCTAATGTTTCCGCCCTCTGCTACAAGGTATATATCTTTACCAGTGTCATTTTTTATTCTTTTTCTTCATTTACTAACTTATTTTCTTTGTTCTCAGCTCATTCCTGTGCTGCTAACTACTCGCCAGAAGGTGAGGTAGTTGGTTGACAAGTGCGAGCAGGCTAGACAACACTTAGGAGAAGGTCGCTGAGGTCGAGGCTCTTAAATACGACCTTCAAGTGAAACCAACTGAGGCTGAGGCCCTGAGGGGGGCCCTAAATAGTACCGAGGAGGAGTGTGATGCTCTAAAGATTTAGTTGGATGAACCCCGTCGCAAGGAGGACTTAGTGATGGCTGAACTCGAGGGGAAGAAATCTGACATCAGCTCCGCGCGAGCCGAATTGGGAAGAGTGAAGGTGCACCACTCATCCGTGGAGGGTGACGTCACGGGACTGAAGGCGGACCTGGAGAGGGTGAAAGTAAGCCCGACAGCTAAGTTGGCTGATGTCGAGGCAACCTTGACCGCTCAGTTGGCTAAGTTTGAAGCAGCCATCCCAGCGATCAAGGTTGCAGTTGTAGAAGAGTACAAAACCTCAAAGGAAAGAACTGATGAGGCAGATGTTGTCTACAACTGCGAATACGATTGCTACGTTGAAGAAATTAAATGGCTATATCTCGAGCTGAACTTGGACAACCTTTTCAATAATGAGGCCTCAAAGGAGCCAGCACAACCCAAGGTTGAAGCCAAACAGCCTCCTCCCAAGGCTGATTAAAATTCTCTTCCCTTTGTAAAAAAATTTATAATCTTTTTGGGTTAAATGAAAAGTTTACTTCTAGCTTGCTCATATTCTCTTGTTTATGTTTTGCGTGTTTGTAGGATAGACTCTTAAGGTCGTGCTTTTTAATGTGGTAGTGGGCCGAACATAACTATAATGAATAGTCCAGCCTCTTCTCTAATTGGATTATTAGAGGAACATGTCTCCTTACAGTGAAGGAGGTCCTCGTTAGTCTAAGTAGCTAGAGATAATGGATGAATTTTTCTCATGCCAAGGAGGCTTTATTGTAAAAATTCTAATAGATTTATAAGTGTTCATGTCGTCTCTGACCTCGATAAGTCGGTTGCCTTTGCTCCGTGGCCTAGAAGGCTTACGGGTAGTAGATTTTTATGTGCTCAGCATTGCACAAATACGGAAAAGGTTGTTCCTCTAAATCTTCAAATCGATAGATGTTAGGTCGAGCTGTACCTATTACTCGATATAGTCCTTCCCAGTTCAGCCTTAGGACTCCTGACTCAGTCTCCTTAGTACTCTAGAATGTCTTGCAGAGGACCAGATCTCCTGGTCTGAATCTTCATATTTTTATTTTGGAGTTGTAGAACCGAGCGACCTGCTGCTGTCGAGCCGTGGTCCTAAGCTTGGCTTGTTCTCTTGTTTCCTCAAGAAGGTCGAGGCTTACGACCATCTGCTTGGCATTCTAGGCTTCATTGTAGTATCGCACATGTGTTGTAGGGAGTCCCATTTTAACTGGAATAATGGCCTTCATTCTAAAGGCCAGAGAGAATGGAGTTTCCCTGTTAGATGTCCAAGAAGTAGTCCTATAGGCCCAGAGCACATAGGGGAGCTCCTCAGCCCAGGTGCATTTTGCTTTCTCGAGCCTGGTCTTGAGGTGGTTTTTTTATTATCCTATTGATTACTTCCACCTGTCCATTAGCTTGGGGGTGCCAAGGTGATGAGTAAGCGTTGTGAATGCCGAGCTCCTGACCTATACTTCATAACTAATGGTTATCGAACTGTCTTCCATTATCCGAGACGATTGTGTGTGGGATCCCGAACCAGCAGATGATATTCTTCCAAACAAAGTCGATGATTTTCTGCCCTGTAATCTTACCCAGAGGCTTGGCCTCTGGCCACTTGGTGAAGTAATCGACCACCACGACCGCATATTAGGTTTGACAATTACCTATGGGTAATGAGCCAATGATATCGATCCCCCACTGGGTGAACAACCAAGGTTCAATCATCGGAATCAGTTCCTCATCGGGTGGTGAGGAACAGTCGCAAACCTCTAACACTTATCACACCTCTGGGTATACTGCTTTGCATCTTTCGAAATGGTCGTCCAGAAGTATCCCTATTGGACGACCTTGAGGGCAAGGGCTCGGCCCCCAGAATGATTACCACATATCCCATCATGAATTTCTTTTAGGACGTAATTAGCCTCTTCATTTGGAGACACCTGAGATAGGGCATAGAGTACCCTTTCTTGTATAGGATATCACCTATCATCATATACTGAGTTGACCTAGATCTGAGTTTTTGTGCTTCTAGTTGATCAAGAAGTTTGCCTTCTCAAAGGTATTAGATAATCGGGGCCATCTAGCTCGGGGTTGTATGTATGGGTAGGACAATTTCCAGTTTGAGCTTATGGATGCTCGGCTCGGACAAGTGCTCAATTGGGATCAACTTGGGGATATCTGCCTTGGTTGTGGATGTTAGTTTTGCTAATGCATTTGCCTTCAAATTTTCTAACCTCAGGATTAAGCTAACATTACACCGCTAGAATTTGCTCATGAGCTCTCAAGATTTTAACAAATATGCAACCATCCGCTTCTCCTTGGCTTGGCATTAGTTGGCGATTTGATTAACGATGAGTTGGGAGTCACAACAGACCTTAAGGACATGAGCCCTCATAGTTGTTGCTAACCTGAGTCTTGCTAACAATGCTTCGTATTATGCGGCGTTATTAGATGTACGGAACTTGAATCGTAAAGCATAATGGATAGAAGTCAGGTTGAGGGTTGCGAGGATGATGCCAGCTCCACCACGCTTGGAGTTGGAAGAACCATCGACGTATAATGTCTAGGCGCAGTGGTTGGCTTTGTTCTTCTAGTCATCCTTGATCGGCTGGTCAAGGTCTAAGATTCTTGGTGTTGTGACCAATGAACACGTGTCGGTTGGTTGATTGGACTTGTCCATCAGGACAATCGTAGGGTCGATATTCTAATATGGTTCATCTAAGGCAACTTGGTCATCGTGAACAGTGAACTCATCGATGAAATCAGCCACCGCCCGTCCCTTGATTACGCTCCTCGACTAGTATCTAATGTCGAACTCGCTGAGTTCGATTGCCCATTTAGTGAGTCTCCCCGACACCTTGTGCCTCTAAAGTACTTGACGGAGCGGTTGATTACTTGGGACCACTATTGTGTGGGCTTAGAAGTATGGGCAAAGAAGAAAAGATAAGATCACCAAAGCTAGGGCGAGCTTTTCTACGTCTGGATACCTGGTCTCGGCTAGAACCAGGGCTTTATTGACATAATACACAAGAAGTTGTTTTTCTCTAGATTCTTGGATTAGGGTCGAATTGATTGTCGTTGCTAAGACTGCCAAGTATAGTAGCAGGGTTCCCTATGCTCAAGCTTCGAGAGTAGCGGAGGTGATCTCAGGTATTTCTTTAACTACTGGAATTTTTGTTTGCATTCCTCGGTCCATTTTGCCTTCTTATTACCCTCCAATTGCTGGAAAAAGGGAAGGCACTTGTTAGTTGCTCTGGACAAAAGTGATTGAGGGTGGCGACCCTTTCGGTGGGGCATTGTATTTCTTTGATAGCCCAAGGTGAGCTCATATTTAGGAAAGCTCTGATCTTGTCGGGATTCGCCTCGATCTTCCTCTGGCTAACTAAGAAACCGAGGAATTTACTCGAGCTGACCCCAAATGCACACTTGGTCAGGTTTAGCTTCATCCGGTACTGTCGCAACATTGAGAACATTTCCTCAAAGTTGGCGATGTGGTCGGCAACCCTGATGTTTCGAGCATGAGCCTTTTTGGTATGGTTTGAATCACTGCCCCCCTAAGCCCACCAAATATAGTATCGATTTTTCCAGTAGACTCATCGTTGATTGCCCTGCTAGGATGCTCATCCCTCCAACTTGGTCGTTCTTCTTTAACGTATTCTTACAAGTGTCCACTACGAATAAGAGCCTCGATCTCTTCTTTAAGGTCAAAATAGTCATTGGTGGAGTGGTCATGGCCATGGTGGAAGCGACAATACTTTCGCTTATCCCATTTATCTGTGTTAGTCGTCATTTGATTTGGCCACTTCAATAATCGTTTATCCCAAACCTCCAAAAGGATTTGCTCAGGTGTGGCATTAAGCAGGGTATATGAGCTGAACCTACTCTCAGGTTGTTTACTCGGGCGGTGACCCTTCACCGGGTCCTCATCCCTTCTTCTTTTGTTAGGAGGTGCTTGGGAGGGGGCTTCCTCTACTTTTGTCTTTAGCCGAGCTCTAGGTGTCTTGAGGGGCTTTTCGAGAGTTGAAGAGCTCCTCAACATCAGAGTATTTTTGTGCACGGTTCAACCTCTTATGTCGGCATAAACATCATGACCCAACATGCCTCTCATAACCTCTACTTCGGTTGGTTGATCAGGAATTGTAGTTGACTGTTGTGATTGAAACACTAGCTCTTGATGCACAAGTCATAGAAAAAGAAGGGGAAGTGACCTTGTCTACTAAAACTTCTTCCAACATTAAGGCTCAAATAAACAATTCAACTGCTTTCATAATTCATTGGGCACCTCCGTCTTTGGAGTCATTGCATATTCTATCTCCTTCTCTTCTAGATACGACAACTATACTGCTCTAGCACCCAAAAAACCTGTTGAAGTCATTTTATCTTCTCTCGTCCAAGCTCTAAACAATGAATACCTTGTGTCTAATTCACCCCTTCATTAGAGATTCAAAAAATTCAGGATGAGATTCAGACACTCGGTCCAGGGTTGCTGACATTATGCCCTCTGGTATGGCAAAAACATTGGCCTCCTGATCAAATGTATTCAAGAATTTATGGATTCAGTTAAAGCCATCTCAACCAAAATGCTAACACTTCAGGAGTTTTTGGGTCTCGCATGAGACTATCAGAGACTTACAATCTCAGTAGAAAAGTTTCAAAGCGAGAACTCGACCATAAACCTTGAAATCAAAGAAATGCTATTGGGGAGAAACTGTCAGCTGCCTTCAACAAAATGGAAGAATCTTAAGGAAAGCAATCTAACATTTGCTTTAAGAATCTTAAGGAAAGCAATCTAACATTTTCTCTCATGGAACAACATTAATGGAATAATTACGAGCCATGAAGAAATAAATAAGATGTGTTCAGCACAAGAGAACAAAGTAGATTCACTGGCCAAATTTGTTGATCAAAAGACTTCTTTCTCTTGGCCAAGTAATGCAAATGACCATGAATATACAAGCACGTCTTACTAAAAAGTTAAAGAGGCAGGCAAAAATTACAAAGCTTTCATCTAATTTTTTTCTTTTTCATTCTGACTTTTGTAATTTTGTACTTCATGATTAATAAAATTGGCCATAGTACCCCCCCCCCCCCCCTTTTTGTATTCTATATGCTTGGCCGCTTTCAATATAATTTTTTACCTTTCTCTTCTATCCATGTGGAATGTGCATAGTTGTTGACATTGCATGGAGACGAAAAGCCATGTTTACTACCTTTAGTAATAACCGTCAAAGAAACCGTTCGTCTTATCTACCTAGGAAACGTTGCCTTCCATGAATAAGTACTCCAATTAATGTGTCTCCTTATAACGCCCCCCCCCCCCCCCCCAACTCTTATTTTCATTCATAAAATGAAATAAAATTCCTTTGCTTGTTATCATAGATGATTTACCCATGTCCCCTATTGATTAGGCTCAAGCTTTATTCAATGAAATTATTTCCCTTAAGATCAGTTCTCTTTCACACTCCACTCTTCAATTCCAAATTTACCCATTTGTTCATGAATTTCGGATCATTGCAGATAATGATATGCACTTGAAAGAACTCTCAGATTCTTTAACTAGGCTCGAGCGTATTGGCAATACTTACTTTGCTGTCGAGAAAGACATTGATATTCTAAATGCTCAAGCAAATGAGAGTACTGTCATTCATAAGGAAACAAATATACTGGCTGAATCGCATGCACTGGACACGCCAACATCACTTTAATAAGATGATGTTGTGAACCCTTCAAGTTCAATGCAAGAAAATTGATTATGAAATCCAGGAAACTAAGCACCGTTACCTTAGGAGGAACTCACATATATTATTCATCTACTCTCCTGAGCTTCATCAACTCCTATCTTAAAATCTATCAAGTTCAATCGCGTGAGAGTAGTGAGCAAAAGAAAGAGGCAAAATACAAGGCTGATGTAATCGATCGTTATATCAATCATGTCTTGTGTTTCCTCGACTGGTTGTTGGGGAGTGAAAAATCTTGGAAAGCTTAGTGGCAAACAAATGAAACCATTAAGGAGCGTACTACTAAGGAGTTCGAGGAGATGAAGCAGCTTATGCTTAAACCTGCATCTCGGCCGGGCCCTTCTTTCTTTTTTTTTTCTTTTCTTTTGCATATGAATATATATGTAATTGGCACTGGCCATATATATATATATATATATATATATATATATATATATATATATATATATATATATATATATATATATATATATATATATATATATATATATATATATATATATATATATATATATATATATATATTTCTTTTGGTGTATAAATAAAATTTATATTTTCTTATTCTTATTTCTAATCTTCGACCGATTTCAATCTTTTATGCATGACATATGATTATGTTAGCCATCATTTGGCTTAATCCTTCCATAACTCACAAATACTAGAATGATAGGCTTTTAAAAATCGACCATTTATGGGATTTTTTAAAACCTTTTCATCCATATCATAAAGGATATAGGCACCACTAGGGACAACCTTTACCATTGCAAACAGTCCATCCCAAGTGGGTAACCATTTGCGAAATATAACATCTTTAGTTCTGAGAGGTAATATTACTTTACAAACTACATCGCATTGCCCAAAGTCTTCTTTCTCTCTTATTTTATGCTCAGTCGACTTTGATTTTGTTGGATATAATTGAATCCAAAGCTTTTCGCCATACTTCATCTAAGTCCTTGAGTTTGACCAGCATAGCCTCCGTGGACTTAGTCGGAGTTAAAGTAATATGATAAGCTACCCTTAATGATGGTACAATAACTTTTAGAGGTAATGCAACATTGTGCTTATAGGTAAGCTTGAATGAACTCATCCATGTGCTTGTGTGAAATGAATTTTGATAAGCCCATAGGGCCTCAGATAGCTCAATATGCCACTCTTTGGGGTTTCCGTTGATCATTTTATGCAAACCATTTTTAATAACTTTGTTACTAGCTTAGGCCTTGATGTTGGCCTGAGTATAATAAGGTACTGAATGCAATAGTTAATTTTATATTAATCGACCAGCACTTTAACTTCCTTAAACAAAAAAGTTGCCCCTTGGTCCATATTGATCGACATAGGAATCTCAAATCAATGAATTATATGAATCTCAATGAACTTAATAATCTCTTGATGATTGATTCCCAATATAAGTTTTTCTTCTACCCATTTGGTGAAGTAATCGGCAGCCACAATAATGAAACTCTGTCTTTTAAATGAAGGATGATAAATTTTTCCTATTAAATTAATGGTTCATCCTTGAAATGGGCAAGGCTTAACAATCAGATATAACTCAGTCACCGGTACATGCTATATCAGTCTATGCTTTTGACATGTTTCACATCCCTTGGCATATTAAGTACAATTGGCTGACATTTTCAACCAGAAATATATATAACATCTAAGTGTAAGCCTCGTTTTCTTCCTAACTTGATGTGCTTTACAAATTTCTTCATGCACTTCCCCTGTAGCCAACATTGATTCCTTTTTGCCTAAACATCGCAACAACACTCCATCTACCCCCTTTTGATATAGTTCATCATCGATCATGACATAATTCACGATCGTTCTTTTAATGTCTTGACTAACCTTTGTCTGTGAGGATTGAAGATATTTTATTACTGGAGTTCTCTAGTCATCATTCATCATCTCAGCCTGGCAAATTTTCTCGGTCGATTCCCTTTGAAAAACTGAGGGTAATATTTCCTTTGAATAGTTATCATTCTTCCTTCAAATCCCTAGGCAATTTGAAGTCTTGATGCTAATTATGTCATTTCAATGGCATCAATATTATTTTTTCAAGTTATATTATTTTTACTTGACCTTATCAAACTTGTTTAGCAACCGAGTTATTAAAACATATTGCAAAACAATACTGGTACATTTAAAATGATCAATTGATCAGTAATTGAGAATCACCCATTACCACTATACTTCTAGCCCCTAACTCAACCAATAATTCTAGATCGATGATAAAAGCTTCTTACTTAGCTTCATTATTGGTGAATTTAAACTCAAGTTGAAATGCAAATTCATATCTCTTTCCATCTAGGTCAATCGAGATAATCCCGACTCTTAATAAACTATTGGTCCTTGAACCATTAAATACCAATTTTCATAATATATATTCAATGTTAGAAGGGTGATCAACTAGAAAATTTGCTATGGTTTGTCCTTTTACAACTATTTGTGGTTCATACATCAAATCGAACTCATATAATACTAGAACCCATTTGCCAATTCAGTCATTCAGAATCATCCAATTTAACATATATTTAATTAAATCAGTTATTAAGATTACCTTGATTGACTCGACCAATAAATAATATCATAATTTTTTAGTCGTGGAGTACAATGATAAACACAACTTCTCTATAACATAATATCATCTCTTGGTATTTAACAATGTTCGACTAAGATAAAAAAAAAAAAAAAAAAAAAACTTGTTCCTTTCAATCATAATCGTTTTGTGCTAACAGAGAACCAACCAACTTTAAAGAAGCCGTGACATACAGCTTGAGCGGTTGACCTTTCATTGGTGGCATCAACATTGTTAAATATTTTTAATCCCGGTAAAAAAAATACGTTAGAAATAAACCAACGCATAAAATTAACTTTGTCGAGAAACCTTTACAACTCAGTTTTGTTTCTTGGCAGCCAAGCTTTGATTATTACTCGAGCCTTATGTTGATCAATTTCAATCCCTTATTAATGTACCATAAATCCTAAAAAATCAGTCAATACAATAAAAAATATTTAAGAGGGTTCATTTTTAATTTATGAATCTTCATTCTTTTGAATGATTTTTGTAAGTGATCAAAATGCTCGACTAGATTGGTCTATTTGACTAATTCATCATCAATAAAAATTTTCATGAATTGACCTATCATATCATGGAAAATGGCATTCATAATTCTTTAATAAGTAACTCCTGTATTTTTTATTCCAAACAACATTACAACCCAATAAAAGTTTCCAAGGGTTCAGAACATCTAAAGGTTGTCTTCAGAATGTCCTCAATTGCAATACTTATTTGGTTATATCCTGAATGACCATCCCTAAAGGAGACTATATGATGTCCTGTAGCTCGATTGATCAGTTAATCGGCCATGGGTATAGGATACTCATCTTTTGAATTGACTTGGTTTAAATTTCTAAAATCAATGTAGAGTTAACCATTTTTCTTAATAATCGGTACTACATTCAAAATCCAATTGGGATATTTGATGGGTTTGTTGAAACATGATTTCAAAAGTCATCCAGTTTTTTCTTTTATCTTCTATGTTACTTTAGTTGTCATCCGCTTAGGCAATTATTTATGCGGTTGATAGTCTTCTTTTATAGGTAACATGTGTTTAATCATGTTTTGATCTAGTCTAGAAAACTCATGATAGTTCCACGCAAAGCAATCGGTGAACTCCTTGAGCAAGTTAGTGAGTACAGCTTGAATTTATGAATCTAATAGTCCACTAATAAAAGTAGGCTCTGGATGTTGTTCTGTTCCCAAATTTACTTCAACTAAAGGATCTTGAACCTGAACTTGAGAATCATCCAATTTCTCAAATGCTTGCTTCAAATCCTTCAATTCAATATCATCTCTAACTACTCGATTGGTAGGTATTGTGATTTTAGTCATATCAACAAAGTACCCATTATCATATTTTGTAGGCTCTCCTCATGTTGTTGTACTCTGGCCGTGAAATCAACCTTGACCGAAGGTCCACTCATAATGGGATTTCTTCTATCATGTAGCTTGTAATTGTACAAAAGGGAATTATAGCCTTCGACAACTCTTCATTCAGTCATATCATTATGATGACATCTTGTATAATATTATCTAGGTTGAGTTTGAAATCAATCCCAGTTAGTCTACCATTCTTATTCCATCCTGTAAATCGTATTGGTCTGATCTCATTTCCATAAAAATAAGCCTTGGCTACTTTGGACATGGCTAAGAATGGTTTGTTATCGACTAAAACCAATTCTACTCTATCTTAATTCTTAAAAAAAAATTAAAAAAAAAAATTGATGCAATGATGACCAAATACACATAAACGAATGAATCCAATCTATTTTGAGTAAAACACTATAATTTGACAAAGTGTCGACCACTAAAAAGGTGGACAACACTTTTTTATACCCACCATTAATTCGACCGGTAAAACACCTTATGTTTGTTTAACTCCTCCAACAAAATTACTCACTGTGACCTTGGTCAAAATTAGGTCGTCTTGAGTCTTTCCCAATTTAGCCATCATTCTGGCTTAGAGTATGTTGACTAGAACTCTAGTGACCAAACATCCTTCTAAGTCCATAGAAATATACAATGGTTTCAAGTGTTCAGTCATGGTAAGAGTTGGTCTTTCGATAATTATCTTTTCAAAAGGGGACATTGGTTTGACTGTAATAATCGACACATTTTTTTTCTCGGAGTCAAAGGATCCATGTTGTATGATTATGGGATGACCCAACTCTTGTACATCTCCTTCCAGCTTATTTAGTTGAGATAATTTAGCTTGGAAATCCAATGGTAGTGTTAGTACCATATTGCAATCCAATACAACTGGTGGTAATGACCTAAATTGTGTTACTAAATTCAAAAATTCCCTCCCCGAGGTGTTTTTGAATTCGGTTACTTGTTAATTTCATTTGTGATTTCAAAATCCATTTCTTCATTTGGTTTCTTTTCTAAGAAATTCTTCAATCAAAAGATCATCCAAAAAGCATTCATCGCTGAAGTATTTGGTTGATCCTTCAATATCAATACATTTCTTTTCAAGATTCCAATCATTCTTAGCTTATTTAACTTCTACATGAAGCTCAGTCATATTAACCGATATCTGCTCTTCTTATGGTTTTGAAATTATCGGCCTTAATCGTATTTGTGTAGACTTCATAGGAGGTTCACCTCATATAATGGTTAATTGTCTTCTTTTATCTCTTTACCACCTTGCCAACATCATTTTAAATACGTGACATTCCATCTATGACCGTTGGAAACTCTGGATGATTCAGCCATTTCCAAACGGCCTCTTGAGTAGTCCAAGGTTTAATCATCCTTTATCTCAAATAGACTTAAGGTGATTAATAGCGTATTTAATCATTTATTGGTAAAAAGAGTTATCTTTTTCAATATTTTGAATAAATGAAGGCTCTGCTTGATAGTTCAGTCAATAAACTCACCTATTGGGTTAAATCGACCTTGCACATTGCTCACATAGGTGCAGCCTTTTATAAGTAAAGTTTATTAAGAAATTTACCACTGTACGACCCATTTACAACCCATTTACCCGCTTAAGCCCACCCCTTTTTACCTTATCAAAATAAGCCCCAGCTGTATGGATGACTTACCAAAGGTCGAAAATGCCCCTGCTTTTTTCCTTCAAGTGGATCGGCTGGTGCTCGAAGACGAGTGTTGACACTCCTTGAACTTTGAGTTATACGAACGATTCAAAAGAAATCAAAGTTACATGGCTCCACACTTGTGTATTTATTATATCCACAACATTCATCCATATTTTGAGATCATTTCCGAGCATTATCAAAAAAAAAAAAAAAATCATATCCAAAGATCAACTGGACCACACCATAAACAGCAGCAGAAAATTGATTTTCACCGTTGAGACTTTTGTAGGGCCCACCATAACATTTATTTTCCATCCAATCTATTCATAAGTCACAAAGACCTGGATGAAGAGGAAAAACAAATTTCATAATGATTCAAAACTTGTGTGACCCCTAAAAGGGTTTCAATGGTAGACGTTCAAAGCAAAATGGCGTATGCTACGTTCAAAGATATAGCTACGGATTATAACCATAGCCATAGATACCAAAATCCGTAGCCATGGAGGACTGTCTGGGGTGGGCTCGCCGAACTAGCGGCCCCCACGCCAGTTGCTGGCCTATCCGGCAGGGCCACGCCCATTTGGCGGCCCCTATGGCTACAGATTATAACCGTAGCCATAGGCGGACTGCCGTGACGACATTCTATGTAATTATTTTATTTTATTAATGGAGAAATTTATTCTACCTACAATTTTCTCAAACACATATTTATATAAATATGCATATATGAGCATATAAAAAAAAAAAAATTCCTCTCTTTTTTCATTTCTTTCTTTATTCATTTAAAATGTATATCATCTAAACCAAAATTAGTTACTCGATGAACCCTATATGATTTTGGGGTAGGAGAAGCTACTTTAGCCAACCAACCTGGTTATTTTCCAAGATTCCATTAGGTCGATGACCATGAAATGCATGGAAATGATCGTGAGTGCATGGAAATGACCGTGAAGTGAAGGGAATTGACCGTGAAATGCATGGAAATGATCGTGAGTGCATGGAAATGACCGTGAAGTGAAGGGAATTGACCGTGAAATGCATGGAAATGAACGTGAGTGTATGGAAATGACCGTGAAGTGAAGGGAATTGACCGTGAAATGCATGGAAATGACTATGAAGTGAAGTGAATTGATCGTGAAATCAAGGAAATGACAATGAAGTGAAGGGAATTGACCGTGAAATGCATGAAAATGACCGTGAAGTGAAACTGAATCATAGGAAATGACCGTGAAATGAAACGGAATTGCCGTAAATGACTGTGAAGGAGAATTCCCTTTCATTTCACGGTCATTTGCATGCATTTCACAGTCAATTCCCTTCACTTCACGGTCATTTCCATGCATTTCACGGTCAATTTGCTTCACTTCACGGCCATTTTCATGCATTTCACTGTCAATTCCCATCACTTCACGGTCATTTCCATGCATTTCATAGTCATTTCCCTATACTTCATGATCATTTCCATGCATTTCACAATCAATCCCGGTGATTCCATTTTGATTCACAGTCATTTCCATGCATTTCACGGTCAATTCCCTTCACTTCAAGGTCACTTCCAAGCATTTCCCAGTCAATTTGCTTCACTTCATGATCATTTCCATGCATTTCACAGTCAATTTCGGCGATTCCGTTTTGATTCGCGGTCATTTCCATGCATTTCATAGTCAATTCCCTTCACTTCATAGTCATTTCCATGCATTTCACGGTCATTTCCCTACACTTGACAGTCATTTCCATGCATTTCACGGTCAATCATGGCGATTCTGTTTTGATTCACGGTCATTTCCATGCATTTCATGGTCAAATTGCTTCACTTCACAGTCATTTCTATGCATTTCATGGTCAATCCCAGCGATTCTGTTTTAATTCACGGTCATTTCCATGCATTTCACCGTCAATTCCCTTCACTTCATGGTCATTTCCATGCATTTCACGGTCATTTCCCTACACTTCACTGTCATTTCAATGCATTTCACGGTCAATCCCGGCGATTCCGTTTCGATTCACGGTCATTTCCCTTCATTTCACGGTCATTTCCATGCATTTCATGGTCAATTCGCTTCACTTCACGGTCATTTCCATGCATTTCACGGTAAACCCTGGCGATTCCGTTTTGATTCACGGTCATTTCCATGCATTTCACGGTCTATCCCTTCACTTCACGGTCATTTCCATGCATTTCACGGTCAATCCCGGCGATTCCGTTTCATTTCACAGTCATTTCCATGCATTTCATGGTCAATTCCCTTAACTTCACGGTGATTTCCATGCATTTCACGGTCAATCCCGACGATTCCGTTTCACTTCACGGTCATTTCCCTTCACTTCACGGTCATTTCCATGCATTTCACGGTCAATCCCGGCGATTCCGTTTCATTTCACAGTTATTTCCATGCATTTCATGGTCAATTCCCTTGAGTTCACGGTGATTTCCATGCATTTCACAGTCAATCCCGACGATTCCGTTTCACTTCACGGTCATTTCCCTTCACTTCACGCTCTTTTCCATGCATTTCATGATCAATCTCGGCGATTTTGTTTCATTTCACAGTCATTTCCATGCATTTCACGATTATTTCCCTTCACTTCATTGTCATTTCCATGCATTTCACAGCCAATCCCGACAATTCTGTTTCTTTTCACGGTCATTTCCATGCATTTCACTATCATTTCCCTTCATTTCACGGTCATTTCCATGCATTTACCTACGATTCCCAAGACCTCAACCCGAGCCCAACCCAAGTTTTATCGGGTTGGTGTTTGTATGGCCCAACCCCAAGACCAAACCTGATACATCCTGCCTAAGCCTAATGTCACGCCCCAAACCCGGAAATCGGATTCACAAGAATCCTGACCACTGAATCTGGTGCCAACAGCCTTCATAGTACCCCATTCTCGGCTTCCAACGTCCATATGCCGAATTTCGATCATGGGATCCTACAAGGAGGATTTTTAATGTACATATGTTTCATAACAAGCATAACCACAAGTTTACCCAAATCACAAAGGCAACATATTATCACATATCCACTAATATAATCATTTGAATACAATGCTGAAAAGGAAATACATATATCGAAATTAAAGCTCCAAAAGTCTGTTGCACGCTCCAAGCTCAATGCTGTTGCAACCTAACACCACTTGCACGCATCTATCGTGCATAAGCTTATAGAACGCTTAGAGGGTGGTGAAAGTGTGTGCGCAAGATAAGTGTCAAACACACAAATATAATGTTATGATTATACAATGTCAGAAATATTGGTAAGCTCATGAGTCATATGATATTAGAGTAAACAAAAATACTGACAAGTCTATAAATCATACAATATCAGAGTACACAATACAGATCAGCTATATAAATAAGGAGCCATAAAGAATCATATATCGGATGTCGAGGATGCAATACAATGTACAATTCCTAATGAGTTCATGAATACTGTCAGCTATATCTAGACCATATAAATGCAGAAACACAGTAACCTAAAATGCCATATGTCGAGGATGTAATGAAATATGTGATGTGAATGGAATAACCATTCTAGAGTGTGAAGTCGGGATGATAGTACGTAGTATTGCAAGCTACGGGGTCTACCACAAGGACTTCTATCCAAACTAATCTCATACCTAAATTTGGATAGTCAGTCTCAATGTGGTAAACTCCTGATCTCAAGTTAGTTGCACGCCCTAACCGAAATCCTGGCCATTGCGAAGGAACATGTAACAAATAGATACACACCACCAGCCCAAGTGGATAGTGAGTGAATGAATGAATGAGTATGCAACTCCTGCTCAATAAGTCCACATATCAGTGCGGTTCCTATCGGGGATATCACCGGGGTCTATTACACTCTACGTCAGCTTGTCGCCCCTATCTGAGCGCACAACTAAGTAAGTGGAAGAGACCTCATTATCTGACTGCTAATATCGGGCTCGACTCATCGATAGTGGACCCATTCCTCAAGCTGGTCAGACTTAACCTAGATATTCCCCCCTCACTCAGGCGGGTAAGGTCACACCCCCTCCCAACCTACCACGACATAGTGGGAGATGTAGCCTACTAGTATACGGCTCTCATGCGCTCATATATATCCACTCGGTCTCTACATTGGGGTATCTCCTAGCCTCGGAGGTTTAGGGATTTTCACCAAGGGACATATATGGCACCCATATGCTAGAACCAAATATTTTCAGTGTCCCATTTGGCCATCCACAACATGCCTATGGAGGCTATGACCCTGATGTCGCTAGGGCGTATAGTAATCACAATCACACAATGCAAGATGCATGAGTCATGCAATGCAATCATGCATCAATCTCGCGCATACTGTGCACTCATGTGGGATAACACCGCCTATCATGGAGTCTCATAAACCATTTGTACTAAGATATATGCAATGGTCAATCACATCTGATAACAAACATGCAGATGATGCGTATGAGCGTGTATCATGATGCTATACTATCACATACTCGTAATCGGTATCAATAACTGACATCAACAATCGGCCTCAACAATGTGACATTTAACCAACATTGCCCCCAAGGAATGACCCACAGAGAGCCTAACATATAGTGGACCCATGACCTCACACAAAGGCATAATATACAACACCATGGGCCTCACTCAAGAGTTTAATATACATCCCGATGTGCCTCTCACATGGGCCTAATATGCAACACAAAGGGCTCCATCGCCAGGCCCTCAAATGCACCACAATAGGTCTCATCACATAGGCCTCTCATGCATCAAGCCGAGGCCGAATGCTCATCAGAATGAGCCTCAAATATAGGCCGCATATACATCACAATGGGCTTCAACAATTGGTCTCGACAATTGGAGTCGGCCTCGATAATCAAAATCGGACTCAATAATCAGAATCGACCTTGATAATAATCGAAATCGATCTCAACAATCGGAATCGTCAATTAGTCCCTCAATCAAAATCGGCAATCAGTCACGACAATAAGAATTGATCGATAATCAGAATCGGCAAATCGATCACGTCAATCAGAATCGACAATCAGTCATGATACTCGGAATCGATCGATAATTGGAATCGACAAATCGGTCACATCAATCAGAATCGACAATTAATCATGATAATCGAAATCGACAAATCGGTCACGTCAATCGGAATCAGCAATCAATCATGATAACCGGCCTCGATCGCTAATCGGCAGTCGACCACGACAATCAGAATTGGCCTCGATGATCGGTCGATCAAGGCTTAAGGGAAGGTCATAATGTGGATATTAAACCATCATTGCATATTAATGTGGACATTTAACCAATATTTCTCCCAAAGAGTGGCCGACATAGGGCCAAACATATAGTGGGCCCATAGTCTCACACAAGGGCCTCATACACAACATATTGGGCCATATACAACCTTAATAGGCTACATGCATGGGCCTCATATACAACACATCGGGTCAAAAATACATCTCATCAAGCCTTGCCCATGGGCCTCGAGTACCTCACAATGGACCACGTACAAAAGGGCCATAAATACACAACAGGTGGGCCCTGCACATGGGCCTCATTTATCTCAGGTCGGGCCACGACCCATGGGCCTCAGCTACAATAAGTGGGCTGCACCAATAGGCCTCAAGTGGGCTACAAATATATTAAGGTGGGCCTCAGAGATGGGTCATAGAATACATCAAGGTGGGCCTCATGGCGTCCAATCGGGCCCACCGTTCTAGGTGAGCAACCTACACCATACATCTATATTTTTTTTTAGATCATTTTAGAGGGTTGTCCAAGTGAATCATAACAAGAGATCATTTGGGCCATACACAAATAACTGTAGAGATAGTGGTTCTCACTGTTAAACTAAGCATAGGGCCCACCATAAAGTTTATTCCCCATCCAATCTGATCATAAGGTCACAAAGACTTGGATTAAGGGGGAAAACAAATATCATGTTGATCCAAAAGCTCTGTGAACCAAAAAAAAGTCTCAATGGTGGACGTTCAATCTCCACTGTTTATTGCGGTGTGGTCCCCCTAACCAACGGTTGGACAAAATATATATATAAAGGTGTGGCCCAGATGAATAGTTGGGATATAACACATCTCCCATTTCCAGGGCCCCAGAACTTGCAGCGTGCATACAGCAGCCAAGCTGCTCTAATGGATGACATGGATAAAACATTACATCACGGTAGGTCCTACTACTTGTACATGGCCTGGATTTCAGGCAAGTGCACCACGTGTGGGACCATCAACGTCTCTATAGATGGTTGGACGGCACAGATACAACGTATGCATCATGGTGGGTCCTATCATAATATACATTATTATATTATATAATATTTTCTCAAACAGGTAGGTTCCACGTGGGCCTACCATATATATATATATATATATATATATATATATATATATATATATATATATATATATATATATATATATATATATATATATATATATATATATATATATATATATATATATATATATATATATATATATATATAGGGAAAAGGTATTATGCGCTCGACTACACGATAAGCTTATCGTGAGGTCGAGCTGTGTGGGCCCCACCGTGATGCATGTCGACTATCAACATCGTGCATTTGATGGGTCCCCTTTAAATTATGGGATATCCCAAAAATCAACCGTATACGGAACTCAGAGGGGTCATACCATCTAAAATCATGTGAAGACGGTGTTAAAACATATAAAAGCACTTGGTGGGACCCACCTGAGTTTTGAATGCTACTGAAACTTGGTATGAACCCTAATACTAGTGGGACACACATAATGGATGAGCTGGATTTGCAAACCACATCTCGGTGGGACCCAAAAAATGATTATGAATGTTTTAATGGTGCACGGCCCTCTCCACTTTTGTATGTGGTGTGGCCCACACAAGTCATGGATTGAATTGATTTTTAAGACCTAGTCCACGATGGAATGGTGCATCTGACTGATGGGGTAGATGTTCGAAACGCATCACGGTGGGGCCCACACAGCTCGACCTCATGGGATGGACCCATGAGGTCGAGCGCATAGTACCTTTTCCCATATATATATATATATATATTGAAAAGTGTCCAGCGTCCAGGGTCTCGACACTGGATGGACGATGTAGATGTAAGGATCATTCATCATGGGTGGGTCCCACATGTGGCCCACCCCATACAATATAATACATTATTATATATTTATATTATATCAATATACACTACATATGAGGTACGTACAACAACCATAATCCATAACTGGATGAAATAGATGGACGGTTGGGATTCCCAGATCATGATGGTGAGAGGAGCACTAGCCAACTGTCTAGTAGGTGGGTCCCATTCACCCAGAATTTTGGACAACGTGGACAAGAACCATACATCACGGTAGGTCCATCCAGCAAGTGCTTTTATATTTTAAGCATATCTTCGCATGATTTAAGATGGTGTGGGCCACCTAAGTGCCATGAACGACTGATTTTTAGGGTGATCCGCTGATTAAAGGGAACCCATCAAATGCATGGTGTAGATGTTCAACATACATCATAGTGGAGCCCACCGTCCCACCCTGCTGGGACGCTGGACGTTGACAGCAACAGCCTCAGCATCTTGCTCCTTTCTTCTTTTTTTTTTTTTTATTTCAAGAAATATTTCATAGGTGGGACCCTAGGTGGGGCCCACATCAATAAAATCCACACTGACTATTGGTCCCCTCGACTCGTAACAGATCTAACGAGACCAATATACAATATTTTTTAACGTAAAGAAACATCACAGCGGGCCTTAACAGTTTAAATCACCTAAAATCACTATTTTCTATATTATGGCCCCACCAGAGATACAGATTGGCCTCATTTTTTGTCTCAACGCCTCAAATGAGCTAAGAAATAGGATGGATAGCATGGATCGGATACATACATCAAGGTTAGATCCATGTGTGTGTGGACAATGTAATGTATAAAATATATAAATTACGTTGGACTCCCTAGATGCACAGGGTGCATAAAAAAATATCACGGTGGTTTCCACCATCTGGGCAGCAAGATGGATGGACGGTGTGGGCGTCACACGTACATCAAGGGGGGTTCCACGTGGGTGGGGTCCATGGTTGGACGGTGTAAATAAGGCACATGCATTATGTAGTGCCAATTGGATGGGCCATCACCGTTTGGATCAGGCTGTTATTTATGATTTCCTCCGTCAGGGTCTGTCCTCCATGGACAGCAATGTGGGCTCCACCAACTGGATCAGGTGGGGCACACACACACATCAGGTGGGCCACACCTTACTATCATCAATACCATAACAAAAGGTAAAGAGAGAGATAAAGGGAGAGAGGTTGGATGGTGGAGGGACCCTGCCACTATGGGCCCCTCGATACAAGGCATACATCAAGATGGGTCCCACCATATGTGGGCCATCAAATAACAAAATTAACGGTAGGAAAATATAAAATCACGTACCTCGAGATCTCTTCTTCCTTCTTCCGCTAATGCATGATAGAGTCCCAAAGACACAATTTCAATGGTTGAGATGGGCTTAGGATGGTGGGATCGGGTGGTAGAAAGGTGGGCCACACTACTCTCTCCCATGGAAGCCATAGACGTGAGTTGCTCTCATGGAGCTTGGGTGTAAGACCCGTATCTTAGTCCGTACCGTTCCGTAGACTTCCGCGGTCTTACCGGTCGAACTCTGGCAACCTTCGATCCTTAACCAATATTTACGCGCGACTCTGATTCATATGCCGTCAACCCGTATCGACTCAACCCAAGACCATTACCATAGCGACCGTGCCATCGCTGTGGTTCCGATGCCGCGACTTGCGCATCGAGGCGATACCCTAGTCAAGAGATGTAGGCCAGCGTTCGGTGTGAGGAAAACGCCGCGCGTTGCGAAACTCAAGAGAATCTCTACGAGATGTCACATCAATTTCATCAATTAATTAATCCCATCACATCACATTTAAGTACATGTCAAGTATACATCACTTTTTCACCATTCCTAAGCAAGCCTCAAAAGTTAAGAATCTCTTACACCTCCCATGCCTTTCTTACACAAAAGGCCACCAAAGTCAAAAAGTTCTTACACCCATCACCACCACATCCATCACTCCATCATCCATCACTCTCTCTCTCCCTTTACAAGTCTCTCTCTCTCATTTTCAAACCCATTCCAAGAAAGACAGGAAAAATCCATACGTATAAGAATTCTCCCTCTCTTTCCAAAACTCCAAGTGTGGCCCACCTCTCCATCCCAAGATCTCCCATCCTAGCCATTCATTTCTCATCTCCTCCATTGAAATCAAAGCTGAGGTGCTAAGGAACCTATAGGACCAAGAAGATTGGACGGTGGGTGCTTGATAATAGTAGTTTTTTATGTTTTTGAGATGGGCCAAGTGAGGCTAATCAATCAATGGTTCAAATCTCACTTGGGACCCTAAGATGTGGCCGATGGCCCACTTTGATCATCATGATCATCCCATGATGGGGCCATTCTCCATGGACCCCATCATGATGTTTACTTTTCCTAGCTTGTAAATAAGGTCATCTAGACCGTTTATTTTCGTGGAGAATGGATCTCCACCATTGATTTTGATTAGGTGGGCCCATATGCAATGATTTATGTTGTAGATCATGGAAGGGAGGGCCCATAGTGTCGGGGACCATCACGCGCGTGTCCAACTCTCTATCTCCCTCTTTCCCTCTCTATTTCATTTTTCTCTTATGAATCAAGTTATGGTTGTGTGGCCCACTTGAATGGACCCCATCATGAGGCATGAATTTTATCCAACCATCTACAAGTGGGGCCTATTTTGTGTGTGGTATCCACACCATACCCCATGGGGTGGCCCACCTAAGCAGGGTCCACCCCTAATGAATTTATTTCATGCAAAGTCCAGCGTACGCTGGACGTGGGTTGGGAAACACAAATATAAGCTTGTTTTAAAGCTTTTGGGGTGACTCACTTACCTAGGCCCCACCTTGATGTATGTATTCAATCCATGCCATCCATTCCTTTTTCAAGCCCATTTTAGGCATTGAGCCAAAAGATGGGGTCAATCCGATCATTCGGCGGGCCATAACATAGGAAATAGTATTTTCTACCACTTGAAATCTCCCCTGATGTGTTTATGCACCCAAAAATCTCAAACTTTGGGCTCATTTCACCTGTTATGAGCCGTAGAATCCCATGGACGGATTGGATTAACTTGATGTGGGCCCCAGGTGCGAAAAACCCTGAAAAAATGGGTTTTTCCATTTTTTTTAAAAAACCATGCAGAGGCTCTGCCTCTGCCTCTAACGCTGCAGCAGCAGCAGAACGCTGCTACATGCAGCGGGCGGGCGGCCAGCATCCCACGGCTACTGCTGTGGGCATCCAAACCGTTCATGTTATGGGCTACCTCCTGAAGTGGGCCCCTGCCAAAAATCAGCTCCATCTATGGCTCAGGTGGCCCACATCACAGGAAACAGTGGGGATTCAAGGTCTGCCATTAGTGAAATTTGTGTTTTACATTCACAAGGGTCCATGTGACCTGGTCGACGGGGTGGATGACATTTAAACATTTAGGTGGGCCCCACATGGGAACCACAGTGATGTATGTGTTTGCCTCCCACCGTCCAGGCGGGCGGTGGAGTCCACCATAATATATGTGTTGTATTTACACCGTCCACTACTGTGGACGGTGAAACCCACTGTGATGTTTGGGTACCTTCCCCACTGTCCATCTTTTTGGGACCCACCATGATACGTGTGTTGAATCCAAACCATCTATCCATTTTACAAGCTCATTTGGGCATGAGCTTAAAATGATGTGCCAGATCTATATTCCAAGTGGACCCCACCTTGGCCTGTTTTTAGGCCCATCTTAATGCAGTGGTAGTAGTCCATTGGGGGCCCACTTTGATGTGGATGTAAGGCCCAATTGATTCATATAAGGCCTATGGGTCGGTTTAGGCCCATTTGATTCATATAAGGCCCATGGGTTTAGGCCCATTTGACATATAAGGCCTATGGGTTTAGGCCCATTTGATATGTATAAAGCCCTTGGGATTAGGCCCATTTAAGACACATAAGGCCCATGTGATTAGGCCCATTATGATGTACTCTGCGGCCCATAGGTTATGACCCATTGCAATGTACCTAAGGTCCATTGGTGAAGCCCAGTAATGTGGCCCATTTGATGAACGTAAGGCCCACTAATGTAGCCCATTTGATGTAATGAAGGCCCAATAGGATGTACCTAAGGTCCATTGCAATGTGTGAACCCAGCATGGTTTGTGTAATGATGTTTACGATGATCGTGCCTTGGGAGCAATGTTAGTTTGACGTCCACATTGCGAGTGTAATGCTGGTTGGATGTCCACATTACGACTCTCCTTAGGGCCCATTATTAGGCTCATACTTATTGTGTATAGGCCGTCCAGGCCCATCTGCATTGTATGGATATTCCACTACTTTATTACATATTTTTTATAGTTCCATGACTCATGATCATACGCATCATATATATGCTTGATATGAGAGATGACTGATCATAGCATATGCATTTGGGCAGGTTGTTTATGGGCTCCCGATTAGGTGGTGCTGCCCTACATGAGTGCACGATACGCGCAGAATTTGCCGCATGATTAGATAATGTGCTTCATGCATTCCGCATTGTATGACATGATTACTGTATGCCCTAGCGTCATCGGGGCTGTAGCCTCCATAGGCGTATCGTAGTTGGCAGGATTGGATACCGAAAATCTCGTTCTACACGGGGTGCTATAGATATCCCTGGGTGAAAGTCTTTAAACCCTTATGGTACCAAGAGTTTGCTCCAACGTCTAAACCAAGTGGATAGATGAGCGTTGAGTGCCGATTACCAGATGGCTGCACTCTCCACTGTGTCGTGGTCGGTTGGAAGGGGGTGCGGCCTTACCCGCTCGAGAGTATGGAGCAATGCTAGGCTGAGTCTGACCAGCTCGAGGAATGGGTCCGCTATCGACGAGTCGAGCCCGATATTGGCAGACGGATAATGAGGTCTCTTCCACTTACCTTATTACGCGTGATGAGGCGACGATCTGGTTTAGAGTGTACTAGACCCCAGTGATATCCCAGAGTTGAGCTGTATTGACATGTGGACTTAGATGAGGATTGTATGCTTGACTTGCATCTTGCATCACATAGCCTTGGTACGGCTCATGATATTTATGGATCCATCTGCATACTCTGCATTACTCTGATATTGCATGATCATATTACTACCTCACGCACACACTTTCACCACCCCTCTAAGCTTTCTATAAGCTTATGCACAACCGTTGCGTGTAGGTGACGTTGGGGCACAACAGTGTTGAGGCAGGAGCGCTTAGCAGATCGTTTTGGAGTTTTTGTTCATCATCATTGTATTTCCCCTTTATGTTCATTGTACTTGTAAAGTTTTTGATCATAGTGAAAATGTAATGGAGTTCTTGGTTGTTGTTTGCGTGTTATGCCTTTGGTTATACTTATCATGAATCAAACTGACGTTGAAAATCCTCCTCGTAGCATCCCAGGATCGGAATCTGGCGAATGGGCGCTAGGAGCCGAGAATGGGGTTCTACGGAGGCTGTCAGTGCCGGATTCGGCGATCGAGAATTTTATGAGCCCGGTTTCCGAGTTTGGGGCGTGACATTGGGAGAAATGAGAGAGAGAGATGATGGGAGAAGTGATGGGAGAGAGGGATGGTGAGTGATGTAAGTAGGTACTTTATTGTAAGAAAATGTTGACTTTTGGGGAGGGTGGTTGTACTTGGGGATGGGTGCGAGTGATGGTGAGTGATGGGAGTGTACTTGACATTTGATTGATGGATTCTCTTGAGATTTGTAATGCGCGGTGTTTTCCTCGAATTGAATGTGGGCCCACATCTCCTGGCCCAGGTATCACCTCGGCGCGTAAGACGCGACATCGGAATCGCGGCGATGGCGTAGCGCTAGGGTATAAGTCTCAAGTTGAGCCGACTCTGGAATACGGGGCACGACTCAAGGTTGCACGCAACTGCCTATAACAGATTATGGGTTGCTGAAATTTGACTAGGAGGACCGCGGAAGCCTACAGAACAGTACGGGCTAGGATATGGGCCTCACACCCAACCCAATGTCAAGTTGATCACAGGTTGGTCAGGTTGAACCCGCCCAACTTTCAGCCCTAAAATCATATATGATAAGTCAAGTAACTAATTTTGGTTTAGAAGAAATTCTTTTTTATATGAATAAAGAAAGAAATGAAAAAAAAAAGAGAAAAAAATTTTATATGCTGATATATACATATTCATATAAATATGTGTTAGAAAAAAAATATATGTAGAATAAAATTCTCCATGTAAAAAAAAATAATATATATATATATATATATATATATATATATATATATATATATATATATATATATATATATATATATATATATATATATATATATAAAGAGAGAGAGAGAGAATGAAATGCAAGGAAATGACCGTGAAATGCATGAAAATGACTGTGAAGTGAAGCGAATTGATCGTGAAATGCATGGAAATGACCGTGAAGTGAAGGAAATTGACCGTGAAATGTAAGGAAATGACCATGAATTAAAACAGATTCGCCGGGATTGACCATAAAATGCATGAAAATACCGTGAAGTGAAGCGAATTGACCATGAAATGAATGGAAATGACCATGAAGTGAAGGGAATTGACCGTGAAATGCATGGAAATGACCGTGAATCAAAACGGAATCGTCGGGATTGATCGTGAAATGCATGGAAATGACCGTGAAGTGAAGCGAATTGACCGTGAAATGCATGGAAATGACCATGAAGTGAAGGGAATTGACCGTGAAATGCATGAAAATGACCGTGAATCAAAACGGAATTGCCGGGATTGACCATGAAATGCATGGAAATGACCATGAAATGCATGGAAATGACCGTGAAGTGAAGGGAATTGACCGTGAAATGCATGGAAATGACCGTGAATCAAAATGGAATCACCGGGATTGACCATGCAATGCATGGAAATGACCGTGAAGTGAAGCAAAATGACCGTGAAATGCATGGAAATGACCGTGAAGTGAAGCGAATTGACCGTGAAATGCACGCAAATGATTGTGAAATGAAAGGGAATTGATCGTGAAATGCATGGAAATGACCGTGAAATGAAATGGAATCACCGGAATAGATCGTGAAATGCATGGAAATGACCCTAAAGTGAAGGGAATTGAACGTGAATTGTATGGAAATGACCATGAATTGAAACGGAATCACGAGAATTGACCATGACGTGAAGCGAATTGACCGTGAAATGCATGGAAATGATCGTGAAGAGATTTGACCGTGAAATGCATGGAAACCACCATGAAATGAAATGGAATTGCAGGAATTGACCGTGAAATGCATGGAAATGACCGTGAAGTGAAGGGAATTGACTGTGAAATGCATGGAAGTGACCGTGAAATGAAGGAAATTGGACCTGAAATGCGTGGAAATGACCGTGAAGTGAAGAGAATTGACCGTGAAATGCATGAAAATGACCGTGAAATGAAACGAAATCACCAGAATTGACCATGAAATGCATGGAAATGACCGCGAAGTGAAGGGAATTGACTTTGAAATGCATGGAAATGACTGTGAATTGAAACAAAATCGTCGAAATTGACCGTGAAATGCATGGGAATGACCATGAAGTGAAGGGAATTGACCACGAAATGCTTGGAATTGATTGTAAAGTGAAGAAAATTGACCGTGAAATGTATGAAAATGACCGTGAAGTGAAGAGGAATCACCATAATTGGCCGTGAAATGCATGGAATTGACCATAAAGTGAAGGGAATTAACCGTGAAGTGAAGGGGAATCACCAGAATTGACCATGAAATGCATGAAATTGACCGTGAAGTGAAGAGAATTGATTATGAAATGCATGTAATTCATCATGAAGTGAAGGAAATTGACCATGAATTGAATTGTGTTGACCGCGAAGTGAATGAAATTAACCATGAATTGATTGAAATTGATCGTGAAGTGAATGAAATGGATTTTCAACTATCAACTTGATGGAATATTGGAAAATAACCTAGTTGGTTGGCTAAAGTAGCTTCTCCTACCCCAAAATCATATATGGTACGTCAAGTAACTAATTTTGGTTTAGAAGATATTCTTATTAAATGAAAAGAGAAAGAAATGAAAAAAGATGAGAAAATTTTTATTGTATGCTTATATATTGCATGTCGGACCCAGTTATTTCTTGGATTTACAAACATGGTACTGTCTTACGGCCCGATTTAATCATATTTGTGATGTAGGGTGTATTTACAAGCTTGGATCGAAATAAGGTGCTAAAAGCTGAGATTTAATGCTCAGAATTCACCAAAGAATGGGACGGACCCCAGGATACCAAGATCTAAAGATTTACATGCCAGGGATCCAAGAAAGTTGAGGAACTGAAGCTCAAGTGGCCTGAAAGACGTCCAGAATGCAAGATCATAGAGTTCCCACTACCCGTTCAGCTTGAAACTTCATACATAGACTGAGGACCATAAATTAACCGTACACGTTGAATGTCATCCATTCGATCCCTGTGGAAGTAGCCCAACAGACAGATCAGCCCATAAACCATTAATTTTAGGCCCACCTGCTATCTGGTATGCTTCGATTTTGGTCTCAACGCATTAAAAGAGCTGGTAAAATAGATGGACAGATCGGATTCACATACATACATCACAGTAGACCCCATTGGCAGTGTCAGTGTATAGTGCACAAGTGCACTCAACGTGCACTGCATTCCACGAATTCGGTCAGCGTGCGTTGACCGACTCAAACCCGATTTCCTACAAAATAGGCCAGCGGACGTACTAAGCTTGACCGATTTTGAGTAGTGGGGTCTACAAAATAGACCGTCCATTCACTCAGGGGCACAGCCACAACCCTCACCTAGGTGGAATTTTGACCCCATGCACATATACGCACAAGGATCGTGATTAAAAGCAAGACGGACGGCTAGCTTACAATTCAGTGGGCCACGTAAGAAGCTCTCCCGAAACTGACCATCATAAACAGTTTTTCGAGACGCAACGAATAGACGGAGTGGAGTTTTGGAACATCACCGATCATGGGCCCACTGACTTTCGCAGAACACGGCTGCCCAAGCTCTGTTTCGCAAACAGAGCTGTGGTCAATCCAGGTGGTCCACTATCTCTGAACATTTCAAAGATCCAAACCGGTCATCGTGTAGACCACCGAAAACTGTTCTAGGGGACGTTTATTCTTTGGAAGGAAAGCAAGGAAAAAGGGGTTTTTCTGCATTGCAATTTGCTCCGTAAGGAAAGTCTCGCACCGACTGTCTGCGTAAACAGAAATCGTGTTTACGTCTTTGGTGCTTTTAGGCTGCATAAAATAGGTTGGTGGGACCGACACAGAAGCTCCCACCACTTGCTGGTTGTCGTCTATATAAGAGGAAGGGTGGAGACGAATCATGGGTTGCTGGGGCTTGGATGTGGAAGAGAGAGAGACAGGGGAAGTCTTTAACAGTTTCTTATTCTTTTTCTTAAATTCTTTTCTTTCTTTCTTCCGTTATGCTTTCTTTTTGTTAAGAGATTTTAGCTTCACCATGTGCATGTGTGGGTAAACCTCTTAGCCAGGGCTAAGAGGTGAAGCTTGTAGCGTGATGGGGGACTTGTTGCTTGTGCAAATTGTTTAGACTGAATGATGTTGATTTTAGTTTGATTCTAAGGGAATGCTTTTAGTTTTTTAATGGTCTGTTGTGACTGAAATTACAATGGATCTGTAATGACTTTGAGCATGTTCTTTTTCTTTATGTTTATGACGTCAGGAAGCCCTGTTGTTCACCATTGTCTCTTGGGCAGGGTCGGATGACGGTACCCTTCCTAACCTTCATACATGTGATTGGTTGGTAATTAGTTTAATTCAATTGTTTACTTTATCTCCTGGGCATGGTTTGGTGATGGAATCCATTCTAATTCATATATCTTTCATCTCTTGAAAACTATATCAAGTAAGTTCAGTTTAATTTCCATGATTCTTAAAACAGGCGTAAGATCTCCATGATCTCTACAAGTGGATCCTCTGAATCCCTAGTTTCTTACCTCTGATTTCTCTAAAGTTTTAGATAATTATTCCATCATTATTTCTCAAATTATAGTCGATTTATATTTTCTCTTAGCCTAGTTCTAGTTCTACTTAATTTCATATTACGTATAAGTATCAGTCCCTTAGGATTCGACCTCAGTCTTACCGAGTTTATTACTACATCACAACCCTACACTTGGGGAGTAAACAAGTTTTTTAGCGCCGTTGCCGAGGACTGACGGTTGCTTTCTGAAGTTAATATTAGAATTTTTCTAACTATAGGTTTAAGTTTTTCTGATTTCTAGAAACTGACCTGTTTTCCTATTTTGTAGGATCCTGACATAAACTTCTAATTTGGTAATCCCTTTCTAATTCCTCTATTTTTTTTTTCTATTTTTAGAATTAGGGTTTGAATTTTAGAAATTTTCTAATTGTAGTATTCCTCTACTATTAGGAATTAGTTTATTTTTAGAAACTTTCCTCTTTTGTTTTTAGAAACTAGGTTAGTTATTTCCCTTTTTAGAAACTCTTTCTAATTTTAGAAACTAACTCATCTTTCCTTTATGTTATTTTTAGAAACTTTCTAGGCTTTCTTTTAATTTTAGAAATTTTCTATTTTCTAATTTTAGAAATTCTTTCCTTTTTAAAAACTAACCTTTTATTTCAATTGTAGGAACTTTCTAACTTTAGACTTTGTATTTTAGAAACTAATCTCTTTTTTTTTTTCTTTTTCAGGATCTTAACATAGGAACTTCTCATTTGGTACCTTCTTTCTAACTTCTCTTCCTCTTACTTTCCACATTGTTGTAGGATCTTTTCTTCTATTTTTCTTAGGATTAAATTCAGATTAAGGGTTTCATCATGTATATGCACAAGTGGGAACGTCAGTATGCTGAGAAGAATAACCTATTTTAGGATGGTGATGATATAAATCAGCCCATGTCTCAAAACTTTTTTGAAACAATCATTGAGAACCGATCAAAATATAAAGATCCACCGGCTAAGAAGTCCTTATGTGATTATATGCAGGAGAACAATTACACCCCACAGATTAACAAAATAGTACATGAGTGTTAAAGTTATCATAACTATGGTTGTGAGAATTATTATCACCCATCTAATAAAAAGAAAACAATGCGTGATTATATCATGAGTGATAATAAGTAATACCAACTCTCAGATTCTCCCACCTATGATCCATATGACTATAATCAGTGGAACATCCAAAATGGAAAAATGAACTAACAACATGTTATGATGATTATTCTCTTGGATCCCCTGCCTTTGAGATCCAACCAGAAACAATCCAAGATGATTCATTTCAGCGTGACATGGCATATCTTGCGAAAATTAAAAAATCAATTGAAGTGCTTACTTCGCGCCTTGAAAAGATAGAGGAGGCTTGCTCATCCCAACCACAACCCAATCCAGAAATACAATGCAAGGAAAGTGATCCGCACTCACTTTTGAAGAAATCTGGAATTGAGGAGTTGGATTCCATTAATGAGCATGCGGTTCAATTTCTCAATGAGTCGATCTCTATGACTGTTCAAAAGAATGGTGAAGATACATATGTGTCTTTTAAATACAGTGATGATGACACACCTTCCTTACATGACACACAGGATTTCAATGATGAGGTAGAGGTTAGTTTATTTGAACCTCAACCGAATTTAGGAATAGAATGTGAGGAAGGCGATCCCATCCCAACTGTGCATTGCACGGAATTAGACGATGATGAGTATTGATATGATGATCATGAATGTTCAGCCCAAATTCTCTTGGAATTAATCTCAAGTATGGTCCAGGTCAGTGATCAAAAAATGCACGAAGTGTCAGTCAGGAGGATCTACTCCACTTATCTGACATGACTGATTTAACTAAGGAGAATGAACCCCTTACAACCGACTCTTCTAACTCTTGTGAGACATATTTAGACCACTCTCCTAAATTGAATGATGATATGATTCGGGAGAAGGAGGAGTTGCTCGCTACTACTCTGGAATTTGAAACTACTCAGTTGAGGCCACCATCTGAGCTGCACATATTTGACAATTCAACGCCTCAATTGAGTAATTTCAATGAACAGAGTGATCACATCAATGCTTCACTTATTGATCTTCAATCTGTCTGTGCAGGACTGGAGCAAGAGAGCGTACCTCCATCCACTTTCAAGGACGATAGATTCTTTGAGCAGATCATCGCGAACTCCAATATGAAAAATAAGTCACACTTAGCTAAACTTCCCAACTCTTGGGATTTCTTAACACACTTTATAGTTTCAAATGATCCCATATTAAAAGATAGAGTGGATGCCTTGTGAGACAACATCTCGGTAGTCATCACTGACCAAGAGAACCCTTATTCTGAAACCCTCTCTTCCCCTGATCCTAAACATCTACCAGTAAAGGAAGAGGAGCTGAAAATTGAATCGAAGTTTGGAGCTTCAGAATGTGTTGAGACTACATCACTTCTTAAGAAGTTTTCTAAACTTTATTTACTTGTAGTTTCTGATTCACCATGCGATACTAACGTTGAAACTTCTTTTGTTACAGGTGAATTGTATATATTATGGATACCTCAAGCAATTCAATGGAAGATTTCTTATGAGGTACATAAGCCTCTTTAGAAAGTCATACTCTAGGGCGTCCAAGCTTATTGCAAAAAGGGCTTGTGGATGATTCTGTTGAGGAAGTTACTAAGAAACTTATCACGATATTGGCCGGAAGAGGAACCTTGGGACATAATCGAGTAGTTTTTCCCTGCTTTCATAGAACTAGGGTTGTTTGCTTTATGCTGTTCTAGGATAGACGGTTTTATGCCGTTAGCTTAGTTTGCTTGATACGTTGCCATTATGTTCGTTTGCTTTCATGTTTTTTTTCTCTTGTATTGACCCGCTTTTACGCTGATATCTTTGGAAAGCACTCTCTGTTCTTTCATCCAGGTATTATCTTTTCATCACTCCTCTTTTACGTTCGTTATCCCATGTGGATTGCATGCTTATATCTTTTACATTGAGGACAATGTAGATTTTAGGTTGGGGGTGGGAGATTAGGTTTCCTAATCAGTATTTTCTTGGTCTTGAGTACAAATTATGAAAAATTTTAATTTTTTTAAAATTTCTTGTGAACTTGAAGTGATTTTGATGGTCATCTTTGATTCAGAATTATAAGATACGTAATGTTGGATTTATGACTCTTAGATTCAGTTTTCTATTTTATTAGATTTCACAGTTAAGTTTGAATTGTTAATCCAGAATTAGAAGTTGTAAACATTGATTGAGTAATGATTTCACATGTCACATCTCGCTTTCACATTAAGGTTTTAGTTTGATATTGAAAGGTTAACTTGGTAATTACTAAGCATGCAAGGAACCAGCCTGGAAAATTTTGCCGTCATGATTAATTGAAAAAAAAGAAAATGCCTAGCTGAAAAAAAAAAACAAAATAAATCCCTTTGGAAAGGATTGGGTGAATAATCTTCACCATAGGTTTGCTCCCTATAGGTGTAGATTTAATTCCCCATGGATGATATGTGAAAAGGGTTGGGTGTACAATCTTCACCATAGGTTTACTCCCTATAGGTGTGGATTTGATTCCCCTCCTTGGCGTTACTTTTAATGAAAGAATGAAAAGATGATCTGTGAGGCAAAAATTGGTTATTATAAATTCTCTTGCTGGTTACCAATAATATCCTAAAACAGAGAAGTGAATTTTAATGATTGTAAGCCGAGATTACACTATACACCCATTGAACTCAATGTTTAGAATTTTTCTGATTGATGGATTAATACTTCGAACTTAACTATGAAGTTTACTGCGTGCTCGAGTCCAGGAGATAGTAATGCCCAACATTCATGAATCATAGAATTCTAGGATCTGTATTGTTTTTCAAAATATCACTCGGTTTCATAGAAATTGCCTTGTAGTTTTCAACTTATTTTTCGCATACTTTGCTCGAAACTAGCAAAATGCTAGTTGGGGGTTGTGTTGAGGGTCAAATATTGCATATCAGACCCAATTATTGCCTGGATTTACGAACATGGTACTGTCTTACAGCCCGATTTAATTATGTTTGTGATGCAGAGTGTATTTACAAGCTTAGATCGAAATAAAGTGCTAAAAGTTGAGATTTAATGCTCAGAATTCACCAAAGAATGGGACGGACCCCAAGAGACCAAAATCGAAAGATTTGCACTCTAGGGATCCAAGAAAGTTGAGGAACTGAAGCTCAAGTGACCCGAAAGATGTCCAGAATGCAAGATCATAGGGTTCCCACTATCCGTTCAGCTTAAAACTTCATACATGGACTGAGGACCATAAATTAACCGTACACGTCGAATTTCATCCATTCGATCCCTATAAAAGTAGCTCAACAGACAGATCAGCCCATAAACCATTGATTTTGGGCCCACCTGCTATCTGATATGCTTCAATTTTGGTCTCAACACATTAAAAGAGCTGGTAAAATAGATGGACGGACCGGATTCATATACATACATCACAGTGGACCCCATTGGCAATGTCAGTGTACAATGCACAAGTGCACTCGACGTGCACTGCATTCCACGAAGTCGGTCAGCGTGCGCTGATCGACTCAAACCCAATTTCCTGCAAAATCGGCCAACAGACGCACTAAGGTTGGCCAGTTTGAGTCGTGGAGTCTACTCATCATCCAAATGGATGATCCAGACCATCCATTCACTCAGGGACATAGCCACAACCCTCACCTAGGTGGAATTTTGACCTCATGCACGTATACGCACAAGGATCATGATTAAAAGCAAGACGGATGGTTGGGTTACAATTCAGTGGGCCACGTTAGAAGCTCTCCCGAAACCGACCATCATAAACGATTTTTCGAGATGCAACAAATAGACGGGGTGGATTTTTAGAACATCACCAATCATGGGCCCACCGACTTTAGAAGAACACGGCTGCGCCAGCTCTGTTTCACAAACAGAGCTGCGGTCGATCCAAGTGGTCCACTGTCTATGATCATTTCAAAGATTTAGACCGTTCATCGTGTAGGCCACGAAAAACGGTTCCAGGGGACGTTTATTCTTTGGAAGGAAAGCAAGGAAAAAGGGGTTTTTCTGCATTGCAATTTGCTACGTAAGGAAAGTCTCGCACCGACTGTCTACGTAAACAGAAATCATGTTTGCGTCTTTGGTGCTTTTAGGCTGCGTAAAATAGGTTGGTGGGACCAACACAGAAGCTCCCACCACTTGCTGGCTATGGTCTATATAAGAGGAAGGGTGGAGATGAATCATGGGTTGTTGGGGCTTGGACGTGGAAGAGAGAGACAGACAGGGGAAGTCTTTAACAGTTTCTTATTCTTTTTCTTAAATTCTTTTCTTTCTTTCTTCCCTTATGCTTTCTTTTTGTTAAGAGATTTTAGCTTCATCATGTGCATGTGTGGTTAAACCTCTTAGCTAGGGCTAAGAGGTGAAGCTTGTAGCGTAATGGGGGACTTGTTGCTTGTGCAAATTGTTTAGACTGAATGATGTTGATTTTAGTTTGATTCTAAGGGAATGCTTTTAGTTTTTTAATGGTCTGTTGTGACTGAAATTACAATGGATCTGTAATGACTTTGAGCATGTTCCTTTTCTTTATGTTTATGACGTCAGGAAGCCCTATTGTTCACCATTGTCTCCTGGGCATGGTCGGATGACGGTACCCTTCCTAACCTTCAAACATGTGATTAGTTGGTAATTAGTTTAATTCTGTTGTTTACTTTGTCTCCTGAGCATGGTTTGGTGATGGAATCCATTCTAATTCATATACCTTTCATCTCTTGAAAACTATATCAAGTAAGTTCAGTTTAATTTTCATGATTCTTAAAGCAGGTGTAAGATTTTCCTGATCTCTACAAGTGGATCCTCTGAATCCCTAGTTTCTTACCTCTGATTTCTCTAAAGTTTTAGATAATTATTCCATCATTATTTCTTAAATTACAGTCGATTTATATTTTCTCTTAGCCTAGTTCTAGTTCTACTTAATTTCATATTACGTACAAGTATCAGTCCCTTGGGATTTGAACTCGGTCTTACCGAGTTTATTACTACATCACAATCCTGCACTTGGGGAGTGAACAACTTATATACATATTTATATAAATATGTATTAGAGAAAAATGTAAGTAGAATAAAGTTCTCCATGTAAAAAATAAAAATTAAAAAAAAATAGAGAGAGAAAAATGTGCATAGCACTACGGTTATAATCCGTAGCTATAGGCCCAACTCTAACCCGTCAACCCCAACTCGCTGTCCCCCTCTTGCAATTGGCGGATTAATGCTATGGTTATAGCTACAGTTATAATCTGTAGCCATAGGAGGCCCAACTTTTTCAAAAAGTTGAAAAAGCAGGGGCATTTTCAACCTTTGGCAAGTTGTCTGTACAGTTGAGACTTATTCTGGTGAGATAAAAAGCGGTGGGCTTCAATGCGTAAATGGGCCATAAATGGGTCGTACAGTGGTAAATTTCTCAAAGTTTATTACCTTGGGATATACTTCAATTTTTTAAACCGTATGTGCAGACTTCGTAATTCTCTTCCTAGTATCATATTCTATGACCCGATCTTTTTAAAATCCAATGTCAATTTTTTGTCATGGCCGAACTAATCTATGAGGATTAATGGTAGCCATGTTGATTTTTATATTGGCTTAAATGGATTAGCATCGATCAGGCTCGCTTCTTCTTTATTATTAAAAAAAAAAAATAGCAATCATTGATCAATGTTGTCTTGTATAACATTCCTAAAAATAACACATTTGTTAGTGCAATGCGATCGAGTTCCATGTCATTTACCGTAATTAATTTTCTTCAATTCCTTAACTATCGGTATCTTATGGCTAATAGGAACTTTGATAAATTTCTCAGTTAATACAATATCAAAGATTTCGTCTACCTGAATAATATCAAAGGTGTACATTCACTGAACTTTCTGATTGGACTACGTAGTTGCCTCTATTTTAATTAATGTCAAGTGCACGAATAGTTGTTTAGCCACAACTTCAACAACTGCAACATCATACTTAGAATCATGATAGTATATCCTTACTGATGTATTTTTTTTATTGCTTCAATTCTTGAAGCAGAGCCTCATATTGAGATAATTTTTTATTTAGATAATAAAAATATATGAATTCTATCATGATAAACTAATTTCAAAGCTTAAACTCTAGACCATCCTGGGCCAATTAGACAATATTTGTCCCACTTATAACTACTTTGCATGCCTTTTTTTTCTCTTAAACTAAACAATATAATTTTTAACTAATTCTCTTGACAATTCCTATTCTTTGGGATTAAATTCCTACTCACACACTTAAGATGCTGAAATCCACGGATGGTACTGAATTTCATATGTTCTGCACTGGAACAAGGACATGAACAGGTATTGCATTTCGCCGTAGAGGCAGAGATTGTGGTACTGGCTATGTCAAGGGTATTGGTGTCAAATCCCCAACAAAACTAGTGTTGACTTATTATTGAGGTGCAACATATGCCCTTTTAACAAACATATTCATCATATGGTTCATGCTATCAGCATGGCTAACCATCCACCTATTAAAGGTTTTTGTCTGAACTCATGATTGTTTAACTTGAATATGTGATAATTCTACAGTATGTTGAATAACTCTTTGATCTTCAACTATCCCCATTAACATAATCTCAAGAGCTTCAATGCAGGATGTCGATGCCCCATCTAGGTTTAATGGTAGTGGAACATATACTTGATTGGGTGGTAGATTCACTTGCTCAGGTACCTGTTGCACCTGTGACTTTTCCTCTTGAGTAACAACAAATGGTTCATTAGCTACAACAACATTTGTAGTTGCGGAAGCATTACGACCACCCATTTGGCTCATGATTTCACACGATTAATGCACCGATAAGTATATTTATAATTAGAATCTCATTGGGCATGCCAAAAATTGTTGTCATTCGGTTTGTTTTCTATCACGTGTGGTGTGTGTGGCCATGCCAAAATCAATATAGCGACTTGATTCAAACTGATTAACTTTGACCTCAAGCACCGAAATAAGTAGATATATCCAATATAAATGTATATAATCAAAATTTGAGAAGATCGGTCACTACGCAGCTACTTGCAAAATTTTGTAATGATAAGGTAATAATGATAGGATGAGGTTCTTCTTCCGAAAGTGGGTTGCGTTTTGTCTTTACAAGAAATGACTTTTTAGTATACCAGCGCATTCAGACAAAATGAAAAAACTCACAACCGATCACCAGGAGAGACTACAAGAATGTGTCTCTTGAAAGAACTACTTGATATTAGATAAGGATCAAGTCCAGCATATGAGCGTAGACCTGCATTACAACCAAGAATTATCACTACGAATTATCACTACTGGAATATTGCTACTCATGGGATAAACTGAGATGAAAGTTAGATTTGTTTTAATTTGATTGTGTATTTTTATTTTCACTGGTTCTTCATGCTATTAATTATAATCCTCTGTTACAGCTATTCCACATACGTTTATCTATTTAATTTGTCAATTATAGCAGATGGAGAATCAACATCTAAATTCTTTTTCCGTGTGCGTTTTTATTTCAACTATTCCCCTTCTCTCGACCGAACTTCATTCAACCTTCTTGATAACATTTTGGTTGTACTCCAAGCTTTTAATTATCTCGACTGCAATATCTTATTAGTTACTTGCAGTGTCAAATTAGTGACAAATATGATTATGTAAAAATCCTACTGTATCTTTTAGAAAAATCTTTTTATGCACCTTTTACTCTTTGTATAATGCCACAGTGTTATTTTCTTATTTTCTTATTGGCTCTATTCTAATTACAGTATAACAACCATGTCACAATATCAATGGACAAATAAGGCCATCGTCCTTGACGTTTACTTTCCATCCAAGTCATTCATAAGGTGACACGAGGTTAGACGAAGTGAAAATATAAATATCAGTTCGATTGGGCTCATGTATGAGCTCATGCCTCGAAACAAGCTGGTGAAGTAAATGAATATAGTGGATATAACATATACGTCACAGTGGACCATTAAGAGCTTAGGACTGCAGAATCCCTGCAACGGCTAAAGGCAATCCACGTCCCGCAAGGGATCCCAGTTGCCCATTTGCTTCAGACGCGGGTTACCTGTAAAAGCCTTGCAGGAAGTTCCTGCCCTCGGATTCTAGGTGAGCTCACCGTGATGTTTCTTAGAAATCTATCTTGTTCATCCATCTTACGATATCATTTCAGGACATGCAATAAAAAATAAGGCAGATTTAAAACTCAAGTGGGCCACATGAGAGGAAAAACCGAGAAAGGAAAGGAGTTTCCTACCATTCAAACATTTTTAGGCTCCACCTTAATGTTTATATGCCATCTAAACCTTTTATAAGGTCTTTATCACCTGAATGAAGTGGAATTACTAAAAACCTAGCCTGATGCAAAACTTCTTAGACTAACTTCTGTAGCTGCATGAATGTTCCAACGGTAGCCATTAAATTCCAACTGTTACCTCTTGTGCGGCACACTTTAGCTCTGGATTGGCTTCAATTTTTTCTTGGACGTGATAAACGATCTTGCAAAACTGATGTACGGGGGTGGACTTCTCGTAAACATTCCTTTTTATTTTTCCAAAGAGTTGGTAAATACACGGTAAATGGCAACTCTCACTGTTTCGCGTAATTGAAAATTCATAGAAGTTTATATCTTTGCAATTAATTTAAAAGAGTTAATTTTAATTTTTGAACTGCATGACAATATATATGATATGTCCATTCCGTCCATCTGTTTTACTACAATATTTTGAAGCATGAGATAAAAAATAAAATAAATCCAATACTCAAGTGGCCCACGCCAAAAGAAACAGTGGCCCCACAAAGTTTTTCACGGTTCGTATTCAATTTTCTTTTTCATAAGACATGTTCCACTTGAGCTTGAATATACGTCATTTTTTTACTCATGCTATAAATTCAACTAGAATAATGAATAAATGTAATAAATAAGAAAAATGCATCACACTAGGACCACCGATATTTTGTAATATTCTTGGCTTTTAGGTTTAAAAAGTAAGCAGTCAAACCAAACATGATATAAACATAGAGGGAAATAATTATTATTTTTTAACTTTTATATTAAAAAAGTAAGTAGTTAAATCAGATATGATATAAACGCGGAGGAAAATAATTGTTATTTTCTTACGCGGTATTTACCATTTCAACTCGGAATCAAACATACCTCGGAAAGGCCTGCACAAGAAACCCGCGTCCTTGCTTGTGCATCGTACATCATACTTGGCTTGTGCACCGTACATTAGGTACACGCCAACACCCATTGCACAAGTTCCACGCGTATAGTAAATGTAAACCGTCCCAACTGTGGGGCCCACTGTTTATGGCTGGTATCCCATATTTTGGCTAACTGAATTGTTTAATACATGTTAGGTGGCCACCAAATTTGAACCATATGAATGTTGAATACATATATCTTTTGACCACCATACAAATTATGAAAACGTAAAATAGCCGGCAGTCCACATTTACCTACAATTATTCTATCTAGGCTCAGTGGAGAGGAGATGGCTTTGGTGGATCCCTACCTGTGGGACCCACTCTGTTGTATGTGCCCAAGTTGTCCATTATTTTAGGGCATGATTAAAAAACCAAACAGATCTAAATCTCAGTGGACCACACAACAGGAAACATGGTAATTGATCATTAAAAGCTTCGCGTAGGCTCCAAGTTTTGAATTAAGGTGATATTTCTTCATTCATGACTTAGTGGTAGACTCACAAGAATTTCAACCTTGAGACCACATATCAATACTCATGTGGTGTGAGTGGGTGTGTGAGCCTGGGAGTATAGGTGGGTGTGAAGAAAGAAAAAAAAAAACAAAATAAAACTGATAGTCGTCATGTCTTTGCGGCCTTATCAATGGGTTATTGGGCAAATAAACATACCACTGGCCTCCAAGAAGTTTATAATTGTGGGTATTCAATCTCTAATGATTCCTATAATTTAGTCTACTTAAGATTTGGAACTATTTCATTTTTGGGAGTATACCTTAACATGAGCTATCAAAATAGATAAGAGGTACGGATCTAATGCACATACATTACAGTGGCTTCACAGTCAAGGATCCATCGATCACCATGGATCCAGGGATCCACCAAAGCAGCGGCCCATTGGAGAGGGCTGTTGGAGAGAGAGAGAGAGAGAGAGAGAGAGAGAGATGCAACGGTAGAAAAAACAGCCGTTGGTGAGAAATTGAGCAGATACACCGTATTCTCACCTCTCTCCTGTGTTTCCAAAAGGACGTTTTGATTGCACTCAGTCCAAAACCTTTTTATTCCACGCTCCCAAAAGCACGTCTCCCCTCACTTACCCATTTACCCTTTTTAAGTCTCTCCAATTCAGCACTGCCAAACAATATGACTTTGGCCCGTACTGCTTTTACAGTGGACGCCACGATTGATGATTTGGCTTGAGGCACAAGCATTCCATCTGTGTATGACAGGCGCGTCTTCCGGAGCATAAAATAGTGGAAGCAGATTAGCTGCTGTACCGCAAACCAGTATTTTTTATTTTATTTTTTTATATATGTACGATGGTAAATAAAAAAGAGCCCTGCAACTTAAACCTTGTACGGATGACAGAAAGAATATCAAAAAAGTTCATCAGGATCCATCGTAATGTATTTATTATATCTATACCATCTGTGCATTTGGCAAGGTTATTTTAATAAGAGCTGCGAAAAATAGATTATATCTAAAGCTCAAGTAGCCCGCATCATATATAGTAGTGGAGAAAATGATTTTCCCAATGAAAACATTTACAGATCCTGTCATAAGTTTTTTCTATCTAATGTGTTAACAAGGTCACACGAACGTAGATAAAAAGAAAAAACAAGTATTAGGTTGACCGAAATTTTCCATAACCCAAGAAGGCTTCAATGATAGGTGTTCAATTTTTCATTACTTTTTGCAGTGCGGTTAACTTGATTTCAAGATTTATTATTTTTTATGCTCAAACTTTAAAACGATCTCACAAAAACGGATGGACCATTTGAATATAACATGTACCTCATGGTGGGGCTCACAGATTTTGGTGACGTCCACGCACCAACGAATCCGCTTGTTTGCTTTCTTTATTTTTATTTTTTTTTTCTAACACACCCCTACACTCTCACGCCGTACTGGGATTTCACCGACCATGGGTACCCGAACCCTTCGCGAGGTGTCTATCGCTAGCGAATCGGCTTATTAAAACAGTATTCCGTCCTCTGGTGGCGCATGAAATAAGTCTCGCTTGTTACATTGTCTTCTACAGCGGCCTTTATTTCTTTCAGAACCACTTTGATACTCTGCCCTAACGTGACAGATGAGACGCGGCCACTTGATAATTAATTAGAAACTGCATTTGGAATTGACGTAATTCAAATTAAACTGTCCAAACTATGGTTCCTAGAGTGGTTGTATCATGACCCAAAAATTACACTTATTTGATAATTTGACCATTGGATTGGTGGACATTTATTGGACGGTTAAAAATGAAAAATATTCAATGTCCCTATTTCAACAAACAATTGTCCACAAATCAGAGGCTAAGATTGCTCAATCAATCTGATATTGAGATTTTGACTTATGGCCACTGATTTCTGCAATTTAGTCAGTTTCATTTGGGTAAATATACGCCACATCACTATTTATAAGTGGCTGCGTATCAAGCGCATACACAACCGGAGTATCAAATAACTCAGCATTTCCTCTTTTCTTTTTATAAAGAGGGTGGGCCAGTTTATTATTAGTGTTTTCGGGTTACGTTTTGTTTTATTGGTCTCATATGCAGTCCCACACGAGTCCAGATGCTGTTATGGATCATAGAGTAAAAATCAGATCCGTTCATCACATGGGACCCACAGTTTAATGACTTCTCAAAAAAAATTCCATCACCTAACTCACCATTTGCACCAGTTGTAAAAACATTAAATTGTGGACCGTCCAATTTTTTTTCGTAATTGTACGTTGTTTTCATAGATTGAGGTCAACTCAATAACCTAACCTTACTGATCCACAACCCAGGTAATCTACAGGGTCCTTACTCTTACCCAGGTGGTACACTCCTTGGAGTTTCAACACCGGGTCAAGGGTTCGAGTACCATGGTGGTGAAATCCCACGGTGTGTGTGCGTGTGGCGTGAGTGTGTGGGGGTGTGTGTGCGTGCGTGCGTAAAATAAAAATTAAAAAAAAAAAACCAGGTAATCTACAGAGTGGAACTCACCCAATGCACGGCTAGGATGTCCACACAATATCAAAGGTTTCAATGTGTGGTCAAGAATAGATGTAGGTGTGAAGAAGTGCATATGGCATACCAAACCTCAAAAGATCCCATTCTCAATGCTATAAATGCCTACAATGCGACCATGTCACCCAGCCATCTCAAATCACTTTGGTATCCCTTGATTGAAATGGCCGCAATTCCTCCCAAGTCCCCTTTCCCACCTACCATCCTCTTCCTCTTCTTCGTCGTCGTCATCGCCACCGCAAAATCCGACCGATCATCACCGTCCATCCTGCGACCCGCGACCGGATTCGGTAAGGAGAAACTGACCCACATACATTTCTACTGGCATGACATCCTAAGTGGTCCTAATCCCACTACTGTCCAAGTAGCCCGTGGCCCATCGGCTAACAAATCGATGACTGGGTTCAGTACAGTTTTTGTGATCGACGATCCATTAACGGTGGGCCTTGATCCCAAATCGAAGCTACTGGGCAGAGCTCAAGGGCTGTACGCCGGTGTATCACAGCAGGAGATCGGATTGATGATGGCCATGAACTTTGCATTCATGGATGGGAAGTACAACGGGAGTACAATTACGGTGCTCGGGAGGAACACCGTACTATCGAAGGTGAGGGAGATGCCAGTGGTGGGAGGAAGTGGTCTGTTTAGGTTCGCCAGGGGCTACGCCCAGGCTCAGACTCGAAAGATCAACTTTAAAACTGGAGATGCTATCGTCGAATATAATGTTTTTGTCATGCATTATTGAGGCTGAAGTGGACTATTCATTGGCACGTGCCAAAGTTGTGCATCGCTCGTGTGTGGCCCACCTGATCAGTGGATCAACTGAATTTCATGGTCAGGGCATGTCGTGGTTGTCCCCACTAGGTGAGTGGCTCAGATCTCAAATGTGCGACATGAATTGCCTCTTCCGAATGGAGCTATGTATGTTTTTTTGCAGTGACCAAAGCTATGATTCTAATGTATTTCTCAATAAATTCCTAAGTTAACATGACATAAGTTGGTTATTTTTTATGTTAGTTCTCCCATTGTGAATAGAATGCACATCTGGAATCACCTATATTAATTGGATGGTTAATATTAGATCATAAATATGTAAAATCTGTAATTGATCTTAATTAGATTTTAGGATTTGTGAATAGCCTTGTGTAATTAATCTAAAAATTAAGAAATTAGTAAATATAGGTTGTATCTCTTGTATTAGACAACATCTCTCTTTCAATACAGTAGAGAGGTCCTCTTATAGAAGAGATGTCATCTATATTTAACAATCTCCTAATTTCAAAATTAGTTGTATAAGGTTAATTACAAAATCTAGAATCTAATTAAGATTAATTACAGATTTTATATATTTGCAATATAATAGTTAGAAATAAATACTGAGCAGTCTAGATTCGAAAGAAAAAACCCAGATGTTCAATAACATCTGACTAGTGCGATTTTTTTATTATGCTCCACCGACTGTGGTTACACATCATGTTAATGCTCTAACCACATTTTCCAAGAGTCTCGAGGGAGTGTAGATTGCTGGAGAGAAGAATGCAAATGAGTCTCGACCTTCCATGGAGGTTAAGTTTTCTTAATATGTAGGACTTCTATTTGGTGGGCCCCACATGAACATTAGATGACATCGTATGATTGGATTATTTGATGAGTATATGGGTGGGCTACTTTGATGAGTGTATGGGTGGGCCCCATCATATGCATGATTGATAAAGATAGATCCCGGACGGTTGCATTTGTACTATGTTCCTATCTATGTTAATTTGGACAGGCATGAAACTCTTTCTCATTGGACCACCCTCATTTATATAAGTTCCGTCTTAGTTCCCTCACCAACACATAAAAGACTATAGCCCAATTGAAATGATTTCCTTAAATATGTCCAGTGTGGAAGACCAAGACAGTTCCTTGTACAAAAACCAATGGCTTTCCAAGATGTGTTGATTTAATTGATCTTATTTTTAATTTAGCCGATCTCCATTTTTTGTGCATAGACGGTCCGTTGATCTGCAAATTAAGTCTAACATAATGTGCTCAAATTGCTTCTTGTAAGATCATGTTTCAATAACAAACATCCCCTTTTAAGCATATTTGATTATTCACTGGCAGCATTAGTTCGGTCAATAACAAGAAGAGATTGGCTTTGGGTGTCTCATTTTCATTGCGTTGGCTGCTCTTAAACGGGTTGGATGTCCTGGAAATCAGAGGCTTCCGGTAATTATTTATCATCGTTTGGCTATAGCAAGTATTTAGAAGAGCTAGCTTTCATCTTCTAGAAGTGGGGTCCATGATCATAAGAGCTTTCATCTTTTACAAGTGGGGTTCATGATCTTGAAACCCACCCACAGCCTGGTTGGATGCAACTTCTGTGGAAGGAAAAAAAGAAAAAAAGAGTGGGGTCCATGATCCGATGATTTAGGCCATTGGAAAAAAAAAAAAAAAAAAAAGCAGCTGAAGTTAGGTTAAATACATTGTCATCCCACTTTTAATTTTTGTTGCTTTGTGGCCCAGAATCACATGCAACGTATTTATCTTGAAACCCATCCACAGCCTGGTTGGATGCAACTTCTGTGGAAGGAATTTCCCCTGCAAAAGCAAGCCAGTATCCACTTGTGCCGGTTAATTTTTCTAAAAGAATATCATGTTGGGTTTTGGTGGTTGACCATTTTTGGTTCGCCGGATTAAATGGCATGTGCATCAAGTGAAACTTGAGTTTGTTAGGCTGGAATTACAATCAATGGAGTAGATTCCACAACTGATATTGGCCACCTGTACACAGATGCAACTTGAATATCACATATATAGGGCACACATGGATGGATGATGTGGATAAAACACATGCACCAATGTAGGGCCCACATATGTAATAGATTTCAAAATGTACCAAAAATCCTGCAGTATCTACGTTGGGGACCCGATGCCTGATGAAATTTTATGGGAAGCCAACTAATCCCATGCTCTAAACTGGCTCTGATTCCAGTTGAGGTAGGGATGGACCTGATGAGGTCTATCAAATATTTCTCAAGGTGATAATTACTCTAAATCCACGGGCTTCTCTAGACTCCTCTCAGAGATTCCTCGAATATACGAGGAAATAAGAAAATAAAAAATAAATTCTAAGAAATTTGAAAATTAATTGATTGATAATTGTCTAATGTGTATATGTCCATGTTACACTATTAATAAAGAAAAAAAATTAAACTAAAATTCATAATTACCAAAAATAATAAAATTCTAACTTTAATATAAATCCTAATTCTAATAAAACTCTTCTAAAGCATAATTTCTAAGAATAAAAATTACAAATAAACTTTATTTAGAAGAGTTCTAACATGATTAAAAGTTATTTCTAAAAAAGAAGAAAATCTAGAGCTCTAAAAATTAGAAAATATTACTAAAATTGGAATTATTAAAAATAATATTATTTTTCTTAAATTTTTGTTTTTAATCTGAAAGCGCGTGTTTTTTGGAGAAATGGATAGATGTAACCCACTTTTTGGGTAGGTTCGTCTCGGATGGTCCATTGCAATAAAGATTGATAGGTTGTGTGCCCCATAAGAATATCCCGAATCCAAAGTTATGGCCAATTTATAGTTGACCTTCTTTTTGTCCAACCATGCTAGGAATATATCGATGCTATGTCCTGCATCTGACTCCTCCACTTGGAAAAAAAAAAACTCATCCTCAAGTTACTCAAAGGAATTCGGTCATGATACTCAAATAATTTCTAATGTCGATATTTATGAGCCTTTTTATTGTATTTTGCATTAGGGTCTTGAGCTAACACAATATGCGTACTCATTGTCACACACCAAACTCGGAAACCGGGCTCACAAAATTTTCGACCGCCGAATCCGGCACCGACAACCTTCGTAGTACCCCATTCTCAGTTCCCAGCGTTCATACACCTGATTCAGATTCTGAGATCCTACGAGGAGGATTTTCTAGTGTACATTTATCTTGTAAGAAGCATAACCACAAGTATACTCAAATCACAAAGGCAATATCATCAGCACATATCCACTAATGTAATCATTTGAGTACAATGCTGAAATAGAAATACATATATCAAATTCAAAGCTCCAGAAGACCGCTTCACGCTCCAAGCTCAACACTGTTGCTACGACCTAACGCCACCTACACGCATCTATTGTGCATAAGCTTGTAGAAAGCAATGCTGAAAGAGAACTACATATATCAAATTCACAGCTCCAGAAGATCGCTTCACGCTCCAAGCTCAACACTGCTGCTGTGACCTAACGCCACCTATACACATCTATCGTGCATAAGCTTATAGAAAGCTTAGAGGATGGTGAAAGTGTGTGCACAAGATAAATGTCAAGTATTCAATATAATTCCTTAATCATACAATATCGGAATTACTGGTAAGATCATGAATCATACGATATCAGAGTAAGCGGAAATACTGCAAGTCTATAAATCATACAATTGTAGAGTACGCAACACAGATCAGCTACACAAATGAGGAGTCATAGAGAGCTAAATATCGGATGTCGAGGATACAATGTAATATGTAAATCCTGCTAAGTTCGTCTAGGCCATATAAGTGCAGAAATATAGCAACCTAAAATGTCATATGTCTGCGGATGTAATGCAATATGTAATATGTAGTGCGAATGAAATGACCAAGCTGCAGTGTGAAGTCGGGATGATAGTACGTAATATCGCAGGCTATGGGATCCATCACAATTGACTTCTATCCAAACCAGTCTCATACCTAAATTTAGATAGTCAGACTCAATGTGGTAAATTCCTAATCTCAGGTTAGTTGTACGACCCAACCGAAATCCTGACCATTACGAAAGTATACATAACAATTAGTTGTGTACTACCAGCCCGAGTGGATAGGGAATGAATGAATATAATGCTGAGTATACAACTCCTGCTCCACAAATCAGTACTGTACATCTCAAGGATCATCACCGAGGTCTAATACACTCCAAGCTGGCTACCGCCTCTACATGCCTCGCAGCCCAGCAAGTGAAAAAGACCTCACTACTCACCTACCAGTAGTATACCAATGTCTACCCAGCTCGTCGATAGCGGACCCATTTAGGAGTTGGTCAGACTCAGCCTAACTATGCCTACTCCCTCAGGCGGATAAGGCCACACCCCCTTCCAACCGACCATGACACAGTATGAGACGCGGCCTCCTGGTATTTGGCACTCGGGCGCTCATGTATCCACTCGGTCTCGATGTTAGGGCGTTCTCTGGTACTAAAAGGGTTTAGAAATTTTCACTCAGGATCATCTATGGCAGTCTGATGCTAATAACAGATTTTTGGTGTCTCATCTGGCCATCCACGATATGCCTGTGGAGGCTACGGCCCTAATGTCGCTAGGGCATAAAATAATCACAACATACAATGCAAGATGCATGAGTCATACAATCCAATCATGCATCAATCCTGCGTATATTATGTGCTCATGTGAGATAATCTCCGCTTATCAGGGAGTCTCATAAACCATCGGCACTATGGCATATGCAATAATCAATCATATCTCATAACAAACATGCAGATGATGTGTATGGGCATGTATCATGATGATATGTTGTCACATACTCATAATCGATATCAATAACTGGCATCGTCAATCGACCTCGACAATGTGAACATTTAACTAACATTACCCCCAAGGAATGACCCATATAGAGCCAAACATATTGTAGGCCCATGATCTCACGCAAGGGCCACATACATCAAGTGGGCCACATCACATGGCCCTAATACACATTGCTATGGGCCGCATCACATGGGTCAGAAATACATCTCAATGGGCTTCATCATATGGGCCTCATATACATCAAGTGGGCCGCATCACATGGGTCGCAGCAATAGGCCTCATATACATTCAATGGGCGGCATTAATGGGCCATATACAATCTCAATTGGCCATATCCCATGTGCCTCAAATATATCATAATGGGCACCATCATACGGGCTAATATACATCATAGTGGGCCTCATCATATAGGCCAATATACAACACCATGGGCCTCGCTCAAGAGCTTTATACACATTACGATGGGTCTCTCACATAGGCTTAATATAAATCACAATGGGCTCCATCACCTGGCCCTCAAATGCATCACAATGGGCTTCATCACATACACCTCATATACACCACATTGGGCCTTAAACACGGGCTGAATACATATCACAATGGGTCGCATATACATCACATTTGGCCTCGACAATCGGCCTCGATATCCGGCCTCGACAATCGGAATCAGTCTCGATAATTGACCTCGATAATCGGCCTATATAATTGGCCTCAACAATCGGAATCAGCCTCGATAATCAACCTCGACGCAAGGCGGAGGTCCATAGTTGGACGGCTAATGATAAAATCAATGGGGGCCAAGCGTTTAGGTTAACCCACTAGAGAATGATGAGAATGGGCCTATCCAAGCCTAAGAGAATATCACAATGTACACGTTCAACCATCATTGTCCATCGATGTAGTCCTTTAACCAACATTGCTCCCAAAGAGTGGCCCACATAGGGCCAAACATACAGTAGGCCTGTAGCCTCACACAAGGGCCTAATATACATCATCATGGGCCTCAATTGCATCTAATGGGTCGGATCAAATGGGTCAATCAAATGGGCTGATTCAAACGGGCCGATCAAATAGGTCGATTCAAATGGGCCGGATCAAATGAGCCGATCAAATGGGCCGATCAAGTGGACCGATACAGATGGGCCAAATCAAATGGGCCGATACAAATGGGCCGAATTGAATAGGCCGAGTCAAATGGCTGAGTCGAATGGGCCAAATACAACACAATTCATCTACTTTTAGAGATGAGTATAGAGTATATATAAAAAAATGAATCATATCAAGAGATCAACTGGTCCCTACCACATCTAACAGTGGTGATAATGATTTCCATAGTTAAAAATTTAGAAGGGCCACCATAACATTTTTTTCTCATCCATGCTATTCATTAGGTCACAAAGCCCTGGGTGCAGAGGAAAAACAAATATGACATTGGTCCAGGACCATGACCCTGTAATCCAAAAGGGTTTTCAATGGTGGACGTTCATCCCACTATTTTATGCAGTGTGGTCCACTTGATATTGGATCTACCTTATTTTTTTCAGTCTCAAGCCATGAGATGAGGTGGCCCAAATAGATGGACGGTTGGGTTACAGCACATGCATCATGGTGGAGTCGTATGCACGTCAGATGGATGGACGGCATGGATAGAACACGTCCATTAGGTTGGGGTCCACTCGTCTAGTGAGCTGGACGACATGGAATAAAACTCATACATCATGGTGGGTCCTACTCCAAACAGACGGATGGCATGGATATCCAAATACATCAGGGGGGTGGGGTCCACATAGGTGGCCCACCAAAGAAGTGAATCTGCTCCGTTGGTCCCAGGGTGCTGCTGCTGCACGTGCAGCAATAGTTGACATCCGCCTCTGGCCCACCGTCAAATCAGATGGATGGTGGGGATACAAAATGGACCGGCGGCTTGACATAGCACATACCTGGTGGGGGCCCACAAAAATGGATGACGGTTTGGATGCCATATATATATATATATATATATATATATATATATATATCAAGAAGGGTCTACCGTAAAAATGGATGGACAACGTGATATATACATGCATCATGGTGGGTCCCACAGCAGATGGGCCCCACTACAATAAGCGTTGATACAGCAGCCTCTAGCTGCGTGAGATGCAAAGCAGCTGCTGCTGACGGTACAGGTGGGTCCTACGTAGGGCTCACCAATTGATATCTTTTATATATATATATATATATATATATATATATATATATATATATATATATATATATATATATATAATACAATATAATATATTATATTATATTATAATATAACATGACAAAAAAAAGCCACCGTCCAGAGACCCATGGATGCTCTGGACGGTACTGATTTGACGCACGAGGTCAAGGTGGGTCACACGTAGAAGTGGCCCACTATAATATTTATTAATATAATATATTACAATATATAATATACAACATATGTATATGTATGAATGTGTGGGTGTGTGAGACCGTATAACTGGCAGCGTCTAGCATCCAGGGACACTGGATGACCTAGATGATAGGGGCCACGTAATATTGTAGGCCCCACATGAATGGACGGAATAGGTGGTCCCATGCAACACGGTGGCCCCACATCAGGTGGGCCACACTCTAGGATCAAGCTGATATTTGTGTTTTCCTTCGTTTGGGTCATTCGGTGGACGACATGTGGGTCATTCGGTGGACGACATGGACTCATGGTGGGGTCCATTCAGATGGGTCTAGCATCCAAACGGATTGCCATGTGGGTCATTCGGTGGACGACATGGACTCATGGTGGGGTCCATTCAGATGGGTCACATGATTTCATCATCACCACCGAAAAAATGAAGAAGAGAGGGAGAGAGAAACGAGACGGAGGGGCCCCGCCACTATGGGCCCCTCTAGATTACAACACATACATTAAAGTTGGTCCCATCACAAGTGAGCCATTAAATAAAAAATCAACGATTGATCACCCACCTATCGGCCTCCTTTTTTAGCTCCTTGGGCTTTTATGCTCCTTGCCTTCAATTTTGATGGAGATAGATGATGAATGAATAGTTGAGATGGAAGATGAGTGAGTAGGAAAGTGGACTACACTTGATTTGGGAGAGAGAGCTTGGACGTTGGAATTTGTTGCTCTTGTAGTTGGGGAGTATAGATAGAAATGAAAGAGAGAGAGAGAGAGAGAGAGAGAGAGAGAGAGAGAGAGAGAGAGAGAAATAATGGATGAAAGGGATGGATGGAATGGTTGTTATAAGGGATGGGAATGGGAAGGCATGGGTTGGGTTGAAATTTGTGTGAAAGAGAGATGGGTGGAGAGAGAGAGAGTTGACTTTGGAAAAGGGAAGGGGATGAGTTGCTTGTCTTGTGGTATGGAATGTACTTGACTTAATTAATTGATTGATTGATGGGACGTATTGTAAAGATTCTCTCAGAATTCGCAACGCGCTACATTTCTTCGGAATGAACGCATGCCCACATCTTCTGACCTAGGTATCGGATCAGTGCGCGAGTCACGGTGTTGGAACCGTGGTGATGGCGCGGTCGGAGGGGTACAAGTTTCGAGTCAAGTCGACTCTAATATGCGGGACTTGGCTTAGGATCACCCGCAAACATTAGATACAAGTCGAAGGCTGCTGAAATTTGACCGAAAGGACCGCGGAAGCCTACGGAATGGTACGGACTATGATACAAGCCTTACACTCATACTCTCTTTGACTTGACAGTATGGATCAGTTCCTTCATTTGTTCCTATAAGATCTTTCATTCTTTTTAATAATGTGGGGAATTAGGCAAACTTGTCCCTGAGACAAGTTCAATGTGGTTTTGTGTATCTCATATGGCAGGCAATTCCTTAGAGAGTTCATCAATCATAATGTGGAGAATTAGGAAAACTTGTCCCTGAGACAAGATCAATGTGGTTTTGTATATCTCATATGGCAGGCAATTCCTTAGAGAGTTCATCAATCACAATTGTCTTAAACTCCTGCAACACTAGTTTCAAATCCTCTGGGATGTTCACAAGCTCTATATATTTTTTCTTTTCCAATTAATGCATCTCCATCTCCCGTCTCCTCAAATTGTTTAATGAAATCATGTTCGGTTATGAGAAATTGTTCATCAACTTTATAAGTCTTGGGTAGGTTCTCCATTCCCATAGAGATGAGGATAAAATTTCTACCATCTTTAATAAATATAAATACATTATCATGGCCTCTATGCATAGCATTAATATTATATTATCATGGTCGACCAAGTAATAAGTAACAAGCTTCCATGTTGACCGTATCACAAAGTACTTGATCTTTATAATTTTTACTAATTAAAAATGAGATAATGCATTATTCGGTTACCTATGTTTTATTAACCTCCTTGATCCATCCAATCATGTACGGAGATGAGTGTCTTTCTACTTTCAGTTGCAGCTTTTCCACCATTGTTTTCAACACGAGATTACACTACTCTTGACATCGATAATTACATTACAAAATTTTTGGTTTACATTGCACCTCGTTCAAAAGATATTGTGTCGTTGTAAATCTATCTCTACCTTTGACATGCATAACGACTTCCTCAGTATCAAAGTAGTAGCCTGCGATTCACCATCATCGGATGGCGCTCTGCGAAAATCAAGGTTGTGTCGTACAGCGGCCACGGGCAGCTAGGCATCGCCTTGGGCTCGGGGTGGAATTAGTGTATTCGCAATACGGTTGAGGGTGGCTTGCAGCTCTTGTAATGTCAAGTGACTCTCCTAGTGTAAAGCTTCCATTCTTTTAAAAAAATAACGAATCCTTAGATCACCGTTCACGGGATTTTGTCCATTCCTACGTTATTTGTCATTAATCCAATGGGAGTCCTCGCTCTGATACCAATTGATATAGGGATGGACATAATGAGTTTGATCACCATCTTCCTCAATGCGATAATTACTCTAAATCCATGAAGCTTCTTTGGACTCCTCATAGAGATTCCTCGAATGCACAAGGGAAAATAGGAAAATAGAAGTAAATTCTAAGAAATTCAAAAATTAATTAATTGATAATTGTCTAATGTGCATGTGTCCCTGTTACATTAATAATAATAATAATAATAAACTAAAACAAAATTCGTAATTACCAAAAATCTCAAAATTTTAACTCTAAAAAAAATCATAATTCTAATAAAACTCTTTTAAAGCCTATTTTCTAAAAATAAAAATTTCAAATAAAATTTTTCTAGAAGAATCCTAACATGATTAAAATCTATTTCTAAAAAATGAAGAAAATATAAAACTCTAAAAATAAGAAAATATTAAAAAAAATCAGAATTACTAAAAATAGTAATTTTTTCTTAAATTTTCATTTTTGAGCTGAAAGCGTGCGTTTTCTGGAGAAATGGATAAGCGCAACCCATTTTTTGGGTTGGTTCCCCTCAGATGGCCCGTTGCAATAAAGACTAATAGGTTGTGTGCCCCGTAACGATACCCGGATTAAAAGTTATGCCCAAATTATGGTTCACCTTCTTTTGATCCAACTATGCTAGGAATGTACAGTTGCCACATCCTACATTACATACTATCTAATGCAATTCATACCATAAAATAATGGGGTATGTGAAAGTGAATGAAGACATACAACATGAAAAGGGAGTTTGTCTCGAAACAACAACTAATTGTCAAATGTCATTTTGACCATATGTCCATGGTGGGACCTGAGAAATCAATGTTTTTTTGTCAATAGCATTAAGGTCCACATTAATAGGAAATGATTTAACATCTTAGCTGTCCCCAAAACTGAATTATTTAATTTATAGTTATTATCTGACTTGGAATGATGCTTGATAGGCAGACAATCAGAAATCACGCACACGACATATGCTAGCTTAACATAAATTAATTAAATTATGGAACCCACTATTGATAAGTGACAATGCCAAAACTAGATTGCTTAAAAATCTTTATATTTAATTTGTAGATATTTACTTGTTGAAATAGGACTATCATCTCTCTCTCTAGCTCTGTGTACCCATTCAATAAGTGCCTTCCAACCCAATAGTCATATAACCAAATAAACTTGATTTTGGTTGATGGTACATGTGAACAAGGACCCATAATTTGGACATTTTAATTTGAAGGGATTTTTACCCAAAAATGCCTTATAATTGTTAGTTTTCCCAAATAATACATTTAGCTTTCATATTTACGAAAACATGCTTCTCAGTATACTAAGTAGGGTAAAATGAGCTATTTACCCTTATTTTGATATTGAAGAGGAAATCCCAAGCTTTTCTAAGGACACAAGTGAGCACAATAAAGTTCATATACATGCCACACATGTGCCTCTATGGCACATACATGCAAGGTCTAATCCATCCATCAGAAACATTTGGATGGGATGTGAAATTTTTCATTCAAGTTTTTCAGAGCCATGCTTTTTTGTGTGCAAACTATAGCCCAACTAGTGTTGAGACTTAAATATTACATATTTACTCCTTCAATTGCAATATTTTTTACTACATTCATGTACTAAATTAATCTAATTAGATATGTTTTTTTTTTTTTTTTTTTACGTGCAAGATGATTTGGAATTCTAAGTCGAATACGAGCTTAAACTGACAATTTAAAACCCCAAATCATGAAATGTGAATATTTAAAGAAACAAGGATTCAAGGATGAAGATTTTAGGTCATGAGTATTTAAGAAAACCAAGTGCCGAAAAGTCTGAAAAATCAAATGGTTAAATAACAGAAACAACATCCTGTTTGGTCCTACTGAAGGAAGGTTCAGTTCAACCAAAAGTAATAAAAATAATCCAACAACAAACTGTGGATTTTAAGACTAATTCGGTATGACCGAAGTTGTATTTTGTGTGATCGAAAGGGGACAGAGCGTTTAGAGACTTTTTAGAGAAATTTAGCTCAAACCGAAGGAACATTCGGCTGGCTTCGATGCGACTTTGGTCTAACCAAAGGTGATCTTCGATGTGGCTGAAGCACAACAAAAGTGCACAATTTTGAAGTTGGTTCAAAGTTGGTGTGGGATTTTCATCTTTAAGGAGGTGTTTTATGCAATTTTGTAGATGAATTAGTGTAACACCCCGTACCTTCCAGTACTCAAGTGTTACCATGTAATCTAATTTAATGTAAATACAAGCATAGCTTAAGTGAACATTCACGTTCATTCTGGCCTAAATCCAATCATTGAAAATAATCTTTATCCGTATACCAAGCTATCCATCTGTTGTCGCTCGAGAAAGGCCATCATATCGATAGAGGGACTTTTAGGATTTTAATCTCATCAACAAAAAAAATCTAACCGACCATCTTAGATTTAGAACTTTTGATCATCGTGACCATCTGAATTTAGGCTATAACAACCTACGACGAAATTGTAAGGTCTAAAGTCAATCCACCTTGAACTGACCCTCGATTGTTCGTAGTAGAATTGCATCACAAACAATCATCTGATCGACCCATGATCTATGCAGATAGTTGAGGTTTGTTTTGTCACATTCATTTAATCACAAGTATAAATCAAACCCCAAATCTCTTTATCCCAAACTAATGTGTATAACCTTTCAATCAAACCATGAATTAGGAAACTCATTTAATCGACCACAAGATCCATCCATGGGGAGTAATCTTCATCATGACCATGAAATAAGACCATTCATGCGATCTACCTCAAGACCAGCTTATAAATTCTACCATGAATCAATCTAACCATCAATGATGCTTTCCATCCATAGTTCAAGTCATCCAATCGATTTACCCTCTAGATGGACCTCTACAATAACGAAGAAATCTATTTTCAAGATTTTCATTTCCTAGATAGACCAACCTAAACATTCATCTTAGGTTTAGAAGTCTAAATCATGAGATCCATCATTCATTATGTTCGCAATGTTCTGTCAATCAATTTAACACTTGATTTTCCCTAATTCAACTAACATGTTATGAAATCAACTTTTAGGTTGTAATTAGGCAGCCCTCTAAACCATCGAAACCGTTCAATGTGGACCATGAAAAGCCTTGACCATAAATCATCTTAAAGTTGGACCCAATTTGCCAGATCCATCATTATTAGGCCTACCACACCTAGTTCACAACCCACCATTTGACAATCTTTACCTTCTAACAATCGAATATACCGTTAAGACTCACTTAAATAGATCTCAAGGCCATTTTAACCGTTGATGTTCGGTTTGGGATTAATCTAACTCCAGAACGATGATAATTGTCAGTTAAAGGTCAAGATTTGGTTGGGATGGCCCACCTAAGCTTTGTATTAGCCTCATCTCCAGTCACACAACCCAGATGGGCCCACAGAGGATCATGGACGGAGTGGATTTCTCACAAACATCACGGTGGACCCCACACAGGAGTGGTGTGCATACCAGGGGCGTGCATCAGCCATGCACGGAACCTACCAGCTTGGTCAAACTGAGTTTGACCTGAGACTTATAGAACAAGGAGAGGATCTTTCCTCTCTCTCTCATTCTCCCTCCTATGGGCCTTTTTAAACAGACACCGTCCGTACACTTAGTTTGTGGTCAATATCATGATCTGGTCCGTCCGTTTGGTATAGGGATCACAAAAGACCTAAACCTCGTAGGTTTTACAAGATTATGGGCCTAATCACACACACGACAACGATCCCAAGAGGACTGACGGACAATGGAATTGTGTTTCCAGTCGCACCTAAACCTGACCATGGAGACCTTATATGGGACACCTTGAATCAATCTAAACCGTCCATCGGGTAGAGGACTTCCACTTGACCCAAACCACGTCGTTCGTACGCACCCATGCACACGTGCATGAACACAACGAAAGGTGCAAGTGGAGTGCACGTGGTTAGAGATTTTCAAAAATGGATTTCTTTCCATTTCTCCTTGCCACGAGGGCGATCCGTGTCCGCCTCATTTCGTCAATCTCAACCATTCATAGATGACGCTTCTCAACACTCCTTTAGTGCCCGAAATGGGCAGGCAGTCGTCTGCACCAAGAAATGGCGTGGGGGAACATTTCCACTTTGGGAAGGATATGCTGGCACGATCTAAACCCTCCACCGGGCCACACAGTAATCTCCATCGTCCGTTGTAGGGCTACAACGGCTCTCTCAGAAAAGCCTCCCATCTTGCGAGAAAATCATGGAGGTGTGGGAGATCTTGGGAGATGTGTGAAACGCCAATGAGTGGCGAGATATGTGGGCCCCACAATGATCAGCGGCCCTATCTAGCCCGTCCAAACGGACCAGATCGCCTTTTCAGACCGTAGATGAAAATCGGCCATTAATGGCCATATCACCTTCCTCGTTAAGCCAAGGAACCCACTAGGATGGCGTGGGCCCCATTCGTTGATCCGGAGTGCTTTTCTAGTGGGCCTCGGTGTGTGGAATCCATCCCTCGAATTGGATTTCCCCCATGCAATCGAGGAAAGGGAGTGGAGGTGTGCACACAGCCATTCAGCTCGACCGTTAGATGAATGGCTCGAGCGCACTCCACGTCAATAAAAGGAAGGCAACCGTCTCGGGATCCTCACCAAAGTATTTAGAGAGAAAAAAAAAGGGAGAGGATAGAGGAAAGGAGGGAGAGTGATCGAGTGTGGGGTAGGTGCGAACTCAGTGCCGCACTAACTAGACCTGGTCTGTTCGGACTGAGTTGAATCAGTGCAAACCAACAGCACCTCTACCAAGAGAGAAAGAGAGGGAAATATTAGGGAGAGAAAGAGAGGAGGAAATCCAAGATAGAAGGAGAGAGGAGGCTCGTTTAAGCGCCAGATCAATGCCGCACTGGACTGGGTCACTCGTCCTACTCAGATTGAGTTGGGTCAGTGTGGGCCAGGAATGGCCAGACTCACCAAGTGACTCAGGGATTGAGCTGGCTTGATCACTGATTGCTTGCCTCCAAGTGCAGATGTCCGTAAGTAATATCCTATGAATACAAGGTCGATCCCATAAGTAGATTAATTACGAGAAGGAGAAAATCAAATGCAAAACCAACTAAGTAATAAAAACTAAATTGATGATTTGATTTTGAAATTTTTGAATGGATGTAATTCAACTGAATTAAAATAACACCCAAACTTCAACGTTCCACACATAGGTTAATGTTCTAAATTTATGACAACTTGGATAACACAACTAGGATTTGAGGACTATGGTCAGACTAATCGAAAAATAAAACAATTTACATATTTTAATTTATGATATAAAATATTAGAAAATCATGAATTTGCGCCATTGATATATATTCTCAAGCGTCAGTGATTTTAAAAATTAAATATCAATGAGATAAGAAAAATCAAATAGGTTGAGAACCTCTCCTATCTAAGAAATCTGATTAATCTAGGGTAAGCCTATCCATCAATGTGGATCTCATATGATGGAAACATATAGATCTCATAAGAGGATAAAAAATAAAACCTAAACAATAGATAACATGCATACACCATTCTTCTCATCATTAAAACAATCAATCATCATAACTTAAAGAATTATTAAACCCATGTATTTCCCTTCTAGCTTAGACTGGAAGGAACTTAGAAAAACATAATTAGAATAGAGAAAGAAAACAACAAGAAAGAAATAAATGTAAATAGAAAAGATTTAAAATAAAAAAATAACTTATAGAACAGAAAACCCTTTAAAAACCCCAAATCTTACTCTTTAATGCTTTTATGCTTAAGAATGCCCTGGGAAGCCTTATTTATAAGTGGGGAACTCCAATTTTCATACAAAGTTGGAAAACTCTAGAAACCGCCTCAAATTTACGCAGTTTTCTAAAATAAACTCCACGTTGCACAGTTTTGTTAAAATATTCTTCACGCTGCTCAGCTTTCCAAAATAGACTTCAGAGCTTCATAATACACTATTTCAGGATTCTTCACTTCAAATCTTCAATTTTTTTCATTCCTCACTTGGTTTTCTAGGATCTTTAGCATGTGAATTCTTCAATTTTAGTCTCCTAAGATCCATTCATTGCCTTGGTGATTTTTGAGCATCAAATCCATGCTTTTAACACCATTTTTCAATTCAAGCTCTTAAATTCACCTTGCAACACATGCATAAGTAAAATATAACATTAAGATGATTCATGTTCATAAAACAAAGATATAAATCAGAAAAATTATGCATTATTTGAGTCTCAACATACCCCCCAACCAGCATTTTGCTAATCCTGAGCAAAATAAGCAAAGAAAAATAAAAATTAAAATAAAAACTAATTTTAGAAATAAAATTAAAATGAAAAAAATTCTAACTATACCACTTTTGCAGGTAATCTTGATTGCATTTAGCATATGCAACAAGCCTTTAAACCCCTAGGTTTCCCCTAGTGGACAAGTTATAGTCTTGTGAGGATTTCCAGAAATATTACCCATAAACATTGAAAACATGAAAAATAGTTGAACACTCAAAATTTATACAATTATACCTACATTCATCATGTGAATTCCAAAACAAAATAATACTGACCCTAATTCTGAAGTTAGTTAGAATCTCAATTTCCTAATCCATTACATCCTTGAGTTCAGAGACCTAATCAAAATTTAGAATCGTTATGATATAATATCCTTATGTACTTCGTGACACTAGTCTAACTTTGAGAAATATGCATGTTTTCTATCCTAACTCCTTTCAATCATTCCAATAATATGAAATCTCTAGTTATCTCATTTTCTTCATAACATTTCTTCTTTTATCATCATATTCTTATTATTATAGACTACTCTTAGATGAGAATTCCCACCAGGTTTGTTTCATAGCCTAAGGTATCATACTTGTAATGGCAACAATAATGGATACTTAGGTATCCTTAATCTGGATTACTGACACGATTATTATGGTCATTGCATTCATGCTCTATAATAAAATTTTCTTTTTCCATTACTTTTTTTCCTTCAATATTCTCTCTTTTAAGCATATATCAATGGTACTAGCTCATTCAACTTTGTTTGAATCAAAAGTTATTATTCTAGTTCACATATCACATTCCTCACTTAGTTAGCTAGGGTGTATTGTGAATTCAGTACATCAAATTATAACTCACTTTAAACTAATGATTAGATAATTGAACTCAAGCATATAATTTTTAGTTATCAGAATTCTGATTACTATCGACCTAGACTAAGTATTAATTTTGCCTTTGGAATTTGCATAATATCATGCTCACATTCTTGTATATATTATATTTAAAATGTTGAAAAACAATTTCCCATAAACTTTTTTTAAAAAACTGAAACAAAAAAAAAAAAAAAAAAACCTCACATGGATGACTATCCAACCCCCAACCTAAAATCTACATTGTCCCCTATGTAATGATAATGTAATGCAGAGAACAAAAAAAAATAAAAGAAAGGGCTGATAGTACCTACCATGAAGAACTCACCTGCTAGGTGACACTAAAAAAATTGAACATGATACAAATCCTACATAAATGCTTCATCAAACTAAGAGCATCAATTTGAATATTCTATCTAATGAAGAGGGATCGATTCCTCTCCCAAATGAAAATTGTCTACATAAGGTTTCAATCTCTGACCATTAACCTTGTGCACATTGTCATTATATGGATTCTTAATTTCAATAGCCCTATGAGTATAAACATTCTTCATAATGAAAGGACTATCCATCTTGATTTTAACTTTCCCAGAAAAATTGGAGACGAGAATTGTACAATAGGACCTTTTTCTGAGGTTCAAAATTTTTCATCAGAATGTTTTTGTCATGAAAAACTTTGATCCTCTCTTTGTAGATTTTAGAATTTTTATAGGAGTCTCTCCTCAGCTCCTCTAATTCATTCAACTCTAGTTTCTTTTGTCAACTTGCTTGGTCTATGTCAAAGTTTAATTTCTTTATTGCCCAATAGGCTCTATGTTCTAATTCCACGAGCATGTGACAATATTTCTCATACACCAATCTGTATGGAGACATTCTAATCGGAGTCTTATAAGCAGTCTTATAAGCCCATAAAACTTCGGATAGTTGAGGGACCAATCCTTCATATCTGGCCTTATAATTTTCTCTAAAATGTGTTTGATTTTCTGATTAGAAATCTTAGCTTATCCACTCATTTGTGGATGGTATAGGGTGCTCACTTTATACTTGATGTCATATTTCTTCATTAAAACCTCAAATGTCCTATTGCAAAAGTGAGAGCCGCCATCACTAATGATGGCCTTTGGCGTTCCAAATCTAAAAAAAATAAATTTCCTTTTGAAATCGTATGACCACTTTGTTGTCATTTGTCCTACTTAGAATAGCCTCAATCTACTTTGAAACATAGTCCACACCAACCAATATATGAAGAAATCCAAAAGAATATGGAAATGGGCCCATAAAATCAATACCTCAACAATCAAATATCTCCAATGGTAAAATTGGAGATAAAGGCATCATGTTGCACCGAGACATTCTTCCCAACCTTTGACATCTATCACAAACAACACAGAAAGCATGAGTGTATTTAAACATAGTGGGCCAGTAAAAACCACACTGGAGGATTTTTGCAGTATTTTCTTAGCAGAAAAATGGCAACCATATGCTTCCATGTAACAAAAGGAAATAACATTGTGAACTTCATCCTCTGGAACATAACATTTAAAAATCTGATCAGTTACATATTTATATAAATACGGATCATCCCAGAAGAAGTTCCTAACCTTGGTTTTAAAACGCTTCCTATCTTGTGACTTCTAATGATATGGCATTTTTTTCGTTATAAAATAGTTCACTATATCCGCATACCAAGGCAATTTGGAGATCGTAAATAATTGTTCATCAAGAAAAGTGTCCTGGATATGCATCTCCTTAGTAGAATCAACTAATACTAATTAGGAAAGGTGATCGGCCACTATATTTTCTACTTTTTTCTCATCTTTTATCTCTAAGTCAAATTCTTAAATTATGGGGATCCATCTTAAAAGTCTCAGCTTTACATCTTTCTTAGATAACAAATATTTCAAAACTGAGTAGTCTGTAAAAATGACCACTTTGGATCCAAGCAAATAGGACCTAAACTTATCCAAAGCAAAAACTACTGCAAGTAACTCTTTTTCAGTTGTTGAGTAGTTTACTTGGATGAAGTTTAGAGTTCTATTCGCATAGTGAATAACGTAGGGTCGTTTATCTTTCCTTTGGCCTAAAACAGCTCCTATGGCATAATCACTTGCATCATACATTAGTTCAAAAGGAAGTGTCCAATCTAGTGGACGCATGATAGGTGTAGTGGTAATGGATGATTTAATTTTATTAAAGGTACTTGTACACTCATTTGTCCACTTAAATGGGACATCCTTTTAAAGAATATTAGTCAAGGGTCTAGTAATGTGAAAGACCCGCATCCTATCTCGTACCGTTTTTAGGCCTTCGCGGTCTTCCCGGTAGAATTTCAACGACCTGCGATCTGTTATTGGCGTTAGCGCGCGATCAAGAGTCGTGTCTTGCATTCCAGATTCGGCTCAACCTGAGACTTGTACTCTTGCAACCGCTCCGTCGCCGCAGTTCCGATGCCGCGTCTCACACGCCGAGGCGATACCCAGGCCAGGAGATGTAGGCCCTCGTTCAGTTTGAGAAAACACCGCACGTTGCAAGTATCAAGGGAATTTCTACGAAACATCCCATCAATCTTATCAATCAAAGTACACATCACCAATTAATGTCAAGTACAACCACCCCTCCCTAAAAGTCAACATTTCTTACAACAAAGTACATGCTTACATCACTCACCATTATTTCTCTCCCATCTCTCTCTCTCTCTCACATTTCTCTCTCATTCTCCATGCAAGAATCGTCCAAGCCTCCATGAGAGGCCTTGTGTGGCCCACTTCCTAACTCCCATCTCCACCATCCATGATCCATCTCGACCGTTGAATCTCAACCATTGGAGCTTTAAAAGGTGTTCATGGAAGAAGAAATCCAAGAAGATCAAAGGTGGGTGCTTTTTTCTTCTTTCTCTCTCTTTTTTTCTTTTATTTTATGGGTGTTTCTCTCTCTCTCTCTCTTCATTTTGTGGCCCACCTTGATGTTGATCCACACCGTCCACATGTGTGGTTCGCCGTGATGTATATGTTAATTTCACACCGTCCTGATGGACTGGACGGTGGTACCCACCTGAGATAGGTGTTGTCCAGCTGTGGGCCACCTTGATTTATGCATTATATCATAGCCGTTCATCCGGATGGTGGGCCAGCAGACCAGACCATGCAGCAGTAGCTGCTGTACTGACAACCAGCAAGTTCTATGGATCCCACGGCTACACAGTAGCATATAGCTGCTGTGGTATTGACGTCAGTAAATTTCAGTGGGGCCCATGCAGCTCTTAGCTGAATGACAATGGTTAGGGCCCGATCACGAGGTACCTGCCGTATCTAACATCGTTCATCCATCTCCAGTCTGTGGAGCCCATGGATGTAAGTGTTATACCATACCGTCCACCACCGTCCAGCAATGGATGGTGGAGCTCACCTGATGAATGTTCTGACCATCCATTTAATCGGACACCAGCACGTTTTGTAGGCTGGCCATGAGGTATGTGTTGTAAGCATACCATCCAACAGGGGCCACCGTGATTGACGAGTTTTATCCCACCTTATTGTATATGTTCTATACCCACATCGTCCACCTGATGAATGTGAGACTCCACCGAGATTTATGTGCCTCATCCTCACCGTCCAGCAGGTCTGGACAGTGGGAATACACAAATAGTAGCTTGATCCTAACCATGTGGCCCGTCCACAAGGCACCACTGATGAATGGGTTTTATCCAAACTGTCCGTCTATGTGAACCCCACCATTTACAAAGCTGTTGTATCAACACAACAGATTTTGCGGGTGCATCACGAGGTATGGTTATATCCTACCATCTGTCCCATTTTTTTGGGGTGCGTGGGCCACCCCACACGTATGACACGTGTGGCAGGTGGGACCCACCTTGATATATTTATTCTATCCCCACCGTCCATCTGTCCAGGACGGTGGGCTGATCATGGGGTATATGTTATATCAAACCGTCCGTCCATTTGTTTGGCAGCCGTGGAACCCACTCCACACGTGCTGCACGTGTGGAGGTGGGGCCCACATTGATGTATGCATTCTACCCAGTCCGTTGGAGGGACGGTGGTCCCAGCAGCAAAGCTGTTGTACCACGTCAACAAGTGCTGTGTGGACCCACTATGATGTATGTTTTGTATTCCACAACATCCAGGGACGGTGGGCCCTGATGATGGATGTGTTATTCCATGTCGTCCATCTAACGGCTATGTGGGGCGCACAGTGTTGCATTTGTGATCCACACCGTCCACATGTGGCCTCCACCTCGATTGATGTGTAAACTCACGTCGTCCATCCATTTTTCAGATGAGGTGTGGTCCACCTTGATTTTTGTATTCTATTACCGCGCCGTACATCATCTGAACGATGGGCCACAAGCCACATCAGCAGTAGCAGTTGCTGCATCAACGCCAGCAAGTTCTGTGGGTCCCGTATGATTGCATGTGTTGATCCAAACCGCCCATTTTCTTGGACAACAGCTGTGTGGGTCCAATTATATGGTAAGTGTTAATCCAAACCGTCCAACCACCTTGGATGCATGTCTTGTACAGCCGCGTCGTCCATCTGTTTTGTTGGGGTCCACCTTGATGAGAAGTTGTATATTTGCACCGTCCATTCCTGGATGATGCTATTTGGGGCCCACCTTTGATGAATGTATTGTACATCCACACCGTCCAGATTGTGCTTGACAGTGTTGGACAATGATTGGTCAGCGCTAATTTACATGTCCAATGTTTGGACCGTCTTGGTTTACATAGACAATGCTTGGACAGTGCTGATCTGCATGGCCAAAGTTTGGACGGTGACGTGGGCTCCACCGCGATGTATGTTATACCCACGCTGCCCGTTTGGTGGGGCCCATTTACTGCGTATGCGGGGCCCACTTGTTATGTATTTAAGGCCCACGTGCAGGGTCCACCTATTGTGTATTCGAGGCCCATGGGGGAGGCCTGATGTGATGTATGTGTGGCCGTTATGTTGCGTATAAATCCCTTATGAAGGCCACTTCTTGGGAGCAATGTTGGTTAGATGTCCACATTGATTAACAATGATGGTTAGATGTCCTCATTGTGACCTTTCCCTAGGCCTTGTTAGGCTCATTCTTACCGATTCCAATTGTCACGACCGATTGCCAATTTCCGATTAACGTGACCGACTTGTCGATTCTGATTATCGATCGAGCCCGATTGTCATGACCGATTGGCGTGACCGACTGCCGATTCCAATTGACATGACCGATTTGCTGATTTTGATTATCGATCGATCTCGATTGTCGTGACTGATTTCTGATCCCGATTGTCATTACCGATTTGCCGATTTTGATTATCGATCAATCCCGATTATCGTGAATAACTGCCGATTCCGATTGACATGACCAATTTGCTGATTTTGATTATCGATCGATCCCGATTGTCGTGACCGATTTCTGATCCCGATTGTCATGACCGATTTGCCGACTTTGATTATCGATCAATCCCGATTGTCATGACCGATTGCCGATTCCGATTGACATGACCGATTTGCTGATTTTGATTATCGATCGATCCCGATTGTCATGACCGATTTTCGATTCCGATTGATGTGACCAATTTTCCAACTCTGATTATTGAACGATCCCGACTGTCGTGACCGATTTCTGATCTTGATTGTTGTGATCGATTGCCGATTTCGATTGACATGACCGATTTGCTGATTTTGATTATCGATCGATCACGATTGTCATGACCAATTTTTGATCCCGATTGATGTGACCGATTTGCCGACTCTGATTATCGATCGATCCCGATTATCGTGATCGATTTTTGATCCCAATTGTCATGACCGATTTGCCGACTTCGATTATCGATCGATCCCGATTGTCATGACCGATTTGCCAACTTTGATTATCGATTGATCCCAATTTTCGTGATCAATTTCTGATCCCGATTGTCATGACCGATCTGCCGACTTTAATTATCGATCGATCTCAATTGTCGTGACCGATCTCCGATTCTTATTATCGTGGCCAATTTTTTTTTTTATATATGAGACCGAGTATCGAGGCCGATTCCAAGCATAGCTTCTCATTGTTAAGGCCGATTTCGAATGCCGAGGCCAATTATCGAGATCTATATGAGGTATACGTGACCCATAATTAAGACCTATTGTGATGTATCCAGCCCGTGTTTAAGGCGTAATGTGATGAATAGGAGGTCTATGTAATGAGGCCCATTATGATGTATTTAGGGCCCATGGGCGAGCCCATTGTGATGTATTCGTGGCCTATGGGCAAGGCCCATTGTGATATGTATTAGGCCCATGAGCAGGGCCCACCTGTTGTGTTGTGTATATGTGGCCCTTGAGTAAGGTCCATTGTGTTGAGTATTAGACCTTTGTGTGAGGCCGCGGGCCATTATATGTTTGGCTCTATGTGGGTCATTCCTTGGGGGTGATGTTGGTTAAATGTCCACATTGTCGAGGCCGATCGTTGATACTGATTATGAGTATGCGATCGTATAACATCATGATTCATGCCCATACACATCATCTGCATGTTTGTTATGAGACGTGATTGACCATTGCATATGTCATATGGCAGGTTATTCATGGGGCTCCCTGATAGGCGAAGTTGCCCCACATGAGAGCACGACATGCGCAGGATTGACGTATGACTGGATTATATAACTCTTGCAACTTGCATTGTGTGTTGTGATTACTGTATGCCCTAGCAACATCAGGGCCGTAGCCTCCATAGGTATATTGTGGATGGCCAGATGGACACCAAAAATCTGTTCTACATGGGGTGTTATAGATATCCCTGAGTGAAAGTCCCTAAACCCTCTTGGTTCCAGAGGTTGCTCCAACGTTTAGACCGAGTGGGTAGATGGGCGTCGAGTGCCGATTACCAGATGGCTGTGCTCTCCACTGTGTCGTGGTCGGTTGGAAGGGGGTGTAGCCTTACCTGCCTGAGAGAAGGGGGCAATGTTAGACTGAGTCTGACCAGCTAGAGGAATGGGTCCGCTATTGACGAGTCGGGCCCGATATTGGCAGGCAGATAGTGAGGTCTCTTCCACTCACCTTGTTGCGCGCGATGGGGCTGCAATCTGGTATGGAGTGTAATAGACCCCGGTGATTTTTCAGAGAGGAACCGTACTGATATGTGGACTTATTGAGTAGAAGTGCATACTCATACATTTGTTTCATTCACTATCCACTCGAGCTGGTGGTGCGCAACTAATTGTTGTGTACCTTCACATGGCTAGGATTTCAGTTGGGCACACGACTAACCTGAGATCAGGAGTTCACCACATTGAGTCTAACTATCCAAATTTAAGTATGGGACTGGTTTGGATAGAAGTCCCTTGTGATGGACCCCGTAGCCTGCAATACTACGTACTATCATCCCGACTTCATACTCCAGCATGGTCATTTCATTCGCATCGCATATTGCATTACATCCGCAGGCATATGGCATTTTGGGTTGTTATGTTTCTGCACTTATATTGCCTAAACAGATTTAGTAGGATTTGTATATTGCATTGCATTCTTGGCATCTGATATTTGACTCTTTATGACTCATTATCTCATAACTGTTCTATATTGCATATTCTGATAATTCCTGCTTATTCAGACATTGTATAGTTTGTGGATTACCAGTTTTCCGGTATTGTATGAATATGGCATTGTATTGAATACTTGGCACTTACCTTGTGCACACACTTACACCACCCTCTAAGCTTTCTATAAGCTTATGCACGATAGATGCGTGCAGGTGATGTTAGGTTGCAGCAGCGTTGAGCTTAGAGCGTGCAGTGGTCTTCTGGAGCTTGATTTTCTATTTATGTATTTCCCTTTCAGTGTTGTAATCAAATGATTATATTAGTAGATATATGATGATGATGTTGCCTTTGTGAATTGGGTAATCTTGTGGTTATGCTTATTACTAGTTAAATGTACAATGTCAAAAAAAAATCCTCCTTGTAGGATCACAGGATCGAAAATCTGGCATATGAATGCTAGGAGCCGAGAATGGGGTACTACGGAGGCTGTCAGCACCGAATTCGGCAATCGGGATTCATATGAATTCGATTTCTGGGTTTATGGCGTGACATAATGGCACTAAAGTCCTTAATGAATCTTCTATAAATATCAGCATGCCCTAGAAGTGATCTAATATTTCTAACAGTTCGGGGGATACGTAGATTAACAATAATGTCAAGTTTTGAGCGATCTACCTCGATTTCATTTTTGGAGATAACATGGCCCAAAATAATTCCTTTTTGAACCATGAAATGACATTTCTCTCAATTTAAGAGAAAGTGCTTCTCTTCACACCTAGATAAGACAAGAGATAATTGTTAAGGCATTCATCAAAACTACTCCCAAATATAGAGAAGTCGTCTATGAAAACCCCAAGAAACTTACCAATCATATTTGAAAAAATACTTAACATACACCGTTGAAAAGTTGATGGGGCGTTTCACAATCCAAATGGCATTTGTTTGAAAGCAAACGCGCCAAATGGACAAGTAAACGTGGTTTTCTCTTAATCTTTCAGGGCTATATCTATTTGGTTATATCTGGAATATCTATCAAGAAAACTATATAAGTAGTGACTTGCTACCCTCTCTAAAACTTGATCAATAAATGGTAGAAGGAAGTGGTCCTTTGTGACCTGGTTCAATTTTCTACACTCAATGCAAACACGCCAACCTATGGTGACACATGTTGGTGTGAGTTCATTATTAAAATTTTACACAATAGTTATTCCGGATTACTTTGGGACTACTTGAGTTGGACTCACCCAAACACTATCGGATATTAGGAGATGATTCTAACATCCAATAATTTGATCACCTCATTTTTTACAACTTTCATCGTGTTTGGATTGGGATGCCTTTGAGATTGTTTAATTGGTTTGGCGTCTTCATCGAGATGGATCCGATGGGTGCTTACGGAAGGGCTTATACCCTTGATGTCAGAAATGGTTTAGCCTAAGGCTCCTTTGTGGTCCCTTAGAACATTTAACAATTTAATCTTTCAATCATTGTCTAAAAATGAAGAGATCACCATAAGATAAGTTTAATTTTCACCTAAGTATACATACTTAAGCTCATTTGGTAGTGGTTTTAAATCAAGTTTTGAAACATTGGTTGGTGATGGCAATTGTCACGCTCCAAACTTGAAAACCAGACTCACAAAATTCTCGATCGCTGAATCTGGTGCCGACAGCCTCCATAGTACCCCACTCTCGGCTCCCAGTGCCCATACACCAGGTTCCAATCTTGGGATCCTACAAGGAAGATTTTTCAATATGCATTTATCTCATAAGAAACATAACCATAAGTATACCCAAATCACAAAGGCAACATCATCATCACATATCCACTAATATAAATATTTGAATACAATGCTGAAAGGGAAATACGTGTGTCAAAATCAAAGCTCCAAGAGTCCGCTGCACGCTCCAAACTCAACACTTCTACGACCTAAAGTCACCCGCACGCATCTATCAGAGTAAGTGGAAATACTGGCAATACATAAATCACACAATATCAAAGTAATACAGAAACATGCTAGTAAGTCCATAAATATCATCAGCCTTATCCAGGCTATGTGATGCAAATACATAATAAGCTAATATTATATACTGAGGAAGCAATGTAGTATACAAATCCTGATGAGTCCACAAATACCGTTAAGATCATTTAGGCCATTTAAATTCAGAAACATAGCAACCTAAAATGTCATATGTCGTGGATGCAGTATTTGGTGCAAATGTAATGACTAAGCTAGAGTGTGAAGTCAGGATGATAGTACGTAGTATTGTAGGCTATAGGGTCTATCACAAGAGACTTCTATCCAAACTAATCTCATACCTAAATTTGGATAGTCATACTCAATGTGGTAAACTCCTTATCTCAGGTTGGTCGCACGTCCCAACTGAAATCTTGGTCATTGCAAAGATGCACATAATAATTAGTTGTACACCACCAGCCCAAGTGGATAGTGAATGAATGAATAAGTATGCAACTCCTGCTCAATAAGTCCACATATTAGTACCGTACATTTATAAGATCATTACCGAGGTCAGTACACTCAACGCCATCTGCCGCCCTATCAAGCGCACAACTTGGTAAGTGGAAGAGACCTCACTATCCACCAGTTAGTAGTATACCAATCCCTACCTGACTCGTCGATAGTGGACCCATTCTTCAAGCTAGTCAGACTCAGACTAACATTGTCTACTCTCTTAGGCGAGTAAGGCCACACCCCCTTCTAACTGAACACGACACAGTGGAGACGCAGCCTACTTGTATTCGACACTCGGGCACTCATGTATCCACTTGATCTAAATGTTGGGGCGTCCTCTAGTAAAAGAGGGTTTAAGGATTTTCACCCAGGGACATCTATGGTGCCTCAATGCTAGTAATAAACTTCCAGTGTTACATCTGGCCATCCATGATATACATGTGAAGGCCACGGCACTGATGTCGCTAGGGCATACAGTAGTCATATCCCAAAATGTGAGATGCATGAGTCATACTATCCAATCAAGCATTAAACCTGCGTGTACCACGCTCTCATGTGGGACAACTCCGTCTCTTCGGGAGTCTCATAAACAACCTATCCTATGGTATATGCAATGGTCAATCACATCTAATAACAAACATGCATATGATGCGTATGGGCCTGTATCATGATGTTATGTTGTCACATACTCATAATCGACATCGATAATCGACATCGATAATCGACCTCGACAATCAGCCTCAATAATCGGCCTCGATAATCAGCCTCGATAGTCGGCCTCGACAATCGGATTAATCGGCCTTGATAATAGGCCTCGACAATCAGAACTGATCTTGATAATCATCCTCAACAATCGAAACTGGCCTCGATAATCGAAATCGGTGAGAATGGGCCTAATAAGGCCTAAGGGAAGGTCACAATGTGGACATTTAATCATCATTGCCCATCAATGTGGACATTTAACCAACATTGCTCCCAAGGAGTGGCCCACATATAGTCAAACGCATAGTGGGCCCATGGCCTTATACAAGGGTCTCATACATCACAATGGGCTGCATCACATAGGCTTAATACATATCACATGGGCCTATATACATCACAAGGGACCACATCACGGTGGGCCACATAAGTCATAATGTGCCGCACATATGGGCTACACAAACTTCATATTGGGCCTCACAAATGGGCCATATATACATCAAGTGGGCCACATCAAATGGGCCGCACTAATGAGCTTCATATACAATCAAGTGGACCGCATCACATGGGCCGCACCAATGGGCCAATATACATCAAGTGGGCTACATCACATGGGCCGCATTAATGGGCCAATATACATCAAGTGGGCCGCATCACATGGGCCACACTAATGGGCTAATATAAATCAAGTGTGCCGCATCACATGGGCCGCACCAATGGACAGCATGGATATACAATATATATATACATCATGGTGCGTCGCATGGTACATGTAAATGGACGGTGCTAATGTACAACGCATATATTAAGGCGGGTCTCACCTCAGAAAACAAATGGGTGACGTGGGATAAAATACATAAATTATGTGGGCCACATCCATAGAACTTGCCGACAGTGATACAGCAGCTTCCAACTGCATGGGACCCACCGTCCAGGGTTTGGACGGTGTGAATCTAGCACTTTATCAAGTGGGCCCCACGTGCTGGAGGCAACACGAACGGCGTGGGTATACAACGTATACATCAGGGCCCACAGAACTTTTCAACATAATGTACAACAGCTATTCTGCTGGTGTGATATATACCAGCCAATCTGCTTCCCACCGTCCTTTCCCTATACGATGAGGATACAAACACATCCATCATGGCAGGCCCCACACCCCACACGTGCACACGTGCAAGGTGGGTCCCACGTGCTAGCAATGGACGGTGTGGCAATACAATACATAAACTAAGGTGGGTCCACGCACATCATGGTAGGCTCCACCGTCCATGTGGACGGTGAGGATACAACACTTACATCTATGTAGGGCCCCACTATCCCATCTGGACGGTGGGATGAGACAGATACATCACGATGATCCAGAACTGTCCCTTGCTGGACAGTGTTGATCCAATACATATAGCAAGGTGGGTCCCATGTGGGGCCCACCACGTAATATATATTATATTAATATATAATATTATATAAACTGAGGTGGGTGACACCGTCCAGGAGACTGGACGGTGTGGAGTGAGGGACGCCAGCCAATCAGCTTCCATCACACGTCCTGTATTGGACGATGTGGACAATCACATAACAAGCTGTGCTCCACCGTCCATAGCTGGACGGTGGATGGATGGATGGAATGCATACATCTGGTGGGTCCACACATGTGGCCCACTAGCTTGTATCATGTTTTTCATTTCATTCGGTCCAGCAACAGCTATTGTTGGACGTCCTAAGGCTAGACGGTCTGGATGACCGTTAGCAAGGTGGGCCCGAGATCTGGCCAAACAGGATGGACGGTTTTGATATAACACGTCAAGGTGGGGCCCACCGTCCATGTACTGGATAGTGTGGAGTGAAAATACATAGGTCCTGGTGGTCCCACGTGTGGGACCCACGAGCCAGATAAGCTGATATTTGTTCTTCTCTTTCATCCAGACGTGTTGGACGTCCCCTGGACGGACGGCCTAGATGAACACGTCCAAGGTGTGGGGCCCACGTCCAGATGGATGGTAAGGATATAACACATCATGGAGGGCCACACACACACACAATCAGGTGGGTCACACACCTCATCATCATCATCACCATACAAAAAGGAAGAGAGAGAGAGAGGAAGAAACGGCGGAGATGGGAGGAGCTCCGCCACTATGAGTTCCTCCATGTACATACATCAAGATAGGTCCCATCACAAGTGGGCCATCAATGAAAATTAATAGTTAGATATCCTAAATCACCCACATATTGCTCCTCTTCTTTAGCTCCTTGGACTCCCTAGCTCTAAAACTACAAGTTTGATGGAGAATGATGGAGATTGGACGATTGGATGGTGGGGATCTTGGGTACGAAGTGGGCCACACTAGGCTCTCTCATGGAACTTGGACGGTCTCTCATGATTGCTTGGGTGGAAAATGAGAGAAAGAGAGAGAGGGGGGGGGGGGGATGGGTGAGTGATGGGTGAGTGAGTGATGGGTGTACATGAAAAGGGATGGGTGGGGAGAGAGAGTTGACTTTAGGGGTTGCTTGTACTTAGGGATGAGATATGTACTTGACATGATTGATGTTATTAATAGGACATGTTCTCTTGAGTTTACAAATACACGGCATTTTCTTGAACTGAACACGGGCCCACATGTCCTGGCCTGGGTATCGCATCGGCGCGCGAATCGTGACGATGGCGCGGTCGCTAAGGTACAAGTCATAGGTCGAGTCAACTCATATTGACAAGAAGCAACTTAGGGTTGCGCGCAAATGCCGATTACAGGTCGTGGGTTGTCGAAATTTGTTCGGGAGGACAGCAAAAGCCTACGAAATGGTACGTTCTACAATACAGGCCTTACAGCAGAGGTCGCGAGTCCTCGATAGATAGGAATTAAGTGCGTGGTCTCCATTGGTACATACCAATGTCTTGGGTGGTAGTGCTCTCAATATCATCACAAATTTCGACAATCACTTTTTTTAAATCAGATTTTTTCAAGTCCCCAAAGACTTGAATCAATTCCTTAGTCAGAATAGGTTCTAATTCCTCTTCTTTTATTGAGCAATCCATGAAATTCAACTCATGGATCTCATTATTATCAATGGACTACTTACATATATTGAAAATATTTAGCTCTAGAGGATATTACCAAATGACAAGTTCATCATTTCATTCCTACAATTTATGATTGCATTTGAAGTTATTAGGAATGGGTGGCCTAAAATGATGGGAACTTGAGCGCTAGCATTTATACATGATTCAATGTCTAGTACAATAAAATCCACGGGGAAGTAGAATTTCTCCACTTGGACTAGCACATCGTATAAAATTTCCCTTGGTACCTTAAAGGAGCAGTTAGCGAGTTTGAGTGTAATCGTGGTTGGTTTAATCTCGCCTAACCCCATTTATTTGTAAACCGAATAAGGTACTAAGTTAACACTTGCACCCAAATCTAGCAAAACATGCTGAATTTGAAAATTTTCAATAATATAAGGAATAGTGGGACTTCCCGAATCTATGTATTTAGGTACGGCCCTTTGTTGAATGATAGTGCTCACTTTCTCACTAAGAAAGGCCTTTTTGTGCACATTTAATTTTCTCTTTACAGTGCATAATTCCTTGAGATATTTAACATATGATAGAATTTTTCTAATGATATCAAGCAGAGGAATATTGACAGTAACCTTTTGGAGCACATCCAACACCTCTTAATATTTCATGGGGACAGTTACATTCCAAAGTCTAGATGGGAACGAAACTAGAGGCTCATATAACTTAGTCTCTTTATCCTTTTATTTTTGCGGCTCTTAAACCATAGTCAGTTCATCATTCTCTTGAGATGGTGGCTCATCCTCCGGTATTTCTACCAGTTGCATTATCTTATTATCAACCTCTTTTCCACTTCTTAAGGTAATGATGATCTTAGCTTGTTCATGATATAGCTCACTTGGATTTGAGTCTCCAATGAAATGTGTGTTTCTAAGATTTGGCACAGGTTAAGAAGGAAGGGTGCCTTTTTTCCTAGCATTTAGTTGAGTCTCAATCCTACCCACGGCTGTCTTTAATTCCTGATTTAATTAGATTAGAGACTAATTCATTTGAGCTTGAGAGTTCATGAATGTGGTCAATGCATCCTCCACGGATGATCGTTTTGGTGGGGGCACATATGGTGCATTGTTAGGTACCCCAAAGAAGTTATTTTGTGGAGGCATTTGAGGTGCATTGGGCGCATTAATTTGTGGTCTATTCCTCCAACTAAGATTAGGATGGTTATGCCAATTTGGATTATACGTGTTTCCCATTGGTTGCATAACTGACCTTTGGTAGTTATTTATAGCATTTGCTTGTTCATGCTCATGCGTGATTTTTTGTACAACTGAGATTAGTAGACAATCCTTTGTGTCATGGTCTACACCACCACAAATGCTAGAAAAATTACTTAAGTGTTTGCTTTAACCATATCAAACTTCCTAATTTACAAGGCTTTAACCTTTCTATCCAATGTAACGAATTTTACATTAAGGTCATCTTCCTCTCTTAGGATATACATTCCCGTTTTCTCTCTAGGAATGGGTCTAGTTTGGTCTGGTTTAGCAGAGACATCCCATATTTGTATATTATCTGCTAACATATCTAGAAAATCTCAAGCCTCATTATGATCTTTGTCAAGAAAGGTTCCACCACACATCATCTCTATGAACTGACGGGTATTCATAGTGAGCCCCTTTCAAAACGCATCAATCACGTGCCATGGTTCATAACCATGATGTGGACAAGTAATTAGAAGGTCTTGGAAGTGCTCCCATACTTAAAAAATAGTTTATTCTCATTTTGGGAGAATGACATGATTTCTTGTTTTAGTGCATTTGTTTTGTGCTCGGGAAAGAACTTTTTCAAAAACTCTCTACTTAAGGCTTGTCATGTAGTGATGGTATTAGGTTTTAGAGAGTTGAGTCATGCTTTGGCCCGATCCTTTAGAGAAAATAAGAATAACCTAAGCTTAAGTACATCCCTATTGCCATTATTTACTTGTAATGTTGCAATTACTTCCTCAAAGTCCTTGAGGTGCAAGTAGAGGCTTCCAGAATCCAAGCCATAAAATTTAGGAATCAATTGAATCACACCTAGTTTAAAATCAATGTTCCCTATATGAGCAGGGAATACTATACAAGATGGTAAAGTTGATCTCTCAGGGTGTAAATGTTCACGTAAAGTCCGTGGTTGGTTTAACACATTCCTATGAACTACATTTTCACCTCAAGAGGAGGATTAGATTGATTTTCTCTGTTTTAATTTATAATTGGATCTAGCAGATTTGGATTTGGATCATCAACTGGGTCTCCAATGGAATCCAAGTGATTTTGAGTGCCTCTTCTAAGTGAATGATCAAGGCCTGTAACTAGTCTGCCTTTGGAAGAGAGTTGATTGTTTTGATTCTTACTCCAACGGGACATAAATCGTCCACATCACACAACAAATATTACTAATTCAAATAGAAAGTATGATACTTAAAATAAAAATAAAAACTTAACCAAGAACCCAGGCGGCAGGGCCGACCATGAGGGTTTAGTCCACAAAGCAAAAATAAGTCAACAATCCAAGCAGCAGGGCCAACCATGAGGGTTCAATCCACAAAGCAAAAATAAATCAACAACTCAGGTAGTAGGGCCGAACATGAGGGTTCAATATACAAAAAAAATATAAAAATAAATCAAAAAAAGGTAAAACTAAGTAGAAATTAAACTATGCTAATCTGAAAAATAGATTCAGCAGATGATCTTTATGATCAAACAGTAACTATAGGACAGCCATAGCACTTAGGTGATAAAATTCCAAACAGGGCAACCTTATATTATAGTTAGTGCTTAAAAGACCCAACTGAATTTACTTTAAAAGAATAAAAAAATCTTCAGAAAATTTAGAGGGTTTAGAAGAGAACTTACCTTATAAAAGAACTTACCTTAATTATCTTGCGCAGATCTGATTTATCTCAATCTCTCCCCAGCAACGGCGCCAAAAACTTGATTGTTTACTTCCAAGTGCAAAGGTTTGTAAGTAATATGCTCTGAATACATGGTCGATTCCACAGGGAGATGAATTATGACAAGGAGAAAATTAAACGCAAAACTAACTAAGTAATAAAAACTAAACTAATGATTTGATTTTGAGATTTTTGAATGGATATAATTCAACTGAATTAAAATAACACATAAGCTTCAAAGTTCCACACATAGGTTAATGCTCCAAAATTATGATGACTTGGATAACACAACTAGGACCTGAACACTATGGTCAGCCTAAACGGAAAATAAAACAGTTTAAATATTTTAATAAATGATATAAAAGATTAGAAAATTATAGATTTGCACCATTGATATATATTCTTAAGCGTCAGTGATTTTAAGAATTCAATATCAATAAGATAATGAAAATCAACGAAATATAACAGGTTAAGAACCTCTCCTATCTAAGAAATCTGATTGATATAGGGTAAGCCTATCCATCAATGTGAATCTCATATGATGGAAACATATGGATCTCACAAGAGGATAAAAAATAAAACCCAAACAATAGATAACATGCATATACCATTCTTCTTATCATTAAAATAATCAGTCATTATAATTTAAAGAATTATTAAACTCATGTGCTTCCCTTTTAGCTTAAGCCAGAAGGAACTTAGAAAAACATAATTAGAATAGAGAAAAAAAATAATAAGAAAGAAATAAATGCAAATAGAAAAGATCTATAAAAAAAAAACTTATAAAACTGAAAACCCTTTAAAAACCCTAAATCTTGCTCTTTAATACTTTTAATGATGCTTATGAATGCCCTAAGAAGCCCTATTTTAAGTGGGGAACTACAATTTTTATACAAAGTTGAAAAACTCTAGAAATCGTCTCAAATTTACACAGTTTCCCAAAATAAACTCCACGCTATACAGTTTCATTAAAATATTCTTCACGCTGTGTAGTTTTCCAAAATAGACTTTAGAGCTTTTCAATACACTTTTCAGGATGATTTCAGGATTCTTCACTTCAAATCTTCGATTCTTTTCATTCCTCACTTGGTGTTTTTTGGATGTTTGGCATGTGAATTTTTCAATCTTGGTATCTTAAGATACATCCCTTGCCTTGGTGATTCTTGAGCATCAAATCCATGCTTTTGACACCATTTTTCAATCCAAGCTCTTAAATTCACCTTGCAACACATACATAAGTAAAATAAAAAATTAAGCTGATTTATGTTCATAAAACCAAGATATAAATGAGAAAAATTATGCATTATTTGAGTCTCAACAATCATAGCCAGTGAAGTAGAGGTCGAGACCTCTCACTCCTCTAGTCGACAGGCAAGGACGCACTCAACTAGCTGATCAGCCATGTGGACGTCCTAGATTTAATCCTGACACAGAGGCCACCCTCCAGGTAACCCCTTCAGCCGAGTTCAGGCCAACTGAATCAACCTAGTTAAGCCGACCCTCCATTTCCAGAAACAGAAGGGGCCTTAGGTCTGCTATTGGGTCAAGCCTTAACTCAGTGGGCCGCACATAGTTTAAACTTAGTGGGCCGCACCTAATTCAAACTCAGTGGGCCGCACTTAATTTAAACCCAGTGGGCCACACTTAAAGGAACAAGTGGGTTGGTTGCTGAACTCAGTGGGCCCCAAAGGTTTTGGAGTAGCCTAGTTCCTGGGCCACCTTTAGGATAGCCAAGTTGGGCTGAACCATGATGCATTCGAGCCTAGTTCTTGGGTCATCTATGGGCAGCTACGGCTAGGCCAAAACAAGTGCAACCCAGCCCAGTTTCTGGGTCACCGTTGGATAGTGATGGCTACGGCTAGGCCAAAACAAGTGCAGCCAGCCCAGTTTCTGGGCCACCATTGGATAGTGATGCCTGGTCGAAGCAGGCCCAATTCGGGCCACAAGTGTTGGGCCAAGTTAAGCCAAAGTCAGGCCAATTTTAGGTCACAGTATTGGGCCACAACTGTTGGGCCTGATCACATAGGTGCAGGCCTAGTTCCCACTTGGATGGGTCCTTACAAACCTCACCCACTTGTGATGGCTTAGATAACTAGGAGTCTTAAAAACCAATTATCTAATAAAAGCTCTTGACTGGGAATGACCCTAGGTAATTAATCGTATTGGACCGTAAGTTAATCAAGAGAATTTGAATCAAGGCAGGAACTACAACCCGAAAGGTGATGACTTCTCACCTTAAGCTTTCCATTTCTAATTTAGATCAAGGATAGTCTTTATATTAACTATGAATGAGTTTGATTAATCATTTGATTAGCTTACCTAAACATATGTTTAAGGATCAATAATCCATAATTATAAAATGCAAATGCTAGAACTTGATTTATTAGATGACTCTTGAATTATATTTGCATGTGCACTTAAGATTTATTTTAATTACTTGAATGATACCTTAGTTATTATAGATGGTCATTATTTAATCTTTTATGCCATTCTCACATGATATTTTCCACTTGTAAGACACATATGAATCCAAATCTCTCTAGTCAAGAGGGAAACATCTATCTAACAAAGAGAGTCCGTTCTTAGGGTGTAATGAGATTGATTATGCTAAGACTAGACCCTCAACATGGAGGCTATGTTAGTGGTAGTTTAATTCATGGGATTTACCATTTATGGGGTGATCCCACCTACCTGACTATGGAATGAACCATTCAACGTTTTATTGTCATTGTTTATTCGCATTTGAATCATACATACCGATTCATTTTAATCGATGTATTTAATATCTTTGACATTTCATTCCTACTCAGCATACGATAGCAATTTCCCATACATTGAAAATTAATGGGCCACGTGTTAATGGGTTCTATCCACACCCTAAGGTGGTAGACTCATGGGTCGGGGATGGTGGAATGGGATACTATGCCCGAGTCATCGACCTACGTTAGGTGACGAGCCCCTCGTAGCGACCTTGAGCTTTATTAAACCGGCTGATTGTAATTAGACTAATAGTGGCCTGACCAATCATGCATACATGGCATTTTGGGGATGAAGGGTGGATATTTCTGGATGCTGTAGCACGTGCCCTCCGGGTTATTGGGGGAATCATTTTGCTAGTTTTCAGACCATTAACTATCTATTTACGTACACGATGTATGATGGACAGTCATTATGCAGTACGTGATGTACACACGTGATGTGCTTTGCTAATGGCCAGCCTTTGCATAGGTGACGAGCCCAACTGTCGACTGGATGAGCATCCCCAGGTTGATGATGCATTCACGCATCCATACATATAATAAGACTACATTTTGTTATGTTTTGTTTGCCTGGTTACTTTCATGTTATACTTGTCTGAGGCAGCGTGTGTAATCTTAAGGAGAATTCACACTGAGCTGGCCACTTATCCATCAAATATATAACTGTACAAGTAGCATAGGTGGCTTAAGTGATATTCAGGTTCAGACTAATGAGGAGTCGGGTATAATTGTCAAGGATGCATGGTTGTACCGGTCAAAAGAAGCTACGCGATCTTGCTGCTTACATTTCAATGCATTTTAATATTTCCCATATATTAAATTATGTAAATATTGTATTTGTTAATATCAAGACATTAGTTTGTATAAATCATTATAAGTAGCCTCTTGTATATTCTAAATGTAAATGCAAATTTCCCTTTATGTTAATTTATCCATCCTACGTTAAACTGCTAACTCTGAAAGATGTGTGTGTGTGTGTGTGTGTGTGTGTGTGTGAGAGAGAGAGAGAGAGAGAGAAATTTAGCTCTCTATAAGTTAACACTCAGGTTTTTGGAAAATGAGTCATATACTCGGGTCCTGAAAACACGGGGCATTACAATTAGGGCTTGGGAAAGAGAGCCAAGGGTGGAGGAGCATTCATGGAGCAGTTATTTTTCCTTAATCTTTTCAATTTTAGTTTATTTTTTTTGTTTTTCTTTTATCCTAAGATGTCAGTCATGCTAGACTAATCTCGTAGCTAAGGCCAATGGATGAAGCTTGTATTTAATTACAATATTTAGTTTATTTGATTCAACGACAATGTCTTAAATGATGATATTAGATTGAATTGATTTGAATTTACTTTATACAAAATATTTGAGTTGTTTATTTCTTTGATTCATTGTGAACTTCAGTTACATCAGATGTTTTGATTGAGAAATTACTTATCTTGATTAAAGAAAGAATCAATTTGTATAATTCATTTATTTATTGGAAACATTAGGCACAACAGATAAACAAATTCCCTGCGATTGAGATTGTAGTGCTTCATAAAAGGATCGTTCAATTGAATTCATGTTTTATTGGTGTTTATAACTAGTTTAAAAGAATTAGTTTCTGATTTGATAGGATATAATTTGATTCCAATTAAATTATAAGAGTTAAATCAATGAATTAGATATTATAATTCGTATAGGTGAATTTTCAAATCATTAGTATTTTATTATTATTATTTTAACCCTTTTACATCACTGGATTAAAAATCTAGATCACCCAAATTAATTCTAGTTGTCTTCTCACCAATTCCCTATGGAACGATCTCGATCTTGTCAAGTTTATTACTATAGTGCAGTCTTGCACTTAGGATTGCCTAACACCTAGCATGTGGATTAACCTGATTCTTGAGCTAGTGATCGGAATAAACCCCAAGTGCAGGGTTGCGAAGTAGTAATAACTTGGTGAGACCGAGATCATACCACAAGGATTTGTACTTGTGCTATTTTTGAAACACTTTAAAACTAGAACTAGAACTAATTTATGAAATTTGATTTAAGAAGTAATGGTGTAATTGAAAAAGAAATCAATAAAGATAAAGCACTAGAGTGCCAATGATCCACTAATAGTCATTCTTAATGTTTAATTCACTTGATTCATTCATATAACTCAACTAGAATCTAAGTCCTATCATATTCAGCTGGATAATAGAGCGGTTAAATCATCATTCACATACTAACATAGATTAGAACTTCAATTTAATTGGTTCCCACATAAAGCATCAAAGTATTGATCATATGAAATTTAAAGCATCTGTCGTGCCATTAGTCTATAATAGATTAATAGATTTTATAGATTAATCCCTTATAAAATAGATAAGCAATTACTCTTACCTTCCCTAGGCATCTAATGTGCATAGAGTCGACAATGGATCAAAGTAAACTAAAACGTAAATCTTCATTCAAACCATTATCAATAATTTATTCAACAATTAAATCAATAACATGATTCAAAGTAAACTAAGACATTAAAAATAACTACATGCTTCACCTCTTAACCAAAGGATTGGAGAAGGGCTCCTTAGAAGCTTTGCAACTCCTTTCTCTTTCTCTTTCTCTTCTACCCTAATTCATGGTTCGGAAGGCTAGATTCACCCCTTTAAATATGAAAAATTCACACCGACTTGGAACAGACTTCAATTATATACACTTATGCATTTTAGTTGCACCGACGACAGCCTTCAATTGCAGCTGAACATACCTTCGATCAAACTGAACCTTCTTTCAGTTATACCTGAATTCTATAAAATAAATCTGAAGTCTTTGTCTCCCTCAAGTCACACAGAACTCTCCTTCGGTGGTACCGAACATAGCTTCATTCACACCTAAATGTTGAGCCGAATTATCTCTGAAAATTATAGTTTCTGTAACACCCCGGATTTTTGCCAACCTGGGGTTAGACGTCCTTAGGCCAACCAAAAACAAAATGTCATATAACTGTCCAACTAGCAAGTCCCGCCGATCCAGGCCACCTACGCAAAGCCGTCAGCGAACTGCATATACGAAAACTCGTCCTGGTCCTCGTAGAAGTCTGGCTCTACGTCCTGAATCACCTCGTCACCTGCAACTACGACAGAGTCTGGTAGGTGTTGCAAACATCATCCCGTAACGTGGGAGTGAGTGATCAACTCAGTGGAATCATATAGCGAAGATTAGCATGTTATCAAATCAATCACACGATAATAGTAATGCAAGCAATCAAACATTCCTAGATACTGCTGTTAATGCAAACATGAAATGATATGATGGATGCCCTCACCGACATACTCCCTCATGCGGCACCATCTTACACCCGCGGCATGCTTGCGTTCCTCAGTGTTCCACATCTTCCAGGCACATGCAGTGCGATATGGATAATGATTACCGAGTTGTTATTAGTCCATTCATACAGCAGTATTGGGAAACTAAGGTACCTTCCTTATATCAATCCCAACACAGATCCTGTCTAGGGTCGTCACTCCTAGTAATCTCATACAATGTTATATTTATATGTCGCTGCAAGGTCTGTCAGGGCTGTTGCTTGCACTCATTGCACCGCTCCCCCATTACCTTATCAATACAGGCCTAATGTACTCTTGTCGCTACGGAAGGGTCGTCGCCTCCCGTAGACTCAGAATATGCTCGAGGTCACTACAAAGGGCTCGTCACCAATCAGTGTAGGCCGACAGCTCGAATGTAGTGTCCCATACCACCACAATCGGCTCACGAGTCAAATGTGCTCACTGGTCACTACGGGGAGATTTGTGGCCCCAGCGTACGCCGACAGCTCGACCACGGTGTCCCATACCACCATGCCTGGCTCATGAGTCTTTATGGATCAAGGTACCATGGTTAACAGGGTCTGCAATGGTAAGTTCAGTACCCTAGGTTCAAGCAGTTATGACTCATGCAAGGTGAACATACAATGGTTAGGGCTTTACAGTTTCTCACCGGACTATTATGTGCACATTCGATTAGACCGAACCAACCTCAGGTAGGAATGAATAGTCGATTATTTCTGTTGATTTACTTTGTGATTTTTTTTAGTTTTCTCTCTATTGCACTTAGCTTTCTTGAATCTTTGGAACTTGAAATCTTCATTAGTCACCTCCAAATATCTAAATCTTTACTTGGTCATTATTTGAGCATTAAATCTTCTCTTTAATCATTCTTTTAATCTTAGCTCCCGAAATCACCTCGTATAACAAAACATACGTAATTAGATCAATTAAACATATTTATTCATATAAAACTAATGCATAATAAGGGAGAAATATATAATATTTCAAACTTAATAGCTAGGTGAGGCATCAATATAGTGGTATGGTTTTGATGGAAGGATTGCACCTCATACTTCTGGTGCCATTCTAGCATGTTTGGCATGTACATCAGATTTATTTCACATGATTGGGGGCTTAGCAAAGCTTGGAAATTAAACTTAAAAGAGGAGTTATATGATACTTAGGTTGAAATAGGAAACTGATTCATAAAATCGGACAAAGTTGAGTTGAGTGTTTTCTCCTGAATAAGCTGACTTATGCCACCCATAACGGTTAAAGAAATATCAAGAAGTACATTGATGGATTATCTAATGTGGTGGTCAAAATTCGTGCATTGGGTCTTAAGAATGAGGATTAACTCCTGATTTTCTTAGTTCTAAACTTCCTATCTCCATTGTTCGATCATTCCAAATTAACTATAACAACTAAAAGGAAAAGTGGGCATTAAACAAACTAATATCTCAGTGTGTTCAGGAGGAAGAGAGACTCAGAATGTTAAGAAAGACACAAGGTGCACACATGCTGACATTTGATTAAGGATGAAAAGGAAATAAGAAAAGGAAGCACAATTTAGGAAATCATTTTATGGGTCCCGCGAGTGGCAACTATTGAGGGTCAAATATTGCATATTAGACCCCAGTTATTACATGAATTTACATACTTAATAAGGTTTAACGACATATTTTAATTGTATTTTGTTGCAGGATAAAATAAGGAGCATTGATTGAAAAAAGATACTAAAAGCACAGATTTAACGCTCAGGCCTCACCAAGGCATTGGACGGGACTCCATGGGACCAAGATCGAGGATTTACACACCAGAGATCAGAGAAATTCCAGCCACTCACTTCAAAAAGGCCTGAAAAAATGTCCAGAATGCAAGATCACAGGGTTACTACCATCTGATCGGCTCGAAACTTCATACATGGCCTGAGGGCCATAATTTAACCTTACAAATCAAAAATCAGCCATTAGATCTTGGTGGAAGTAGCCCAATGGACAGATCAACCCATAAAACAGTGAATTGGGACCCACCTGACATCTGGATATACTTTAAGTTCGGTCTCAACCCCTTAAATGGGTAGAAAAAATGAATGGATGGATTGGATTTCTTGAAACATCAAGATGGGACCCACTTTATGGGATAAGAGCGTGACATCTCACGTGCACACGAGGTGCACTGGATCACACCGTGCGGTCAAAGTCGGTTTTGACCGACCTTTTGCTTAAAAATCAAAAATGGAAATTTTCATTTTATCAGCGTCCGCAGCATACCATCCGTTTGCATTTGTGGGCCCCACCCATTGTCCATATGGACAATCCAAACCGTCAATTAGATTCCCAAGGCTCATTCTACCAAAGCCTAGGTGACAATATTTTAAGAAAAAAAAAAGAGAGGATGGGATCATAACCATTCAAGTAAAGGACAGGAAAGGCATCTCTTGTGCGTGAGGACCCTCCAACCGACCTTCACGAGTATAAAAAGCAGAAGAGAGAGTGAGAGGGTGGAGGGAGGGAATGTTTGGCAGAAGCCGTGGAGCAGAGGAAGAGATATTGAGCGAGTAATCTTTAAAAATATTTTATTTTTTTATGTTTTCTATTATTTAGTCTATTCATGTCTATTCTAAGCTAAACCTCTTAGCTAGGGCTAAGAGGTGAAGCTTGTAGCGTGAAGGGAGAGTTTATGCTTGTGCCTTTTGTTTAAGACTAAATTGATGTTAATTTTAGTTTATTAATGGGAATGTTTTTAGTTTTTAATGGTCAGTTGTAACTAAAATTACAATGGGTCTGCGATAGCTTTGAGCATCTTCCTTTCCCTTTATGTTTATGACGCTAGGAAGCCCCATTGTTCACCATCGTCTCCTGGGCATGGTCGGATGACGGTACCCTTCCTAACCTTCATACATGTGATTGGTTGGTAATTAGTTTAATTTTGTTGTTTGCTTTGTCTCCTGGGCATGGTTTGGTGATGGAATCCATTCTAATTCATATATCTTTCATCTTTTGAAAACCATATCAACAGTAGTTCAGTTAATCTCCATGATTCTTGAAGTAGGCGTAAGATCTCCCTGATCTCTACAAGTGGATCCTCTGAATCCATAGTTTCATATCTCTGATTTCTCCTAAGTTTTAGAAAATAATTTCACAATTATTCCTTAAATTCTATTTGATTTAGATTTCATCTCATTCTAATTCTAGTTCTAGTTAGTTTTAGATAACATACAGGTTTCAGTCCCTTGGGATTTGACCTCGGTCTTACCGAGTTTATTACTACATCACAACCCTGCACTTGGGGTGTGAACAGCAACCAGCCTAACTCTGAGAGAAAAAATAAGAAGAAAAAGTGGGATCCTAAAAATGGTTGTTTCTTCTACAAGAAGCCTAGTCACCAAAAGAAGGGTTGCACATAATTTAAAGAACGACTCATTTCTAATGGTAAGAATAAAGTTTTAGTCTATTTTAAATATACTTTAGCTTATATGTCCACGGGCTCTTAGTAGATAGACTCTGGTATAACTATTCACATATGTAATTCCATGCAGGATATGCTCCAAAGATGAACGCCAACTGATGCAGAAAGGCCGATATATATGGGGAACAATATTAGAGTAGAAATGGAAGCTATTAGAGTCTATAGGCTTAGGTTATTGTCAAGACATATTTTTTTGATCTAGTAGATATTGTTTGTATGCCTTCTATATTGCGCAATTTAGTTCCGTTTTTCATTTAGATAGGTATGGTTATGAATTTAGATTTGAAAATGGAAAATTGAGTATTTGTTATGATTCAGTTATAATTGGTTCTGGCACTTTACTTAATAACTTTATCAGCTAAATTTGGATAGTTCATATGTATAGAGCATTAACTACTCACATGAAAATAATAAAGGCATTAAGCAAAGTTTAGAGTGAAAATTCATCAACGTTGTGGTATAGGCGATTAGGCCATATCTCTCGTAAGAGATTGGAAAGACTTGTGCATGAATGAATTCTTCACTCTCTAAACTACATAGACTTTGAGGTCTATATAGATTACATTAAAGGTAAACAGACTAGAACACGAAAAATTGGTGCCACTAGGAGCGTATGACTCTTAAAAGTGATTCATACAAACATTTATAGACCGTTTCCTATAGTATCCTGGAATGGGCATAAGTATTTTATCACTTTCATAGATGGCTACTCTCATTACAGGTACTTATACCTTATTAATGACAAATCAAATGCATCGGATAGATTTAAGATTTATACAGCTAAAATCGAGAATCAACTCGACAGAAAGATCAGAGTCGTTAGATCTGACCGTGGTGGTAAGTACTATGAAAGGTATGAAAAATTTAGGCGCAATCCAAGGCCATTTATTAGATACCTAAAAGATTATGACATCGTCGTCCAATAGATCATGTTTGATACCTCATAGTAGAATAGTGTAGTGAAAAGGTGTAATCGCACCCTAAAGAACATAGTGCAGTCTATGATTAGTAATTCATCATTGCCAAAATCTTTGTGGGGTAATGCATTGAAAACAATTGTACATATCCTAAATAGAGCCCCTAGTAAGGATATAATGAAAACTCCATATAAATTATGGATAGGGTGGAAGTCTAGTTTACAATACTTTCATGTATGGGGTTGTCCTATAGAAGTCAAGCTGTATAACCCGCATGAAAACAAGCTTGACCCTAGCAGGGTTAGTTGCTTCTTTATAGGATACCCAAAAAGATCCAAATGATTCAGATTTTATTATCCTTCCTATTCAATGAGAGTAATTGAGACTATGAATGCAATGTTCATTAAGAATGCTAAAAATAATAAGAGAACAAACTTGAGAAATATTGTATTTGAGGAAGAACGGATTGTGATTTTCACCACAATCATTTAGAGTAGTGTGGTCGTCTATCCAGCAACAGACCCTAAGATTCCTATAGATGACCATGTAAAGCCTTAAATACAACCCACTAATGAGAAAATAATGTAAGACCCGTATCAGTCTATACTATTCCGTAAATTTCCTGTGATCTTCCCTGTCGACTTTCGGCAACCCGCGACCTATAATCGGCATTTACGCGCAATCCTAAGTCATGTCCCATATATCAAGTCGGCTTAACCCGAGACTTGTACCAGTGTGACCACTCCGTCGCCGCAGTTCCAATGCCGTGTCTCGTACGTCGAGGCGATACCCGGGCCAGGAGATGTGGGGCAGCGTTCAGTTTGAGGAAAATGCTGCGCGTTGCAATCCCAAGAGAATGTCTCATCAATTGCATCAAGTGTCAAGTACTCCATCCCATCATGTCAAGTACAAACACTCATCCCCAAGCAACTCCTAAAGTTAACACTCTCTCTCTTTCCACCCATCAAGTACACCTATCCATCACTCACGTCTCTCACCTATCACCTCTCTCTCTCTCTCTCATTTCTCTCTCATTTCTCCTAAGCTCCATGAGAGCAACTCACGTCCAAGCTCCATGGGAGAGTAGTGTGGCCCATCTCTACCACCCGATCCCACCATCCTAAGCCCATCTCAACCGTTGATATTGACCCTTTGTGACTCTATCATGCATTGGCGGAAGAAGAGATTTCAAGGTGGGTGCTTCTCTCTCTCTCTCCCATATGTTGTGGACCCCACCAAAATATATGCATCCACGTTGTCCAGCCGTGGGCTGCCTACTGTCCAGCAGCAATGGCAGCCCACCTAGCTGCTGATCGGTGCGGATGGAGGAAAAATATAAATGTCAACTTGATCATAGGGTGGCCCACTCACTTGGGACTCACCTGATGTTTTGGGTCCACCATCCAGCCACGTGGGACATGTGGACCCCAGCCATGATGAATGGGTTTTATCCACGCTGCCCGGACCATGGGACAACATTGCCATCCACCGTTGAGCCCACCTTGCTCACTAGTTGTGGCCTGTGTGATCGGATGGTCACACAGGCCCAAACGAAGGGTAAGACAAAAATATTTGCTTGATTTGTCAAGCTGGTGGGCCACCTGTGTGGACCCCACCTTGATGTATGTAGTATAATCCTCACCATCCATCTTCAGACCGTCTATTTGGTGAGATCATGAACCCTGATTGGGGAAGATACAGTGGCAACGAGCAGTAGCAGTTTGCAGCTAGACCGGTTGAAAGGAGAACACAGATATTAGTTTGATCCAAAACCAGGTGAACCACATGCACGTGGGGCCCACCTTGTAGCGCTTAATCCAAGCCGTCCGTCCAGACCAGGGACGCGAAGCCACCTTAAAGTATTCCATCCAGGCCGTTCGCTTACTGGATGCCCAAGACCTGGATGGATGAAGAAGAAAATATAAATATTAGCTTTGTCAGAAGCTGGTAGGTCCCACATGTGTGGACCCACCTACGATGTATATGCTTCAATCCATGTCATCCACCGTCTAAGGGTCTCGACGGTGGAGCCTACTTATGATGTATGTGTTTCATTCATGTCATCCATCCAGTTTCATCTGGACCATCCAATTGTGTAGACCCCCATTAGCAGCTGAGGTATTGACGTCAGCAAATTCTATGGGACCACACATGATATATGTGTTTTAACCATGATGCACGATAGTCGTGGGACCCACACACACGTGGAAACCACGTGATGCGTGTGTTAATCAAGACCATCCATATGGACGGTGGCCCCTTTTACATTTCATGTATATTATATTATATTATATTATATTATATGAGAGGGTATGATAAGATATTATATTATATTACATAATATCTATAAACAGCAAGAGAGAGAGGGGAAGTGGCGTGGCCACATACGTGGGACCCACCTAATGAGCTGACTGCTCCTCTGGCGAGTTTGTTTTGCTCCACACCGTCCATCCATCTGCCATTGCTGTGGGCCCCACTCTGATGGGTATTTTTCATCCAAACTGTCCATCCACTTGGTGGATTTTGGACCGTCCATCTGCTGGACGGTCAGCGCCCCACCCATGATGGATATTTTCCATCCAACCGTTTGTTTATTTGGTGGACAGCCACCTATGTGGACCCCACATTGTTATATCAACCGTCCATATATTTGGTGAGCTCATCCTTATGCTTGAAAAAAATAAAAAATAAAAATAAGACAGATCCAATATCAAGTGGACCACAGTGCAAAGAACAGTGGTGAATTGAACGTCAACCATTGAAACCCTTTTCGGGTCATAGAAGTTTTAGATCTATATGAAAACTGTTTTTCCTCTTAATTCAAGTATTCATGACCTCATGATCAGATTGGGTGGAAAATAATGTTATGGTGGGCCTTACCTTGATAACGTGTTGTATACACCGTCCATCCATGTGGGGCTAGCCGTGATGTATTTATTATCCATGTCATCCATCTTATACAATGTGGCCCACCTTGATATATGTATTCTATACTCATGACGTCCACCGCTGGACGGTGCTATGTGGGGCCTACCATTGATGCATGTATCATATACCTCTGTCGTTCACCCCTTGGATGTGTGGCCTACCTTAAGGTACGTGTCATATCCAAACCGTCCAGCCATCTGGTCATCCACGTCGTCCAAATCATGAGGCCTACCTTGATGTATTTGTGGCCCATCCATGATGCCCGTTGATGCGAACCACTTGATGTCTATGAGGCCTGTGTATGGGGCCCATAGTGATGTGTATGCGGCCTAGATATGAGGCCCATTGTGATGTGTTCGAGGCCATGGGATGGGGCCCGATGCGATGTATGAGAGGCCCATACGTGCGGCCCAATGTGATATATTTGTGACCCATTTGGTGAGGCTCAGTATGACATATATGTGACCTATTTGGTGAGGCCCATCATGATGTGTATTAAACCCTTGTATGAAATCGTGGACTCATTATACGATTGGCCACATGAGCGTCATTCCTTAGGAGCAATGTTGGTTAAAGATCCACATTGATGGGCAATGATGGTTGGACGTCCACATTTTGACCTTCTCTTAGGCCTTGTTAGGCCCTTCCTCATCATTCTCTCATGGGTTAAACCAAACACTTGGGCCCCGTTGATTTTAATTGGTCTATCATCGACCGTCTATCTATAGACCTCGCCTCTCGCCGAGGTTGAATATCGAGGTCGATTATCGATTCTAAATTGTCATGGCCGATTGTCGATTATTGATTGAGGCCGATTACCGATTCTGATTTGTCGTGGCCGATTGTCGATTATCGATCAAGGCCGATTATCGATTCTAAATTGTCGTGGCCGATTGTCGATTATTGATCTAGGCCGATTACCGATTCTGATTTGTCGTGGCCGATTGTCAATTATCGATCAAGGCCGATTATCGATTCTGATTTGTCGTGGCCGATTGTCGATTATTGATCGAGGCCGATTATCGATTCTGATTTGTCGTGGCCGATTGTCAATTATCGATCGAGGCCGATTACTGATTCTGCTTTGTAGTCGTCGATTGTCGATTATCGATCGAGGTCAATTATCAATTATCAATCGAGGTCGATTACCGATTCTGATTTGTCGTGGCCAATTTTTAATTATCGATCAAGGCCAATTACCGACTCTGCTTGCCGTGGCGGATTGATTGATTACCGTTAGAGGCCGATTATCAAGACCGATTATCGATCGTGGATTGTTGATTGATGTGGCCGATTGCCGATTCTGCTCGTCATGGCCGATTGACCGATTTTGATTATCGAGGTCGATTACCGATCGAGGCCAATTATCGTGGCTAATTGTCGATTGACGTGGTCGATTGCCGATTCTGTTTGCCATGGCCGATTGACCGATTACCGATTGAGGCCGATTATTGTAACCAATTACCGACCATGGCCGATTATCGATTGACGTGGCTGATTGTCGACTCTGCTTGTCGTGGCCGATTGACCGATTATCGATCGAGGCCGATTATCGAGACCGATTACCGATCGTGGCCGATTGTCGATTGACGTGGTCGATTGTTGATTCTGCTTGTCATGGCCGATTGACCGATTCTGATTATCGAGACCGATTACCGATCGAGGCCAATTATCGTGGCCGGTTTTCGATTCCAATTGTCGTGGCTGATCGCTGATTTCGATTGTCGAGGCCCAATATGATGTATATGAGGCTTATGTGATGAGGCCCACTGTGATGTATTTGAGGGCTAGGCGATGGAACCCATTGTAATGTATGTTAGGCCCATGTGAAAGGCCCATCGTGATGTGTATTAAACTCTTGAGTGAGGCCCATGGTGTTGAATATTTGGCCCTTGTGTGAGGCCATGAGTCCACTATATGTTAGGCTTTATGTAGGTCGTTCCTTGGGGGACAATGTTGGTTAAATGTCCACATCGTCGATGTCGATTGTCAATGCTTGTTATTGATATCGATTATGAGTATGTGACTGCATAGCATCATGATATATGCTCATACGCATCATCTGCATGTCTGTTATGAGATATAATTGACCATTGCATATGTCATAGTGCTGGTTGTCATGAGACTCCCTAATAGGTGGAGATTGTCTCACATGAGCACACGGTATGTGCAGGATAGATGCATGACTGGATTGTATGACTCATGTATCTTGCATTGCATTGTGTTATACTATACGCCCTAGCGACATTGGGGTTGTAGCATCCACAGGCATTTCGTGGGTGGCCAGATGGGATACCAAAAATTTATTCTACATGGGGTGCTATAGATATCCCTGGGTAAAAGTCCCTAAACCCTCTTAGTTCTAGAGGTTGCTCCAACGTCTAGACCGAGTGGATGTATGAGCGCATGAGGGTTGTATACCGTTAGGCCTCGTCTCCCACTGTGTCGTGGTCGGTTGGAAGGGGGTGCGGCCTTACCTTCCCGAGAAGAGGGAGCAAAGCTAGGATGAGTTTGACCAGCTCGAGGAATGGGTCCGCTATCGACGAGCCGAGCCCGATATTGGCAGGCGGATAGTGAGGTCTCTTCCACTCGCCTTGTTGCGCGCGATGAGGCGGCAATCTGGTTTTGAGTGTAATAGACCCCGGTGATTTCCCAGAGAGGAACCGACTGATATGTGGACTTATTGAATAGGAGTTGCATGCTCATTCATTCATTCATTCACAATCCACTCAGGCTGGTGGTGTGCAACTAATTGTTGTGTACCTTCGTTATGGCAAGGATTTCGGTTGGACGCGCGACTAACCCGAGATCAGGAGTTTACCACATTAAATCTAACTATCCAAATTTAGGTATGGGACTGTTTGGATAAAAGTCCCTTGTGGTGGACCCCGTAGCCTGCGATACTACGTACTATCATCCCGACTTCACTCTCTAACATGATCATTTCATTCGCATCGCATATTGCATGCATATCGCATTTTGGGTTGCTATGTTTCTACACTTATATGGCCCAGATGACTTAGCAGGATTTGTATATTGCATTGCATCCTCGGCATCTGATATTTAGCTCTTTATGACTCCTTATTGCATAGCTGTTCTATATTGCATATTCTGATATTAATTGACTTATGGACTTGTCCGTACTTCCGCTTACTCTGTCATCGTATGATTTATAATTTGGTCAGTATTTCTGTTCACTCTGATAATTCATGCTCTTGTCAGTATTTCTGCTTACTCTGATAATTCATGATCTTATCAGTGTTTCTGCTTATTCAGACATTGTAAGGTTTATGGATTACCAATTTTTTTCGGTATTGTATGATTATGGCATTATATTAAATACTTGACACTTACCTTGTGCACACACTTACACCACCCTCTAAGCTTTCTATAAGCTTATGCACGATAGATGCGTATAGGTGATGTTGGGTTGCAGCAGTGTTGAGCTTGGAGCGTGCAGTGGTCTTCTGGAGCTTGATTTTTTTATTTATGTATTTCTCTTTCAGTGATATACTCAAATGATTATATTAGTGGATATGTAATGATGATATTGCCTTTGTGAATTAGGTAATCTTGTGGTTATGTTTATTACTAGTTAAATGTACATTGAAAAAATAAAAATAAAAATAAAAATTCCTCCTTGTAGAATCCCGGGATCAGAATCTGGCATATGAATGCTAGGAGCCAAGAATGGGGTACTATGGAGGCTGTCGGCACCGGATTCGGCGATCGAGATTCCTGTGAATCCGATTTTCAGATTTGGGGCGTGCCAAATAGAAAACCAATTCAGAATAACTATCACTTAAGATGATCACATAAAGAGAAGATCTGCGATTATAGACGATTATATTGTATATCTATAGGAGTATGAATTTGACACTATGGTTAAAAAAGATCTTATATCTTTTTCACAAGTCGAATAAAATGTGAATTCTTTTCATTGGTTCGGTGCCATGAAGGATTAATTGAAATCCATGAGGGATAACAAAGTCTGAAACTTTTTTGAATTACTTGAAGGGATTAAACTTATTGGTTGTAAGTGAGTGTTTAAAACTAAATGAGACTCTAAGAGAAATATCGGAAGGTATAAAGCCAGACTAGTTACAAAGGGTTTCAATCAGTATGAGGACATTGACTTTAAGGAGACTTTCTCACCTATGACTAAGAAAGACTCCTTTAAAATCATTATGGATCTTGTGGATCATATGGATTTAGAGCTACATCAAATTGATGTGAAAACTATGTTTCTCAATGGAAATATAAGTGAGAACATATATATGTTTCAAGTAGAAAGTTTTAAAGAAAATGAATCAGAACATCTGGTCTGCAATCCTAAGAAGTCCATTTATGAGTTGAAACAGGCATCACAACAATGGTACATAAAGTTTCATTAATTCATTTCGTCATATGGTTTCATTGAGAACACCACGAATGAGTGTATATGTGTGAAAGTGTGTGGGAGTAAGTTTATTATTTTAGTCTTGTATATTAACAACATTTTGCTGGCCGATAGGGATATTGAACTGTTGCGCGAGATTAAGAAATTTCTATCTCAAAACTTTGAGATTAAAGATCTTGATAATGCATCATTTGTCATCAACATTTACATTAGCCAAGACAGATCATGTGGACTGCTTAGCTTATCCCAGAGGACCTATATTGATAAGGTTCTCGAAAGGTTAAATGTGCAAGGTTGTACTCCTGGTCAAGCACATAGTGTAAAAGGTGACAAGTTTGGCCAATTTCAATGTCCTAAGAATGACTTTGAAAATGAGAAGATGAAAGACATACCGTATGTGTCAATAGTAAGGAGCATCATGTATGTTTAGGTTTATACGTATTCAGATATTGCCTTTTTGGTTGAAATGTTGGGCAAGTACTTTAGCAATCCAGGAATGAACCATTATATAGTTGTCAAGAAAGTATTGCGTTACCTGCAAAAGACAAATGATTTCGCATTTACATATAAGAGATCTTACCATTTGGAGTTAGTTGGATATATAGATGCAAATTTTACAGGCTATCTCGATAGCAAGAAGTCTACCTTGGGCAATGTACTCATGATGATCGATGGAGTCGTATCATGGAAGAGCAAGAAATAGTCTATTACGACATCTTTTATCTTGGAAGTGGAATATGTAGCTTGTCATGAAGCCATGCGTCAAACAATCCAACTTTAGAGTTTCTTCTCTGGTTTACGAGTATGCAAACGATCCCGAATCAATTGAAAATCTAGTGTGATAATCCGACTACAGTTAATTTCTCTAACAACAACAAGAATTTATCTAGTTCAAACCATATTGACATCAAGTACCTTGTTGTGAATGAGAAAGTTCAAAATCGTCAAGTGTCTATAGAACTCATCGGCACAAGGCAGATGATAGCAGATCCTCTCACTAAAGGCCTTCCCATCATAGTCATTAAGGAACATGTGACATCTGTGAGAGTTGTAAATCTCAAGGATGTATTTCAATAGTGGGAGTTTTTTTATCTGATTATATTCAGACATTTTAGAAATCTCTTTTATATACATTGATAATATTGTTATTTAGTTTATATCTTGCTTCTCCTTCAATGTGCACATTCAATTTTAAATAAGCAAGAATTTATTTTATGTCTTAGAGACACATTTAGTAGGACCACTTGAATATATATACCTATGATCATATATAAACGTGTAGTCTTCATACCACACCCTATATCCTTGATTCGTGTCGTTAAGGCTATTGGTATTCGTGACCATGATTCGTCGCACTTTAAAAAGTACAAATGTTATGTTGACTACCATGATCCAGTATCAGTGGTCATGATGGACCGGATCTGACAAGTATTGTTCGTAATTATCCAATGACGTTATTTTAAAATTCAGTAGGGTGCCCATTAGAAACTTTGAAATAAATATATTTTGTAAAATATCTTTCACAAAATAAAATAAAATTTTTTGTTTTGATGCATAGACGATCTGTTAATTCCGCAATATAGAAATAAGACATTTCTCTTGAGTTGCTTAAGAAGTCGAACTGCCTTCCGAGTGATCTTCAGCATCAAAAGCTATCATCCCCAACTGCTTAGACGACTTTCATCTCCTTTACATCTCTACAAGCCATACACACACACACACACATTATCATGATGTCTCATGTACTCTTGCATCTATGTGAATCTCTATGTACCTTATTGATGGGGATTTTCTCCTCAGACTTGACCAGTCGAGTGTCTCGCTCAACCAGTCAAGGGTGGTGCTTGACCAGTCGAGGCCTTGCTCGACTCAAAGTCCAGTGAGAAATTATGTTAATTCTTTAGCGCTACTCGACCAGTCGAGGTCCCTACTTGACTAGTCGAGGTTATGCAGATTTGAGTTCGGATTTTGTACAGACTGCGCAAATTTGAGGCGGTTTTCACAGAGGTGTGGAAAGGGATTTCCTAAAATATAAATATGGGTCCCTAAGGCTATCTAGGTGATGCAAGGGTGTTTCCAAAAGCTTTACAAGGGTTTGCTAAAGGGTTTAAGGCTATCAAATGGTGAGAGAAAGAGAAAGAGAGAGAGAGAGAGAGAGAGAAGAGGAAGCTTGCAGAAGGGAGGTTCTGCTCGTAGAGGTAATCTACTTCGCAATCGACGTCTCAGCACTTCTACGTTCTCATGATCGGTGAGATCTCTCTGTTTTCTTTATTCTCTTATTATTTATCTACTCCTTCGTGAGTGAAGAAGGTTTGATCCAAGTGGTGTGTGCTTGTGATCGGTTGTAACGTTCTACTTCATAGTGAATTGTTGCTCTGGGCGAAGTCCCGTGGTTTTTACCTCTTTAAGGGTTTTCCATGTAAAAATCTCTTGTGTCATATGGTTTGTACTTTGATTTCTTTCATTGCTTTATTATCCCATAATTCTAGTGTTTTTGGGAGGCTAGATCCTAAGGTTTTGTGTAACGGCATCCAACACTTATTTCACTCACAGCCCTTAAGTTGCCTAAAGATAAGATCACTCGGCCTTGTCCTAAAAAATATTTAGGCATTCTTATAGTTTTGGCGTGCTCCTTTACGCCTTTTGTTAGGGCTAATAGCATATAGGCCCATGAAAGTTTCTGATTTCTCGACACACTCATGTTAATCGTATCATCATTGCTCACATGTATGTCTACTTATACCATGAAATAAGCTTTCTCAGTGTGACCACGAGCCTAGTTAGTTTGACTATGGAAGCTCTCTCTCCACCTTATTGGAATAAGTCAATTGAGACTAAAAATATTTTTCATATTACTTATTGAGTGATCACTTATCTTCAAGCTCAATCAATATCTGCTCTGTTGCGTAGCACGCCAACAACGCAGTGAACTGAGATCCAATCTTCGATCTCACCCACAAACGACAAACAAAAAGAAATATAAACTAGAAACAGATCAAAGTAATCTAAACAAACCACAAGACAAGATATACGTGTCAAAACCCCAAACTAGGGTAAAAAATCACAGATGCAAGATTTCACTATGAAGAAAAATGAAGATTACAAGGTAAAATATTAATCTCTCCCTTGGAAGAACAGAGAAAACGCTTTGCCCACACCTTATAATTATTTCCCAATATCCCCAATACCCTAGAAAATTCCTAGGGACGCATATATATAGTTTAGGCAACTTCCCTTTCACACCCTTGCGAAAATCGACTCAAAAATTTGTAGTCCGCATCAAATCCAGAAATGAATCTATGTAACTACAACCAGTCGAGCAAACTGCACGACCAGTCGAGCATGGGCCACGACCAGTCGAGCACCTCGGAACCAAAAATCTTATGCTCGCTGGACTTTGAGTCGAGCCAGTCCACGACTAGTCGAGCAGGGGCCACGACCGGTTGTGCAGCCCTCAGATGTGGCTCCACATCTCAATAATCTCCCACTTGGAGATACATCACCATAAACCTTCATCTTCTACATCCGGAGTGCATCACATCCCCATCTTCAAGCTTGAAGACCAACCAAAGCTGAACAGACCTTCAACTTGTCCCATGTGACCGCCTTAGTCAGCATATCCATAGGATTCTCACTTGTATGAATATTCTCCAGAGCAATCAATCCATCTTCTAGTAACGAACATATGAAGTGATATCTAATGGCAATATATTTAGTCCTTGAATGAAATGTTGAATTCTTAGCCAAGTATATTGCACTCTAACTGTTACTGTACAGCTTGCAATCTACTTGCTTCTTACCCAACTCTTTCATGAAACCTTGCATCCACACCATCTTCTTGCATGCTTATATAGCCGCAACATATTCTATTTCCATCGTACTGATAGATATTATCTTCTATAACTGAAAGACCCAATTAACTGTAGCACTACCCAGAGTAAAGATATAACTTATAGTGCTTCTTCAGATGTCGATATCTCCTACCAATCTGAATCCACGTAGTCTTGTAGCTCGATTTCTGATCCACCATAGCACAGCCCTACATCCTTAGTACCTACCAGGTATCTAAGAATTTACTTCACAGTTTTCCAATGTTCCTTCTCGGAGTTATCCATGAACCTGCTAACAACTCCCGCTGCTTGAGCAATGTCTGACCTCGTGCTCACCCTAGCATACATGAGACTCACAATAGCTTACGCGTATGGGACTTTAACTATGTAGTCTCGTTCCTCCTGTATCTTTACACTTTGCTCCTCAAATAGCTTGAAGTAGTTAGCTAATGGAGTGCTAACGGCCTAGCACCTCCCATATTGAATCGATCAAGTACCTTGGCTATGTACTCTGCCTGTGATAAAACTAGTTTCTTGTTTTTCCTGTCACACTTTATCCTTATGGCTTGGATTTTTTTTTACAGCTCCTAAATCCTTCATGGTAAATTCTTTAGACAGTTATCTTTTAAGATCTGAGATGTCTTTCATGCTTGAACCGACCATAAGCATATCATCAACGTACAGAAGAAGGATGATATACGACATATCAAACTTCTTCAAATAATAACACTGATCTGCATGACATCTCCTGTAACTGTTTCCTAACATGAAACTGTCGAACTTCTTGTACCACTGTCTTAGGGCCTGCTTCAGGCCATATACACTCTTCTTTAGTCTGCACACCTTGTTCTCCTTTCCTGGTGTCACGTATCCTGTCGGCTGTTGCATATATATCTCTTCTTCAAGGTCCCCATGAAGAAAGGTTATCTTAACATCTAGCTGTTATAGATGTAAGTCCTCTGTAGCCACTATGCTTAAGACCATGCGAATCGTAGACATTTTAACCACAGGAAAAAATATTTCAGTAAAATCGATATATGTCTTTTGTTAAAACCCTTTCACAACCAGTCTAGCCTTGTACCGTTTTGAACCATCGTGCTCCTCCTTCAGTCTGTAAACTCACTTGTTATGAAGAGGTTTCTTATCATTGGGTAAAGTGACTATCTCTCATGTACGATTAGACTCAAGAGATTCCATGTCATCATCTATGACCTGCTCCCACTTAACCCGTGTATCTAACTGTAACGCCTCTTCAAAATACTTTGGCTCACCATTATCTGTTAGCAGTAGATAATGTAAGGAGGGTGAGTATTGGACTATGGATCTCCTCTCTGGAGTAGACCTCCTCACAATCGGTGTCTGTAGCTTTGCCTCATAATGCTTCTATGCATGATCATCCTATGGCGCTATAACACCCGTGTCCAGTAACTCTTCCAACTCTACGAATTTTTTTTCTTAGGCCTTATTTTTCTGCACACTGTCCTTATACATCACTTTTTCATTGAAGACTACGTTCTTGCTTCTGATAATTTTCCTATTTTCTGCATCCTAAAACTTGTAGTTAAAATCATGCTGCCCGTAGCCTATAAACGTGTACCTCCTAAACTTCGCATCCAGCTTGTTCTGTGCTCTGCATCAATGTGAACATATGAAGTACAATCGAACACTCTGAGATGTGCAAGGTTCACTTCTTTTCCAGTCCACATTTCTTCTAGTAGCCCACCATCCAATGGTGTTGAGGGACTTCTATTGATGAGATATGTGGCTGTATTCACAGCATCTGCCCAAAAAGTCTTAGGTAACCCTGCATGTAACCCCATGCTCCTGGCGCACTCAAAGATGGTCTTGTTAATGCTCTCGACCACACCATTCTACTATAGTGTCCCTGGAATCATTTTCTGATGTTTAATTCCATTTGCTGCACAATACTCTTCAAATCTTTTATCACAATACTCTCCCCCATTATCAGATCTGAGACATTTTACTGTTTTACTTATCTTATTTTCTATCATAACTTTTCACTTCTTAAATACATCAAATACATCAGATTTGTGCTTTAAGAAATAAACCCACAGTTTTCTACTAGCATCATCAATTAAAGAAAGAAAATAATGTGAGCCACTAAGAGATAATACCTGTGTTGATCCCCACACATCAGTGTGTACACGCTCCAATAGATGTGTCTTTGGAGCATGTCCTGTCTTCTTAAAGTTTACCCTCTTCTGCTTATCACACACGCAGTCCTCGCAGAATTCTTAGTCAATAAACTTTAGCCCTGGTAGCTTTCCTTTAGACAATAACACTTTCATTCCCTTCTCACTCATATGTCTCAACCTCTGATGCCATAACTACCCATTCACTCCAGTTAATGCGACTGAGAGTGAACTATATGATCCTTAAGTCACGTACAAAGTACCTTCCTTTTTACCTCGAGATATCACCAAGGCACCTTTTGTAATCTTCTAGGAATCACTGGTGAATGTCGTCCCATAACCGGTATTGGCCAACTGCCCCACTGAGATTAGATTCCTTCTCAAACTTAGTACATATCTGACATCCTTCAATTTCAACGTCGTTCTGTATTTCTGATATATATGAACGTCTCCATTTCTAACAATACTGCATAGCTCATCATCGCCCAAGTAGACTCTCCCAAAGTCACCTGATACATAGTTATGCAGAACTTTCTTATACGAAGTGGCATGAAATGAAGCACCCGAGTTTATAACCCAAGACTAATTCCTCGCATCAAGAGACGAGATCAATGCCTCTGTATCACTCTCCTCAGATAGATTTACTGAATCATTCCCACCTTGAGAGCTTCCTTCTTATTTTTTGAGAGCCTTGCAATCACATTTCATGTGTCTCTTCTTGCTGCAATGTTAACACCCGTCTTTGTCTTTCAGTCCCTTGGACTTCTTCCTCGACTTAGAACACCTATGTTTATTGCCTCCCTTATTCAGCAATCTTCCTCTTCCTTCAACATTTAGAGCATTCCCTGAATCCCCTGAAACTCCTGATGCCTTTCTTCTATATTCTTTACTGAGAATTAGACCGGCCACATCATCAAATTTCAGCTTTATCGACCTTGAAGAATTACTCACAGCAATCACCAAACCATCCCAACTGTTTGTCAAACTGAATAAGATTAATAACACCCTGACCTCATCCTCAAAAATAATGTCAACGTATTCCAACTGGCTCGTTACTGTATTAAACTCGTTTAGATGTTCAGTCACGCTCCCACTATCTGACATCTTCATGTTGAATAGTTGTTTCTTAAGATGAACTTTGTTGGACGTAGAGAGTTTTTCATACATGTTGGCTAGGGCTTCCATTAATTCTTTTGTAAACGTTCTTAAATAAAGAGAGTCGGATCATTCCTAAAGCTTTCTTATCCAGTAAAAATTATTCATCATCTGTCATCTTTTCTTATTTCTTCTCTTTTCCTCGTAGAGGAATATAGAGGTCCTTCTGATACAGATAATCCTCCATCCGCATCTTCCAAAAGGCAAAGTTTGAACCATCAAACTTCTCAATTCTAGTTTTTCTTTCTTCCGTCATTGCTCCCAATAGAACTAAACCAATATCTCTGATACTAATTTTTGCGCAGCACGCCAACAACGCAGTGAACTGAGATTCAATCTCCGGTCTCACCCACAAATGATAAACAAGAAGAAATATAAACTAGAAACAGATCAAAGTAATCCAAACAAACCACAAGACAAGATATACGTGAAAAACCCCAAACTAGGGTAAAAAACCACGAATGCAAACTTTCACTATGAAAAAAATGAAGATTACAAGGCAAAATACTAACCTCTCCCTTGAAAGAATAAAGAAAAGCCTTTGCTCACACCTTAGAATTATTTCTCAATATCCCCAATACCCTAGAAAAGCCCTAAGGACACCATATATAGTTTAGGCAACTTCCTTTTCGTACTCTTACGAAAGCCGACTCAAAAATCCGCAGTGCACATCAAATTTGAAAATAAATCTGCGTAACCATGACTGGTCGAGCAGACTACATGACCCCTCGATCGGTCGAGTGGACCCCTTGACCGATCGAGCATGGCCCACAATCGGTCGAGCACCTTGGAACCAAAAATCTAATGTTCGCTGGACTTTGAGTCGAGCCAGTTCACGACTGGTCGAGCAGGGGCTACGACCGGTCGTACGGCCCCCAAATGTGGCTCCACATCTCAACACACTCCGGGTTATACTCCACCACACTTTTACACACCCACACACGCCTAGTGGGATTTCACCACCTATGGGTTTCAAGAACCCAAGACCTATGTTGAAACTCCTCTAATTCTACCACTGGAGTAAGGACCGGAACCCATACTACACACCTAGAATGTACATAAATTTAAATAAATAAAATAGTCTTTAGTTTGTTTGTCTCTTTCTTTATTTTTTCCTGTTAGCTTGTTAGTACACTCACTGTGTGCTCACACTTCATTGTTAGCCACTCCCACTGGGGAATCGATACCAGGACTTCAGTGTTGAAACGAGGTATCTTTCACTCAGTCTACCAAGGTGTAGTCTGCTCGTCTCTTATTTCTTGTATATTGTGAATACTCCATGAAGTACCGTGAAAGATGCCGAATTGAACACCATGATTACCAGGGTGTAGTCTGTTCGCTGGCCTTTGCATCTCGTCAGCTCAAGGTCCATGAGCTGAACTACCCTACACATGACTTAGAGCTAGCTGCAGTTGTCTTCGCACTGAAGGTGTGGAGGCACTATCTTTACGGGATTAGGTTCGAGCTCTTCTCTGATCACAAGAGCTTGAAGTACCTCTTCTCGCAGTCTGAGTTGAATATGAGACAGAGGAGCTGGATGGAGCTCTTGAAGGACTACGATTTCGACCTCTAGTACCACCCAGGCAAGACGAACGTGGTGGCAGATGCCCTCAACCGTCAGCCACGAGGCTTAGTGGCGCACATGATGATTCAGGAGTGGCGGATGCTTGAGGATGTTGCTGCGTATGACTTTGAGTTCGGCGTGCAGTCTTCCATTGTACAATTATCGAGCTTGTCGATTCAACCCTCTCTTGTCGCTAGGGTGATCGAGGCTCAGCAGGCTGATCAGTCGTTGCAGAGTTATATGGCTAAGGCGGCATCTGAGGGTCAGGCTGATTGGCAGATCGGTACAGACGGTGGACTTCGCTTCAGAGGCCGATTATGTGTCCCGGATATTCCAGAGTTGCACAGAGATCTTATGACCGAGGCACATCGATCGCAGTTTTCTATCCACCTGGGCTCGACAAAGATGTACCGTGACATGAGGCGACAGTATTTTTGGGCGGGGATGAAGCGCTAGATCACCAGTTTTGTGGCCGAGTGTGACACGTGTCAGCGTGTCAAGGCCGATCATCAGAGACCTCCTGGTCTATTGCAGCCGTTGAGCGTCCCGATGTGGAAGTGGGAGCACGTGTCGACTGATTTTATTATGGGTTTGCCGAGGACTCAGCGCGGTCATGACGCCATTTCGGTTGTTGTGGATCGTCTGACGAAGTCGGCACATTTTCTTGCGACGTGTGCGACTTGGTCTATGGACCAGCTTGCGAGACTGTTTATTGAGGAGATTGTGAGACTGCATGGCGTTCCAGTCTCGATCGTTTCTAACTGAGACTCGAGGTTCACGTCTCAGTTTTGGGGGAGCTTCCAGCGTGCGATGGGGACTGATTTGCAACTCAGCACCCCGTACCATCCGCAGACAGATGGCCAGACCGAGAGGGTCAATCAGATACTTAAGGATATGCTTCGAGCCTACGTGATTGACTTCGGGGGTAGCTGGGATGAGCATCTGCGATTGGCTGAGTTCGCGTACAATAACAGCTATCAGGCAACCATCGGCATGGCTCCTTTTGAGGCACTATATGGCAGACCATGCAGATCACCGAGTTGTTGGACCGAGGTTGGAGAGCGCCGTCTCCTATGTCCCGAGCTGGTGCAGGAGACTTCAGAGACTATTGACATCATCAAGCATAGGATGCGCACAGCTCAGAGCCAACAGAAGAGTTCTGCTGATCGTCGGCGTCGTCCCTTGGAGTTTGATGTAGGGGACCATGTGTATCTCAAGGTCTCGCCCATGAAGGGCGTAGTTCGATTTGGAGCGAAGGGCAAGCTTGCCCTGAGATTCATAGGACCTTTTGAGATCAGTGGGCGCGTTGGCGCCGTGGCCTATCGGCTTGCCTTGCCATCACAGTTGTCTGGCGTCCACGATGTTTTTCACGTCTCCATGTTAAGGAAGTGTGGGTCAGACATAGTTCCCGTTATTGATTGGCAGACCAATACCATAGCGACCGCGCCGTCGTTGCGGTTCCGATGTCGTGACTCGCGCGCCGAGGCGATACCCTGATCAAGAGATATGGGCCAACGTTCGGTGCGAGAAAATGCTGCGCGTTGCGAAATCTAAGAGAATCTCTACGATGTGTCACATCAATCACATCAATCCCATTAATCAATCACCTATCAATCCATCACATGTCAAGTACACATCACTTCCATCCCTTTTCCCAAGCAACCACAAAAGTCTTCACCACCCATACCTCTCTTACGCAGGAAGTTCCTACGCAAGGATGTTGGTTGGGCCCCACCGGGATGTCTGTGAGAAAGCCACCCTTTCCATCCGTTTTTCAAAATCATTTTAGGATAGTTGGACCAAAATTTAAGTGTATCGAACACTCAAGTGTGCCACACGAGAGGAATTTAATGAGCACCGTTGGAGCATTCTTATAGTCATCAAAGTTTTGTATGATGCTATATTTTTGGTGTTTTCACGTCATTCCACTGGGAATGACCTTATAAACAGTTTGGATAACATATAAACATCAAGCCGGAGCTCAGGAAGGTATCAACGGTTGGAATGTCTTTCCCTAATTTTACTTCTCGTGTGACCCACTTGAGTTTTGTATCCTCTTTATTTTTGGTAGCACCCCCTAAATTGATCTCTTAAAATGGATGGATGGAATGGATTTCTCATATACATCGAAGTGGGCCCTACCGGCATCCTTGCGTAGGAATGTAACGTCTTAGAAAAATTCGTACAGAGACTCGAGTACCAACTCGATCAGAAAGTACTTAGGATTAATTCCTTTAGAAATTAAGTGTAAGTTAACTAACACCATGTTAGATTAGATGTGAAATTGGCACTGATCACTTTAAATACGTTCTGCAAGACCCAAAACTTGTGGAATCGTTGACGCTATAACGTCCTGAAACCTAGGATCAAACTATAAACCCGTTTGCTCTCAAGAACCCTTTGAAACTTTGTACTGGATCTAGTCCGCGCATCGAAAGTCCGATATCTACAATCTTAGACCATTATGACCGCTTAGCTGGACTTAACAATCATTTCGAAAATCAAACCCAACTGATGTTCTGAAGATATTTCATTGAGCCAGGAGCAAGGAGTGTGAGAAAGAGTGAAATTCATAAAAAATTAAATATGATTTAAATAAATCTGGCACGTTTTGCTTGCGGGTTAAGTATAAGCATTCAGACCGTTGGAATCTGACCCAAATACACCCTCGGATCAGGGAACATTTCCCACTCAGGTCAGTATACTTGGAATCCCTGATCGAATCTCCGTAACCGCTGAACTAAAACTGGTCCGCCACGTGCGATCTGAGAACATTGTCGGACTGAAAACTTAATGTGATCAGGATCCAATATCCATGAGCTTAAGTCCGACCGCATTTGGTCAGGGGATCTCCAGAAATGCTCTTTTGGATCAAGAAAGACCCGATTTGGCTATAACCCAAGTATACTTTGGTTTAAAGTCTAAATAGGTGAATTTCTAGCCTATTTAAAGACCTTAAACCCTCTCACTTCCCTCCCATACGAATTTTGCAAAAACCCTAGAAAGGAGAAGAGAGAAAAGAGAGAGATTCTGTAAGAGTTGTGGGGAAAGCTTCCTATCACTCGAACCTGCTACCAAGCGTGCTTAGCTATCGTATTCCAGTCACTCTCCCGGTGATTCTGAAGCCATTCTAGGTAAGAAAACCCTAACCTCAACCTGTTTTGGGGATTTTAGCAATACAAGTAGCGAAGTAGCTAACCTATCTTGTGAATTAGGTCGCCATATCGACGTTGACGAAGCGTAGACTTTCTATTCGAATCGATACGCGTCTACGGCGAAAGGTGAGGATTCTAGATGCTTAGGTTGACTGATTTCAAAGCTTTCAATGTCGTTTAATAGTAGATTATCGACGAGAATGTCGTTTAACATGTAGAACATGCTGTCTGTTTTCTATTTCGACTGCGTACGAAGAATATGAGATTTAGGATATTTTAGGCATTTGTAGGAAATAATGTATACGTCTGTATTTTGCTGAAATGATTTCCATGTGTATTTATCGTGTTATGATATTAGTTAGGCGTGCATGATCTGTTTGGCGAAGAGATTCGCCCGAATGCGGACTTTGGGTCGACATACGCTATGTAGACTAAAGTGAGTAGACTAAGTGTTTGTATAAATGTTTATATTAGTATGTATTGAGTAAATGTTATGGTAGATTAGTCTTGAGATTGAATTCTCAATTAATATGATGATGTACATGATTTTCCTTCATGTTATTATTGAATTGATTTCCTTATATGTATGGAATACATGTGTTTGGTTGATTTGCTTGCGTTGTATGTTATAACATGTTGTCATTATGCTTGGATTAATTGTGTTTCATTTCTGTCATTCTCACATGATCACTGATGTAGATTACAAGTGCTTGGGGCTATACCCTAGTCCAGGCAGTCGGTAATAGATTTGAATTCGTGGTTGGATTCTATTCGCCACGAAAGACGCGTTGATGAACGCGAGTCGTGCTTTGGGTTGGCGGCAGTGGTTAGGCCACACGAGGTGTTTTATGCACTTCATGTCGTTCAGCTTGAGGTGCGCTCGTACTAGTCGAGCCCGTCAAGTAACCCGACTGACCATTGTATGTTCACCTTGTATTAGTCATATCTGTTTGAACCTAGGGTACTGAACTTACCAGAGTAAACCCTGATAACCACGGTACCTTGATCGATTAAGACTCATGAGCCGGGCATGGTGGTATGGGACACCGTAGTCGAGCTGTCGGCCTACGCTGGGGCCATAAACCTCCCCGTAGTGACAAGTGAGCACTTTAGACTCGTGAGCCGATTGTGGTGGTATGGGACATCACATTCGAGCTGTCGGCCTACACTGATTAGTGACGAGCCCTTTGTAGTGACCTCGAGCGTATTCTGAGTCTACGTGAGGCGACGACCCTTACGTAGCAACAAGAGTACATTAGGCCTGTATTCATAAGGTGATGGGGGAGTGGTGCAACGAGTGCGAGCAACAGCCCTAGCAGCCCTTGCAGTGACCTATAAATATAACATCGTATGAGACTACTAGGAGTGACGACCCTAAACAGGATCTGTATTGGTATTGATATAAGGAAGGTACCTTAGTTTCCCAATCCTGCTGTTTGAAAGGACTAATAACAACTTGGTAATCATATCCACATCGCACTGCATGTGCCTGGAAGATGTGGAGCACTGAGGAAAGAAAGCATGCCACGGACGTAAGATGGTGTCGCATGAGGGAGTATGTCGGTGAGGGTATCCATCATGTCATTTCATGCTTGCATTAACAACAGTACCTAGGAATGTCTGATTGATTGCTTTACTATTATCACCTGATTGATTTGATAACATGTTAATCTTTGCTCTATAATTCCACTGAGTTGATCACTCACTCCCATGTTACGGGACGGTGTTTACAACACCTACCAAACTCTGTCTTAATGCAGGTTGTGAGGAGATCCAGGAACTGGAGCCGAACTACTTCGAGGACCAGGACGAGTTCTCGTACATGCAGTTCTCGGACGGCTTCGCATAGGTGGCTTGGATCAGTGGGATTTTTGCTAGTTGGACTGTTATACGACATTTTGTTTTTGGTTTGATTTATGTATATGTGACTCAGAGATGTATTCATACTTTAAATACAGTTCGAGATTATTTTGTTTTTCATACAGTGACATACATATTCTTCAGTCTTCCGCTTGCGTTTTATCACTGGATCTGGAGTATGAATTGCAGTTTTGGTATAATCTTACTCATGTTAATGCACTAACTCAGACAACATTGAATCATCAGCATATTTGTTGCATAAGTGATGGTCTGGAACTCGGGAGTCGGGTTTCTACATGACCCCCAATTTTCAGGGCGTTATAAGGAACTTCTTGCGCAAGGCTTTCGCAGGAAGTTCCTGCGCAAGGATGCTGGTTGGGCCCCACCGGGATGTCTATGAGAAAGCCACCCTTTCCATCCGTTTTTCAAAATCATTTTAGGATAGTTGGACCAAAATTTAAGTGTATCGAACACTCAAGTGTGCCACACGAGAGGAATTCAATGAGCACCGTTGGAGCATTCTTATAGTCATCAAAGTTTTGTATGATGATGCTATATTTTTAGTGTTTTCACATCATTCCACTGGGAATGACCTTATAAACGATTTGGATAGCATATAAACATCAAGTTAGAGCTCAGGAAGGTATCAACGGTTGGAATGTCTTTCTCCAATTTTACTTCTCGTGTAACCCACTTGAGTTTTGTATCCTCTTTATTTTTGGTAGCACCCCCTAAATTGATCTCTTAAAATGGATGGACGGAATGGATTTCTCATATACATCGAAGTGGACCCTACCGGCATCCTTGCGCAGGAACTTCTTGTGCAAGGCTTTCACAGGAAATCCGCGTCCGTACGGGATGCGGATTTCCTGCGAAAGCCTTTCGCAGGAAGTTCCTGCGCAAGGATGCTGGTTGGGCCCCACCGGGATGTCTGTGAGAAAGCCACCCTTTCCATCCATTTTTCAAAATCATTTTAGGATAGTTGGACCAAAATTTAAGTGTATCGAACACTCAAGTGTGCCACACGAGAGGAATTCAATGAGCACCGTTGGAGCATTCTTATAGTCATCAAAGTTTTGTATGATGCTATATTTTTAGTGTTTTCACATCATTCCACTGGGAATGACCTTATAAACGGTTTAGATAGCATATAAACATCAAGCCGGAGCTCGGGAAGGTATGAACGGTTGGAATGTCTTTCCTTAATTTTACTTCTCATGTGACCCATTTGAGTTTTGTATCCTCTTTATTTTTGGTAGCACCCCCTAAATTGATCTCTTAAAATGGAAGGATGGAATGGATTTCTCATATACATCGAAGTGTGCCCTACCGGCATCCTTGCGCAGGAACTTCTTGCGCAAGGCTTTCGCAGGAAATCCGCGTCTCGTACTCTGAGTAGGCCGTACTCTCGTAGACTGTAAAATTATCCTCGTTGCCGTCCTACCCGGCCTGTCTCCAACTGGGAACGGGCCGCAGCTTTGAGTGGCCAGCGTGATGTATGGGTCTTATCCACACCGTCCATCCATTTTTTTCTTATCATATTAATGAATAGCCTATAAAAAGAGGGAGATCTAAGGTTTGAGTGGACCACACCACAGGAAGCAGCGGTGATAATGATTCTCACCGTTGAAACTTTTCTACAGCCCATCGTTCTTTTTATTTTCTATCCAACCTATTCATAAAGTTACCTAGACCTGATGAAGAGAAAACACAAATATCAGCTCCATCCAAAACTTCCTTGGCCCAAGAAGCTTTCAATGGTAAGAGTTTAATCCCCATTGTGTAGTGCACTTGAGCATCTGATCTGCCTAATTTTTTGTTTTATAACTTAAAATGATACTAAAAAATGGATGGAGGGTGTGGATAAGATCCATACATCACGGTGACCACTCAAAGCTGCTGCCCATTTCGAGAGACTGGCGGGGAAGGACGCACTCCTCGCCCGTTTGTTAGGCACTCTTCCGGATGCCCCTTTTTCTCCACGAACCACACGTTTTTTCTCTTTTTTGGGTTAGCTTTTTTATACACACCCATGTCGGTACACACCCTCCATGTTAGCAACCCCGGCTAGGGATCCAAGAACCACTTTGATGCTCCGACGTAAAGTGATAGATGATACGCAGACGCTTAGTAATTACTTAGAAAATGCACGTGTAACTCCGGTAAATCAAATTAAACTATCCAAATATCATACTATCGAATTGGTGAACATTTACAATTTAATGCCCTATTTCATCCAATAAATGCCCATGAATTAAAAGCTATAATTCTTCAATCAATCTGATATTGAGATTTTGATTTAAGACCACTAAATTTCCATAATTTAGTTCATTTTAATTTGATTTATTGGATGTCACATGATAATTTATAAGTGCATGTGTATCAAGCATCATTCATAGCTAGAGTATCAAATAAATCATCTTTCTTCTTTAAAGAATTGAGAATTTTAAAGGGTTGGGTTGATCATTACCGGTAGGTGACCTTTCCTTTTCTTTGTTTTCATTGCTTTCTACCTCGTCCTATCACGTTTTGTTCTTCAATATTTTTTTGAAAAGGGCCCAGTTATTATTTTGTTTTCATGCTACGTTTCATTTATTAAAGAGCTAAGCTTTGTTCGTCACATGGGCAGCACCACACGAGGCCAGACGCGGTTATGGATCGTACAGTAAACATCAGATCCGTTCATCACATGGGACTCTGCACATGGAAGCCAGTGTAATGATTTCTCCCAAAAGTCAGGTAGCCAACTCACCATCTCAACCACTTTGTAAAAACATCAAATTATAGACGGTCCACAAAATTTTCTTAACTGTACATGTTTTCATAGATTGAGGGCCACCAAATGACCTAAACTTAGTGATCCACATGCCAGGTTATCTATACAGTGGAACCCACCTAATGCACGGCTAGGATGTCCAAAGAAGAGCAAGGTTTGCATGTGTGATCAAGAATAGATGTAGGTGTGAGGAAAGTTCAAAAGCTCCCATTCTCAATACTATAAATACCTGCATTGCAACCATATCACCCAGCCATCTTAAATCTCTCGTGCAGCTCTTGATCACCATGGCCATAATTCCTCCCAAATCCCCTTCTGCACCCATCATTCTCTTCCTCTTCTTCTTGATCGTTGTCGCCGCCACAAAATCTGACCGATCATCACCGTCCATCTTGCGGCCCGCGACTGGATTCGGTAAGGAGAAAATCTCCCACATAAACTTTTACTGGCATGACAAACTAAGTGGTCCCAATCCCACTACAGTCCTAGTTGCCAGTGGTTCATCGGCCAACAAATCGAGAACCGGGTTCAGTACAGTATTTGTGATCGACGATCCGTTAACGGTGGGCCCTGATCCGACGTCGAAGCTAGTGGGCAGAGCTCAGGGTATGTACGCTTGCGCATCACAGGAGCAGATTGGATTGATCATGGCGATGAACTTTGCATTCTTGGATGGGAAGTACAATGGGAGTACAGTTACAGTGCTCGGGAGGAACACTGTACAATCGCAGGTAAGGGAAATGCCCGTGGTGGGAGGGAGTGGGCTGTTTAGGTTCGCCAGGGGCTACGCCCAGGCTCAGACTTACAAGTTCGACCTTACAAGTGGAGATGCTATTGTGAAATATAATGTTTTTGTCATGCATTATTGAGGCTGAAGAGCTAAGCTGAAGTGGGCCATTCATTGGCACGTGCGAAAGTGGTGCATCGCTCCGCCTATCAAGTGGGGCCCACCGTGGACGGCCCCCCTCATCTCGGTTGAATCAATTATCTATCAGATGAATTTCATGGTCAGGGCATGTAGTCGTTGTCCCCACTGGGTGAGTGGCCCAAATCTCACACGTGCGGCATGAATTGCCTCTTCAGCACGGAGCTCTTAAGTTGTTTGCGGTAACCAAAGCAATGATGCTAATGTATTTTGTAATAAATTCATATGTTGGCGTAACACAGACGTTATTTATATTTGCTTTAAACTCCTATATTAGTTAAACGAGGTGGTAACTCATCCTCCTAGCAAGTGGCACTGGCGTAGAGCTTTCTGGACCATCAAATTTGTGGGTCCCATTGTGAATGGAATGCATCTCTGGAATCACGCTAACCATCCAATTAATGGGTATCAAATGGATGGTTGGAAGTGAATAGTGAGCGGTCCAAATTTGAAGGAGAAAAGCCAGATTTTTACATGAAAGCTGAAGTTAGTTTAAATATATTGCCTACCCACGTTTAGTTTTGATTGATTGATGGCTGAGTATCACATACAACGCATTTATCTTGAAGCTGGGGGGATAACTAGTTCGAATATGTGAAGCTTATCTGGGCTCCTCGCACAAACTTTTCCAATTCACAAACTTTTCGAATTCACGATGAAAAATATAAACTAGAAATAATTTTACAAAGTCAAAATAAATTTGTTGAATATTAATACATGAAATAAATGAACCTACAACCGTTTAAATAAGGATATCAAAACTTGAAAAGACTTTAGGAATTAAACTATAACAAAAACTCCATAAAATTCGTAACTTACTATAAATATTAAATTTTACATTTATAGTAAGTGTCCTATGTGGCTTAACCATGTTACTGTTCTAATTTTTCTAAACACTTTTCAATTCTTAAAGCCCAATGGATTAAGAGTTATAATCAAACAAAAACTTCGTATTTATAATAAAAACAGAATTAAACATGAAATTCGACCGTTGATATGATGGAATCTCATAAATTCGGCATGGGGAACACAGTAGAGCTAGGTTGGTTGGCTAAAGTAGCTCGTCCTACCCCAAAATCATATATGGTACGTCGAGTAACTCATTCTAGTTTGCGAGATATGCATGTTTTAAGGTTCTGACAATCTTGATGACTTCTGTCTCCGATCGTGCCTTCTCTGATCCATCTTGGACATGAAAGTGTCCGCGACCCAATCTACATCAGTCCCCTCCAATTCAAAAGAACTCGTACTCGAGTTCTCGTGCTGCTTCGGTTCTTAATACTCGATCTGATGTGCCATAACGATACCCGAATCAAAAGTTATGATCAATTTAGGGTCCACCTTTTGGTCCAGCCATGCTAGTAATGTATCTATGACACATTCTACATCAGACCCCTCAACTTGAAAAAAACTTATCCTCGAGTTACTTAAGGAACTTGGCTCATGATTCTGAGATAACTTCTAACGCCAATGTTTATTAGTCATTTTCTTATACTTGATATGAAGCTCTTGAGCTAACACAATACATGTACTCATGTTTTCTTTGACTTGACTAGTATCGATTAGTTCCTTCACTCCTGCTTTTAAGATCTGACATTCTTTCTAACTCACCTAACAGTGAGGGTGGTTGGGCAAGCTAGCCCTAGGGACAAGGCCTATGTGATGTTAGATGTCTCTCACAGGGAGCAATCTATCGAGTAAATCTTTTGGTCAAACTTCTTTAATTTCGTTCAGGAAATGCCTTAAACTTGGAAGAATGTCTAAGGGTCTCGATTCCTCTGCCTTTACCACTGTAGCGTATCCTCGTCGGCTTCCTTAAATTCCTCCATAAAACCTCGAATGGTCAAGAGAGAGCTCTCCTCTACTTTAGAAGCTTCAGAGTGTTTCTCTAATGTCATAGGGGCGAGGATTATCTTTCGATCATGTTTAACAAAGACGTAAACATTGTCTCGTTCTCGATGGGTCGTATCACGGTCTAACTTTCACGGTCGACCAAGTAACATATGGCATGCTTCCATATTTACCACGTCACAAAGTATCTTATCTTTATAACTTTTATCAATTGAAAACGACACAGTACATTGTTCAGTTACTTTTGTCTCATTCACCCTTTTAATGCAGCCAATTGAGTAAGGGGAATGATGTTTTATCATAGGTAGCTGCAACATGTCCACCATCATTTTCGAAATGATGTTCTCGCTACTACCACTATCTATGATCACATCAATGACCTTGCCATTGCAGTGATACGTACGGAATATATTATGTCATTGTGGATGTAATTCTTTCCATGGGGTGTACATTAATCTCCTTACAACTAGAGATTCACCACGATCTTCGTCCATCCATTCTTCATCATGTGCTCCTTCCTCAGTGGCTTGTTCATCTTCATCAAAGCCAAGGTATTCTTTTACGACCTCAACTTCAATACCCCCTTTGTTAATGGTCAGGTAGGTTACGGGGCGTTAAAGCCTAAATGGGCCGCTCCCACTGGTTGCAGAAGGTTGAGGATGTCCTATTACTAGTTCCTTTCCTTGTGTCAGTTCTGAATCCTGAGTGGGACCCGTCATGGGATGTCGAGTTAAAGGGTAAGGCTAAATAGGAACTCTTACAAGTTATGTTTCTGCCCTACCTGCCAACTGAATTACTTCATCCACGGTCTTAAATCATCGATCATAACACATCTATAAATCGTACTACCTTCTGTGATTCTGTTTCTGACAGATTATTTCGTGTTGCCAATCGTTGAAATTCTTCAGTGTAATTTGTAACAGTTCGATTCCCCTATTTATAATTTTGGTATCGCTGAAATAATACTTACTCGTAATCACTAGGGAGGAATCGTGATCGAAGAAAGCGTTTCATTCGTGACCATGATGAGATGGGTGCCTTGTTCTGTCAGGCACATGAGAGTTGTAATTGCCCCCACCATGCAGAAACACCGAATTTTAATTTGAAAGTGTAAGACCCGTAACTTAGACCGTACTGTTTCATAGACTTCCGCGGTCTTCCCGGTCGAATTCCGACAACTTTTGACCCTTAATCGATAATTACGCGCGACCCTGATTCGTATGCCGTTAACCCGTATCGACTCAACCCAAGACCTTTACCATAGCGACCGCGTCGTCGCTGCGGTTCCGATGCCGCGACTCAAGCACTGAGGCGATACCCTGGTTAGGAAATGTGGACCAACATTTGGTGCAAGAAAAATGCCACGCGTTGCAAAACCCAAGAGAATCTCTACAACTTGTCACATCAATCCATCAATCTCAACATGTTAAGTACATGTCAAGCACACATCAACTTTCACCCATTCTCAAGCAAGCCTCAAAGTCAAAAAGTTCTTACAAAGCCCATGCCTTTCTTACACAAATGGCCACAAAAGTCAAAAAGTTCTTACACCCATCACTCACCACATTCATCACTCCACCCATCTATCTATCTCTCTCTTTACAACTCTCTCTCATTTTCAAAACTCAATTCCAAGCAACCAAAACTCCATACGTATGGCCTCTCCCATCTCTCCAAGAGAGCCACAAGTGTGGCCCACCCTTCCATCTCAAGATCTCTCATCTCAACCATCCAAACCTTATCTCATCCGTTGAAATCGAAGCTAAGGAGCTAAGGAACCCAAGGAAGCAAGAAGATCGAATGGTGGGTGCTTGATGATAGTAGTTTTTCATATTTTTTAAGATGGGCCAAGTGAGGCCAACCGATCAATGGTTTAGATCTCACTTGGGACTGTAAGATGTGGCCGATGGCCCACTAGGATCATCATGATCATTCCATGATGGAATCATTCTCCATGGACCCCATCATGATGTTTATTTTCTTGCATTAAAAAGGTCATCTAGACCGTCCATATTGGTGGGGAAAGGATCTCCACCATTGATTCTCAATTTCGGTGGTCTCATGTGTAAAGGGATCCACTTGATGTATGATTTATTGCAAGGAAGGGCCCATAATGTCGAGGTCCCTCCATCACAAGCGTGTCTCACTCTCTACCTCTCTCTCTCTCTCTCTTTTTTATGTTTTGTGTGGTGATTTATCCATGTGGCCCACTTGAATGGAACCCATCATGAAGTACTTTTACCCAAGCCGTCTATGAGTGGGGCCCACCTTATGTGTGTTGTACCCACACCTTTCATCATGAGGTGGCCCACTTGAATAAAGCCACCTCTACTGTGAGGACCGTCCAGCATCCAGGGACGTTGGACGTCTCTGTGAAAACACAAATATTAACTTGTTTTCAAGCTTTAGGAGTGGCCCACTCTCATGGGCCCCACCTTGATGTATGTATTCAATCCACGCCATCTATCTCATTCCCTGGATCATTTTAGGCGTTGAGCCAAAGAATGATGTTGATCTGAGGTTCTAAAGGGCCATAGCATAGCAAATGATGGGTTTCACCGTTGAAATCTTCCCTGGAATTTCTATACATCAAAAATATATCCAATATTAGACTCGTTGGATTTGTTACGAGTCGTGGAATCCTATGGCTGGAGTGGATTCACTTGGAGTGGGCCCCACACTCAAAAAACCTCAGAAACTAAGGTTTTCAAAAAAAAAAAAATTTGAAGCAGCAGCTGCTACTGCTGCCAGCGCAGGCAGGGCTTGCGGCTTTGATGCACGGGTGGGCGACCAGCCACCCACGGCTCTAGCCATGGGCCCCACCATGATGTATATTTTGCATCCACATCGTTTGTACGGTGGGCCACTCCCTGCAGTGGGCCCCCTGCAAATTTTGGCCCCATCCACAGATTAGGTGGCCCACACTGCAGGAAACAGTGGGATTGAACCTCTACCATTAAAACTTTTTCTTTGGGCCACAGAGGTTTTGAATCAAAATGAAATTTGTATTTTTCCTTTCATTCAGGTCCTCATGACCTCATGAACAGTTTGGATGAGAAATAAACATTACAGTGGGCCCCAGCCCCACCCTTGGTCCACGTGACCTTATAAATAGGTTGAATGGTAAATAAACATTACGGTGGGTCCCCCCCCCCCCCCCTGGTTGGGTGGCAAATAAATATTATAGTGGGTTCCCTGGCCCACACGCTGGATGACAAATAAATATTACAGTGGGCTCCTAAGGTCCACGTGACCTTATGTATAGATTGGATTGCAAATAAGTATTACAGTGGGCCCTAAGCCCATGTGACCTTATGAACAGTTTGGATGGAAATAAACATCATGTTGGGCCCCAGTTTGGATGGAAAATAAACATTATGTAAGGCCCATAGGTCGAGGCCCACTTAATGTATTCTAAGGCCCATGGGATTAGACCCATTTGATGTATTCTAGGGCCCATGGGATTAGGCCATTTGATGTTTTAGGGGCCCATGGGTTAAGGCCCATTGAGATGTACTAAGGCCTATGGGTTGAGGTCCATTTGATGTACATATGGGGCCCAATTGGTGTGGCCCATTTGTTACATATAAGACCCATGAGATTAGGCCCATTTGATGCATTCTAAGGCCCACGGGTTATGACCCATCGCAATGCACATAAGGCCCATTGGTGCGGCCCATTGATGTGGCCCATTTGATGAATAAAAGGCCCATTTGATATGGCTTATTTGATGTATTTAAGACCCAATGGGATGTAACTAAGGTCCATTGTAATGTGTGATTCTAGCATGGATTATGTAATAATGTTTATGACGGTCGTGCCTTGGGAGCAATGTTGGTTTGACGTCCACATTGCAAGTATAGTGTTGGTTAAATGTCAGCATTATGACTCTCCCTAGGGCCCATTGATAGGCCGTACTTGTTGTGTGTCGGCCGTCTGAGCCACCTGCGTTGTAAGGATAGTGCATTACCTTATAACATGTTTATTATATTTCCATGACTCATGATCATACTCATCATATGTATGCTTGATATGAGAAGTGACTGATCATAGCACATGCCTTCGGGCAAATTGTTTATGGGACCCCGATTAGGCGGTGTTGCCTTACATGAGCGCACGATACGCGCAGGATTTACTGCATGATTGGATAGTGTGATTCATGCATTTCATATTGTATGATATGGTTACTGTACGCCCTAGCGACATCAGGGCTGTAGCCTCCACAGACGTATCGTGGTTGGCAGGATTGGATACCGAAAATCTTGTTCTACATGGGGTGCTATAGATATCCCTGGGTGGAAGTCCCTAAACCCTTATGGTACCAAGAGGTTGCTCCAACGTCTAGACCGAGTGGGTACAGGAGCACCGAGTGCCGATTACTAGACGGTCGCGCTTTCCACTGTGTGGTGGTCGGTTGGAAGGGGGTGTGGCCTTACCCGCCCGAGAGTAGGGGTCAAAGCTAGGTTGAGTTTGACCAGCTCGAGGAATGGGTCCGTTATCGACGAGTCGAGCCCGATATTGGCAGACGGGTAGTGAGGTCTCTTCCACTTACCTTACACTACCAAAAAATTGGGCAAAGGCTATGGAAGTTAAAAGCATTTAGCTATGCAATAAATCCGTAGCAAATTTACTACAGATTTTTTCTATAGCTAAATCCTAGCTGATCCGTAGCTAAATCATAACTCCTCACCTATATCGTATTAAACATAGATGATACTTATAGGGCTCCATGGGGTCATCTAAGCCGTCCATTAATTTTGACATATAATTTTAGCAGATGAGCTCAAAAATTATATAAATTAAATGTCTAAGTGGACCACACCATAAGAAACAATAAAAATTAAATATCTACTGTTAATATATTATGTGGTTTTCTTACAAATTCGATCTGACTCATTTTTTGTACCAACATTTAAAATAATAATTTAAAATTAATGAACGGAGTGGATATGTTTAATACATATCCAGTGGGCCCCATGGTCCTAAAATTCAAGTCCCAGGGGGGCCGTCCGTCAGCGCCCCATGGGAAATGGGTTTTGGAACGTACATACAGTGTAGTACACGATTATAGTACTGATTAAAGTCAATTAGGCCCACCGTGAATGTAATTGTGTAATCCACTCCATCCACCCATTTTTTTAGATCATTTTAGCCATTGATACCAAAATTGAGATATATATAAAACTTAAGTGAATACATACCATAGGAAACCGTGAGAATAATGATTTCTACCATTGAAACATTTCTATGGCCCTCCTGATGTTTATTTGTCATCCAACCTGTTCATAATATCACAGAGACATGGAAGAAGTGAAAGCACAAATATCATATTAATCTAAAACTTCTATGGCCCACCACGAGATTTTCAATGGTAGATGTTGAATTCACACTGTTTCTGGTGGTGTGATACATTTAAGCTTTAGATATGCTTCATTTTTAAGATAAAGATCTAAAATTATCTTCTAAAGTGTATGGACGGAGTGGATAAAATTCAAGAAATACTGTGGGACCCACAGAGTTTAGTCAGTACGCTAAGTGTACTGAGTTAGTACGTATGCAATCCGCTTCAAAACTCCCTCCCCAAACCGAGCGTCCGTCATTTTCTCCCGCGCGGCGCTCGAAACCCATCTCTCTCTCAATCTCTCTCTCGATCTCTCTCTCGCAGTCAGCCACTCTCTTTCCCTTGCCCTCTCTCGATCTCCCGCTCTCCCTCACCCTCTCTCCTTGTCTATTGGCCGCATTCCCCCATCTCTGTTGTCAAAACCCCCTTTCACCGCAAGAAGGGTAAGAAGAAGGAGAAGGAGAAGGAGAAGGAGAAGAACGACGGTAAGTTTCTCTCTCTTTCTCTCTCTCTGTTTCTGAAATCTGTGGTGATTTTTTTTTTAATTTACACACGCACACACACCCCCACACACTCATGCCACACGCGCACACACCCTACACACGCACGCCGTGGGATTTCACTATTGTGGTGATTGAATGCCCACCATTAAATCTGTGGTGATTTTATTTTTATTTTTTATTTTTTTTTAGATTTTGATATTTGGAACATTGGAGGGATGTGATACTCTTGTTACAGGTGATAGATAACCAACAACTCACTGGTGCAAGGCATAACATATTGATGTTGAAAAAAAAAATTCTGCAATGGTTTTAAATTTAACAAAAGTTGCAAACACATCAGATTTTCTGTGCAAAGGATATAGCCAAGAATATCTCGAATAATCATCAATAAACAAAACATAGTAGGAACAACCACCAGTTGATTGTACAGGGGAAACCCATACATCAGAGTGGATTAAAGAAAGAGGAACAGAAGACTGACGACTAGACTCTGGGAAAGGTAGTTTCTTAGCTTTGCCAAGTTGACAAGCTGAACAAAACTCTATTTTATTTGAAGCACCTTTGACAGAGAGTTTATTTGAATGAAACAAACTATCTAAAATGAAACTAGAGGGATGTCCTAGTCTTGAGTGCCAAGTGTCTGCAATAGTTCGAACCCCTATGGTTGCCGAAAGACAGGTGAGGCTCTTATGAGAAGTCTTGCACCCAGCTAGTGGATATAGGCCGTTTTCAACCACACCTTGAAGTAGAATTCTGCCTGTCAGGTTCTCCTTCACAATAAAAGCATTAGCAGTTAATATAAAGTAACAATTATTATCTAAACAAAATTGATTGATAGAGATAAGATTGGTAGCTACTTGGGGGCAATGGAGAATTTTGTTTAGATGAAAATTGGATTGGCCGAAGTGAAAGGTGGTAGAACCAGTATTTAGAACTTGCAAACCTGAACCATTTCCAACAGTTACAGTTTCTGATTCACGAAAACGCTGCTGATGAGTGAGATTAGTTGCATCTGATGTTATATAGGCATTGGCGCCACTGTCCATGTACCAAACTTGATTTTCAAAGGTGGCATTAGTCTCAGCCACCATTGCGGCGAGATCTTGAGGAGGGAATCGACCTGATATGAATAATCAAAGTGGTGAAAATAATCAATAGCAGTATGGCCAACTTTACCACAAATTTGACAAACCGGGCGGTTGTTTGGAAGCTGTGGAGGAGTAGATCTGGTCTGCTAGTGTGGCCGATAATTAGAGGAAATTTCATTTGGCATTTTTGTGGGAGGGAGTGGAGATCCTTTCTTTTTTCACATAAGTAGAGGCCTTAGATTTGTTTGCAGCAAAAGCAAAATGAGTATTATCTGTACCAGGAACAGATCGATTGACATCCAGAAGATTTTCATAGCCCAGCAATTCAGCTTGAATGTCTCCAAAAAATCTTGCCTCTGGAAGCAAAATTAAAAGAGGTGACAAACGGTGTGTATGATGATTGCAGGCCACCAAAAAGAAAGGAGATCAAGTCTTGATCGTCCACAGGCTTACCAGTTGTGCTAATTGATCGGCAAGATTCTTGGCATTTTCAAGATACTCGGAACAGGATTTGCTACCTTGAATCAATGTTTGAAGTTGACGTTTAAGATGGGAAATGCAGGAACGAGACTGAGAAGAGAAACGAGTCTGCAGGGCAGTCCAGACTTGCTTAGACGTTTCCAATCCATACAATGTGGAAACAAGTTTTTCCGAAAGAGATGCGAGGATCCATCCAAGGAGAAAACCATCTTTCTTCTGCCAAACAACATAGGCAGGATTGAATGAACCAGAGGCAAGATTTTTTGGAGGACAGGTTTCAGTACCATCAATGAAGCCAACTAAGTCGTGTCCTCGGAGGAGATTAAGGAACTGCATTTTCCATGCCAAATAATTGTGGGAGCCATCTAGCTTAACGGAAATAGTAGTGGAAGACGGTAGAAGGGTGGATGGTGGAAGGATAGATTCAGGGATGGAAGTGTCATTGGTGTTGGCCATTTGGAGGATGCAAAAGCTGGAGAAAGGATCAGTTGGAAAAGCGTGAGCTTATAGGATGTTAGGATCTGATACCATGTAAAATACTAACAATTCAATAGAAAGATGAATACAGAGGATATCTTTGGTTTGGCTAACACACCGAAGCCGTGTAGTTTTCCATTATATTTATAGCTATACAACTGAGAACTGTCAAGCATATAATAAGGAAACAAATATGAGCCAAATAAGGAAACAAAAAATACAATCAATTACACGTTTGTAGGAGAAAGTTACGCCAACAGCTGGATTATTTTGAATTAGTAACAGAATGGATGGAGTGAAGAATTGGTGCAGATGCTCCTAGATTTTCTGCTGAAGATTCTGATAGTCTAATAGATGGTTAGATCAGATGGAAGCCAATACACAAAATATCCCAACCCATAACCCCCATGATCATGTTTAGAAAATAGAAAACCAAAATTAAAAGAAACCAATGCAGAGGAAGATGGAAAGAGGTATGGTAGCTACCCATTGTTAGACCTCAGTAATGCAAATACAGAGTATTGTAAACCTAATATTCAGCTACCTTACCTTACACTAAAGACTCTCTATCGCAGACCTCAATAACTTGTCCTCAATAATCTGTCTCAGCTTCCTAATAAACTCATCACAGCTTATCTTTCTCCTCTTAAATTCATCATAGTGAAGATTGACCGAGTTCATATCTTTAGGAGGAATTTTTCTTGAGATTGTAGCAAACAACATAGGGAAAGGCATCCAAGGTGATTTAGGAGTCTTGGGTGCTCTTGAACTGACAGTATATTCTGGATATATGTGCATATTCATATAAGTTTTCTATATTATGTAATGCTTTGGGTTTGAAGATTATCTACGCCGCTATCAAAGTTTTCACTGCTGGGCTGAAATTGTTCAGATCCAGGATGAACAAGTTCCATGTTCCCCATTATAACACGACACAACACCATATGTCGTATACCATTTTCGTCAACATCAGAATACCTGACATTGGAGCAGTTCACCGGGGTAAGATGAATGCCAGTGCCATAGACGGGCTTGAATTTTAGCTTTACATTGTGCCCAAACCCATTAAGCATGATCCCTGTTAAAGCTTCTTTTGAAGCACCAAGCTAAGCGTAGCGAACATTTGCATTTCCACAGAAATTTTTAGTGATCTCAACCTGCTTCTGAAAAAGCTGCAACCGAGTTTGCCCCGAATTGCTTAGTGAAGCACGGTAAATTCCGACAATGCTGTCCTCATCAATGAATTGGCTTAAACCTACAAGGAGCATGCTCTTCATGGCATCATAGTCTCTTCCACCACTAACCAGTGTGACTCCACAAACTATTCACATTAATATACAATCCTCCTTAAGGTATACTCTAGGAAAACCATTGCGAAGAAGATAGCGTGCAAGGTGACCCTGTAAATATACGAAAATTATTTTTTTTTTCTTTTCTTTTCTTTTTTTCATTGTAATTTTTTTTTGTGTGACTATAGATATTGTTTCATATTTATAGAAAAAAAAAAGATTAATATTGCAAATTAGTTTGATAATGCATCCAAACGCACCCTACGAGAGGTAGAGAAAGGACACTAATCTTTGAACTTGAAGGCAATCCTATGCCTGCCCCCAAATACTATTGGTGGACGAGAGGGGGTAAAAAACTGATCAGTGGGGGATTATCCTTCAATATAGAGTACTTTCGAGACTCAAAAAGTCGGGGAGGATTCACTTTCAAGGGGAAGTTGGTGAGAAGTTTCAACCTCTACAACCAATCTTCCTGGATCCTCGAGGGTTTTTTATTTTTTTTTCTAGAACACATGCCAACAAGAAAAGTGTGTGGAACATCTAAGCAGTGCATAATGGTGGCGTGCGCCATGAAGAAGACCAAAACCAAAAATCAGGCTGGTTTATCCATCAGGAGTGGCCACATGGGTATGCCAATTACAGAATTTTGGCATTTTTTCTCCAAAATTGTCCATTCTATTCTTGGGGTGGCCAACTTGATGAATGGATCAGCCTAATTTTCATGTTGTTAGGTGCATCATGTATGCAACTGTATCTATATATAGGTATTACATGTGTAAATAACTATGATACACATAGTAGAATATGCATATGGGTGTTCCCTGACAGATATCTACATATCTAGTCTAAGCATGCATACAACTGCATACACTAATATTGATGGGTGCACTTTCATCTTCATGGTGGGACCCATGAAATAGCTAGGTTGGCACATGTGCCGCATGGGGATGAGAAGGAGTGGACTAGTGGACCTTTTCCAGGCATATGTATCTTCTGTGCAAGTAAGGGAGACAAACAAGCACTTAGTCATTGTACTTCAAAATGTTCAAGGTTTATTGCACGAGTCTCATCCATGAAAGCTGCTACTAAAAGGTTGCATGATGTGAAACCAAGGGTATGGCATGTGCAATGCACATGGACCAAGGAATAGAGAAAGAAAAGGTCACACAATAGATGTATGGAGCAAATGTCACATCCATCATAGTGGACCCACAGAGCGTTTCTTGCATAGTCTCTTTAATGAGATGCTTCACGTGGGTTACAATGAGAAGTAGAAAAGTCAGTGTGGGATACACACATTAGAAAAAGTGAAAGGAAGCTGGTACAATCCATCATTTAGCTTGATATATTAGAAATGCATGCGAGACTTTTCATCTATGCAAGTGGTTTAAGATTTTACTTATAAATTACATTATTAATTTATTGTAAAAATACAATGATTGCAAACTCCTTAATACATTGTATTTGGTAGATAATATTTGTATGAGTCCAATCATCTGATAGTACTTCCTTCATTTCCAACTTTGAATTGGATGGTGCATTAAGCTAATTTCCAACTTTAATTTTTAGTAAGGTGCAGGTTGAAAATGGACCCCTTGGTTAATCAAGATTCGACTGTAATGAATAGGGAGTGGATGACACTAAGTTTCCCAGACCCACGTTTTATTTCTGGAATAAGAAGTTTCTCAAAGTTTGCACAAGAAAACCTTCCTGGTAGAGAATCCGTTCCTTGTCTATGCACCACTTGCAGATGTGCACGTTTTTCGATTTCTTATGATGATATGGAAATACATCTAATGAAAAATGGATTCAACCCAAGCTATACGGTTTGGAACATGCATGGGGAGCATGTATCACCTAAGTGTACCGTACGTGAATCAAGTTCGCAACAATACCATAGTGTCCCGAACTTAAATGAGGTTCACAACATGATCCTTCAAGAACTTGGTGGTAATAACCTAGATGAAGTTGTATAGGATGAGCCGAATGTGACCCTTGTAGTTGAAGGTGTCTTTGGTGAAAATGAAACCAATGATTTTGAAGCAAATCTATGAGACGCAATGACTGAGCTATACCATGGGGCCCAAGATTTCACCGTGCTGACTTTCATTGTACAGCTTTTCAAATTAAAGGTGAATCATGGATGGAGTGAAAAAAGCTTTACAGAGCTCCTTCAACTGCTAAAGAAGGTGTTACCTTCCGGTAACAAGGCCCCAACTAATACCTACCAAGCGAAGAAGATTATTACAAAGTTAGGTCTTGATTATGTGAAAATCCATGCTTGTCCAAATGACTGCATCTTATACTGGAGAGAGAACGAGATGAAAACCATTTGTCCAAATTGTAAAACTCCTAGGTACAAGACTGAAATGGATTCTGAGAAAAAATGATCTCAAATACCTAAGAAGGTGTTAAGGTATTTTCCATTAACACCAAGGCTACAAAGAATGTTCAGTGTGCCATGGTTGGTGAAAGAAATGTCTTAGCACTCAACCAGGAAATTTCAACATAAAAAGATGGAGCATCCGGCCGATTCTATTGCATGGAAGAATATTGATGACAAGTATACAGATTTTTCATCTGAGCCTCACAATGTTTGATTGGGTTTGGCTACAGATGGGTTTAACCCATTTGGCGCTTTCAGTATGTCGCATAGTTCATGGCCCGTTATGTGTGTGATGTACAACCTTCCACCAAAGCTTTACATGAAACCTCAGTTTACTATGTTGACTTTGCTCATTGAGGGACCGCGACAACCAGGAAAGGATATTGATGTTTATTTACAGCCATTGATTGATGAATTGTAAAAGTTATGGCGAGAAGGGGTCCCGACGTTCGATGCATACCATGAAAACAAATTCAACATGCATGTTGTTCTGCTTTGGACAATCCATGACTTTCTAGCATATGGTAATATTTCTGGTTGTAGGACAAAGGGTAAGTATGGTTGTCCTATATGTGGTCCCAACATAGATTCTTTACGACTCAAATATGGAAAGAAACATGTTTATATGGGCCACAGACGATGGTTGCCAATGTCAAAACAGGCTAGGAAGGACACAAGTGCTGGCACGTTCAACAAGAAGGTGGAGATACGACATCAACCAATTCGTCTGGATGGGATTAAGGTCAAAAGACAAACCGCAAACTTGAATATGCAGTGGGGGAAGACTGGGAAGAATAATATAAGGGGTACTGATGGAGGCCGACAAGAGCTAGCAGATGATGTTGAATCACCTTGGTTCTTCAAACGGTCTATATTATTTGATCTGGAGTATTAGAAAGATATTCCCGTGCATCACAACCTTGATGTCATGCATATTGAGAAAAATATATGTGAAATCCTTCTTGCCATGATGTTGAACATACCTGGCAAAACCAAGGATGATGCTAATGCACGCAGGGACCTGAAACAATTGGAAATTAAGAAGTGTATATGGCTGAAAAAGAACAATGGCAAGGTGATTCAGAAACAAGGTCCTTTTTGTCTAAGAAAAGAAGAGAAAAAGCTTTTCATCCAAACTTTGCATGAGATGCGTGTTCCGATCGGTTTTAGTGCGAATTGGAAGACCATTATAAAGGAAGATTGTGTGGATTTAAAGGGAATGAAGTCTCATTCTTACCATGTGTTGATGCAACATCTGCTCCTAGTTCTCATCCAGCATGCATTCAGGGATAGGAAGGTCATTCATCCTATAATTATAAGCTTTTGCACATTCCTTAATGCCTTGTGCTCGACAACTGTAGACCTTCAAACACTCCTTACTCTCGAGAGGGGCATGGAGAGTACGTTATGTCAACTTGAAACTATATGCCCACCATCGATATTTGTCATTATGATGCATTTGTCGATCCATTTGGCTTACGAGGCTCGCATATGTGGTCCTATATACTATCGATGGATGTACCCATTCGAACGGTACGCTGTGAGCTTAATAAGAATAAATCGGCTTACCATCTACATTTGCATGTATATATAATGTATCATTAACTTTGTCAGGTTCATGAAGACATTCAAGGCCTATGTCCGTAACAAGACACGACCTGAGGGTTGTATTGCAGAGCAGTACATCCAAGAGGAGAGTTATATTCTGTAACCAATATAAAGGAAAACAGAAAACAAGCCTACTGGAAAAGCTAGAAAAACGGTTTAATGGAGTCATTCCAGGACTACGTAAGTTGGAAGATATCGTTGATGACGACCTTAATGATGACGACGTTGGTCCAGTAGGTTCGGGTCAAAGTGTTATCCTAACGGGTATCAAATACGAACAAGCTCGTACATAGGTACTGAAGAGTCATCCTAGCTACGACGAGTGGGAAGGGTATGTACAATAAGCTATATATATATATATATATATATATATATATATATATATATATATATATATATATATATATATATATATATATATATATTCCTTATTTTATACAATTTCAATATAATAATGTTATCGAATATAGCGCAGGAAACATAAAGATTTCTTGCAGCGATGCTATAAGAGGACCAACAGGGTGCCTAGCGAGGACGAATTCATATCTTGGTTGAAGAGGCAACCAGAGTTCATTGAATCTGACGATAATGAATTTAAAGATGTGGTGAGAGAACCTCTAGCTTTTTCTATGCAATACAATAAATATTGTATTAATGGTTTTCTCTTTGTCACTAAGGACTATGAAGAGAATAAAACGAACCAGAACAGTGGGGTTAGGACAGAGGGCATGAAAACCTTCCGATCAAGTGCTAAGGATATCAATACAGTGGATGAAAATCAACCTTACTATGGAGTCCTTCGTAGAATTATCCAATTGGAGTACCAAACAAGGTACAAGCCCGTCCTATTTAAGTGTGATTGGGTGAAAGTGACACATCATGGTGTTTCTTTTGATGTCGAAGCGAATTTAAGATTAGTAAATTTGTCTAGTCTTTACAGTTCAGACAAAGTCGGTGACGAGCTCTTCATTCTTGCAGAGCATGCCACGCAAGTTTTCTAGTCCAGAGATCCAAAAAATCCTGACTGGCATATGGTCTTGGAGGTTCCAAGAAAAAATTTTGTCGAAGAAGAGACGTGCGTTCAATCGGAACGATTAAAGACTGTAAGTAATGCCGATGCAGGACCTGATCTCACCTCATTAGCAATGGTTGATGAGTTGATATTCAATGAATCTGAAGATGTCAGTTTTGTGGTCGAGAAAATAAAGAAAAGAAAACGATCAAAGAGAATCTACTGATTTGTTTGTATTTTCTAAGCATATAACAAAATGATATTTGTTGGAGGAAATCTAATCAAGGTTTGGATAATATAGTGAATTTTTTATACTTTATCTGTGATCTAAATAATTTCTTAACCATTAGCTTTTTTTTTCTTTTCTTTTCATATTAGGGAAGAAATAGGCACATGGATTCACAACCAGAGGTATTGGGGGCGCAAGTTCTTGGGAGTACAGATTCAAGCAACACCAAAGGTAATAAGATATTTCTCCTTAATTATATATGTAAGTTTTCTTTTTCTTAAATATTGGCGGTAATCAATGATGTGTATATATAACTATTATTCTTTTTATATAATTGTGTCAGCTTCTTCTTCATCCAAAAAGAGAGGCATTACTAGGGGAGTCTCTTTACTTGTGCAACTTAATAGGAAAAAAGTCCTAAAGACGAATGAATTCGGGCAACCAAATGAGGACTGCTCCGATCACAAAGACTTTGCATCGCATGTCGGTGTCCTCACCCATTCTCATATCCCGATCATATACTCGGACTTTCGCCAAGTGCCTCATGAACAAATTCATATGGTCACAGAAAGATTGTCACAGCTTTATGAGTTTGAGGGTCAAAGTTGGGATATAAGTCTTGATTACGTTACAAAATGCATCAATGAAGCGTGGAGGAATTACAAGAGAAGATTGACTGCAAAATATATTAACAACAAGGATCATATTGCTGTGAGAGATGGTCCTGCCCCCCCAGGTATCCCTATGGAGGATTGGAGGGTCTTCGTGGGTCAACGTAGTACTGAGGAATTCAAGAGGGTAAGCGCAAGGAATAAAGTCAATCAAGCCAAGCTAAAAGGACCTGCGTGTCTTGGGAGGCACAACATGGTTGTTACTCTCCATAAGATGGTATGTATTTAAAAATAGATATTATAGTTTAAAATTGAATTTAAATTTGAATTATCATTCATCTAAATCTATTAATGATGTGTATTTGAATGATATATAATGTGGCAAAGGCGATGGAGAAGAATCTTACCTCTGATGCCGAGATAAGTAGATATGAAGTCTTCTTAAGAGCCCATACCCGAAAGGACAAAGTTGTCCAGTATCCTGACCTTGCTGTAAGTGCATTCCTCGTACCACTAACTAGTACCCTTATGAAAAGCCTATGTATAACTTTGAATTATATTGCATTCATTTGTATTTTTTCACAGGAAAAAGTAGATGAGCTCTATAGTAGAAATCTTGCTTCTAGGATGACCGGCATGGATGATGCCCTTACAGAGGTACTAATAAAATTTAAAAATTATTTAAGTTTTATGGTAATTATGAATATCCTAATAACTTGATTTATAATATTTTACAGTTGGTTGGTTCTGACAATAGAGGGCGAATACAGGGTCTAGGTTGCTCAATAAGCAAACTATGACTGAAGAAGTCAGCCCCTGCTCGTTCAAAGGTAGAGCATGTGACAAAAGAAAAAGAGAGCGTAACTCAAGAGTTATTTCAGGTGAAGAAAAAATTGGATGATATGACTCAAGATATATTTGAGATGAAGAAAACATTGGGCAATAGAGAGAAAGAGGGACACTGTACTCGAAATCTCTCATCACCAACAGTCGTTAAATCTACTCAGGCATCGTCGGTATGCAAATATAAATTTTTTACTATATTGAGTTTACAATTATATTATAAATGCTAACAATACCAATGCCATTTTATGTGTAAATGTAGCCGGATATTATATATATCAGTAAGAGATGCTCGTGATGAAGTACACGAAATTAATCCAAATGCAACTGTCCATTGTCAACCATTGGAGGATGGAGCTTTTATTGTTGTCCTGACTGAGGTTACACAACCTCATGCTCCTTTGTGGAAAGAAGATGGGTTCGCATCTATACTTGGAGAGGCTGGTCTAGGATCATTTGTGCAATGGGGGAAAGAGGCTTTGAGAATCCTATAATTTGAACAATGTTGGTACTCTATAATTGAACATGTGTAGTGTGTGCATTTTGAATTAATTTTAAGCATGTAGTGTGCATTTTGAACTAATTATGAACTAATTTGGCACTTATTTTTTAAAAAATATATATATTAAATGAATTTTGTACTCTATATTTGAACATATTTATAGTCTTAGGCTCCATTTGGTCACACATTAGTATTTATGAAAATATTTTTAAAAAAAAAATCAAATGGAGCCTAAGCCCTTTTTTAACTCCGCCAATGCAACTCCTTGCATTGCCAGTCCCAAGCCCGGGTAAAGAAGGAGGGAGAAGGGATTTGGAATGAGATCGTTAACTAAGGAGGAGATCCTGAAAATGCAGTGAGTATCTCTGGTTTTATGGTTTTACTTGTACATTTCTGTATTGATTACTCAAGTATGACGGTTATGCACATTCTTTCAAGTGGATGTTGCATGTGGGAGGATTGGAGCTGCATATTTCAGATTCAAGCATCTGGTAAGTCTCTTGTCAAGAACGCACATATGTACTTCATTATGTGACAAGTTTTCAGGTGAGATGAACGAGTTTCAAAAGAAAACAGTCTACGATTTTGAGAAGCGATTCCCAATGCCATTTTATGTTTAAATACATATTTCAGATTCAAGCATCTGGTACGTCTCTTGACTCAAGAATGCACATGGTTGGAGTGGTCTGGCCATTTGGACAGACCATGTTTATGTATTTGCTCAAAATTGATGGAGCAGACCTGGATGTGCGTCGAAGCTATCCGAAAGAGCGGGGGTCCCTAGAAGGTGGGAACCGCTATTATGACCATGATGAAGTTGTTCATTTTCTATGGACAGCATTGGAAGGGCCTGGCCATTTGGACAGGCTGTGTTTATGTATTTGCTCGAGATTAATGGAGGAGACCTGGATGTGTGTCGGAGCTATCTAGAAGAGCGGAGGTCCCTAGAAAGTGGGAACCGCTGTTATGACCATGATGAAGTTGTTCATTTCCTATGGATAGCATTGGAGGGGCCTGACCATTTGGACAGGCCGTGTTTATGTATTTGCTCAAGATTAATGGAGCAGACCCGGATGTGCGTCGGAGCTATTCGGAAGAGCGGGAGTCCCTGGATGGTGGGAATCGCTGTTATGACCATGATGAAGCTGTTCATTTCCTATGGACGGCATTGGAAGGACCTGGCCATTTGGATAGGCCATGTTTATATTTGTATTTGTAAGTACCATACCCTTAACCTAAACCCGAACCGATTCTCAAACCCAAAAACCTATAACCTAAACCAAAACCAAAACCAAAACCTAAAACCTAAACCAAAACCAAAACCTATGACCTAAACCCGAACCCATTCTTAAATCCCAAAACCTATGACCTAAACCCGAACCCATTATCAAATCCCAAAACCTATAACCTAAACCAAAACCAAAACTTATGAACTAAACCCGAACCCATTCTCAAATCCTAAAACCTATAACCAAAACCTATAACCTAAACCTGAACCCATTCTCAAATTCCAAAACCTATAACCTAAACCTATAACCTATAACCTAAACCAAAACCTATAACTTAAACCAAAACCAAAACCTAAGACTTAAACCTGAACCCATTCTCAAATCCCAAAACCTATGACCTAAACCCGAACACATTCTCAAATTCCAAAACCTATAACCTAAACCTTATCCTAAACCTATAACCTATAACCTAAACCAAAACCTATAACCTAAAACAAAACCAAAACCTAAGACCTAAACCCCAGCCCATTCTCCAATCCCAAAACCTATAACCTAAGCCAAAACCAAAACCTATGACCTAAACCCGAACCCATTCTCAAATCCTAAAACCTATAACCTAAACCTAAACCAAAACCTATAACCTAAACCTGAACCCATTCTCAAATCCCAAAACCTATAACCTAAACCAAAACCAAAACTTATGAACTAAACCCGAACCCATTCTCAAATCCTAAAACCTATAACCTAAACCTAAACCAAAACCTATAACCTAAACCCGAACCCATTCTCAAATCCCAAAACCTATAACCTAAACCTAAACCTAAACCTTATCCTAAACCTATAACATAAACCCGAACCCATTCTCAAATTCAAAAACCTATAACCTTATCCTAAACCTATAACCTATAACCTAAACCAAAACCTATAACTTAAACCAAAACCAAAACCTAAGACCTAAACCCGAACCCATTCTCCAATCCCAAAACCTATAACCTAAACCAAAACCAAAACCAAAACCTATAACCTAAACCCGAGCCGATTCTCAAATCCTAAAACCTAAAACCTAAACCAAAACCTATGACCTAAACTCGAACCCATTCTCAAATCCCAAAACCTATGACCTAAACCCGAACCCATTCTCAAATCTCAAAACCTATAACCTAAACCAAAACCAAAACCAAAACCTATAACCTAAACCCGAACCCATTCTCAAATCCTAAAACCTATAACCTAAACCTAAACCTTATCCTAAACCTATAACCTATAACCTAAAGCAAAACCTATAACCTAAACCAAAACCAAAACCTATAACCTAAACCAAATCTCAAAACCTATAACCTAAACTAAAACCAAAACCAAAACCTATAACCTATAACCTAAACTCGAACCCATTCTCAAATCCCAAAACCTATAACCTATAACCTAAACCTAAACCTAAACCTTATCCTAAACCTATAACCTAAACCAAAACCAAAACCTAAGACCTAAACTCGAACCCATTCTCCAATTCCAAAACCTATAACTTAAACCAAAACCTATAACCTAAACTCGAACCCATTCTCAAATCCTAAAACCTATAACCTAAACCTAAACCTTATCCTAAACCTATAACCTATAACCTAAATCAAAACCTATAACCTAAACCAAAACCAAAACCGATAACCTAAACCAAATCCCAAAACCTATAACCTAAACTAAAACCAAAACCAAAACCTATAACCTATAACCTAAACCCAAACCCATTCTCAAATCCCAAAACCTATAACCTAAACCTAAACCTAAACCTTATCCTAAACCTGTAACCTATAACCTAAACCAAAACCTATAATCTAAACCAAAACCAAAACCTAAGACCTGAACCCGAACCCATTCTCAAATCCCAAAACCTATAACCAAAACCTATGACCTAAATCCGAACTCATTCTTGTCACGTCCCAAACCCAAAAATCAGATTCACAGGAATCCCGTTCACCGAATCCGGTGCCGACAGCCTCCGTAGTACCCCATTCTCGCCTCCTAGCATTCATATGTCAGATTTCGATCTTGGGATCCTACAAGGAGGATTTTTTTTATTTTCTTTTATACATTTAACTAGTAATAAGCATAACCACAAGATTACCCAATTCATAAAGGCAACATCATCATCACATATCCACTAATACAATTATTTAAGTACAACACTGAAAGGGAAATGCATAAATAAAAAATTAAGCTCCAGAAGACCACTGTACCCTCCAAGCTTAACACTGCTGCAACCTAACATCACTTGCACGCATCTATCGTGCATAAGCTTATAGAAAGCTTAAGGGGTGGTGTAAGTGTGTGCACAAGGTAAGTGTCAAGTATTCGATACAATGCCACAATCATACAATACCGAAAAATTGGAATTCCATAAACCATATAATGTCTGAATAAGCAGAAACACTGATAAGATCATGAATTATCAGAGTAAACAGAAATACTGACAAGAGCATGAATTATCAAAGTAAACAGAAATACTGACAAGAGCATGAATCATACGATGACAGAGTAAGCGGAAGTATGGACAAGTCCATAAGTCAATCAATATCAGAATACGCAATATAAAACAACTATGCAATGAGTCATAAAGAGTCAAATATCAAATGCCGAGGATGTAATGCAATATACAAATCCTGCTAAGTCTGTCTAGACCATATAAGTGCAGAGACATAGCAACCCAAAATGTCATATGCATGCAGATGTAATGCAATATGCGATGCGAATGAAATGGCCATGCTTGAGTGTGAAGTCAGAATGATAGTACGTAGTATCACAGGCTACGGAGTCCACCACAAGGGACTTCTATCCAAACTAGTCTCATACCTAAATTTGGATAGTCAAACTCAACCTGGTAAACTCCTGATCTCAGGTTAGTCGCGCGCCCAACCGAAATCCTTGCCATAACGAAGGTACACAATAATTAGTTGCGCACTACCAGCATGAGTGGATAGTGAATGAATGAATGAATGAACATGCAACTCCTACTCAATAAGTCCACATATCAGTACGGTTCCTCTCTGGGATCATCACCGGGGTTTAGTACGCTCCAAATGGCACTGTCGCTCTCCCTAGCCGCACAGTCCAAGTGAGCGTAAGAAACCTTGCTATCTGCCTGGAAAATAGTCTGTCAATACCTATTCGGCACGTCGATAGCGAACCCATTCACGAGCTGGTCAAACTCAGCCTTGTAATGCCCCCTGTGCTCGGGTGAGTAAGGCCACACCCCCTCCCAACCGACCACGGCACAGTGCAGCCTCCTGGTATTCGGCACTCGGGCGCTCATGTATCCACTCGGTCTCGACGTTAGGGTATCCTCTGGTACCAAGAGGGTTTTAGAGATTTTCACCCAGGGCCATCTATGGCAGCCCGATGCTCGAACCAAATATTTTCGGTGTCCCATCTGGCCATCCACAATATGCCTGTGGAGGCTACGACCCTAATGTCGCTAGGGCGTACAGTAATCATAATGCAAGATGCATGAATCGTACAATCTAGTCATGCATCAATCCTGCGCATACCGTGCACTCATGTGATATAACCCCCTCCTATCAGGAGGTCTCGTAATAACATACTTAATGACATATGCAATGATCAACCACATCTCATAACAAACATGCAGATGATGCGTATGGGCATGTATCATGTTGTGATCTTGTCACATACTTATAATCGATATCAATAACCGGCAACAACAATCGGCCTCGACAACGTGGACATTTAACCAACATTGCCCCCAAGGAATGGTCACCTAGAGCCAAACATATAATGGACCCACAGCCTCACACAAAGGCCTAATATACAATCCAATGGGCCTTACTCAAAGGCCACATATACACAACCAGTGGACCCTACTCATGGGAGTAATACATATCACAATAGGCCTTGCCCATAGGCCATGAATACATCATAATGGGTCTTGCCCATGGGCCATGAATACATGACATGTGGGCCCTACACCTGGGTCTTGAATACATCAAATAGGCCATACATCATGGGCCTAATATGTGTCACAATGGGCCTCAACTACGGGTCGTATGTACATCATATAGGTCTCGACAATCGAAATCAGCCCATACAACCAGTCTCGACAAACTAGAACCGGCCTCGATCGATAATCGGTAATCAGCCACGACAAATCAGAATCAATAATCGGCCATGATAATCGGCAATCGGCCATGTCAATCAGAATTAGCCGAACAAGGCCTAAGGGAAGGTCACAATATGGACATTCAACCAACACTGCTCCCAAGCAGTGGTCCACATAGAGTCAAACATAAGGTGGGCCCAAATATCCAACACATGGGCCTTAAATAGTCGTTATAAGTGGGCCTTACACATGCAGCATGTGGGCCTACACTTCACGATGGGTCGATACATTGGGCCGCACCATTGGCCTAATATACATATCACGATGGGTCGCATCATTGGGCCGCACCAATGGGCCTCATATCCAACAAGTGGGCCGCATCAATGGGCCGTACTAATGGGCCTTATTCACATCAATTCGGGCCTTAATAAATGGGTTGGAAACACTTCATAATGGGTCACGACATACGGGCCGAAAATACGTCACAATGGGCCTCGACCCATGGGCTGAAAATACATCTCATCCAAATGGGGCTTCACTCATGGGCCTCCAATACATCAAACGGGCCTCATAATATGGGCCTTATGTACATCAAGGTGGGCCTCAACAACGGGCCATAAATATATCAAAGTGGGCCTCCTCAAATGGGCCTTTTATATATACTGAGGTGAGCCTCAACAACAGCCACAAACACAACAAGGTACAATATATATATATATATATGAATCATCTCACAAGATCGGCTAGACCGCACTCCAAATAATAGTAGTGACAGTGATTTCCACCATTAAAATCCTATAGGTTCCAATAATGGAAATAGATGAAGTGAAAGCAAAAACATTAGCTTGATCGGAACTATTGTGACCCTTAAAAAGTTTGAACGGTGAATGCTACTATCCCCGCTATTTTCTAGTGGTGGGGACCCACTTGAACTAGAGATCTGACTCATTCTTTAGCTCATGCCATAAATTGAGCTTTCAAAATGGTTGGGCTAGCTTGGATGCAATGCATGCATCATGGTGGGTCCCATAGATGAACAGCCCATAGATGAACGGCAAGGGTGAAACAGGTGGGGCCCACATAACTTGGTGACGTCACACACACCAGTTGTATAGCTAGTGTGCGGCACGCCAGCGATTCCACTTCATAAGGTGGGTCCACACATGTGGCCCACCATAACATTTATTTTCCATCCAATCTGTTGGTAAGGTCATACAGACCCAGCCCACGGTAGTGTTTACTTTCCACCCAACCTGTTGGTATAGTCACCTAGACTTGGGGTCTACCACAACGTTTATTTGCAATCCAACCCGTTCATAGGGTTACACAGACCTGGATGAAAAGGGAAACAAACTTCAAAACTTCTGTCCCAAAAGGTTTCAATGGCTGACGTTCAATCCATCACTATTTCCTCGATGACCAGTTAAATGGTTGGATGGAGTGGATAGGACACGTACATCATGGTGGGTCTCACCGTCCAAACACTGGATGGTGCGGACAGAGCACATACACCTTGGTGGTTCCCACCGTCCACAGCCGTGGACAGCGTGAACAAAACATATACATCAATGGCGGGTTCCATGTGGGGCCACCATAATGTTATTTTGCAATACATCTCATTGGTAAGGTCACACGGACCTAGGTAAAGAGGACAAACAAATTTCATCATGATCCAAAACTTCTATGAATGCCCACATGGGTTTCAATGGCACCCATTCAATCCTGTTGTTTCCTATGGTGTGGGCCACCTGACCCGTGTATACGATTGATTTTTGGTGGAGGCCACTGCCTTGAGGGGGCCTACAAAATGGATGGTGTGGCTGTTCAACACACATCACGCTGGGGTCCACGTGTGGTGGCAGCCAAGTAAGGCTCCCACCCTCTCCGTCACTGGACATCTAGGGACTTAAATTTTTTTTTTTCATTTTGTTCTTCTCTTCTTTTTTTTTGTTCTACTATGTGGGGCCCACTAATGAATAATCCATTCCGTCTATTATATCGACCAGCTCTCTATGGAGCAAAGGAGTCTAATGATGGATAGGTCCACCACTTATACACACAACAGTAGGTATCAGAAAGTTCCAATGGTGGGAATTTGTTTCCCTCGGTGGGGTCCACTAAGAGCTAAGATTTGTCTCATTTTTCGACTCATAGCCTAAAACTACATGGAGAAGGCGGTGGACAGCGTGGATTAAACATATACATCAAGATAGCGTCCATGGTTGGACTCCCCCACCCCACGTCCGCATGGTTTACGTGAGGGGTGCTCCCAATACCACCACCGGTTGTGGTGTGGTCCACCTGTTAGTTGGATCAAGTAGATTTTTGGGCTATACGACTAAAATGTGTCAGGAAATGGATGTATGGTGTGGATCTAAGAAATACATCAATATGGGTCTCATGAGTGAAAACTCACTCCAAACCTCCCATACAAAAAGTAAGAAATGACGTGGGTCACCCAACCCTTTAGTATTTGTGGTATGGCCCACCTAGAATTCAGATTAGCTTCATTTTTGGCTCAATATCTAAAATAGTCTAGGGAATGGGATGGGCGGTGTGGATTGGATCAATGCATCAAGGTGGAGCCTGTATGAGTGGCCCATCCAAAAGTTTAAAAAAAAAAACAAATAGCTTTTCAGTGAGTACACCTCACTGTCAGTTCACCCTCCACAACGCCCAACGTCCAGGGATGCTGGATGGACGGCGTGGGTATTCATAACATGAAGGTGGGTCCCACGTGGACATGGCCCACTTGATCATTCGGATATTTATATTTTTCCCATCCCCATTTAGGTAGGGCCCACATGGTTTGGATGGCCATGGGGTCAATTTGATGGACGGCTTAGACATCACATACATCCAGGTGGGGTACATCCGGGTGGGCCACATGGCCATATCACCACTCCAAAATTTTGAAAGAGAGAGGGAGAAAGGGAGAGAGAAAAGCACCCACCTTAGGATCTTATCTTCTTCTTCCGCCTATAGCCTCTAGAGCTCCAAGGGAACAAGATTCAATGGTTGGGATTGATTTTGGAGGTTGATTTTGGAGGGTTGAATTTGGGGGTGGAGAACTTGCAAATGGTTGGAAATGGAGAGCTCTCATGGATGTTGGGAGCTCTCTCTCTCTCTTGCTAGGAGATAAGAAAGAAAGAGGGAGGGAGAGAGAGATAGGAGAGAGAGAGGAGTGGTGGTTCCTAGGAAATTAATGAGTTTGACTAATGGGGAAAAGGGAAGGGGTGGTTTCTTGAAAGGAGTTATGGCTAGGGTAGGGTAGGGTAGGGTAGGGTAAGGTAGGGTAGGGTGATGTTACCCTTAGGGTGACATCATAGTAATTATGAATTTCTAGGGAAATACATCAACAGGGATAGGTGGGTCCCGCGATCAAGCGATCAATGGTCGGGATAATGCACAGGCTGGATCTCATAATCTGAGAGTCACATTGACGCATGAGACGTGGCGTCAGAATCGCGTAGACGACGCGGTCGAAATGACACAGGTCTCAGGTTAAGTCGGCTCGAGTTTACAGGGTGTGATTCAAAAGTATGTGCAAATGCTATTTACACGTCGTGGGTCACCAGAATTCGATTGGAAGGACTGTAAAATCTTATGGAACAGTACATGCTAGGATACGGGTCTTACAATTCTCAAATCCCAAAACCTATAACCTAAATCAAAACCAAAACTTATGAACTAAACCCAAACCCATTCTCAAATCCTAAAACCTATAACCTAAACCAAAACCAAAACCTATAACCTAAACCCGAACCCATTCTCAAATCCCAAAACCTATAACCTAAACCTTATCCTAAACCTATAACATAAACCCGAACCCATTCTCAAATCCAAAAACCTATAACCTAAACCTAAAGCTTATCCTAAACCTATAACCTATAACTTAAACCAAAACCAAAACCTAAGACCTAAACCCGAACCCATTCTCTAATCCCAAAACCTATGACCTAAACCAAAACTAAAACCAAAACCTATAACTTAAACCCGAGCCGATTCTCAAATCCTAAAACCTAAAACCTAAACCCGAACCCATTCTCAAATCCCAAAACCTATGACCTAAACCAAAACCAAAACCTATAACCTAAACCCGAACCCATTCTTAAATCCTAAAACCTATAACCTAAACCTAAACCTATAACCTATATCCTAAAGCAAAACCTATAACCTAAACCAAAACCAAAACCTATAACCTAAACCAAATCCCAAAAACCTATAACCTAAACTAAAACCAAAACCAAAACCTATAACCTATAACCTAAACCCGAACCCATTCTCAAATCTCAAAACCTATAACCTAAACCTAAACCCAAACCTTATCCTAAACCTATAACCTATAAACTAAACCAAAACCTATAACCAAAACCAAAACCAAAACCTATGACCTAAACCCGAACCCATTCTCAAATCTCAAAACCTATAACCTAAACCAAAACCAAAACCAAAACCTATAACCTAAACCCAAACCCATTCTCAAATCCTAAAAGCTATAACCTAAACCTAAACCTTATCCTAAACCTATAACCTATAACCTAAACCAAAACCTATAACCTAAACCAAATCCCAAAACCTATAACCTAAACTTAAACCAGAACCAAAACTTAGAACCTATAACCTAAACCCGAACCTATTCTCAAATCCCAAAACCTATAACCTAAACCTAAACCTAAAACTTATCCTAAACCTATAACCTATAACCTAAACCAAAACCTATAACCTAAACCAAAACCAAAACCTAAACCAAAACCAAAACCTAAGACCTAAACTCGAACCCATTCTCCAATCCCAAAACCTATAACCGAAACCAAAACCAAAACCTAAGACCTAAACTCAAACCCATTCTCCAATCCCAAAACCTATAACCTAAACCAAAACTTATAACCTAAACCCAAACCGATTCTCAAATCCTAAAACCTATAACCTAAACCAAAACCTATAACCTAAACCCGAACCCATTCTCAAATCCAAAAACCTATAACCTAAACCTAAAGTTTATCCTAAACCTATAACTTATAACCTAAACCAAAACCTATAACCAAAACCTAAGACCTAAACCCGAATCCATTCTCCAATCCTAAAACCTATAACTTAAACCAAAACCAAAACCTTGTCTTTCTTTGTCTTTACATGATGCACTTCTTTCACTTTGTCTTTCTTTTTTTCAATGAACTTTCTAATTTATGTATGACATGACTGTTTGTAGGATGATGGAATATTCGAAGCTATTGAAATTTCAAGGTGAAGTCGAGCACATTTCTCTAATGAAGCCAAATATTTATATTTTCAGCATTATTGTAATTGTAATTGTAATTGATTGAATGAATTGGATTGTAATTGATTGAATGAAGGATTGTAATTTGATTGTAATTGAATGAATGAATGAGTGATTGTAATTGAATGAATAAATGGTTGTATAGGTGGTAATTGAATGAACAAATGATTATATATAATTTTATAAGGTACAAAATAGTTACGACTATTGACCATAGCCATTAATCTAACAGGTGTAGCCTTTTTAATTTAGGCATATTGCTACAGACATTCAGTTACAAATAATATCCGTAGCCATTAATTTGACAGGTGTAGCCTTTTCAATTGAGGCATATTGCTACGGACTTTAGCTACGAATAATATCCTAGCCATGAATCTGACAGGTGTATCCTTTTCAATTTAGGCATATTGCATCAGGCTTTTAGCTACAAATAATATCCGTAGCAGTTTGAAGTGTTCGCTACAGATAAAATTGCTACGAAATTTAACTGTAACTATTGTACTCTATAGCTACGGATTAAATCCGTAGCCATAGGTTTTGGACCTATTGTTATGGCACCTACGGCAACGGTCACGCAACGGATAAAAATCGTAGCCATAGGTCTATGGCTACGATTTTTATCCGTAGCCTTTGCTCGATTTTTTGGTAGTGTTATTGCACTCGATGGGGCGGCGATTTGGTTTAGAGTGTACTAGACCCCGGTGATATCCCAGATTTGAGCTGTATTGATATGTGGACTTAGATGAGGATTCGCATGCTTGAGTTGCACTTCGCATCGCATGGTCTTGGTATGGCCGATATCATTCATGTTTTGCACCACATGGCCTTGGTATGGCTTATGGTATTCATGGATCCACTTGTATATTTCATATTACTCTGATATTGCATGATCATATTGCTACCTTGCGCACACACTTTCACCACCCTCTAAGCTTTCTATAAGCTTATGCACGATCGTTGCGTGCAGGTGACGTTGGGGTGCAGCAGCGCTGAGGTAGGAGCGCTTTGCATATCATCTTAGAGTTTTTGTTCATCATCATTGTATTTCCCTTTATGCTCATTGTACTTGTAAAGTTTTTGATCATAGTGGAAATGTAATGGAGTTTTTGGTTGTTGTTTGTGGGTTATGCATTTGGTTATGCTTATCACGAATCAAACTGATGTTGAAAATCCTCCTCGTAGCATCCCAGGATTGGAACCTAACGAATGGGAGCTGAGAGCCGAGAATGGGGTTCTACGGAGGCTATCGGTGCCAGATTTGGTGATCGAAAATTTTGTGAGCCCGATTTTCAAATTTGGGGCGTGAGAGAAAGCTACTAACTTCACCTTTTTATGATCTAGCACATCATGTAATCGAAATATCATTCTACTTTAGCAAGCCATTTGAGGAAATCTTCTATACAAAATAATCCATTAAAACTAAGAAGTTCGGCTTGGTGACTTCTGCCTCTGATCGTGCCTTCTCTGATCCATCTTGGACATGAAAGTGTCTGTGACCCGCTCTACACCAAACTCACCTACAGCTTGATTGGATGCTACTTTCACGCAAGGGATTTTCCTTGAAAAATAAGCCCAAATCCACTTTCGTCCCTTAATTTTCCAAAAAACAATAAGGTTAGGTTCTGGTGATTAGCTTTTTAGTCCTTATTTTGACAAACAAGGAATCCAACAGGGTTTGTGAAGATCTCCCTATGGGGTTTATGAAAGTGAATACAAATACACAATAGCAAATTTATTATTGTAGTATGGTCAAATTATCGAAATGAAGTTCTAAATATTCCGATGGTAGTCATATGACATGTCTTGAAAAAAAAAAAAATAATCTACATAATCCATCAATTGCATGAGCTCATCGTAATATATAACCTAAAAATTTAAGCTTACTTATAAATGAAGTGGACCACACCACAATAAATAGTATGAGTTGCATGTAACCATTAAAAATTATCAGGTGGGCCATAAACCTTTTCGATAAATATGATATTTGTCATTTCCCGTCAACCATGTATATGTGATGTTATGAATAGGTTAGATGACATATAAACATCATTGTGGGCCCTACAGAGCTAACTTTGTATTGTTCTTGGTTAATCACATATAGGTACAACAAAAACTTACGTGAGTGAGAAGCTTCGACCATTATGATTCCCGATGCCCATAAAAAGAAAAATGTCAATTCAATCTATTTGATCACGAGACCCATCAAAAGGTACATCTAATCCATTTATAATATTTGTGGCTTATGATTTTCATAAGAATGTGTGAACTTTACACTATTTTGAGCTAGCAGTGGCCCATAGTGAGAAAAAAATATTAACGGCTTGTTGGAACAATACCTACTATCTTGTTGTGTTATAGGTCATCAGATCTGAAGATTTTGATCATTCTCTGGACATTTACCTTCTTCAAATTTTCGAAGAGAATAGACAGAGCGATTTTGACCAAAAGCCATAAATTGGACCTAGAGACGTCATACGGAAAGGAGTTCATAACGACAAAAATGATTATAGGACCCCATTTCGAGTCACAACCTTGATCCTACTACTCCCTTTCGAAGTTTCTTCTCTGGGACCCACCTCCACCCCTTCTATCTCTGTTATTTCACCGTGATTATCTATGTCATCATCTTTTCGACTTTAAATTCATATACTTTTCATTAAACACTTTCTTTTGCAACCAAAAACTGTAGAAATGGCAAACAAATATATGTGGACAATATTTGATCTTTTTCCCTGCTATTGTGGGTTCTCAATAGTTGGCATGGTCGAGGTTGTCAATAATTAGCACAGTCGAGGTTAACATATAATAATGCTCAAGGTTGTCAACATTTTCTTCTGATCGAGGTTAGCATACAATAATAGTTGAGGTGTCAATATTTAGCATGGTCGAGGTTGTCAATATTTGGCATGGTCAAGGTTAGCATACAATAACAGTTGGGGTTGACAATATTTAGCACGGTCAAGGTTAACAATATTTAGCATGGTTAAGGTTGGCATACAATAATGACGAGGTTGTCTTACAATAATGGTCAAGGTTGTCAATATTTAGGACGGTCGAGGTTGGCATATAATAATGGTCAAGGTTATCAACACTCACGGTCGAGATTGGCATCCAGTAACGATTGATTATCAGTATGACAACCTCGACCTAAACGGAAGATTATCAATCTCTGTCCTTATTGGATGATAACCATGACCTTAATGTTCACTGTCAACCTCAACCTTGACCCTTAGTGGATGATAACTTCGACCCTTAATGGATGACAACCTCGACCCTTAACCAAGTGGATGTCAACTTCGAGCCTTAGTGGATGATAACCTCGACCCTTAGTGGATGTTAACCTCGACCCTTAGTCTCCCACTGTCAACCTAGACCCTTAATTGATGAAAACCTCTACCCTTATTGGATAATAATCTCGACCCTTATTGGAATGCAGGTCGAAAAAAACCAAGTACCACCTGCTTGGACTATAAGAAGTTGCAGTCTCTCCAAATCGTTCCATTCAGTTTTTAAAGGAATACATGTTAAAAGATTTTGACAACAATCATACTAGAAAAGAGATGTTTAGGAAGAGTTGTTTTGAACATCTATTGGATTTTTCGGTGGCTAGGTGGATGGCCCATGGTCAAGTAATGCATTGTTCAATACAGAGGCATATTGGTGACATAACTTTCAACGTTCAAGGCATCATCATGAAATTGACTGAGCTTGACTTTGCCCTCATTACGGGTCTTAGGTTTGGACCTGTTAGATCAAATAAGTCTAGAGAGGGTCAAACAATAAGTGAAAAAGAAAAGAAATGGAATTAGAGAGACATACTTGAAAGAAGAAAGTGTGAAGAAGGATGATTTAACAGAAGCTAATCTCTCGGTCACCAAAAAAAATAAGATGATGATGCGGTGAAGTTGACACTTTTGATTGTGTGGAGAATCTATTACTTACATCTACACAAAAGAATAGTTGTGTAGATAAGTACATTAAAATTGTTAATAACTTAGATCATTTCAATAGTTACCCCTAGGGCAGTGTGGGGTATGAATATTTAAAAGATGGGGTTAATAATACAATTGATAGTATTGGCAAGAATGATGAGTACCCCCTTTCATACAACATTTGCGGGTGCGCGTTTGCTATGCAGATAACTTATTGTTGTCTCCATTCAGAGAGTATGTTTTACTTGTTGTTTCTTATTTTTTAAATATTCAATACATGTCCTGACTAATATTTAATACATCATATTGGAGTTTAAACATACATGGGCATACGAGCAATTTCCTAAGCTAACGGATGATAGGGGTGACCTGCAAGAGGATTCCTCATTTGGATTCCTAAAATACTCAACTGGAATCCTTACAAAGTAGGCCGGTGTGAATTAATTTCAAATATCTTCAAAATAATGTTGGTAAGTGTGGTTCATTATTATTACGTTATAAGAATGCATTATGATTATAAATAATAAATCATTATTGCTCATACATGTGGTGATTGCTTTGGAGATTACACCGATGGAAGAGGAAAAAGAGACCGGGGTTGTTGAATCCCTAGAAGATGAGACTACACGAAGGACAAGGATTTACGGATGAAAGTTATGACGAGGGAGTTGGTGGAGAAGGTTGTCCAAAAATATATTGTTAGAAAGAAGTTGGAGAGAAAAGAAGTGAGAGTAAACCTGTAAAATGAGCTGAAGAAGTTCAAAAAAAAAAGTTAGAGAGGAAGGAAGTGGATGTGGGAGAAAGATGGGAAATGAGACAAGAAGAATTTGAGGATGTGAGGGGGAAAGGGAGTGAGGGAAATAAACTAGAAGTGGAATTTTGTATCTTAATCGAGGAACTTGCCATAAAAATATTTAATTAAAATAATAAAACAAGATTCACTCTCAAGAATTTTGACCACAAACTTGAGAATATTGGGAAGGACTGCAATAATTGAGAGAGGAGATGAAATACATCCACATTTTGGGAGAGGAAATTAAGCATCTCAAGAAAGAGAATGTTTCATTACATAAAGAGATGAAGCTCTTGAGGGAGGAATTTCATGCGAATAAGGTATTTAAAATTACATTTGGTTTAATTTTTAATAATACATTATAAATTACATATCTAATATGTGATTCTAACACAGGCTACCAGCACTTCATCGTGATTCATAGAGGAGGCTCATTTTATGATACTCATGGACACAAATGAGGATGTTGGTTAGTGTACTACAGATATGGATGAGGCAGTTGGTCAGCTTGTTTTGAAGGACGAGGGAGGAAACCCTACAGTTGCGAGCAAAACTATTGTAAATGAGGCTATTGGCTAACCTACAGTTATGGTGATGGAAGTGGGCAAGCCTTGGATGCGAGCCATTCACCATTAGGGGTTGACCTTTTATGTGGACCATCCATCATGTGGGGCCACCTCTGAAATTATGTAGAATAGTCTACCATGACATGTGTGAACGCTTGGCGGAGCTATGGAATTACAACAAGTCCTAGAGGGAGTGATTAAGACCAATTAAAAATTCTTTACCTAATATATATAATTTACTAATTAAAACTAATAAGGCAAATTAACACTAAAGCTTCTAAGCCAAAGTGGATCTAATCACATAGGCTACAAGAGATATGTCAATTAAACAAATAGTCTATAAAAACAGTGAACTTGTGTGTGCTTAATAAGTTAAGTACCTAGCATAATGCGTTTAAATAATTCAACTAATCAATCACAAAAACATTGATACAAATGTATGCAATTCACAATCACAAACACAAGCATATATAGTGGTTTAGTTTCCCTACTTCACTCCCAGCGAACGCACTCTCCCTGAGTATACTAGTATTTAATATCTTAGGAGTTTTCAATAGGTTGACATAACCTTTATAGCCCTATAAAAGGACCTAAACGTATACTCCTATTGGAAGGTTCCTAAGAAACTTAGTTGGTTTTCTATTGGCTAACCAAAAACCTCGATCATAATCCAATGACTACATTTACTCCCACCGGAGGCTCCCATGGAGACTAACACATATGCACCTGTGTCTGTTGAATTCATACATACACAAGAGCCTATGTTATACACAATAACTTATTTGAATTCGGGTCACAAACTCTTACACTCAATCATACACAAGGAGTATATGGACTAACACTTGACAACTTGTCGGATTAAGCCCCTTTGTAGTGTTTTGCTTAAAATGTTTCTTCAGTGCTCTCCTGTGTATGAATCGGCTTCTCAATTGTTCTCACTATCATTGATGTCAATGGTTCAGCTCCTACTTTGCCTTGCATGTAATGTGCTAATGAGATGACCAAGGCAAAAGAGAATGGTGGAATCTCCTACCACTAATGGAAAGTTGATTTCTTATGGGATTCACCTAGGTGGGTCTCTTAGAGGATTTAGACATGGATATACTAATAGGCTTACTTTCTAATCTCTAGAGAATGGCGGAGATTAAGAGCATCTTTATAATGGAGGTTGGAATCCTCATTAGAGTAGCAATTTCAAGGAAGATGTCTTGAATCTCATAGGATGAGAGATATGAGTGAGAAATCACCTAAGCTCTAAATGCACCAAAAATCTATCATTTTGCCCAAGAACAGAATGCTCATTGTATAAGAAAAGATTTACAACAGTTATAAAACGGCTAGTTAATGGCTTTGTCGATATGATCGAAAGTCCCCTCGATGGGATTAAAGGTTCTTCGATAGGATTGAACTGTCATTCAATCCCATCAAGAAATTTTAGAAATTTTTTATTTGGTTGCTAGAATATTTCTTCAATCACATCAAGTTTGTCTTTAATGTCATCAAGACCCATAAACATACTGTCGATGGGATCGATGACCACTCGAAAGTTGTTGCTTTAAGTTGTTCAATTTACATCAGCTTTGCACCTCATTTAGTCTAACTTGTCATGTTCCATTAAGGCTCCTAAGGCTATATGATGATCAATCAAAGTTTTCATATTAAGCTTAGGATCGTTTAAAAGTTAAGTAATTTTAGATCTAAGATTAGGGCCACCAAGGCAACGCAATTTGCATATTTCTTCAGTCCTTAATGCTTCAAGTCTTCATGTATCTGAAATTGTATTATGGGAATAAGAGTCTACCAAGGCACGTGCGAAAGCTTGATGGAGCTATAGAAATATGGCTAAGTCCTTAGGGGTAATTAGGACCAATTTAAAATTTTATAAATAAAATACAAATGCCTACTTAAACGATTTATCAATTTAAATAAGTAAGGTAAATTAACACTAAGGCTAGCAGGTCCAATCACATAAGCTACTAAAAATATGTCAATTAAGCAACTAATTTATATAGCTAATGTACTTGTGTATGGGATGTGCGAACTATTCAACTCCTAGCATACATCTAATCATACTACATAATTCAACAAATTAATTTCACAAGCATAATTAGAAGTGTGCTAAAATAACAAACCCAAATACGAGCATGTATAGCGGTTCGATTTCCCTACTCTACTCCCAGCGGATGCACTCTCCTCGAGTGTATTAGTATTCACTATAAGAGGTTTTAAATCAAGTTTACCTCTAACCTTTATATGGTTTCTCTTATGCTAACCATTAACCTACACGTACACTCCCATGTTAGAGGCACATATTTCCACCCGTATAGGTGGCTCCTACAAAAGACTGCAGTTGGTTTTCTATTGGGTAGCCAACAACCACTACTAGTCCTAATCTAAGGACCTATGTACACTCCTACTAGGGGCTCCAACAGAGACTAACATGTTGGCACCCGTGCTTGATGGACCATGTAAAACCCATGTCGATGAATTCAACCCTACACAAGAGAGTAGGTCCTATAAAAGAAGCTATCAAGTTTAGGTCACAAACTCTTACACTAATCTTATACAATGAGAGGGTATAAACTTACACTTAACAACTTACCTGTCGGATTGAGCCCCATTGTAGCATCTTTCTTGAGTTACTTCTTCATAGATCTCTCATGCTTTAATTCACTTCTCAATTGCTCACGTGTCCATTGATATCGATGGTTCAACTCCACAAACAAACACCTTGCATGTGATGCTCCATTGAGGTAAACAAGGTGATGGGTGAATGGTAGAATCTCCTGTAACTTATGGGAAGGTTATAATCCTATGGGATTCACCTAGATTAGTGTTCTAGAGGATTTAAACAATGATTAGTTGTAATCCTAGGGGATTCACCTAAATGGGAGTTCTAGAAGGTTTAGACAAGGATTATACCTATAGTATTTGGTCTAATCTCTAAAACTAGGTGGAGATCAAGTTCATCTTGAAGAGGAGCTTGGAATACTCATTCAAGTGATAAATCATAAAGAATATGCCTTAGAGCCCCATGAGTTTAGAAACTTAGGATGAGAGATATGAGTAAGGATTCACCTAGGCTTGTATTGCACTAAAATGCCTAAATGTCGAATGCTCTATATATAGGAACTAAGTTTCAATGGTTAAAAAATGGGTGGAAAATGGCATCGCTGATTGATTGACCGTGCCTTCAATCCATCGATAATATTCCAACATTTTTTGAAAAGCTTACTAGACAATTTGGGTCACCATCGATTGATCGATAATAGTATGTCGATCGATCGACAATTCGATCGAGACCAATTGAAGATCTATCTATATAATCGAGAAAATCCAGAAAAAGAGATATGCTTGCTAGACATTTCTGTCTCCCATCGATCGATCAACTAGGATTACCGATCAATCGAACCTTCGACCAACAACATAAAAAAGCCTATTGGTTTGGGCAGTTATGTTTCCAGCATATCAGAACCTCTGTAGCATATCTAAGTATGTTCCAATTGAGCTCTTAATATTGAAGGATGATGAAACAAGGGTTAACCTATTAAGGCATAATCATCTAGAGGTTAAAGGTTATTTTAGGTCTAAGGGTTAGCGTCACCAAGGCTGCTCATTTACCTGTTCTTACCTCCTTGATGCTCTATGTCCTATGTCTTTAGTCATCAGCTTCCAAGGGCTCAATCGAGTACATGACACACAAAACCATGTGATTGATAAACAATGTGCACAAATCAATGCACTAACAATGTCTTCAGTCTTCAGCTTCCAAGGGCTCAACCAACTCACTCACATACAGACGGACATGATTGACAAATAGGTGCACAAATCAGTGCACTAACAACCTTAATATGGGTCATCCATCATAGGTAGCTAGCTTCAATGTGCACTACCCATCATGTGGATCCTACCTTTGATGTGAACCGTCTATTATGTAGGCCCCACCTTTGAAGCAGATCATCCCTCATACCAGCTGGCTTTGGTCATTGGGTATTTATCATTATGGGCCGACCTTTGATGTGGAATCCATTATGTAGGCCCACATTAATATGGGGTCATGTGGGGCCTACCTTTGCTTTGAACTATCCATCCTGTAAGCCCCACCTTCAACGTAGATTGTCCATCATGTGGGTCCTACTTTGATATAGACCATGAGAGAGAACTTCTTTTCCTTTGGCATGGACAGTGAGAGAGAGGACGATAAGTAAAGCTTAAGGAAAAAATAAAAAACTTTTTTGAGATAAGCAGTTTTCAGAACGTGGAGTACATTTACAATAATATTTAAGAAACTAACTTAAGTGAAAAAAAAAAAACTTAATTACTTGACATAAGTTAAAAAGTAACTTATTTGGTGGTATCCAAACAGGCTATTAGTATCCAAAAAGTAAGATACAAGTTACTCATAATATAACCACGGATATTTGTGGATTATCAACACTTACCAAAACAAGTAAATAGAAAATAGAAATTCTTGTGGCCTCCATGAAGTTTTCAATGATAGGGATTCAATCATAATTGTTTCCTGTGGTATGGTCCACCTAAATTCGGATCTCCTTCAATTTTGGGATCATAGCCTAAAACAAGTTGTCAAAATGGATGAACGGTGTGGATGTAAGGCACACATATCACAGTGGTCCACACAGTTAGGGATCCACCGACCTCGGTGGATCAGGGATCCACACAAACTGCGCCCATGTCCTAACATGGGCGAGCAAAGGATGGATGGGGTGGATTTCTCGCAAACATCATGGTGAGTCCCACCTAAGTTCTGACCGCATGAACTCCCTGTAATCAAGGGTCACTGACAATCCGACGTTTGGAAAAACAACTTTGATAATTTTTGAAAATAGTGTTGATTTTATAAATATATATATTTATATAATATATAAAATATTTGAAAAAAAATGTTTAAAAAATACCTTTTTTCATGTTTTTGGGAATAGTCCCACATGGGAAAGGGAAGAGAAGAAAAATGTGTTTATATGAAAACAGTGGAGTACCTTAATATTTTCTTGCGTGTTCCAGTGCGAAGCACTGGAACACCGCGCACGCGCACGCCCTCGCGCTTGGGCTCGGGCTCGGTCTCGGACTCGAACTCGGACTCGGTGTAAGGGTGTGGGCATATGAGGTTTATATGAAAATAGTGGAGTATCTTAATATTTGCTCTCATAGTCCATGGACTATAGGACTTGCCTGTTCTAGTGCAAAGCACTGGAACACCGCGCACGCGTTCGCGCTCGCGCTCGGGCTCAGTCTCGGTCTCGATCTTGGTCAAGAGCTCGGTGCGAGGGCGTGGGCATGTGAGGCAGTGTGGCTATAGAGGTGCTAGTGGTCCACTTTGTACTTCACACGTGCGCATCGTGTAGCAGAGGGTCGCTTCCTTCACGAACCGGAGAAAGACAGGTGTGAGTCGCGATGCGACAAAGTGGCTAAGGCAGATGGTTGGGTGATGGAGAGACTAGAGGATTGAATGAGAGTCCTCCAGAATATATAAAGGGCTGAAAAAAGAGCTGTTGCAGAAAAATATGTAACAGCTGTGAAATAATTGCAAGGTCCAGCTTAAACTACTACATGGCTAGCCCCAACAGATAGAAAATGGTTAGTTGTTGTCTCATAACAGTCAGCATGTAACAGCTTAATGGCCCATGCACAACAGTCAGAAAATAGCCATAAAATGGCTAGTTTTCTCCAACAGCCAGAAAAGGGTCATGGGATTTATTTCCCTGGACCATAACCCTCAGCCACTATAGCCTATAAAAGGAGGGCCTGGATGGGTTTCCAAACCATCTCACAACTCATCCAACACTACCATACGAAATTGAGACATCCCACTACTTCTCTCTTTATACTCCAATAATTCCAGCAAGATAGCAATGGTTAAACCCTTTGCAAGAAGAACAAACCAACGGTGTGGTCTAGAACGGTTCAACAGAACCAGTGGTTGAAGATTTGACCAGTGTAGTGGTCTAAAACACACTATTCTTCTTCTCTTCTTTCTTATTCTGAGATTTTTCCTTTTTTATATATTTTTTCCAGACTGTGTAACAGAGTTCCATTAGTGGGCCTTCGTGTTTGCTGAACGCAGACCCACATCAGGCTCGTCGTATCCTAGAAGTGGTTTGCCTGTAACCTATCAGTATACTCAATTCACTTGAGTAGGGGCAAATAACACTTTAAGGATAGCGTTTCAGATGTGCTTCAGCCTGTCCTTAGATCAGATAATTTTTTATTTTTGGGTTTCCACATTATACAGAAATAATATTAATCTGTATAAATTCCCAACAATCTTAAAGCGTTATTTGAGATGGAAGCCGACGATGTTTCGTCCATCAAGTTGATGAATCAAGACTTGATACGTCTTGATTGGTTTGATGAAACCAATTTTACAAGATGGCAAGACAAGATGAAATTTCTCCTGACGGCGTTAAAGATCTACTACATACTAGATCCAAATCTACAAGCGCTACCTGAAGCAACTGATAAAGACACACCAGAATAGATAGTTGCCCGTGCCAAACGAGCCGCAGACGAACTCTTGTGTCGAGGACACATTTTGAATGCGCTCTCCGACCGTCTGTACGATCTGTACCAACAGACATCATTAGCAAAGGAGATATGGGCCGTTCTGGAGTTCAAGTACAAAGCTGAAGAAGGAACCAATAAATTTCTCATCGTCAGGTATTTTGACTTCAACATGGTAGATAATAAACCGCTACTGCCCTAAATCCAAGAACCGCAGCTAATAGTTAACAAAATCAAATCGATAAAGATTGATCTTCCTGAATCATTCCAAGTCAGGGCTATAATCGCTAAATTACCACCGACGTGGAAAGACTATAGAAAGAATTTGCTGCATAAAATTGAGGACTGCACACTGGAACAAATCCAAAAATACCTTAGAACTGATGAGGAATCTCGTAATCGCGACAGAAAAAATGATAACGGGAATGCCTCATCCAAGGTACATGCAGTAGAGAACACTAATAACAAGAATCCCGAGATGGACGATTCCCTAAAACCCAATAAAGAAAAATTCAAGAAAAATGCTCAAAAGAAGAATGGAAAGTTCAAAGGCCCGTGCCATGTCTGTGAAAAAATCGGGCACTATGCTCGAGTATGTCGATATCGCAAATCTAAAAATGAGGCAAGTACAGTAGAAGAAGGCGATATCGTAACTATGATCACCGAGGTGAATACCATCTAAGGAAAAGTTTTAGGGTGGTGGTATGATACTGTCGCTACAGTATATATGTGCTACGAAAAATTTACCTTCAAAACCTATGAGGAATTAACCGATGGTCAAGAAGTCCAAATGGGTAATAAAGTCCGATCGAAGGTCGTCGGCAAAGGAATTGTTGAACTGATATTCACCTCTGGAAAGAAAGTAATTTTGACTAATGTACTGCACGTCCCAAACAAGGCGAAACTTAGTTTCTGGGGATCTTCTGGGAAAATCAGGTATAAGGGTGGTGTACGAATCAGGAAAACTGATTTTGTCCAAAAATAAAAATTTTGTGAGAAAGGGATATGCTTGTAACGGAATGGTTAAGTTTTCTCTGAATGAAAGTAACACTTCTGCATATATGGTTGAATCTGTCGGACTGTAGCATGATAGACTAACCTATATATGGTATAGTACATTAAAGTTTATGGCTAAGAATGGTTTAATCTCATATATAGATAATGAAACCGATAAATATGAAGTGTGCATACAATCTAAAATGACGAAGAAACTTTTTCCAAGTGTTGATAGATCTCTCAAATATTGGATCTTATGTACAGTGATATCTGTGAGTTAAACGACATTCTTACTCGTGGAGGTAAACGGTACTTCATAACCTTTATAGATGATTGCTCTAGATATGTGTATGTTTATCTATTAAAGAGCAAAGATGAAGCATTGAACATGTTTAAATTATATAAAGTAGAAATAGAGAATCAACTAAATAAGAAGATAAAAATTCTCCGTAGTGATAGAGGAGGAGAATACTTCTCGAATGAATTTGATAACTTCTGTGAAGAACATGGACTAATACATCAATGTACAGCTCCATACACATTTCAACAAAATGGAATAGCTGAAAGAAATAATAGAACATTAGTAGAGATGGTCAACTCAATGCTGATAAGAGCAAAGTTGCCACTAAGTCTATGGGGTGAGGCACTACTTATAGCATACCATATAATAAATAGAATTTCATCTAAAAAATATAAAATATCTCCATATGAAACATAGAGAGGTAGAAAATCTAACCTAGGATATCTTAAAGTGTGGGGGTGTCTTGCATACTGCAGAACCCCTGATCCAAAAAGAACCAAGTTAGGACCAAGAGCTATTAAGTGCGCCTTCGTATGGTATGCACAAAATAGTAAAGCTTATAGACTTTTAGACATAGAGTCTAATACAATAATAGAATCAAGAGATGTTAAATTCTTTAAAAATTCACTATCCTTAGAGTCAAAGGATAATGAAATTCAAACTCCTAATAGAGAACCAGATAGCATAGCTCCACAGATATTGGAAGCTCCTATTGAACCCCGTAAGAGTCAAAGAACTAGAATAGAGAAAAGTCTAGGAGATGATTACATATACTCACAACGCATCATTTTTCATCTGGTAGAAGGAGATAGAGAACATGTTATTAGACAAATACCTAAAATAATGACTATAGAAGATGATCCTAAAATATATAAAGAGGTTGTATCCTCTAGAAACTTAGCCTTCTGGAAAGAAGCTATAAATGATGAAATAGAATCCATACTGTCAAATCAAACATGTGAACTAATAAACTTACCTCCAAGTTCTAGACCCATAGGTTGTAAGTGGGTATTTAGGAAGAAATATCACACTAATGGGACTATCCAAACCTTTAAAGCTCGACTAGTAGCTAAGGGTTTTAGACAAAAAGAAAGAATAGATTACTTTGACACATACTTACCTGTAGCTAGGATAACATCCATTAGGATATTATTTGCGCTAGCTTCCATATATCATCTTCACATCCACCGAATGGATGTAAAGACCGCATTCCTGTATGGTGACCTCAATGAGGAGGTATATATGGAACATCCTGAAGGTTTCGTTCTACCAGAAAATGAAAACAAAGTATGTAGATTAATCAAATCATTATATGGATTAAAACAAGCACCAAAACAGTGGCATAAGAAGTTTGATTCCAAAATACTATCTCATGGTTTCATGCATACTTTAGCTGACAAATGCATATATTTTAAAGTATAAGGTAGTTATATCATTATTATCTGTCTATATGTTGATGACATGTTAATAATAAGTAATAAAATGGAAGGTGTGACTGAAATAAAGAGGTTTCTTTCTTTCATATTTAAAATGAAGGATCTTGGACAAGTTGATACCACTTAAGTATCAAAGTTAAAAAATATTATGGGGGTTATGCTTTGTGTCAATCTCATTATATTGAGAAAATACTAAACAAGTTTAACCATCTAAATATAAAGGAATCAAAAACCCCATTTGATCTAAGTATCAAGCTAAACGAAAATACTAGAAGAACAATTGCACAATTAGAATATGCAAATGCTATAGGAAGTCTTATATATGATATGCAATACACTAGACCTGATATCGCATATGCTGTGAGTAAACTTAGTAGGTTTACTAGTAACCCCAGTACTGAACATTGTAATGCAATCAGTAGAGTCCTTGATTACTTAAAAGCAACCAAAGACTTAAGACTATTTTATTCAGAGTTTTCTGCCGTATTGGAAGGATATACCGATGTGAGCTGGATATCAAGTACAGAGAACAACAAATTTACTACAGGGTGGGTATTCATCCTAGGAGATGCAGCTGTATCTTGGAGATTCAAGAAATAGACTTACATAACACACTCGACTATGGAGTCTAAATTCATAGCTCTGGCTGCAACAGGCAAAGAGGCTGAGTGACTAACGGATCTTCTATTAGAAATTCCTTTCTGTGTAAAGCCTATATCGGCTGTGTCACTACATTGTGATAGTGAAGTCACGTTAGCTAGAGCCTATAGCGGCACTTATAATGGTAAGTCTAGACATATCAGTCTTCGATATGATTGTATCAAACAGTTGATTCGAGATGGAATCATTGTAATTTCCTATGTGAAATCAAGCAATAACCTAGCAGATCCTTTCACTAAACCTCTATCGAGAGAGGTAGTAAAGGCTACATCTAGAGGGATGGGGTTGAAACTCTTCAACCAAAGTTTCACCAGTGATTGTAACCCAACTTAAAATCAAAAAATCTCTAATCTTGGGTTTAATAGGTAAGAACAAGTTACTGATATGTAGAAAGTTTTTAGCACTAACTTATAAAACTTCATCCATAATAGATAAGTGTTGAGCGTTACAAAATAGGGTTGAGTCTTAGAACTCTTAATGAATCTAGTCTTTATGACATGTGTCTTATAGTAATGGAGACACTGGAAGGATTTCACCTATATGAACGTAGAGATGGTGTCGTCTCTCATGAGAGTTAGGAGTTTTCTCTCGGGATCGTTCACGAATTAAGATAAGCACATGGTCATTAATTGTGCTGAGTAAAATTGTAGGAACTCTAATAATACATAGCAAATATGTGAATAGTTTCTCCTATTCTGTTATCTAGGAATAACTGGTTCAAAGCTACAGCTACCAGTCATTTTAACAGAATTTTGAGATACTTACACTGAGGAAAGATTAAAATCGAAAGATATCTTTTTTTATGCATATAAGCTGTTTATTCTGGCAGAAATGTTTAATCGAGAAAAATATATTTTTATAAAAATCAAGTGGGGGATTGTTGAAAATAGTATTGATTTTATAAATATATATATTTATATAATATATATAATATTTGAAAAAAATGTTTGAAAAATACCTTTTTTCATGTTTTTGGGAATAGTCCCACATGGAAAAGGGAAGAGAAGAAAAAGGTGCTTATATGAAAACAGTGGAGTACCTTAATATTTGCTCTCATAGTCCATGGACTATGGGACTTGCGTGTTCTAGTACGAAGCACAGGAACACCGCGCACGCGCTCGCATTCGTGCTCGGGCTCGGGATCGGACTCGATCACGGGCTCAATGCGAGGGCGTGGGCATGTGAGGTAGTGTGGCTATAGAGGCGCTAGTGAGACACTTTGCACTTCGCACGTGCACATTGTGTCGCAGAGGGTCGCTCCCTTCGCGAACCGGAGCGAGACGGGTGTGATTCGCGGTGCGACAAAGTGGCTAAGGCAGATGGTTAGATGATGGAGAGACTAGAGGACTAAATGAGAGTCCTCCAGAATATATAGAGGGCTAAAAAAAGAGCTGTTGCAGAAAAATCTATAACAACTATGAAATAATTGCAGGGTCCAGCTGAAACTGCTACATGGCTAGCCCCAACAGCTAGAAAATGGTTAGCTGCTGTCTCACAACAGTTAGCATGCAGCAGCTTAATGGCCCATGCACAACAGTCAAAAAATGATTATAAAATGGCTAGTTTTCTCCAATAGCCAGAAAAGGGTCATGGAATTTATTTCCCTGGACCATAACCCCCAGCCACTATAGCCTATAAAAGAAGGGCCTGGATAGGTTTCCAAACCATCTCACAACTCATCTAGCACTACCATACGAAATTGAGATAGCCCACTACTTTTCTCTCTATACTCCAGTAATTCCAGCAAAATAGCAACAGTTAAACCCATTGCAAGAAGAACAGACCAACGGTGTGGTCTAGAACGGTTCAACAGAACCAATGGCTGAAGATTTGACCAGTGCAGTGGTCTAAAACACACTATTCTTCTTATCTTCTTTCTTATTCTGGGATTTTTCCTTTTTTATGTATTTCTGGCAGACTTTGTAACAGAGTTCCATTAGTGGGCCTTCGTGTTTGCTGAACGCAGACCCACATCGGACTCGTCGTATCCTATAAGTGGTTTGCCTGTAACCTATCATCATACTCAATTCACTTGAGTAGGGGCAAATAATGCTTTAAGGATAGCGTTTCAGACGTGCTTCAGCCTATCCTTAGATCAGATAATTTTTTATTTTTCGGTTTCCACATTATACAGAAATAATATTAATCTGTATAAATTCCTAACAATAACTATATGGCACCAGAAACACTAGCTTTGAATGGTCCAATTAGGGAACACCTTGACAGGCTTGCTGTTGCATGCATGGACCAAGTAGAAACTAAGGCTTGATTTGAGAACATCACTAGATGGCTCAAAAACGTAAGTGAACGCTTGAAATCAGCTCGTGTCTGCTCTATTCCTACTCACTGGCGCTGAAAGCTCTTGGAATTGAGGTGGCGGAATCCCATAAAACAGAATTTAGTATTGCTCATTGGATGAAGCCAAAGAAGGGTGGATCAAACTCAATGCGTCCAAAGCTAACCCAGGCCTCAGGGGTGGAGGTGTTTGTAGGGACAAGAAGAGAGTTATTCTATTTGCATTTAGTAGCTTTTATGGGCTGGTGTTTAATAATGTGGCCGAAGCCAGAGCTATAACAGAGGGCCTCTCTAAATGTTTGGAATTTAGATTCTCCAAAATTGAAATTGAAAATGACTCAAAAATGATGGTTGATCTACTCAACTGGGCTTCCACACCTCTTTGGACGATTTGGAATTGGTGGGTGAATGCTAAGGAACTTACCCGTAGGCCTAATATCTATTTGTCATATGTGCTTCGTTAGGCAAATTATGTTGCTTATGGTTTAGTCAGATTCCATAGTCCAACCCAATGCGTTGGTTTTTTTTTTTTTCAATACAAGGCAGAGCTCCCCTGTGAAATTAGAGGGGTGGCCTTTCTTAATAGTCTAGGCTTTGGTTCTGTCAAAAGAAATTTTAGCTACAAAAGATATGGATCAGCTAAAATGGGATGGCAAAAAGGATGAATGTCCTGGATATACAACACAAGCATTAAGGTGGGCCCTACGGGTCCATCCTTGTCCACTAAGCTATTACCCCTTCCTCACCTAATCGCCTGCCAGAAACCCCAACCCCTATTATCAATAGACATGCAAGACAATATCTATGTCACTCATGCATTGCTCATAATAAATGTGGAAGTACAAATAGACTCCTAATTAAGTTATTACATAAAATAAAGCTCATATAATTAAATTCTATTCTATCATGTTATCCTAAAGGCTATATGGAGAAGTAATAATGTGAAATAGAAGTGTTAATAAATGACTCATATTCAGTCAAACATGTATGATTAAGATCACTTAATAAAGAGCTCAAAGAAACTAAGTCAACTCACACAATCTCTTTCACAGCGCAACCATACTTATCTTTATTTTCCACTTAATGAAAAGCTAGGAGTGACCAGCCAAGCCAACAGTAACCATATCTCATGTAAAATGGGCCATATATGTCTACATGTGAGATCATCGTGGTCCATCACCAAGTACAAATAAATAAATTCTTCTCCGAATGAGTTAATGCTTTGAACTGTGCATTGGCCCATTTGCGGATTGACACACTTGACTTTCAAGATTCATCATATGAAGGACGTTCCACTATGTCGCTTTAACAAAAGTAAAAAAATAGTAGTAATTGAAAGCTCACAGTTAAAAACTTCTTGGGGCCGCAAAAGTATTGGATCGAGCTTGTATTTATGTTTGCCCTCCGTCTAGGTCTATGTGACGTGATCAACAGGGTAGATGACAAATAAACATTATAGTGAGCCATAGGAAGATTGTAATGGTGGGCATTCAATCGCCATTGTTTCATGTAATGTGGTTCACCTAAGATTTGGATTTACCTTGTTTTTGGGATGATGTCCTAAAATGAGCCAGCAAAATGGATAGACGGGGTGGATTTCTCACAAACATCATGGTGGGGCCCCTTAACTTCTGACCGCATGAACTCCTTGCAATGATGTATGTGTTTTATTTATACCATCCATATATTTTGCCAGCTCATTGCAGGCACTAAAAATAAAAATTTAAATTAAAAAAAAAAACAGAGAGAGAGAGAGAGGTGTCTCCAAATCTCAGGTCAACCATGCCACAGGAAACAATGGTGACTGAACATCCACGGTTAAAAACTTTTTGGGAACCACAAAAGTTTTAGATTGGGCTGACATCTACGTTTTTCTTCCATCCAAGTCTCTGTGACCCATAATGGCGTGTTTGGCCGAGCGCTGGATATCGACCATCCAGCGCGTAACATGGGTTATCCCGACTCTTCCCATCCCACCTCATGTTTGGCCACTCCGTGTACGGGCGATAGCGCCACCCTCATAAACGGTGCGTGGGATTGCGATCGGATTCGACCTATCGGCCCCCCTCGTTTCGCCATCCCAGCAGATCCCATGGGCTTTGCGATGGGATTGAAGAGTACGCTGCAGACGACGGGTGCAGGCGACTCGAAATGGTGATGGAAGGGACGCAACACTGCGACCGGACCAGTGCTGCTAGTCCATATAAGGTTCATGGCCGCAGTGGGTAGGGGGAGGAGAAGCTTCAGGTTAGGGTCACCTGACTCCCTCATCCACGTTAAGGTGGGGTTTCTTCGGTCGTCTTCATCGTCCACGCACTACAAGCACGATCGAGGTAGTTTGAGAAATGACATGTCCAGTGATGGTGTACCCTGTCCCTGTTGCATGCAGTGAGGTGAATCTTCCCTCCGGTCTTCAAAACGCCACGATCTAACGACCATCGATTGCAGGTAGGTACCCGAACCACAAACCAAAATAATGGTGATTTTTTCTAGTGATGTAGTGTAAGGTATTGTAGTCCTTTGCTTCAATGTCTGTTTGGGGGTGTGTGTGTCTGTCTGTCTGTTTACCTTCTTTTATTTCTTCCATAATGCTATCTTGTTTGGGGAGTGTTTTCTCTTGAAATGATTGAGTGTTATTTGTTTCTGCAAATGAAGAAAGAAAAATATTACGTTGTTCTACTTGGTCGTCATCCAGGGATTTATCTGTAACGCCCCGTACTTTTCCATACTCGGGTATTACCGCATAACCTAACTTAGAATGGGCACTAACCTAGCTTATTAAACATTCACCCTTGTTCTAATATGAATCTGACTGTAAAAGAAATAAAAATAAAAATAAATAAATAAAAATAAAAATAACTCCCATTCACCATTCATCAGGCCATGTCATTAAATGTTGAAATCCATAGCATAACCAGACAATCCAGTCATTGGATCAATGACGATCAATAAACATGATGAAGTACGTTAGGTGTGGCCCACCCAAGTTTTTTAACCTAGGCCCAAAAAGAACCTGTTGCACCTCGTGAGCAGGGTGGATCTCACAAATCATCAGTGTGGGACCCACTACACGACTATGATATAAATAAATAGGTACATACACACACACACACACATATGTAATAATAATGGAGATCTAAATTAAAATTTAAAAATTAATATGATCAGGTAGATAATAACGAGTATTGAACTTATGAGTAACCCATTAAGACCTTCTGACCGTTAGTGGTCAGATTAAAGCGGATCTGACCGTCGGATCAATGTACTTGGCACCTAAATCCGTGATTCAACTAGTACGGCCCATCTAAGCATTAGATCTATTTTGTCTCCGATCAAGATGGCCCATTTGAGACCCTGAGCATTTTGGAGGGAGGGGATTCCTCAATTCCACCTCTGTGGGCCCCACATTTGAGTTGGGAGTACACAACCTGTGTACTCCCTCGCCGCACCGAACTCTGCGCTCGATCAGAGCGCGTCTGACCCGTGTAGCACCAAAAGGAGATTTCTCTCCTTGCTTCCCGCCCACGCTGTTTGAAACAGCCATTTTCATGCGTGTATCGGTGGCCCACCATCAGCGAACACTTAGCTGTTCCAAACCGTTCATAAATTCCAGGACAATGGTCCTACCAATCCCCTATAGTTTCAACCGTTGGATCCCACCCACACGATCACAAACGCCAGCGGAAGAAGGCTGTTTGTGCTTCTTCTCTTTCCAAAAATGGAAAGCTCGATTTTCTCTCTATGCTGGCAATCCGCGTGAGGAGAAATCGCCGAATCCTATCCCTCCACATCAGTGCATCTCAGCCACCCACTGCCATTCACGCAGATTAGGGCTATCAGTGGAAACCGACGCCCGATTTTGTGACGCCAATGGTTTCTCCCTGCCGCAGATTCAATCCAGACCATCAATCCCTCATCCAACGGCCTAAAGGAGCTGGCTTTGACATTAAGAAGGGAATGAAAATAGCTCCTTCTCTGCTGTTATGGAAACCTGAAGAAAATCAGCCATTTTTCCCCTCCATCGAACCCACCACCTAAACCTCCTTAAAGCTTCAATCCGACCATGCTATAAGCTCCCATAGATCCGTCTACACCATTCCCATGCATCTTTTTGGAGAAAAACATGGGCGGTTGTGATCTGCCATTAATGGCAGGTCATCTTCCTTGTCAAGAAGAACAGTCGCTAGCCCTTGTTATAGCATTAACCTCGCATCTGTTTCGCTCACCAGGTGGGCCATCTCTGCAGCACTCTATGCAGATTTGGAGAAGAGAAGGAGAAGGAAATAGAAGGTGAAAGGAAGAGAGAGAGGGTGGTGCGTTGCTGCACCTGCGTGAGCCGAGCCGGGTCAGCTGGTTGGGTTCTGAGTTACCGGGCTTGTTTCGGTCCATGTCGGACTGGGTCAAGTCCAGTGGTGTTGTTGGACTTCAAAGAAAGTAAGAGAAGAGAGAGAAGAGAGAGGGAGAGAGAGAGAGAGAGAGGGAGATGGAAATGGGAGAGATGGGGAACATGAGTCAGGTTGTGCAACTGGTGAGCCAACTCGACTCACCTGCGTCGGGTCTCGCCAGCCACCTCGCTAGAGTTTTCTAGTTAAAACAGATATGAGAGGAAGAGAAGTAAGAGGGAGAAAGAAAGGAGAAAGGAAGCAGAAGAGTGGTTGGTTGTGCCAAGTTGGCCGAAACCGAGTCTGACTCAGTCAGGTTAAGTTTGGGGCCTGTTTTGGTCCAACAAGTCTGCTGGGGTGCAGGTTTGAGTGAAGGAGAAGGTGAAAGAAAGAAAGAGAAGAGAGAAAAGAAAGAAAAAAAAAAGGATAGACTAAGTAGGGTGAGTGAGTTGTGTAGCGGGTGAGTCGACTCGACTCACCTGAGTTGAGTGGGGCCATCCTTGAGTCGAGTCCAGTCACCTCTGAACTTCCCAGAAGCAGAAATGAAGCAGAGAAGGAGAGTGATGGAGAGAAAGAATGGAGGGGTGGTGGTTGTGTTGAACCGAGTCAACTCAACTCAAACCGATTCAACCAAGATGAGTCCTCCTTCTCCTTCCAGTTTCAATTACAGTAATCATCATTAAATATTAGTGTTTTTTTTTTTTTTACCATTATTAAGTATTGTCATTATTAGGATTGCTAATAGTAGAAATGCATAGCCATTAGTAAACGATCTATAGTTATCATAGGCAAGAAAATAAAATAATATCGTTATTAAATACTAGTGTATGGTTTTGTCATTCTTAAATGTTATCATGATAGTGGGTCATAATATTATTTATTATAATTACTAATAACATGTTACACTAATATTAGTTACTATAAATAAAACCATCATTAATGATATTTGCATGGTATCCATCACTTGAAAATATTACTTTTGATAATACCATTTTATCTCAATTGTAATACTAATTATTGCCATGACAAGCTAATATTAACTATACCAATAGTGTTAATACTTATGCTATAGGTATTGAATCACCTTGGTAACTAGCTTTACACCAAGTAACATTCGAATCCTGAAATCTAACCTAGACCTAAACTTGAGGATGAAATCTTAGACCCGAGTGGTCTAAACTCTAGGTCAATACCCTAACCATAGATACTGTGTTAGTATTAACTGACAATTTTTATTTATTATCCCTTCCAATATTATTATAAATTAATTATATGAATTAGGTTTCAACTCCTAAGCAAAGCCTAAAACTAAACTCTAAGACGAAAACCCCATTTCGACGTTAAAATCCTAAGATAGATAACTCAAACCCTAAGTTGTGATCTCAAACCTAGGAAGTATGTAGAACCTGTATCTAATTATACAAGTTCACAATTTGTGGTAGGATACAATTCTAAGGGTGCACACACTTTCTAGCCGCCTTAGTTGGCATTGACGATTCAACTAGTCAGGTGATGATTCTTCCCCTTGAGCTTTCCATCTTCTCATTAGCTTAAGCTATAGATTTTATTTAAATTCATAATTAATATCTCCCTTTATAATCACATTTGTTAGCTGGTGGAAATTGAATTATTGTATTACATATTTTATGATTATCCTGTATAATTTCTCATGCTTATGGATTTCTTTTTGTGGATTGCTTATGGAACTTAAACTGGTACATTAGTGAAAAATTCTCATATATGAATGTACACCCATACTTAGGATGTAACTTGACTAGTTGTACTCGTAATGGACCTTCGAATTGGTGATTATTGGTAATATGATTGGCCACTAGGCGACAGGGTACCATTAAACATCCTAAGGTGGTAGTCTCATGAGCCGGGGATGGTGGTATGGGACCTATGCTCGAGCTGTCGGCCTACGCTGGGCTATACGCTCCCCATAGTGACCTTTGAGCTTATTTAAATTGGCTGGTTGTAATTGGACTAATAACGGGTTGGCTAATCATGCATGCATAGCACAGACCAGCATCTATTGTTTTTATACGAAACAAACAGATTTTCCTGTCTGGATGTTTTACCCGAGGCACCAACCATCATCTGTTGTTATCGTACATTACTGTCATACGTAACATACAGATTCGCCTGTCGGGATGTCTTACCCGAGGCACCAACCATCATCTATTGTTATCGAACATATTTGCCTGTCTGGATGTTTTACCCGAGGCACAGACCGTCTGGATGTCTTACCCGGGTCGATGATTACATGGGTGACGACCCCTATGTCCGTCTGGATGTCTTACCCAGGACTGATTGTATTCACGCATCCATGCATCTAATAAAACTGCATTTACTCTGTTTTATTTGTCTGGATGTTTTATACTATTTCTTACCTAATGCGGCGGTGTGAAATCTTGAGGGAAATTCACACTGGGTCAGCCACTCATCCATCAAATATATAACCGTACAGGTAGCACAGGTGGCCTTGATAATGTTCACATTCATATTGACGAGGAGCCAGGTTTAAGGGCTAGGATTGCCTGATTATATCTACCTCGAGGAGCTGAGGGGTCTTACAGCTCTAATTTACTTGCATTATATTGTAGCAGAGGTGGCCCTGATAATGTTCACATTCATATTGACGAGGAGCCAGGTTTAAGGGCCAGGATTGCCTGATTATATTTACTTCGAGGAGCTGAGGGGTCTTGCAGCTCTAATTTACTTGCATTATATTATTTCTTATGTATTGGATCATGAAATTCTTGTATTTGTAAATTTTAGAGACATTGGTTTGTATAAGTCATTATGGGCACTCTCTTGTATACTCTAAATGAAATTGTGATTTTCTTGTATGCTGATTTGTCCACTCTACGCTCATCTGCTTACTCTGATAAAAGAAAATTATTATATCTGACCATCTTTTAAGGTTAACACTCGGATTTTTGGGACACGGGTCATATACTCAAGTCCTGAAAAGTCGAGGCGTTACATTATCTGTCCTGGGAATAGACCCGATTGGAAGTAGAAGGATACAGAAACAGTAGGTTCCGCGCCTTCAAAAACTAGAGAGAAGCTGCAACTTATTGGGAAAGTTATCATTCTGGCACACTTGCTCAGGCAAGTATAGTATCGGCACACATCGAGACACCTGCATCCCATTCCAGCGATGGGTTCGCCTCCCAGAGGACGTCATGGTCGTCGACCCAACAGACGACCCGAACAGTGGTTTCTCGAGTGACTTCAACGGATGATGCCGACGTATCATGGGGCGAAACATTAGCTACATTGCTAACGGATATTGTAGTTGTATTTTTTATTTTGTATATTGTCATCAAACTTTAGTCACTTGCTTTTCCTAGTAAACAATTTCACTACTACTTAAGCACTTCCATGATACTATGTTACATGGAATGCATTTCCTGCATTACCATGTTCATTTGATATACTTGTCTTAAGTGATGCAAAAGACAATGACCAGGGAGGTACACCAATGTTCAATCCATATTCTATACACCGTATTATTTCTAAAGACATACAACACGGACGATTACTATATACATGCAATGAAATGTTATTTGTGCAAGTACATGGAAGTGCTAGCTATTTGTATGGGACCTGTCTGATATACAATACCTACTGGGCAAAAATGTGGTCTTTATTTTCATGAACTACTAAACTGTGGTAACTCATTCACCGAAGAGTAGCATTAACTTAATCCAATCAAACAACCCACATTGCGATATATCTTATGGATGGACAATAGCCTGAAAAGAGGCCAAATATTGCAAAATCCTGACCTTTTTATTTCACCTCATCGAAGTGGCGATTTTTTCACTAACCATCTAATTGAAGATAAGTATTTGATGGTTAGGCTTTTCGGGCCTACTACAAATTTAGCATAAGATTAATCCATGACCAATCCCATGAGGGAGGATGGTCAGTTTTCACATACATGCACCTCACACCTCCCTGGATGGGTAGGTTAAATTTTAATAAATTATGAAAAACACACACCATAAAATCCTTATTTAAACCCTAAACCCTACCCCACTTACTTTTGGGCTAGGCCGAACAATCCAAAATCTTTCAATGTTGTTGACCTAACGCTGTAACGTCCGAAAGTAAGTGGGGTAGACCAAAACAGTGAGCAGAATCAAGGTATTTGCTGCCGCACAATTACACACCCCGCAACAAGTGCCATACACGTGTGTAATTGTATCCATGTATGAGATCTCATTTGTTCATCGTCCTAGCCCATGTGTGTAATTTCAGACGCCGAAATGGCATGATGAACGTTCCGTTGAAAACATTTCTGAAGACAGTTACATGGTTGGAAGAAGATGGAATGGGTGTAGGTGAAAAAGCAATTCATGGTATGGTCTACGTGGTATTTGATTTTGGCACGTGTAGCCTCACACATGTTTAAAAATAGATGGGTGGCATGGATGAGACAGAAACCACATGGTGGGGCCCACATAGCAAGGACCCACCCATTTCCCTCATACTCCCTTGAAATGTGCACAATATAAGCTCTGGCATTGGTTACGGCAGAGGTGTAGTCGAATTCGGTTGGTCAAGTCATCCCAAACATGTAGTGAGGTGAAATAAACAGTGTACACCGAAACCGACGAACATCCCAAACATGCTAGCCATCGAATGCAGTTTTCCTTCCATCCCATGGGATCATCCGACCATCCACTGTCACCACCATCATTACCTTAAAATCCATTCCATCCCAGCAAATCCCATGGAATCGGCCCAGCCAAACACACCCTAAGAGTTTTGTATCAGACCAACATCTGTGATTTCCTTCTATCTAAGCCTGTGTGAGCTACTCAGTAAGTTTGATGGCAAATAAACATTATAGTAAGCCGTAGGAAAATTTATACGGTGGACTTTCAATCACTACTATTTCATTTGGCGTAGTCCACCTAAGATTTGGATTTGCAAATGAATTGATAGCAGGCAACATGGATAAAACACATGCATCTTTATTGAGCCCACAACAGTGAGGTCAACTACCTCGGTGCTGGAGGGGCCACTACCGAATCCAATTCCCGGTTATGGGTCACGGGCAATACTACGTCCTGATTCTGTTTGGGTGAATAAGTAGGATTGCAATTGCATAACTTTGCTAGTACACTATGGACGATGCTTTATATTGTATTTTTGGTGTTTCAAAATAAATAAGTAAATAATTTTAAAATGATTTGAAAATTTTCTTCCAAATTTTCAAAAAGCAACAAAAGATTTTTTGTCTTATAGTGGTGTGAGTTTAGTTACACATTAGATAGTGAAGAAGAAAATTTTGAGTTTAATTATAAGATGAAGATTTTTCATAGGACTTAAGCCTCTTTCAAGGAGCATGTGAATTTGGTTGTTTAGGGGCATGTGAATTTGGTTGTTTAAGGGGGGGTATACTATCAGCCACAATCTATGTCATGAACCACACACGCGTGCACACACCACGCCCAGGCCGTGGATGTGGAATGGTGTGATGTGCGTGTGGTGTGGCGTACACAAGTATACTTGCAAACCTAAAAATTTTGTTACCATTTTTGAAATTTCGATTTGAAACATTTATTTGTTTTGTATTTCCGAACAAAGTCAAAAATATGAAAAGATTTCTTTTTCAAAAAATTCAACAGTCATGTCTATTGTAAGGGTGTGTACACACCCATTTGAGGCAACCTTTAAAGTTTATATAATGGACTCCTCTAGTTCCGAATTTTAATAATAATGGAGTTTAATCTTTCGGCTCTCTCTTTTACTTTAAATATTTGCAACAATTTCATCTGGTTTAGTCTTCAGATTAGACATAAGTGTGATTCGAGTCTTTGTACATCGAGTGTACCAATGTGACGGGACAGCATTTGAGGGTATCCTAGAGATTGATTGTCCAATATTCCTGTTACACTACGGACATCATCTAAATAAGGACAAATCAATTTCAAGTCGAGTAACTTTCGTCGTGCCTCAAATCAAATAAGTTTTTAAAATTCCTCCTTATTCGAATTTCTAATTTTCTTTTAATTTTTTATTTTGAATTTTCATAATTACAAGTTTACATATCCAAAAAATTCCTACATTCTTGAAATTTATCTACTGATTTGCACATCTGTAGCAATGGCAAACATAACAGTAAACCCAACCACCGAATTATCTAAAATCGAACCATTTTAAAAGGTGGAAACAGAAACTTACATTTGCTTTATATACATTAAAAGTATCATATGTGTTATCTGAAACCTTCTGATATGGAGCCAATGAAGAAATTATTGTAAAGGATAACCGGAACTGCAAAAATTATATTATAAATTCCCTTTTCGATGAACTGTATTACATCTATGCTACACATGAAAGAGACAAGGATATCTGGTCGGCTTTGGCTAAGAAATATGTGTTAGAAGAAGCTAGTGCCAAAAAGCATACTATTTCCTCCTTTCTAAAATTTTATATGTTAGATAATAAACTTGTATCTAATCAGATACTTGAATATCCCAGTACACGAGCTTCTATCTGAATGATTAAAAATAAATTATCCCCCCCCCCCCCCCCCAAAAGGAATTTCTATGGAAAACATTATCATACATGTCTGAAATGAGGAAGCCGATCGTATAAGGGATCAAAAGGAAAATGTTAATGGCACTGTTTCAAATGCTAACCTGATTAAAACAAATCGAGAGAATAAGATGATCAAATGATCCTGTTCTCACTATGGAAAGGCAGGTCACCTTATTGATCAATGCCAATACATACTTAAAAGAAATATGTTTCAATTGTGGAAAATTAAGCTATCATGTTGAACAATTTAGGCTAAAAATAAGAAAGGGAAATTAGTCAAAAAGAAAGGAAAATGTTTTCATTGTGGCAAACACGGACATCATATTGGAGAGTGCAGGCATAAGAAGAAAGCTTCTCAAGCTCAAGACAATCTAACTGAACAAAATAAACAAGATGAAATAGTTGTAGTAGTATCTGAAATGAACCTTATCAACACAATGTATTGAATACTAGACACTGGGACTACTCGTCACATTTATAAGGATAGAAGCGTGTTTGCCTCCTACCAAGTTGTAAAAGATGAACAAGTATTCATGGGAAATGCTCGAACTTCCTCAGTAGTCGGAAAAGGAAAAGTGCTTTTAAAGCTTACTTCTAAAAAGACCCTTGCACTAAATAATGTTCTACATGTGCTTGACATCAGGAAAAAAATTAGTTTCTGGCTCCCTCCTGAATAAAGTTAGTATCAAATTGGTTTTTAATTCAAAGAAGGTTGTACTGTCCAAGAATGGGACATTTGTTGGGAAATATTATTATTGTGATGGACTATTTGTATTGAATGTATCCTCTATTGATATTAATAAGATGAATTTGAGTTTTGCTTACTTGGTTGGGTCACTTAAGTTATGGCATAATATATTAGGACTTGTAAATATAGATGTTCTGAAAAGAATGAAGAAATTAGGTCTTATACCTGATTTTTTAAATCAAGAACCAAATAAATGTGAAGTGTGTGTAAAATCTAAGCTTCATAAGAAACCATTCAAATTAGTATTTAGAGAATCTGAGGTTCTAAAACTGATTCATAGTAACTTAGGTGATTTTAAGAATTACATATTTAGAAATGTAAAAAGATATTATATAACATTCATAAATGATTTCTCAAGGTACACTAGGGTATACTTACTAATAAGTAAAGATGAAGCCTTGGAATTCTTTATCAAGTATAAAACAGAAATTGAAAACCAGATAAATAAGAAAATCAAGATATATGAATCATTACATTTTAAGGAATTTTGTGAAAAGAATAACATTATACATGAAACCACTGCCCCTTATACACCTGAACAAAACGGTATAACATAACGAAAAAATAGAACTTTAAAAGAAATTATGAATGCAATGTTGAATAATCCTGGTTTACCCTCAAACATATAGGGAGAAGCCATTCTTTCTAATTGTCACATCCTAAATAGAATACCTTATAAAGTTACAAGTAAGACACCCTATAAACTATGGAAGAAACATCCTACTAGTTATAAATTTCTTAAAGTATGGGGGTGCTTAACAAAAGTAGGGTTACTGGAAACTAAGAAAAGAAAATTAAGTCCGAAAAAAACATATTGTGTTTATTAGATACACAAAAAATAGTGCAACCTACAAATTATTAGTTTTGAAATGTAAGGATAATATCCTAAACTCTAATATTATCATTGAGGCAAGAGATGCAGAATTCTTAAAAATATTTTTTCGATGAAATCTACATCTAAAGAAATTGAAAATAATGATGCTTTAAGTATTGCCTCAAGTAGTAAGAATGTAGAAAGAGAAAACGTAAAAGAAATATAACCAAGGAGGAGCATAAGGGCTAGGAAAGAAACTAACCTACGAGATGGATTCTGTACATTTGTCCTTACAGATCAATTTCCCACCTCTTTCTCTTTGGTCGTCATGCACAAGCTCTTTAGGCTTATTTCGGTTTGATGTGTGGTGTCCCTCCTCTACTCCACAGCCCAATAGCAAACAAATTGAACCACTAGAGGAATGCTTTGGCTCCTGGAACTGCACCAAATTCAGTCAAAAGTCTGCTACCTATCCTTATCATTTGGGATATCTGGCGCTCCAAAAAATGGCGCAGTTTATGACAGCTCTCCTATGATCTTTAGGAAATTTGTGGCCCTTGTCAAGTGGTGGGTCAACCTAGTAATGGGAGCAGATTTAATGAACTCTATTGATTAGACTCGCAGGTTCAGGACCATAAAACCGGTTGTTAATTAGTATCGTAATGCTGCAACTCTGGTGAAATGGAAACAGCCGTCCCCGAGATGGGTTAAATTAAATGTAGATGGCTCGGCGCTAGGTAATCCTAGACCCTCAGGTGGGGGTGGCATTTGTAGGAACGATGACGGTGCCTTTCTTTTCGATTTCACTGCGGCCTAAGGGGTAGGTACTAACAATATGGCGGAACTTCAAGCTATACACGATGGGATGATGCTCTGTTTGGAAAAAGGATTGGATAGCGTAATTGTCGAGTCTGATTCTAAAGTGGTGCTCCAAAGCCTCACAAATCAATCCAAGACCCCATGGAAGTGGAAACCTTTGCTGTCTAGATTCAACTGCTTACGACGAATGGAAAATTTTTCATCGCTCACATTCTCAGAGAAGGTAACGGTCCGGCAAATGGTATGGCTCAAGAAGGGAGTCTCCTTCAACAATCTACAATTTATCTACATTGTAGATCCCTTCCTCTGCTCGTCCTTGGAATTGTCTTCTTGGATAAGGTCGGGCTAGGATCGATCAGATCGACTGACTAAATTGGTTCCTTTTTTTGGTTTCTCTTCTTTTTTGGGTTATCTTGTTCTTACGTGGACGCCTGTGTCCCCTTTCATTTGGCCCTCTCTCTTATTTTGTTGCGAGGGGCCCAATTTTTTATTATTTTTTTTTGTGCAGAGCCTTGTATAGCCTATACCTTTCTGGAATGAATTTTTTTTTTTAAAGGAAAAAAAAAAAAAGGATAATCCTTTAACGTATACAGAAGCTATCAATTCAGCTGATGCATCGTTCTGAAAAGAAGCTATAAATGATTAATTAGAATCCATTTTGTTTAATAAAACTTAAGAACTAGCGGTCTTGTCACCTGGGAATAAGACAATAGGATGTGTTAATGCGGAAATCTAGCCACCCTCGCTGGATTCCGGAGTACCTGCACATGAAGGAGACAACGAAACACTGGCTATAACAAGGGGACCCTCTAATGCCTAAGTCAGAATTAAGCAAACTGAATCCAATAGAGTCAAGGGTTCACTGGTGCGTACCTTTTACTGTAGATGGGACCTCTATTTATAAACCATGAGTTGATTGTATGGAGAGAAATGCTTCCTAAATCATAGGCGCACGTTTAGTAGACGTTTCTCAACTGTTTCGTGAGATCATCGGTGATGATAAGATCAAGTAATCGAGATCTGAAATCACATGGTGGGAGACCGAAACTAAGGTCGAGCAGCCTAGCTCAGCTTCATAACCGTCCCGATAGATAAGTCCTTGAGTTGGCCCTTTGGCGAACTATGGTCAAACATCTTGATCAAATCACCAGCCTGCTCATGAAGGTTGTATTCGAGCATTGAAGTCAAGCTCCCTTCCTTATTAGATAATAAATGACATCGGGGATGGCCATTATATTCATCTTAACGTACAATGCAAGGACTCCATTTGCAGGTCTCCGAGCAGGGCGCGCTTGGTCTTGTCCGAGATCATGCTTCGGAGGCTTCTCCAAAAGATTTGAACAGTAGCTCGGGCATGGATGGGGCCATGGGAGAACTTGGAACCCACCCTTTTCTAAAAGAAGCAGAAGTACTACATTTCCCGACTAGTAGGGCTGTTGAGTGAACAAATCTCATACAACAGATTACCGTTTTCTAGCCATTGAGGAGCTCCTTGGTCATGACTAGTACTAGCTAACCAAGCGACATGCACAGATGCCCGAGCTGACCTCATACTCTTGACCAGTTCATTTTTACCCATAACAATAGGTCAGGGACCAAATAGGTGCCTTGCCACGGTACATGTCGCCTTGAGCGAGATGTACCATCATTACATATCCTCCTCAATCTCCACACCTGCCACCTTTCTCGGTATTAATGATGAATTGACTTAACCTCCCACACACAAGATATCATTGGTCCGATGTCACTACACCAACTAACTTCCCGATCTTACACGGTCACTCGAAAGTAGGGGCTCTTGCGATAGTTAGGGGTCGCACGCTAGCGCATTGCAAGAGTATTTCGGATTGCTCATGCTTATGAACTTTGCATTCATGGATGGGAAGTACACTGGGAGTCATTGGTCCGATGTCACTACACCAACTAACTTCCCGATCTTACACGGTCACTCGAAAGTAGGGGCTCTTGCGATAGTTAGGGGTCGCACGCTAGCGCATTGCAAGAGTATTTCGGATTGCTCATGCTTATGAACTTTGCATTCATGGATGGGAAGTACACTGGGAGTACACTTACGGTGCTTGGGAGGAACAGCGCAGAATCGATGGTTAGGGAGACACCAGTGGGATGGAGTGGGTTGTTTAGGTTCGCCAAGGGCTACGCCCTGGCTCAGACTCGAATGTTCAACCCTGACAATGGAAGCGCCACTAAAGAGTACAATGTCTTTGTCATGCATTACTGATGCTGGTTTCACTTGAGAGTACAAGCATCAGGTGGGCCACATGCGATAAAGAATTTGAAGCCACTTGTCAATTTATCATGACCGTTCATTTGTTAGCACAGGGTGTGGCCCAGTGATGAGGAAAGTGGAATTAACATTTCTCTTTTTTATCGTTCCCAAAGAAAAGATGTTGCTTTTTTTCTCTTATGTACTGTTTTTTTTGGAATGGACCCTGAGATGTCCACAACCAGTAGTTAGTGTGGTTAGAATAAGATGCGTTCAGTACAGTCTTCACGTGTGTACGGGGTAATCCATCTAAATGACGCTACGTATGCTGTAATCTCACACGGGTTTAAGATGCGAGCCGTCCATCAGGTGGGTCTACTGAGAGAGTATTGCGTCTAAAATCAGAGCAGTCCACTTAAGTCAATCATAGTTTAGGTGACAAATGGGTGGCTGGAAAACTTTTTCTTCGCCACCAGCCTGGCACGTTTCTTCTTTGGTACTTTTTCCTTTTTTCTTTTTTCCTTTTTTTCTTTTTTCTTTTTTTTTTTTTTTTTTCATCAGCCTGTTTCTAACACTGGGACCCCCGGAAAAAATGTAATAACCTGATATTGGACGAAATCATCTACATGATCGGAACCATCTGATTGATAGCTTGGGTCTTCCTCGGATGAGCCAAACTAGCACAGGTATTAGCGTGTGGACAGGATGCCTGGTACAAACATGTTGCCTTTGCAAACCTCACAAAAGAATTTTGAGGAATCTGCACTCGATGACAAAAATACCATCTAACTAGAGTATGTTTTTGCCCACTTTACAAACAATGTCCAATCAACTCCACAATATTTGCTTTTTCTTTTTCATGTTATAATTCACCTTGAATATGCTAAAATGAAGTAGAAAGTAATTAATATGAGATAGATTATCATGCTCTCATTTACGGCTGTGCATTATTTTCCCATTATCAACAATGTTAATGTGGTGTTCTCCCCATCTTTCTGGAAAAAAAAAAAACATAAATTACAATGTTCTCATACATGTCCAACTTGAGTGCACTCACGGAAGAAGCAAGGTCAGATATCTTCATGATCCGCTGCCAAATATGCTCGTCTTCATTGTAATTGAAGAAAACAAGTTCGCTGAGATGCATTATCATCTCCACCTTTTCCAATTTAGGACTCGTTTGGCACCTTATATTTGGAATGCATTGGAATCCAAATCACAAATGCACTGGAGTAAAATTGTGTTTAGTGGGTTAGATTTTGGATTAAGGGGAATTATATTCCATGTTCATAGGAGCCTGAATTTGATTTAATAAATCATACTTAATATTCCAAAGTGGTGCACATGCGCCAAATTATAGATAATCATTATAATAAGCCCATTGAAATATATATTTTGGGTAAAAATATATGTTCAAGATTATGAAATGGCTCTCCTCTAATGTGATGAATTATATATTGCTTTTCCTCCAACCCAAATATTATATAACCTTCATAATATAAATTTTTATTATTTTAATATGAGAGTGCATTTAGGCTTGCAAATTAAGGTCGGCCACACCATTGGAAAGAGCCCACTCACTCGTGGCCCACCCATTACTGTATAGTGTGCTCGTTATTGTCAATGGGCAGGGCCCAAGCTAGGCAAAATCAAAATTTTCAATAGGTTTGGATCCTCAAGCCTGGTTCAAACGGTTCAAAATCCAACCCTTTACCAACCTAAGCCCAACCCATTGATAACCCTAGTCCTCATTAGCCTTTTCTATAAAAAGGAAAAAATAGGCAAAAGAACAGTGGAGAGGAAAGGTGAGGAGGGAATACCTAAAAGAGCTAGCTGCATCAGAGGATTTTGGAATCAATATCTATGATCACCAGTGAGTAAGGTAGAGGTGGGAAATCAATGTTAGAATCAATATCTACGTTGCCTAAATTAATTTCTATGCTATCTGAATTAATGGAGTTAGTCACCGATGAGAGGGAGGGCTTTTGAGGGGTCGTGAGAGGGAGATGGGCCATGAGAGGGAGGCACACTGTCAGAATCAAGGGAGTCGGTCACTAGTTAGGGAGGGCTTTCTAGGGATCATGAGAGAGAGAGAGAGAGAGAGAGAGAGAGAGAGAGAGATGTGAATATCTCCGCTATAAATGAAGAGGTAACGGTCAAAACAGGAATTGTTGAGGGGGCTTGCATTGAAATCTCAGTGAAATGTTGTGTTTGCAAAATCACCGGAATAGGGGATTCAGATTACCTCTGAATCCACATACCATCAAATCCATCCTACCAAATGCACTCAAAAGCTTCAAAAACCCATAAATACCGACTCCTCACTGCTAAACGAACTCTTAGTGAATCTTTTTCCAATTTTGGTTAGGAATTCTTTCCCATTCTTTCTCTGGTATATTTCCACTAATAGATTTGGATATGAAATGCCTTAATGATCATTATACTAAACGTATTTGATCATTCACACTTCTTGTACTTGTTAGTATCTTACTTTGTCAATGACGTAAGTTAAGGTATCTTGAGTCAATTGAACCTCTATAGGAAGATATTGAAGACCAAAGGATTCGAAGACTTGAATCATCAAGGTTTGAAGACTCGGGTGAACATGAGGTGCCTTGGTAAACTTATCCCTATACTCCTTGAATCCCAAAACAAACAACCCCTAGATGTTTCATTCCATAGGCAAATATTTGATACATCTAAGTATCTAACCCAAGTCATAGACCTTAAATGAACATATTTAATTAAGCTTAAAAGAGGTGCAAGGCTGTTGTGAATCCGAATTAAAAAAACATCAAGTTTTTTCACTGTCGATCGAATCAAGAGTCCATCAATTAGACTCGATTGATTAAAGGCTCATTGTTCAATCAATCGAAAATGGTCAAAAACATCCAACAAGCAAATTGTTTAAATATGGAGTATCTCAATTGTATTGAAAGTACACTCGATTGAATCAAAGGTGCATTTGATCAAAGATCTATCCGTTATATATATATAGTTGGAGTTTTTTCTCTATAAATCTAGCAACTGGATCTTTATGCAATGGACGATTTTAGGTGATTTAGAAGCCCTAGTGCATTCCAACCTTTTCCAACACTCCTAAGCTATCACCCAAAGATATCAATGTCTTCCTCCTTGTGATTCATCACTCTAAAGAGCATTCCAAACTTCATTTGTGAAAGAACATGGTATCTTGCATTCTTTAGAAAGTACACATCAACCCATAGGTAAATCTTAATGTCCGTCATTCTCTAGAATGTGCATCTAGGTAAATCCTCAATTAGAATCAACTATCTCATAATTGTAGGTGATTCAACATCTCTTCTGTTACCTTGGTATCTTAATATGAAGATCATTGCCAGTAGCCAATTTGGAGAAGCGGAAGAAGATCGACTTTAAAGATTGAGAGAGTACAAGAGAAGCAAATTCAAGTACAAAAGATGCATCTCAAGAAAGGCGCATCAACAGGGCTCGAACAAACAAGTAAGGATGTTATTTTAGGTTCCATTGAGCTTGATATCCAAACTCATATAGGTCCTTGTGTAAGACCATCTCTAACGAGAGTATATGTAGATTCTAATGTAGGACCACCACCGGACATGGGTACTTACATGTTTGTCTTCATAGGAGCCTCCAGCGGGAGTATATGTAAGTCCTTAGATTAAGACTGTATAGTGGATCTTGATTAGTCAATAGAAAATCATGTCTCCATAAGAGCCACCCGCACAAGTGAAAACGTGTTCCACCAACACGGTTGAATACGTGTAGGTATTTGTGTAGAACCGTCACCGACTTGGATATGTACATAGTCCACTAACATGAGTGCGTACGTGTAGGTTTGTGGTGAACTTGTAAAATGATTGTTAAGGTTAGAGGTCAACCTATTAGAAACCTATAATATAGTAAAATTTGGTATACTCGAGGAGAGTGCGTACACCGTTAGTAGAGTAGACAATTAGCCAAACCACTATATATCATTGTATTTTGCGATTATGATCTATGCACATTTTTATTTATGCTTATGAGTTAAATTGTTATACATGAATGCATTAATAGATTGTATGCTTAGTATTTAATTCAATTGCACACACGATATATCTATATCACATGGACTAGTTGCTCGTATAATTATATTATTTGCAGTGTATGTACTTGAACCCAATTGTCTTGGAAGCCTAAGTATTAATTGCTTTTAATTGGCATAAGCTTCCACATAGGGCTTAGCATGTTATCGTATTAGACAACCGATGTAATTTCAATTGGAACCAAAGAAGGTTACTTTTCAAGGACATAACCATCTACAATAAGATCCGTAGGAGCTTTAGAATTATGTTTACTCATGAGGGGAATGTCATCTTACAACTGTCTTATTTTAGTAGGTCTAACTATACCTATTAGAAAGTTAGGACGACAGTATTGTTGAGATCCCTTGACCCTAGAATTTGGGCTATGCTTGAACAAGGATAGATTATGCCCGTAGAACAAGTCGTAATTTATGGTGTATCCATTATCACTCCTAAAGATAAATTCAAATGGAGTGTTAATGAGAGAGCTCGATATAGCTATAATGTCAAAGCTCCCAATACTATTTATTATGCAGTTTCTCGCAACGAATTTTTACATATTTGTACATGTGAAATGGAAAAGGAAGCGTGAGACATTCTAAAAACCATTCACAAGGGAACTAGCCAAGTAAATCATTATAAGCTTCAACTCTTGACCACATAATTCGAGAATATTAAAATAGAAGAGTGAAACTTTCATAAAGTTTTATAGTAAATTAAATGATATTTGTAACTCCATGTGAAGTTTAGGGGAGAGAATTTTGGAAGGTCGTATATGTAGAAAAATACTTAAATCCCTCCCAATAGGTTCACCTCCAAAGTAACCTCAATAAAAGAGTATAAAAACATATATGAGATAAAAGTAGAAGAACTTGTAAGGTTCCCTATATACATTTAAACTACACTTTAGAGAAACTCCCTCTAGTAAGAAGAAGCTCACTGCTTTTAAATCTTCACACAAGCACTCATATGGGCAAAACAAAATTAAATTTGAATATGATAGTGATGAGGAAGATGGGGAGGAGGAAATAGCTAGAAAATTTAAGAAATTCCTCAAGATCAGTAGATGAAAAGATTGTGACAAAATAGAAAAACCTCTTGAACCTAAGCATATAGGTAAACCCTTCAAGAAATCAAGAGAAATCTGATGTCACAACTATGAGGGTTATAGACATGTTACCTCTGAATGTACTAACAAAATAAGATTAAAAAGTAAGGTTATGGCAAAAATATGGGATGGTACTGAAAGTCCAACTCAGATTGTGATGACTCACAAAGTGATGAAGACCTTGGATCTATTATAATTCTAATGACCTCTACCACTACTTCTCTCCCTAGAGACTTGGGAGGAGATTCTGACTATAACACCTCGGAACAAGACGAAGATGTAGAAGAGTCCTCATCCAATGAAGAAGATGAAGACAGAGGAGATGGGGACTTGCAAGAAGCCTACGACCAACTATACACCAAAAGTCTGGAGATTCTTAAAAAGTTGGGTTAGGTTACGATGGAATAGAATCAATTGACTAATGATCTAAAAAATATAAAATATGATAATTTATCCCTAGTACAAGAAAAGGAAAATCTCAAGTCTAATTTAGATGAGACTTTGGGGAGATATATAGGTCTTGAATGTGAGCTTAAATTAGTTAAATCTATAAATCAATGCCTAAGACAAGAGGTTAGCCAACTTAAATATCTTCTTACCAGTATCAGACTAAGGTTACCTAAAAGGATCAAGTAGGTAACTCGGTTAGTATGGGTAAGTCTTTGAGGCTTTGAATTTAATAGTCACATCTTTGCTACAACATCTACCCCTCTGGTAATCTAAAAGGACTCACCTACTTCAGGAAGCAGATTGAGAGCCTCTTATGTGGGTCATGCTTGTGGAGAACCTCTACCCCTACGCTCATAGTTCTTCGGTTATTGTGACGCATACACAACCACTTTCTCTTCTTACATAAGTATACAACCAAGGCCTAAGATTAATGTATCGGCGTATAAAACAAACTTCACTCCATCCTTAAGAAGAGTAAGAATATAAGTAAAAGTTAGTAGACTCTTCAACTTACTGAATGCATCTTCACATTTATCACTCCATGTAAACTCTACACTTTTTCGAGCCAGATAAGTTAGTGGACCCAAAATCTTTGATAAGTCGTTAATAAATCTTCTGTAATACCCAACGAGTCTAAGAAAACTTCTAATTTTAGTTAAATTTTTGGGTTGTTTCCAATTCATCATCGCTTCTATCTTAGTTGGATTAACCGAAACAACTCTTTGATTATTAAACGCCCTAGGAATTTAACCTCCTGCTTCAAAAATTCACACTTCAAATATTTTGTGTATAGCTGATTTTCCTTCAAAGTTTGCAATGCACCATCTTTGGTTATTAAACACCCCAAGAATTCAACATTTTGCTTCAAAAATCCATACTTCAAATATTTTACGTACAGCTAATTTCCCTTCAAAGTTTGCAACACAACTCTCTAATGCGCTTCGTGGTCCTCGCAAGTTCTTGAATAGATCAATATATCATCAATAAATATGATAATGAATTGATCAAGATATGGCTGAAATACAATGTTTATCAAATCCATGAATATTGTTGGGGCATTTGTTAGTCTAAACGGTATAACTAAAAATTCGTAGTGCTCATAACATGTTCTTAAAGTTGCCTTGTAAACATCTGACTCCTTGATGTGCAATTAATGGTATCTTAAACTTAAATCGATCTTACAGAATTAACATACTCCCTTCAACTGATCAAATAAATCATCGATGCGTAGAAGAGGATATTTATTCTTAATCGTCACTTCATTCAGCCAATGGTAGTCTATACATAGCCACATACTTCCATCTTTCTTCTTCACGAAGAGTACCGGTGCTCCCTACGGTGAAATGTTAGGCCTTATGAAACCATGATTCTTCATTCCTTTTAATTGTCCATTTAACTTCTTTAGCTCAATTGGAGGCATCCTATATGACTGCATAGAAATTAGAGTAGTGCTTGACAATTAATCGATATTGAAATTCACTTCTCGTCAAGGCGGTGGATCGGATATATCTTAAAAAACTTCGTGATACTCTTTCACAATCGGAATCAACTCCATATCCAATTTTGTTAAATCATTTTCCTTTAGTACCATGATGCGCTCCATATTCATATCTTTATATACCATCGAAATTTGTAAAGGTTCCTTTTTAGGGATAGCAAATATAATAGTCTTTGTATGACAATCGATCTTTGCACGGTTAGCGATGAGTCAATCCATTCCAAGGATTAAATTATACCCCTTCATATCCATCATCACTAGATCAACTAGCATTGTCGTACCACAAATATTTACTTCACATTTTTTACATATTTGGGTCAAAGTAATTGTTTTCCCTACTGATGATTCTATAATAATCGATTTACTAAGGTTCACAGGAGTCAACCTAATTGTTTTACTATGGCGCTTACAATAAATGACATAGTAGTTTCAGAATCAAACAAAATAGCATTAGGTTTCCGACGTACATCGATCGTACCTTCATGAAGTTGTTATCAATTTCTGGTTCCTCCGCGGATGTGATGGCATGTACTTTAGCTTGAGTAAGTAGTTGCTTGAAGACTTGCCCTCTTCGATTCTAAAATACTAAAGGTCACTCTGATGTATGAGGCCGGTTCTGTGGATACTATGGTGGCCTAAGAGGCTAAGATCGTGATGCATGTAGATATGTAATTAATAGTCTAAAAGCTTGTGAAGACTAACCAGACTAATGAGACGATGCAGGAAGTTACATCTTAGGAGGAATCTGTTATAGCAGTTGAATATATCCAATATCTCTAAGTCTGGTTAGTCTTTGGGCTTTGTGTCCATTCTTCCCACAATACGTGCAGTTCCCGACAAAGAACTGGTCATGACTATTAGGCTTATATGACAGCTTAGTGAATTTTCTTAGTGAATTTTGCTTCATATTGGGCTACTATCATCATACCATGTTATAGCTTTAAAAATTTAACCATCTTTTGATTATGATAAACTTTAAAAAAATATATTTTTCATTAAATTTGTCTTGAAATTCATTCCAAGTCTTTGCATGACCTGTCGCAACCATTCATTTGGCCAAGCACCACCAAACATCCGTTTCACTTTGTAAAACAAACAATGTTAACCGAACCTTCTGATTCTCAGTACAATTCACAACTTCTAATATCTTTTCGACATATTTCATCCAATCATCTACGATCATAGAATCCATGACACCATTAAATATCAGAGGATGAAGTTTTATAAACTTTTCGAGCCAGTCTACCTAATACATCTATCCAACCTTAACTGACGATGCCTGTGGATAACATTGTAGTTCTTGGTTACGATTTGCTAACAGGTTCCATTGAATCATGAATTGATCATGTTGTTATTTCATTATAGGTGATATCTAATTTATCAATCCAAACACGATGTCCCAAGGCTGCAAGTTAGCTCGTACAAAATTGACACACATAGCATTCGGAGACAAAGGCAATTGAGTATTTGGTTCAACCCCACCTTGATCCACCGTAAAAAAAGTTTGCACAAGAAACTGTGGCACCTCTTTACCCTCATCTTCATTCACTACATTTTTATCTTATTCTCTTTTTATTAACTCTTCTTCAACTGAAATAGTGATGTCTACCACTAGTTCGAAAGGAATGGTAGCACTAGCAAATGGGATTATATCTCGGATGTTACGCATCTTTTTAGATATCATAATTTTTCTATAAAGAGGTTTAATTAACATTTAGTAAGATCATAAAATAGGATTTGAATATTTACATTTTGATTTGAAGGAATTTCAGTAAGAGGATTTTACTTAATTAATTTTTTTATAAAGTTCATACTGAATAGACCAAATCTTTGTTGTTGGTTACTGTTCTAATTAGTAGTTCACTTATTTATAGTTTCTGTTTTTTTTCAAAAAAATTTAGGTACATCACCTTAAGTGTATAATATAACGGTAAAATTCTAGTGAGTTTCTCCAACTACAGAAATTTCAAGAATTCCTATAGCCAAATCTGTCCAAAATTTGTCAATTTCTGGCCAGCCTGCATTAACTCCCTAAATTAATATAGTGATTATCATATCTGATTTTTCCAATCATTTTTATTTTAATTTAGACATATTTTATCTTCAATTAGGCTTTTGAATCGCATCGATCAGAGTAATACTTTTATAGTTATAAATTTTACAATCTACTTAATTCTTGCTACCTATCACTGTTGAGTAGGACTTTGTGGACTAAATATTCTTAAAATTTATTTTGGTTCAACCTAGCCCATCTCAATATAAATTGTATTAAAATCAAAGTGCAAGGAACCTAAATTTTAATTTATACGTTCCATAACAATTAATAGGGGATCTAATTTTTGTTCTCTATGTCCATCATTCCATACATCAATTAAGAGGGAAATCTAGATGTCATGTTTCTAATTCCAAAGGCTTATAATTTATGAAATTGAGTGGGATGTATAACTTACAAGTTACTTTAGGTTTTAGAAAAAACCTCTTTCTAATACCATTCTATCACGCCGCATAATTCGGATACAAAGCGTGCACCCTCATACTCAAGTTACGGACTACGACTCATACGTCAAATGTACTAAAATCATATGTTCATATTGTTTTCTAAAGCTTTAGTTTACATATACTCTAAGTCTACAATCTCAAACATTCAGAAAAATATCTCACATTCAATTATTCCAACCATTCAAATATACCAACCACTAAGAATATTTATAGGCATTCGGTCTACATGTTTATAATATTCACAAAACCTAAGCATTGTACTAACTAATATATGATTCAATGATTTACATTAGGAGTTTTATTTAATCAAGGTAAAATATTTGATTACAAAGTTTAATAGATAAAATTGTTTTCTATTGTGGCACCATAGGAAGTGTGTTTTTTAGATGTCTGAATCTAATACGATTCTGTTTTGCAAAATCAATCATTTAAAAAAACGAATCACTAAAAAAGTTCACATATTATAATTATATAAGCTAAGTGGGAAAATATTATAATTATATAAGCTAAGTAGGAAAATGTTGGAATATATAAGGATTGGCCCATATGACCACTCTCTTTGTATTCCAATGATGACTATCCCACGCCCTTTATTTTCTAAAGATGACAACTTATATTTTGAAATATTTTTATATTTTGAGGACACATTTCAATAAATGACTTTTAAAATTCCAACACTCTTGATATACCAAGATGTTTTTTTTTTGGTATTCCAAAGGAATTCTCTCCACATTTTGCGAATGTCTTTTCACATTTAAAAGATATGGCTTTTTAAATTTTTAGAAGATTTCATTTTAAATATAGAAAGTTTTGGAATTCTATAATACTATTGAATTTTCTAATTAATTCATGAAGACTAAGAGTTGCATAATTAATTGCTTCCTTTGTTGGGTTGAAATTAAATCACCTATATATACTAGGTCTCTTGGTCCCTTTTCTCAATATTACAATTGATCTACCATCTCCATTCACACATCATAGCATGTTGAGGAGAGAAAATCAAAGTCTATTGATCTCAATTGTAAATCGAGCTAGAAGTGTTGCGTAGTTAAGATCTAGACCATTGAGAGCATTCAAACGATGGCTCATCACTATCAAGCTTCATTACCTAATACAATACAATGGTGCAAGGTATGCCATTTAACCTGTAAATATTTTTGTTTTTATTGAATAAATCAAGTCAAGATCATATCAGTTTATGTTGCTGAGAAAACCGCATAATTAGTAACAAACGGATCCCTCCCTATATATTTCCACATCCATATGGAAAGGAAAACTGTAACTCTCTTCTCAAGAAGTGAGGTGAGGTACTCAATGGACCTGCGTATTGCACAAAACCACATCTGTATAGGCCCAGCAGTCGCTGGTTCGGCAATCCAAATCATCTAAATCCATTACTGGAACACATGTGACACGTGCGACTCATCATAATAAAAATCCTAACATATATTATATAAATAAAGTTAAAATAGAAAATTTTTATTTAAAATATTTAGAATGCTTATGTATGTGAATAAGAATGTAATCCTTATGTGAATTATTTCGTCAGTGTTAAAAAAATTCACCTTCTACTTATCAATGGGTGGTAACCACCCCCATCTCTATTTTGTAGATTACCTCCAAGAGTTTTTTTTTAATAAAATATGTATTTTTGTCACTTATCAATGGGTATCACTTATCAATGGGTGGCGACCACCCATCTCTATTTTTTAGATTACCTCCAAAATTTATTTTTTTTCATAAAACATGTTTTATTGACAAAAAAATTTGTGTTTAATTCGATTTGCCTAAAGTTTTTTGCTTGTCTTCTGCAATACATTGAGTTTAAAACATTTTATTAGAGTTTAGAGTTTAAAATGGAGTTTTGGTAACAAGGATTAGGACTTCATTATTAACCTAGTGAGCTGTGTTTGAAAACCTTTTGTGCATATAGTTGCATTTGGACTCATTGGCATCCACATCACCTATCCAGACCTTTAGGTCCAGTGCACTATTCATAGGATGTCTTGAAAATACCATACTGGTTGGCTGATCCACACCATCCTATCAATGCTATTGGATTTGGGCCTTTTTCAGTTACACGAACCGTTTATTTGATAGGGGTACTCTTGATGAGGAATCCCAGAAGAAATTTGATTATACAAAGGTTACGTTGATCATTCATGTTCAAAGCAAAAGAGCCTAATTACCAAAGGGTCCCAAAATTCCAACTGAGAGCTTTTATTTGTTATCTTTCCACCGAACAAAGCTGGACCTGTCATCTAAACAGTTTGAATCACCGGTGACTGACCGAAATTCAAAGGCCAAAGTCCTGAGTTGCAATACATCAAAATGTATTCAAGCAAGCCTCAAAGAAAAATTAGTAAATGGTCCAAATTCCAATAGTAAAATTAGACGGTTACCATCATCTCATCGATGTCATTTTCGGTTATGCTCATTCCAGAGTTGTGCCGGCGATGAATTGCCATACCATGTCATGAATGTGGTTTACTACATGCGCAGGTGAGGTGTCTGCAAGGAGATTTTGAGACCATGAAGCCAAAGGGTTATCGGAAAATCATAGTCTGGATTTGAGCATCAAAGAACCACATTTGATGATTGTTGGCTTCCGGTTTAGCACATGTATCAAGCGGCTTGGTTGTGCATGCACAGGTTGAACACCTATGGATATGTGTATGGAAGACTGGCTTCGACAGGGATGCGTCTGGGCAGCACACAGGCCAATAGCTACAAACACCATAGCTGGTCGCACCTGGCCCAAACATAAGCCGGTCAGCTCATCAAGTGGACCATGCTTGAATGTTAAAGTTTTGACCATTGGAACAGAGGTGGCTGCTGGTCAGTTGACAGACCCTAGACTAACCAAAGCCGTGCACATTGGCAGCCCCATCCTCCACGAACATTAACCAAGATAATGACCCTTCTGAGGTTCTTAAAAGCATGCCAGAACAATAAATCCAGAGTTTTAACACATTGCAAGTTCATTTCCTCATGCATACACGGAGTTTGATAATTTCGTCATTATGAACACAGCATACCATTTATCTTTGTATGACATGCCACTCCACGAATGGGTTTGGATAGATAACCAATGATCATGGAATCCCTTCTTCTTCAGCTCTGTTCTATTGCAGTTTCGTCTTCTAAGTGATTTGGTGTGCATTTAGAAAACTTCAAATCTGACTTAGAATCCAGTTACTGTTTCTCTGTTTTCTCTGCCCAAAACATTTGGGCCTGTTCAAGATGTTTTGTAGGAAAAGCAATTTGCTTGTCCCATTTTCTAAGGTAATTCCTACTGCCCCTCTGGAAATTTCATGAGGTCAGGAAGACGAATATAGGATTTGCACCCCAGACTCATTGTAGCATAGGTTGGTTTTTCGGCTTTGATAATCCAGGCCATTGTTGTTCTGTTGCATCCCACTGTTGATGGCAATGCCGAAACCAACCCCCCCCCCCCCGATTGGAAGATTCTAACCACCAATCTCTGGACCTTTTTACAGTTACAGAGTGCATGATCACAGCCGCCAATCTATTTGTGGGCCACTAATAGACGGTGGATAAATTTCACTCATCAATTGTCTATTTGTGGGCCACTAATAAGAAGACTATGATTGCTCTATCAAATGAGACTTTTAGGGCACACCATCCGTGGTGGGAATATTCCTGGGTTGCATGCATATCCTCCAATCCCCCAGGGGAAAAAAAAGTATCTGAGAAAATAGAAAATAGAAAAACCTTTTCTTTTTCTTCTAGTAGGACAGACAATTTAGAAGGTTTGAATCCATCCATCCAGCAGGCCATATCATCAGCAAAAATTTTGCATTATAATCCCCTCAAATGTCATGAAAATTCACAAGATTGCTTAACATGTCCTAACGTCATTAACAAATTCACAAGGGTGTTCTGTTAAAAAAACAGTGCCCATTTAGGCAACTGTCATTCACCTGTCAAAATCTAACAGGATGAAACAACCGAGAGACCCTCACAAATCACGGAATTTTCCATCAACAAATTGTCTTCTCTAAACTGAAAGTTATATGACGAGAGATCTGATATCGCCATAAAATCAGAACTAATCCTTGTGAGTCTGAAATGCCACAGATACTTCGCCATGGGATTTCTCCAATTTCAATGAATTCAGTGTTCAAAGACTTCACTTTGCTGAATGGCTCCTCCCTTTCTGCTCCAATATTATGAGTATCAGTTGCTCGCTACACCTAGCCGATAGATAATTGATAAAAAGGGCACCCTCCAGTGGTGCCGGGGAGAAGGCACAGTGATGCATTCACGGTATCCAACCTGTCCATAAGATGCATCACCTCAGAAAACCTAGTCTAAAAAATCAGAACGATCCAAAAATTCAGATGGATTGCAGAACAGAGCATATTGAGTGGGAATGCCCACCAATGAGAAGCATGGAGAATCCACAGTGCTGTGTATACATGATCAAACTTGTCCAGATGAAGGATCATGCCAAGAATCAGGCTGTTTCGCAACTCAGGTGGGCCCACGTAATCAAGTGTGGGCATTCCCTCATAGCTTGTTCCCTTTTCTGTGGCCCATATTAGTTTTGGATCACGCCAAGTTTTGGGTGTTTTCATTTGTGACACGTCTGATAGACGGCTTGGATGGTGAAATACATTGCACAGGACCTACATCTGCCTGGTACCACCAAAAGCTTCTGGTGGTACCAGTACCACTGGAGCACGCCCTTTAATACAATCATATTCATATGTACCCTTGGAAGATAGAGGATTCTTTTCTACTGAGTACAGTTCATATGTATAAACATAATGCTACTGGTTAGAGCAGACAGTATTTACCAGATTTGAGCTCCAACTCTAGCAATTGGACTTGGAGATGAGTTCTTCCAGTTCATCAACAATGGCGGTATAGCAAAAGAAGAATTGATCCTGTTAATCATCAAACATGGAGAAAGATTGGTAGTAAACAATTAGTGGATGAAGTTCCATTATCCAATTTTTAACATGGACTCTATTCAGTAATATGTTGTTCAAGCCACAGCAAAAAAGAAACATGTGTTGGCTTCTAATCCACAATGACCCAAACACAAGACAGGCATATGGATTCACAGCTAATATTAGGACAGCACCGATTGGTACAGAGACCTGATGAATGCGCGAAATCCAACTCATCCAACACGTCAGCACATCTTACCCAAGAGCCACCAAAAGACATGCTGATCTGCGACCCAACCACTTGTTCCCTTTGGTGGGACACACCTCAGTTTTGGATTGGTTTGATGTTTAGAACTAGAGGGAAACATGAGGTCACCCATCTGATGGACAAGTTGGATGTCCTGCATGCATCACATGGGCCCCATATCTGCCCAGTACCACTGTAATCTTATGGTGGTAATGGTACCACTAGAGGGCACCCCCTAATATTAATGCAATTTGTAGCCAGGCATGTCAATATGTGAACCATTCACAGTTCTTATTGCCATCTTTAGAGAGATGAAAATGAGGTTGTCAATGCTCTTGTTAGAGATGGAGGCCGAGAGAGAGCAGGCATCACCATCAGAGTATTGCTCATCTCCTCTCTTTCTGGTGGCATCCATATCCTTTTGTTCATTTTAACAAAGTTTTAGTGATTTGCAAATATTACTGGAAAAAAGGACACAGGTGAGGTGATTTTTCAATTTTGCTTTCTTTCCAAAATGCCTATTCATTGGTCAGTATCTGTTGTAGTAGTTTTCATGAATTAGTATATAGAACATTGTGGAATTATCTGATCGTGAGTATCTACAGCAGCCCTTTGGGTTTTCTGGCCAGACTCAACAAGAGATGGGCTTAGACCTAGTCACTGGGGTCCTTATTGGTATTACTTGGGCTGTACATGGACCTAGGCTAGGGCTGGGCCCAGTATGCCCATCCTATATTTAGAATACAAAGCTAAATTAAATCCCTTTCTATAAAGGTGAAACTGGCATTAAACGGGCACAAACTTAGGCTCAAGCTTGGGCCTACTAACTGGGGCCTGGGATGACGGGCCCATCAGGGACTCAGGTATGAGCTCATCATACTTATCGGGCTTGGTCAGAACCAGCCCAAATCCATGATGTTGGAAGCCCAAATCCATGGACCTTGAGTCTTTTACAAGTGTGGCCATGGCTCAGTGTTCCTGAACACTGACCTTCATGGATGCTTACTGAAAACTCTCTTGGATTGGAAGATCCTAAATCCTTTCCATGGATTGTGGGCTGTTCTTTTCTTTTCAGAACCATCTATTTGCAGGCCACTGAGCAAAGAGGTAGGGCTTCCATCAAAGGAGATTCTTCAGGCATTATCCAGCAAGGGTGGGATCCAAACTCCAATCAGCAGTCTGGATATAGACCTGTAGGACATACTTGTACAACTCAAGGCCCAGGAAATGCACGCCCTCACGCCAAGGATCATATAATTTCTAATAAAATCTAACCAACTAAGAAATGAAGCTTAGCTGAAAGGGAAGAAAGATACCATAGTTTGAACCATCCCGATACGCTGAGATCTGAAATCTGTGACTGTATTAACAAGATCTAAAGCTGACATGTCTCCAGTAAGGATTCTTTGGATTGTATGGTGAATTGTACAAAATGCACCAGTCCTCCCAATACCTGCACTGAGAAGAGACAAATGCAGTTTTAGATTTACATGAATAGAGTGTGCTTCTAGGAGGGATTCGGTTACGATTATGAATTAAACCTGCAGTGCACAACTATAGGGCCAAGATCAGGTGGAAGATGATATATCCTTTTCAAAATATCTCGAACAGCGAGAGTATCCTCAGGCACTCCATGATCAGGCCATTCAGGATACTGAATATGGAAAACAGACATGGGCGGCTCCTCTGACTGCAACATAGGTAAATGAAAGTGGGGAAAACATCAGAATTATTTTCCACTGATGAAGCCGTCTCAATGTGACCAATCAATATAAGAAAAATGAAATTCTGATGATAACTAAACATCCGCTACATCGAACTAAATGAGAGGGTGAATATCCCAAGTGTGAACCATTTCTAAACATTCAATCCTTATGACAAAGATTTCATTTGGATGCATTGAGAACTCCACTTTAGACAGAGATGTCCAAGGGAGCCGAGGGAGCTTTCCAGCATTTTGATGCAGGCATGCAGCTACCACTTAAGATGGAGGCATCCAATTGGACAGGTTTGCCTGCAAGATTTGAATATTTTGGAATGGATCTGGGAGGCCTGAATGCAGTCATCCTGGACAAAAGACTTCCATAATAAATGCCCTCTACTCTCATCCCTACTGCAACTATATTCAAGGAGATGCAAGCTAATGGTACATGCCTCATGTTTCAGTAAAGCATGTTCACATTTTATTGCTGAGTTATTACGGGGCCCAGATGTTGCGCAAGTGTTCCATGTTGGGACTTGAGGGAGGGAGAGAGGGAGATAACGATGTGATACAATAGCAAACAGAATCTCTTGTAAAATTGGCCGCACATTTTATTTTAAATTTTTGGTTAGCTTGTTAGTACACCCACTGTCATTTCACACTTCACTGTTAGCCACCCCCTCTAGGGAATCGATACCAAGACCTCGGTGTTGAAACGAGGTATCTTTCACTCAGTCTACCACTTGAGCTATGGATCTGGGTGTAAAATAGTTTGAGATCATCACACTCCATCAACAAGTACAAATAAATAGATCCTTGTCCCAATGAGTTAACATTTTGAACTCAAAGTCTGCACATTTGCGCATGGGTGCATGTGCAACATTGACGCATTTGACTCTCAAGATTCACATATATGAATTAAAAAAGACACTCCACTCTGATCAATTAACAGAAGTAAAATGCTCAATTCATCTGACTCCACAGCTGTATAGAATGTTTGGCAAGCCTTTATAACCAATGGTCGGGCTACAACCATCATAAATTCGAACTTCTGTGCAAGATTTTCATTCCCACCCCTGTTACACATGAAATGCTTTTGATTACATATTTCCTATCAAGCAATCTCAACATAAATAATTAGTTCCCTATATGATGTAGGACAATTAACCACTTGCTCTAAAAGCTTGAACTATTAGAGCGTGGCGAATTAACCCTTTTATCTCATTGCCCAGGCCCCATGTCTCATGGGTTAGGCCCTCGGTCGGACCCCCCTCATAGGCCCCAAATCACATGGGTACCGCCTCACACGAGCCACCCGAGTCACACGGGTGAGGCCCACATCTCACGAGCCGCTTGCCTCACATAGGCCGCCCACCCCGAGTGTGCCCCTGCATCTCACAGGCCACCCCACTCGAGCCCGGTGTGAAAATGCCCCCGCATTAATCACCCCCGGTGAGGAGTCTCGAACACGAGACCTCCCGCTCTGATACCAATTTGATGTAGGACAATTAACCACTTGCTCTAAAAGCTCGAACTATTAGAGTATGACGAATTAATCTCTTTATCTCACTGCCCAGGCCCCACATCTCATGGGTTAGGCCCTCGTCGAACCCCCCTCGTGGGCCCCAAATCACATAGGTACCGCCTCACACGAGCCACCCAAGTCACACGGGTGGGGCCCGCATCTCACGAGCCGCCTGCCTCACATAGGCCGCACACCCCGAGTGTGCCCCTGCACCTCACAAGCCACCCCACTCGAGCCCGGTGTGAAAATGCTCCCGCATTAATCACCCCCGGTGAGGAGTCTCAAACACGAGACCTCCCGCTCTGATACCAATTTGATGTAAGACAATTAACCACTTGCTATAAAAGCTCGAACTGTTAAAGTATGGCGAATTAATCCCTTTATCTCACTGCCCAGGCCCCACGTCTCATGGGTTAGGCCCTCGGTCGAACCCCCCTCGTGGGCCCCAAATCACATGGGTACCGCCTCACACGAGTCACACGGGTGGGGCCCGCATCTCACGAGCCGCCTGCCTCACATAGGCCGCACACCCCGAGTGTGCCCCTGCATCTCACAAGCCACCCCACTTGAGCCCAGTGTGAAAATGCCCCCGCATTACTATAACTGTAATAATAGGATATAAAATGTGTCATTTCCCATTTGCCAACGTGGCACTTTCTGTGGAGTTCAGGGATTAGTTTTATTAGTCAGCATCATTACCTAAATCCCATGTTATCTATTGCCTTTCCAATTGTGTTCTTGCTTTCTTTCTTTTTCCTTGGTTATTAATAGAAATGAAATTTCCCTGGGGTCTATTGATAACTTCTTGATGTGACATGGCGGGGGAAAGAGAAGATCGAGAGGAAAATTTGGCGTCTAAGTTTGTTAGCAGGAATCTGGGCTCTATGGTTGGGAGAGGAATGATCGATGTTCTAGTAATTGTAAGAGGCAAGTTTTGGAGGTCTTCCGAAGGGCTAAATCTCATGTATTGGAGTGGTCGCGAGCATTAAAGATCATCTCTTGACTGCCAGAATGTTGGCAGAAGGTGTAAATCTGTTTCGTTTTTATACTTGTAAATATGTGGCTTCAGCCTTGAGGAATAAAATTGTCAATGTTAAAAAAAAAAAAAAAATAGAAATGAAATTTGGCCTTTAAGCCCCTCGTTGACTCTTTTTGAATGCAGATTTAAATCCTTTCTATGGAGAGGAAAGAATAAAGCCATTTCGTGAATGGAGAACACAATGAAATAAAAAATAAATAAATAAAATAAAACTGTCTAAAACTCTTAGAGTCACCTCACCTCCTTATATTTCACCTCCAATTTGCGCAAAATTAATGACGTGTCAGTTGTTTTCATGCCCTTACAGGTGAGAAATATTTTTCCAAATTCTCTAGGTCCATCCTCTGCTTGAAAATAATCATCACATTTTACCACCTGCACGAATGCTATGATATAAGAGGACATTCGAACTATTGGAAAACATGAGTACAGAATTCTCTGTGCCTCAAAAAGATAGAATCTGAACAAATTTCAAGAATATGATGATGAAAGTTTCTCGTGATTAACCTGGGGCTAGAAGCAAAGAACTTCCAAGACTTGTTAGAACAGAAAGCATTGAGCATCAAGATAACCATGAAAGAGGGGGCAGGCAAGAGAATGCACACAAACAGCATTGTTCACATATTCTTCTACAAGATGATTTTAACCAATATCAAATAAAGAAGAAACTCCACGGTTGAGCAACAAATATGGTGCAGAGATGTAAAACAAGAGTAGACACAGGCAGAAATACTTTAAAGAATACTGAGGTGATCACTGTATCAATACAGCAGAAAATTGCCATAGTAGTATGCTAGGTGGGCCCACCTTGGATTGCTTTTGGTTCTCAAGAATCATTTCGCTTAGATGATGCTTACCATTTGTTTCTTTTTTTTCCTGTTTTCTTTTTTTACAACGATAGGGTGTCCCCGCCCCATTAGAGGCGAGACTCTTCCCTGCTTACCATTTCATATATGGCTTCAGAAATGCAAAAAAGGTGCCAGAGGACGATGTTTAGTGTGACTTTTACAAGGTGGCCAATGAATTGGTGAGCCAGATCAATACCTGGACCATCCCCATGTCCAAACACAGTTGTATATGAGTAGTCAAGAGGATAGTCAAAGCTGTTTGTTTTTACTGGGCAAAAAGCTGTCAAATTTGAAAGTTAAATATCAAAATGCAGGTTGTTTCTATGACAAAGGGCTGGAAAACCCACTACAAATAAACAAACTTTGGCTACTTTTCCTAAATTGAAGTCCAGAGAACACAAAATAGAATTCTTCTATCCTTGGACTAGGGAGCAGGTGATGATGCAGTATAGGAGCCATACTGGTTCCTAAAACAGGTCTGACATTCGTACACAACACAAAATATATGCCTGGATAATGTAGCAAGGATCTGTATACTATGAGCAAACAGTGATGTTTTTATTTTATGTTATTTTCACTTGGCATAATTTAACAAAATTTAATCAAGTACACTAGAAATTTTCCAATGGCAATGAATAAATGAGCTTCTAATGTTATGCCAGTGTGCTATAGATAGTTAGACCTTGTAAGCAAATGTAATGATCTTTCTGTCAATACATTATACATGTAAAAATGGAACATAAAAACACAATATTGGTTGTCATGAAATGATGCACAACATTTGCTATATAGAGAACAGTAAATCCAATTACTCTTTGATGTAATTGAGAGAGGTGGATATTATACGCATCGATGTTCTAATATGCATCAGAAGAAATTTAACTTCAGAAGGAATCGTTTGAACAACCTTTTAAAACAAAGCATCTACCCATCAACAGTACATTTAAAAAGACAGGATGGGAGCAACTTCAGCAGCAGTCTGAAGCATCCTTTACACCACTTGCTCAGGCATTTTAAGAATCACACTACAAAACTATCGCTATCTAAGGAAAATAACCTTGAATTTCCAACAGTAAAGTACCTTGTAATTGTCAACCAGCCGCGTAAGCATCACAATTGCAGGGCATTGATATTGGATTACCATCTTCCAGAAGTCCTCGATTGTACACGGTAATGGACCTTGGGTGGCTATATACTGAGAAAGGCTTCCAGCAGCAGACTACATTAAAGAACGCATTCCTGAGTAGTCAAAACATCGAAACAGAGTCCCAAAAACCCGACACAGATTCCTACAGATGTGATGAGTGCTCACAGTAGTTCAACCAATTCTCTAACATTGTCATAATGCATTTTAAAGTAAGTTTGTACCTTAATCAAACTTGCATTGATATAGCCACTGCCGGAAGATTGGCCATCCTTGGCAGAGTCGAGGACAATCCTAGTATTGTCAACTGAAATAAATGATAAGAAAACGATAAATCAATCAATTATTGCCTCTCCTATTTGCAAAAGGGACTAAAAAGAACTACGTTTATTTGGCATGATAATTATTTTAACACTCTCAGTTAGAGGAATTTTTGTGTAAATCATACATGGTAAGACATCTGTGAAGCGATTTTTATACAAATTGGTATTTTCAAGAGCCACTCTGCAGCTTCGTGTCGCATCACTCTTTCTTATCCTCTTGGCCTGGAATCAGGGAGCATAAAGATTCAGTACATAAACCAGATATTATGGAGCTAAAAAAAAAATTTCTTTTTTTCTTTTTTTCTTCTTTTTTTTTTTTTTTTGGTTGAATGATGGAGCTATGACAAGGTTCAAGACAACAAGATACCACCAGCCTGTGTTATGGGGGGATAAATTAGGAAAATATGAAAATTCCAGCAAATAAATCTGTCATAAGTTCCAGAGCAAATCCTCTCACTGCTTTGATCCCAAAATTAATAATGGAAATAATTCAATACATGGAACAATCTTACAGGTGACAAACCATTACTATGTTGTTGTTAGTAGCATATGAACCCAAAATGAAAGTTAAGGAACTGATGGGCACTCAAAACGAACTTCTAGCCAGATACTTGTCTTCTCAAATGCAAACACCAAGGGCAATGAAGGACAGATGAATCAAAGCAAAAGACTCTACCACCTTGCAGTTTTAGGTGGAACTTTCAGTTACCACAAAATAATCCAGTCACAAGGGATAAAATAAACAAACTGTTTCATACACTACTCATCATCCAGCCATACTGCATCTAAAAATTGTGTATATATGAAGACTCAAGAACCTGATCAAGCTGCTGTCATCCATTAAATCTTACCATCTATTTTCATAAAATATTAATAATAACTCCGATGTCCCTTCAATCATAAAATATAGCCATTGCGTAAGTCAGTAATACTCATGTCAGAATCGGGCTCATTTGAAAGCCAACTCAGCAAGCTTCAAATGGGACAAATTTCATGTCATTCAAAAGTCTTTTAATACACAAAAAGTAGCCCACAAATAAGGGACAAAAAGTAATCCTTTAAATAGGTCAGAGTGACTTGTGGGCCACTTTTTGTGTATTAGTGGCCCACTTTTTGTGGCCGAAACACGGAACAAAGAAGCTCCTCCTCAGGTTGGACCTAGTGCATCAGTAGAAAATGATTCCGATTGAGATGTCCTTGATTTCAATTTCATGTCGTTCTTACAAAATGAGAAAGTAATGGAACAGACAACTAAATCGGAATTAGACTTGTATCTTAAAGAGCCACATGTATTAACTCTAATTTAATTTTGATGTTCTGTGATGGTGGAAGCAGAAACAAAGTGAGAAGTTATACCAGCAATAACGATGATGGCATGAGATATATTGTCAATTCCAATCTCAATTGGGCCATCAGAAGTTGCTTTTAGCACAAGGAGTAAGGTTGTGAGCAAGCATCGTAGCTCACTTACACCAAAAATAATTTAGGCCCTCATATGTTGCCAAGATTGGTTGCATCAGATTTGGGGATGTAGTAGGAATGATTTTGAGGAGGATAGGAACAAGCACGAGAGTCAAGGCAAGATTGCATCTAGTGTTCGAGTTGTCGGTATCGCTACAAGTTTCGCTGGCCAGAGATAAAGATATAATATCGTTATCACCGACAATATCGCCAATTACCGGAAATACGGGGAAGAAGAGGAAAACATTGGGAAAACGATGAAATTTTTCAGTGAAACTTCAGGACATGCCTGAATAAACATAGTTGCATATTCAGGAATGAAAAAATCATCATTAGAATGCATTAAATAATAAGTTGGGCGCACCATGAAAATAAGTGGTTTATCCACACCGTCCATACGTTTCTTCAGCTCATTTAAGGAGTTGAGCCCAAAGTTGAACCACATCCAAATCTCAAGTGGATCATACCACAGGAAACAATGGGAATAATGATTTCCACCGTTGAAACCTTCCTAGGCCCTACAGTGATGTCTATTTGTCATCCAAGCTGTTAATAGATTAACTGTGTAGATATTTCCACCGTTGAAACCTTCGTAGGCCCTACAGTGATGTCATCCTTGGATATGATTCACTTTTTTGGATAATGCTCTAAAATGATCTCTAACAATATATTAACAGTGTAGATATAATAAATACATCACTGTGGGGCCCCATGTAACTTTGATCTCCTTTGAACTGTTCGTACAACTCGGAGCTCAAGGAGCGTCAGTGCTCGTCTTCGCACGAACATGTACCTACAGCAGCTATATAGCTGGTGTGAGGTACAACAGCCAATCCGTGGAAGTGACGTCACCAAGCTCTGTGGACCCCACCATGATGCATGTGTTGTATCCATACCGTCCAACCATTTGTAGAGATCATTTTAAGGCATGAGAAAAAGAATGAGATAGATCTAAAGTTCAAGTGGACCCACCACAGAAAACCGTGGGATCAGTCACACCCACCGTTGAAACATTTATAGGGCCCACCATGATGTAATTTTTAAATCCAACGTATTCATAAGTTAACATAGAGATAGATGAAGTGAAAACAAAAATATAAGCTTGATCGGAAACTTCTGTGACCCCTAAGAAGCTTTGAACAGTGGATGCCACTGTCCCCACTGTTTACTATGGTGGGATCCACTTGAACTATAGATCTATCTCATTATTTTTCTCAGGCCATAAAACGATCACTCCAAATGGATGGACGGTATGGATACAACACATGCATCATGGTGGCGTCCACAGAGCTTGGTGACGTCACTTCAGTAGCTATTTGGCTACTGACCTTGTCCGTATCTAATCCGCGCCCCTGCTCAACCTGTTACGTAGCTACTCCGCTTCCTCATGTTGGGGTCCATGTGGGGTCCACCATTATTTATTTATTTCATCCACTCCGTTCATCTATTTTAACACATAATTTTATGGCTTTACCACAAAACGGAAGAATATAAAAAACTCAAGTGGAAATGAACAAATGGTGGACATTTAATCACTATTGTTTTCTCATGGTGTGGTCCACCTAAGTTTTAGATCTACCTCATTTTTTGGATTAAGCTCTAAAATAATATTTAAAAATGAATGGGAAGCATGGATACAACAGATGCATCATGGTGGGGCCCACGGAGCACCGACCTGCACCGTCAAAGCCGAGCGCGGATTGAGTAGCAAGACTAGCTATTGAAGTGACGTCACCAAGTTCCGTGGGCCCCATCATGATGTATGTTTTGTATCCACACCTTCCATCCATTTGGGGAGATCATTTTAGGGCAATATCCAAAGATTGAGTTAAATCCAAAGTTCCAGTGGACCCCAGCACAGAAAACAGTGGGGACAGTGACGCCCACCATTAAAAACTTCTAAAGGCCACAAAAGTTTTAGATCAAGCCAATATTTGTGTTTTCTCTTATCTCATGTCTATTTTAACTTTTGAACAGGTTGGATTTCAAATAAACATTATGGTGGGCCTTAGGATAGTTTCAATGTTAGGAATCACTCTCCCCACTATTTTCTGTGATGGGGTCCATTGCAGATTTCTATCTGCCTCGTTCTTTGGCTTATGACTTAAAATGATATCTCAAAATGGATGGACGGTGTGGATATGACACATACATCATAGTGGGCCCCACAGAACTTGGTGACATAGTCGACTCACTACTCAACCTGTCAGTATCTAATCCACGTCCGTCAAAGCCAGAGCCCGATCCCCAATTTCAGCTTAAACACCGAAAATCCCTCTCCCTCGACCTAAATTTTCAAAAATTCCCCTCCTTCCCACCCATATCTCCGGATTTTCAACCCGAAAATCCCTCTCCCTCATCCCCAATTAAAAAAAAAAAAACCTCTGGCATCCGACAAGATCTCAAGATTTTCATCAGCAATAACCAGGTTTATCGAAATCAAAGATTCTTTTTTTTTTGTAAACTTTTTTTTTATTTTTACATATTTATGCAAGGATACAGTCGATATTCTCGGCAAGAATCCAAATTATTGACAATATCGAAAATTTCGCCGATATTTCGTCGATATTCCGTAAAGAAACGAAAAATTGGGGTTTTGGTTTTGCCAATGCAGCGACACTGATATTAGCGGCGATATTTCGATAATATCGCCGACAATTTAAACACTGACTGCGTCTGTATGAAGGTCCCTTTTTTACCTACATTGATATGTTCCTTCCAAGTAATTATATTACTTTGGTCATGGCATTCTGTGATTGGGAACTTTGAGACTCATATATGCTTGTATTTTAAGTCATAACTTTTTGTTCATTGTTATTGTCCTAAAGAGGATATTAAACTTCATGTTTTTTTTTTTAATGTTGTTACTTTTGTATTAGTCCTTTTTAATGTTATTTTGTAGTGTTACCTTTGTATATAAAAAAAAGTTCATATTATGTATATTGTTTATTTAACAATTTAAAAATAAAATAAAATAAAAAACAAGTTGGCCCCTGTTCGAACTCGGCTTGGCTCGGCTCAAATATTTGGACAAAACCAAACCAAGATCAAGCTCGTATAATCTAGACCAAACCAAGCTCAAATAGTAGGGATATGCTCGAAGCTCGGCTCGTGTAAAGCTCAAATAGGGGGTGTCACATAAACAAGTCAAACCAAACTTAGGTCAAACTCAATTTGACTCGGCTCGTGTACAACTCTAATTGTAAGGACTTTTCCGACCCAGAAGCCAAACAAAGGCCGCCACTCGAGGGAGGCACCATAGAACCAATGCAGATAAGGGTACAGCAGATCATAAGAGGAAGGCAATAAAGTAATTAATCCGTGGAGCAAGCAAACTAAGAAATTGTCAGATCGATGTAACGATCAAATCAATGAATCAGCTTCATTAATTGAACGATTATATAGATTGAGGCATCTACATCTTCGGTAAAGCCATTTAGATGTTGGAGCCTAATGGCTAAGTTCCGGAAAAGAAAAGAAAAGAAAAGAAAAGAAAAGAAAAACTATTATGAGGATGGGGATGCAAATCTCATTGATGTTGGGGTGTAAGGCATAATCCCTCCCCATGAGTTAATTGGCGCTTCCTTTGGACATTAATCCAAGAGCTTCCTTGATGCAGAACATGAAATTCAAATATGATGTGCAAGATTTTCAGGGTTAAGATCGCGTTAGTTCAGAAACAATTACACAAATTCCATATCCCACACAAAAGTTCAACATTCAATCAAGGGGAATCTATGCAGGTCTAAACCTATATATGTTAGGGCTAGATCAATAAAAATTATGAACCAAACGATACTCAAAAGGAAGTAAATTCATCCACACATGCACAGCAATCTTTCCCTAATCCAATGGATTCACAAGTTTCAGTTCAGAGAACCCTAGGATTAGAAAAAATGGGCAAAAAAATTGAAAATAATGCAATCTAGGGTTAAGGTAATGGAAAACAAGTATGAGAGATGAGAGAGGTGGGAAATCTGACCCTAGCGACAGTCCACGCACGCGGACAGCAGTCCAGAACTAACGCTTGTGGGGCCTGGTCGCACGTGCGAGGGGACCCCGAATCCGAAAACTGACTCCTTGAGTCTGGTCAGCCAGGGGTGGGCTCCAAAACCCCCGAGTTTCGGCTCGATCTAATGTGCGATCTGTGCGTGGTACTCCGCCAAAGTTTTATCCCTCCTGCAGGGCCAAATTCTGGAATTCAAATATAAATAGGAAAATCGCTGCAATAAAGGATGGATTTGAAGCGTAGATGATTGTAAGAGATGAGAACTATGGATGGTAGAAGATGGAAGCGAATCGGGATTTTCACAACTCAGAGGCTCAGAGTAGAAAACACGAAAATTTTTATTAATCTTCAATGAGGAAAAAAAAAACATACAAGGGGTGCCTATTTATAAGAAAACCCTATACCCCAAAACTCGCGCCATGTGTGCAACTTATTACTTGACGATGAAGTAATAAAAAATAACAACTAATCAAAGTAATCTAAACCGTCCATGATACTCTAAATAATAATAATAAGCAAAACCTAAAATACGAGATTAATTAGACTAGCGGGCTACAATCATGAGAACCCATGCTGGGCTTTACATGGCTATCGGGCCCACTCCAACGAACTAAAACGCAATCTTCTAAATACGAGGCCCTCCCTGGACATCGTCATCGATCCAGATCGATGGTGGGGTCCTCTTTGCGTACGTGCATAGGGAGGCGTGCCTGTGCGCGTGATGTCCCCATCAACTCTCCCCGGCTGCGAAGATTTTGCCACTGGTGAAACAAAACTCCTAAACCGCTCCAAGATGTCAAGATCAAGTCTCTGAAGATCCTCCTCAGTGAGTCACGTAATATCTGAAGCTGAGCGTGACTTCCACTTAACCATGTACTTCTGAAACCCGTCATCCGACGTTGATACTATCTAATGGTCCAGAATATCCTCTATTTCCTCTCTGAGTGTGGGAAGGTTAGGTATGGGAGGTAGAGGCTAGGAAGAAAGGTCGAGAAGAGGTCGTGGGTCAAGGGACAACAGATCTAGGGAATTAGGATGGGTGGGCGAAGGGCTGGACAAAGTATCAGTGGTCCCCTGAAAAGTAACAAGATCATCCACATTGAATGTGGAACCAATTCCCATAGAAGGTGGAAGATCTACCACATACGCATTGAGACCGTTTCGTTTTAATTTTGAAGGGTCCAGCACTACGCGCGTGTAATTTACGAATGGCCCCGTGAAGATATTGCTCGGGCTTAATGCGGACCATCACAGAGTCCCTTACATTGAATTCCTTGAAATGTTTATGCTGATCTGCAAAAAATTTGTAATGTTCATTACTAGTAATGATCGTTCGCCTGATTTCTTGATGCAATGAATGAATGTGATGCGCAAAAGACTCTGTAGGCTCTGACGACCTAGACGATTGACATAGGGACAAGATCAATAGGCTTCCTAAGCTTATAACCATTAACGACCTCAAAATAACTTAGACCTGTGAACCTATTGACAGAACTATTGAACGTAAACTCGGATATAGGTAGTACGATGTCTCATGTCGTGGTGTGCTCCCCTACTAAACATCTGAGCAAACTTCCTAAGCTTCTATTGACCACCTCAATCTGACCACCGGTCTGAGGGTGGTAAGCAAAAGAAAATTGGAGCCTAGTGTTCATCATGTGTCATAGTGTCTTTCAAAAGTAACTCATGAATCGCACGTCCTAGTCAGACACTATGGTTTTTGGTAACCCATGTAGTCTGACGACCTCACTATAGAACAGCTTGGCAACATGAGATGCGTTGAAGGTCTTGGAACAAAAAAATGAAAAGGGCCATTTTAGAAAAACGGTCCACGACAACAAATATGGAATCGTGTTTCTAAATAGTCTTGGGGAGTCCAAGCACAAAGTCCATATTGATATCCTGTCAAGGGATGAATGGGACGGGTAAAGGTGTGTATAATCCTGTGTTTTATTTCCTTTGCTTTACCAGTTGACAAATACGACATCACCCTATAATTTTGGCCACATCTCGTTTGAAGCTTGACCAATGAAACCTATCCTCCACTAGGACAATGGTCTTGTCTAAACCAAAATGACCCGCGACCCCTCCTGAATGTAATTTCCAGACAAGAAAATCGCAGAGGGAGGTGCGTGATATGCGCAAGCGGTCACTCCTAAACAAATACCCATATAAAATCAAGTACTCACTGCTAGCTCCTGAGTCCTAACGAACTCTCTAACAACGACGCGTACACAACTACAAAATCTGGACACTTAGAATAATCTTCTTTGATGCGCTTAAGGCCCGTGACTTCAATACTCATTGAATTGAGTAACGCAACTCGATGACTCGATGCGTCAGCATGCTTATTCTCTATACCAACGTTGTACTTAAGTACAAAAGTGTACTCTTGAAAGAATTGAACCCACTTGGCGTGCCTAGGGTTTAATTTCTTCTGAGAGTTCAGATATCTCAAGGCCTCATGATCTGAGAATAAGACGAATTCTTGCGGCAATAGGTAATGACATTAATGGCACAGTGATTGCACTATCATATAGAACTCTTTGTCATAGGTAGAATATTTTTGCTTCGCCTCATTCAGTTTCTCACTAAAAAAGGTAACAAAGTGCCCTTCCTAACTAAGTACTCCTTCTATGCCAATTCCTAACGCGTTACAAGCAACTTCAAAAGCTTTTGAAAAATTCGAAAGTCGTGTGACTGGAGCTTCGGTCATCTTGGCCTTTATCTTCTTAAAAGCCTTCGAGGGTGCCTTTGTCCATTGAAACTCTCTTTTTTTATGCAATCCGTGATGGGAGCCATAATGGAATTGAAACCTCAAATGAACCGCCTATAAAAGGTGGCTAGGCCGTGAAAGCTGCGCACCTCATGAATATTGCAGGGTTCAGGCCAATTGACGATGGCCTTGACATTCTTGGGATCCGCCAATACGCCCTCAGCTGACACAATAAAACATAAGAAGATAATGCTACTAGACAAAAACGCACACTTCTTTAGGTTGGAGTACAATTTCTCGACTCTAAGGATCCCATAAACCTGCCTCAAATGATTGAGGTGTTGTTCCTTGGTTATGCTATAAATCAAGATATCATCAAACTATACGACCAAGAACTTCCCCATGAAGGGCCTCAACACTTGGGTCATCACACGCATGAAAGTCCTTGGAGCGTTAGTTAACCCAAAAGGCATAACTAGCCACTCATATAACTCATCATTCATCCTAAAGGCCGTCTTTCACTCATTACCAGGGCGTACACGGATTTGGTGATAGCCACTTTTGAGGTCAATTTTTGAGAAGATAGTAGCATTGGCCATCATATCCAACATGTCATCAAGACGCAGTATGGGAAACCGATACTTAAACTGTGATTTTGTTGATGGCCCTATTATTAACACACATCCTCCATGTGTCATCCTTCTTAGGTGTAAGAAGGACGGGCACGACACACGGGCTCATGCTCTCTCGAATGAAACCCTTCTCTAGGAGTTCGTCAATCTGTCTCTTCAACTCAGCATGCTCCTTTGGGTTCATTCTGTAATGCAGGAGGTTTAGTAAAGTCGCCCCAGGGATTAAATTAATGGGATGTTGTATCTCCCTCATAAGGGAAAGCTTATTCGATAGATCAGCAGAAAAGACCACGAAACTCATACATTACCTGAATGGCCTCAGTGGGTAACTCTACGCTAGCCTCTGGTACACTCTTCCTAGCCACAAGGCCATACACCGTCAAGTCCGCCTCTGTTTCTCGCTCAAAGTCCTTGGCATTTAGAATATGGAGTGGTTTGGACTTGGACTTCGATTCCTTTAATTCTTTTGAGCTGCCCGCACCACTCTGTGTGGTGGACTCCTTTCCAGTTGTATTCTTGGGTAGCAGTGGATTTAGCTTGACCTTCTTGCCCTCAAACCACAATGTACACACATTCGAACAACCAAATATGGTAACATCCCTGTCATAGAGCTACGATCTACCCAAAATGATATGGCCAACATCCATGGGAACAACATCACACCAAAGTGAGTCTTTATATAATCCAAACTGAATAGGAACAAGATAACGGTACGAGACTGGAATGGACGTTTCGTCAACCTAAGAGACTCTATAGGGTTGAGGATAGGCTTCCAGCTTCAAGCCCAAACAGCTCACAGTGCTAGTCGATTCCACATTGGTGCAACTACCACTATCCACAATCATCTTATAGCTCTTTTTCCTAAATTTTGCATAAGTATAGAAGATCATGTTGCGGCGCCAATCATTAGTGTTCTTGGCCTGAACCAAGGCGCAACGTACAATCACGAGTCGCAGACTCTTGCGCTCCCTCTTCTCATCACTAGGGGTTTCTACTAGCTCATATTCTTCCTCTTCACCGTCACTCTCTGGGGGCACTACTTCTACTTGCCCATCAATAAAGAATAATTTGGTGCCCTCTTTCGTGCCGCACCGGTAGGCAAAGTGACCAAACCCCTGACACCTAAAAAACCTAGTTGCCCCACTTCCACGCAAGCTAGACCCAGTAATTTCTTTACCCTTATCATCCTTAGGCTTGGGCTGAAAACTGTTGGAATGTTTGTTCTGGTACCCAGTGTTAGGTTTAGCCCCAGAGGGGTTGGCCTTAGCACTAGAATCACGAAAATCAAACCACCTTCACACAGATGCTAGGTATTGCTCGACGTCTAATACTATTTGACACAACTGTTCAATAGTGTTTGTCTTTGGCAAGCAATTCTCTCCTAATATCAGGACGGAGGCCCGTCTTAAAACGAGTAAGGGTGAGTACGGGGTCCTCATCAACCTCGCAACGGGTCAAGTACTCTTCAAACTTTTCAATATATTCAGCAACACTCATGAAACCCTGTCGAAGAGACTGTCATTCTTCAATCAATCGTAAGCGATGAGAAAAAGGGAGGTAAGTGTTTCTTTCATTTCCCCCCAATGGACTATTGGGAGTTCCTTCACTCTTTCTTTTGCTCTGTCGTCGCCTAAAACCTCTTTGCTTAGCCCACAAGCTTCATCTTTGCGAATCGGACTCGACGAGCATCCGACATGTCATACCACTCAAAATAGTAGTCCATATCCCAACCAATCTAAAAAGGCTTTAGGGTCCAAGTGGCCATCAAACGTAGGGGCATCTACTCTCCCTTAAGGAGTTGCGCATCTAGGTCATATTGATCATGATGTCCCTCGTGGGGTGGGGGCACGGGTGCGCGCCCACGACCAATTCCTTAACCACCTCCATTCCTTGGTCTATCCTCCTGACTACCAGCCTGAGATTGAGCATCTTCCCCAATGGTGGGGTTTGCCCCGAGGAAGGTCTCTAGTTGGGTAACTCGCACATTAAACTGCTCAAGGCATTGGTCCATACGTTGTTCCAAGCACTCCATACGTTGTTCCAAGCACTTACCCAAAGAATCAACCTGTTGGGTCAACTTGTTCAATGATTCTTGCAATTGCTCCAAGTTTAGAATAGGGTGCATGCCAAAATCACGACCCATACGTGTAGGCATACAACTACTAACTCAACCTAAGGACTTTCTACTGCGACTATATGAGTCTAAATGAAACTAAATGACCCTATGGGACTCTATATGAGGCAAATTATATAACGTCACCAAAATTCAGCAAAATAGCTGTCAAACTAAAGGGATAACAGAAAATTATGACAATGTGAATTGCTACTTTTCTAATACCAGAAATTTCAACAGCTTAAATCAGGATTTATGGACCTCTAAACAGCTATATATGATGAGAATGGATACATAATGAACATAAACAAACTAAACCCTAAACATGTAATGCATTCTCCTATACAACCCTAAGCTCTGGTACCAAATTTGATGCAAGAGATGAAATTCAAATATGATGTGCAAGATTTTCAGGCTTAAGATCACGTTAGTTCAGAAACAATTACACAAATTTCATATCCCACACAAAAGTTCAACATTCAATCAAGAGGAATCTATGCGGGTCTAGACCTACACATGTTAGGGCTGGATCAATAAAAATTATGAATTAAACGATACTCAAAGGGAATTAAATTCATCCACACATACACAGCAATTTGTCTCTAATCCAAGGGATTCACAGGTTTCAGTTCAGAGAACCCTGGGATTATAAAAAAAGGACAAACAAATTGAAAATAATACAATCTAGGGTTAGGGTTATGGAAAACAAGTACGAGAGGGATGAGAGAGGAGGGAAATCTGACCCTAGAGACAGTCCACGTGCGCGGACAACAAGCCAGACCTGACGCACGTGCACAGGGGCTTGGCCGCACGTGTGAGGGGGCCCCAAATCCTGAAACCGACTTCTTAAGTCTGGTCGGCCAGGGGTGGGCTCCAAAACACCTGAGTTTTGGCTCGATCCGATATGCAGTTTGTGCGTGGTGCTCCGCCAAAGTTTCAGCCCCTCCTGCAGGGCCAAATTCTAGAATTCTACTGTAAAGAGGAAAATTGTTGCAATAAAGAACGGATTTGAAGCATAGATGATTGTAAGAGATGAGAAGTATGGATGGTAGAAGATGAAGCAAATTGGGATAGATGTGGCTTCGCACCATGGTAGTCAGCCCTTCGAGGAATGGAGGGTTTCAAACCTAATTGGATTTCCACAACTCAGAAGCTCAGAGGAGTAGAAAAACGCAGAAATTTTTATTAATCTTTAATGAGGTAAAAAAAACTACAAGGGGTGCCTATTTATAAGAAAACCCTATACCTCAAAACTCGCGCCATGTGCAGAACCTATTACTTGGCGATTAAGTAATCAAAAATAACAACTAATCAAAGTAATCTAAACTGTCCATAATACTCTAAATAACAATAATAAGCAAAAACTAAAATACGAGATTAATTAGACTAGTGGGCCACGATCATGAGAACCCATGGTGGGCTTTACATGGCTATCAAGCCCACTCCAACAAACCAAAACGCAGCCTTCTAACTAGGAGGCCCTCCCTGGACATCGTCATCAATCCAAATCAATGGTGGGATCCTCCTCCCGAACGTGCATAGGGGGCCGTGCGTGTGCACGTGATGTCCCCATCATTCCTCTATTTAAGAACTAGATGTGAACAGATTTGAGAAGACATACGTTTTTTCAAGGGGACACATTGTGCTCATGAAATCTCCCTTAATATCTTCCAACCTATCCATCAACATCTTCTCTCCTATTCATCTTCAAACCGATTGCACAATTCAAGATCCCACAAAAGTGTTAAAGAGGTTGGAGAGAATCTAAATACATTATTTTATAGAAAATTAGATTTCTCATGGAAGGGTAGAGGATGGAGTGGTTAGAGGGAGACGTTCTTTCATGTGGAATGCCATGACAAAATTTGGAGATGAATGAAAAGGAGTCAGGGGGGGCTTCCACGGAAGGGATGTAACTTATAGTTGGTAATGAGAAGAAATTCCTCTTCTAGGCGAAACAATTGAGTTGGTTTTTTTTTTGTTTTTTTTTTTTTTGAAAGGCAGCAAGTATATTTTATTCAGAGAAGAAAGGCATACAAAAGAACAAAAAGCACCATAGAGAAGACAAACACAAACATCCCATAAGCCAAAAAAGCAACCAAAACAAAGGGGAAAAAATAATAATTACTTATCTCCAATCCTTAATAGAAAAGTTTCACAAGTTTTACAAGGGCATTTGTCATCTCATGTACTTCTCTAGGGATAAGAGAAAAACTCACATCACGGCTTTCGCACAGATCCACAGCTTCTTCAAGAAAATCGGCAACTCACCAAGGAAACTCCCCGCCTCTAGCCCATGAGATTACATTGGAGGAGTCTCTTCCATCATTATCAGGGAAAAATGGAAATCATCAACAACTTTGATGGCCGAAAGAAATATCACTGCTTCCATAAATTGGAATCTCTTACCCCAACAAGGCCTTAAAACTCCGCCAATACACTGCCATTACTATCCCAAACTACAACCCTAATACCTACAGGACCAAGGTTGCCAAGAGAACACCCATCAAATTTACTTTAGACGAGCTGACAAAGGGAGCTTTCCACTTTGTTGTGGGCTTTGGGGGTTTACAACCGCAATGATAATATCCTCTCAATTACTCACAAAAGCAGATAGAGTCGGCCCTTCAAAATTGTTAGTTGTCTTAGCCCACCCCACTGTAAGAGAAGATCTTATTCACAGTAAAATGAAACGGGGATGACTTCACTAGGAAGATCCTTTTATTCTGCTCAAGACATATATAGACCACAGGGCACCTTGAGCCCCCATACTCTAAAGCAGTGTTTTAAATATCGACGATATCAGCCGATATATCCCATGATATTTCTTGTATCCCACCTGTGCAATACGAAACACTCAAATAGTGGGATATATCCCACATGTTTGATCCGATGAGCATTTTTTATTTTCGATCCTTTTTTTCCCGTAAATCATGTTAAATCGGTGTCAAATTGTTACAAATCCATGTTTTTTCATGTTTTGCATGAAAAATCATGGAATGAGAGCTTCGATTTTCAGATTTGGAGGAGAAGGATCAAGTAGCGGAAAATTGAAAAAATTAAAATTTTCCCAATTTCTCGCAAATCGGTTGCATTCTTTGTGTCCAAACATAAAATCAAACATGTATGTAACCTGATTTACTGATTCTTCTTTTGCTTTTTAATGTATTGCTTGTGTTTCCACACGTCTTCTTATAATTATAAATTATATGAATATTCTTGCGTCAATTCAGTTAGACAACGCATAGATTAGGACCCCATATAAAGAATACCTATTATGTGCACTTGTTTTTTGTAATGGTTTTATTTGTGTGTATTGATGTCTTTTTAAATAATCACTGAAATTTCATTGAAAAACTCAACCAATTTCCAATGTTTCCCCATGTTTCAGACAATAGCAATACATTATGCGATACAATCGATGAATCCCATGCAATAACCGATACGTATTTGTATCCCGAGGGTGCAATACGTAACACGATACTGATATTTCGAACACTGCTCCAAAGATAGCAACCATTGGGACCTCAAGCCAACAAATGCCCACCCCTAAATCAGCATGGTAACAGTCTTAGGAAACAGTTATTGCATATTAAATCTACCAACAATAATTTCCCAAACCCCTCTTGCATAGGAGCGGGAATGAGTAAATGATCAACTAACTCTTCATTGGAGCAACACATGCTATATCTGTTAGGAACTGCCAGGCCCATGTTTTAAGACTTTGTTGAGCCATGCAACCAAGACAGAAGCTCGACAAAAGCTGTAACCTTGTATGGCACTGTAGCTTTCCAAGTCTTGGAAAAAGACATCATACTGTTAGGGCTTCTACTCCCTGGCAAAGTCAAGAGTTAACTGAAAAGTACCACTCAGTAATTGAGAGCAAATATTTGAATGCAGTTATATTAACAGGAAAATTGATTCTCCGTAGTCAGCATGGATTTGGTGGTGGGAGATCCAACAAATCCTCAATATCACACAATGCATGGCATCCCATGTGCACAGATAAGTAAATCATGTCCCAGTCAATCAAGCGAACCCTGCATAGGTCAAAACATAATACTTTATTCTCAAATCATCTTCTCCTTCCCCAGGGATTCGTCTCCAAAACCCAAATATGTCTATCCACTCCAAGGGATCTAGACCCGATTTAGGGAATCCGGCATCTGCAACCAACTGGCAATTTCGTCATTTCTAAGGTTGTGCATAAACTAAGGGTTCCACATCAAACTACTGGCTCCCCTCTGAAACGTCTCCCCAGAAGCGAACTTATAGTCTTTTGCCTATTCTGAAACACAAGTAACCATTATAAAAGCATGGGCCCAAGAAATAGCTCTCTGTGTACTCCAATCATCCTTCAAGATGCACACTTGATGTCCTAACCATTATCAGCCACACCATATTTTGCAATCGAAATACTCCTAATCAGTGAAGCATCACCAATCTCCACCACCACTTGCATGTGGATCACCAAATACTCCACTGAACCATCCCCGAAGATCAGCTTATTGTCTGCATATTGCATGTGGATCAACACACCACCCCCCCACCCCCACGCCAAAAATAAATAATAATAAATAATTTTAAAAAAAAAAATTGTTGAATCCCAGTCACCCGATGAGATATAACAAGAATTGCCAATTAACACTATCATAAACATTTTCCATTCGACTTAGAAAAGAAAACCTAAGAAGCCTTATTTTCTTGCATTCATCCACCAACTCATTTGCAGTAAAAAGGACCATCAAGAACTGAACTCCCAGGTTAAACACACATTGGGATGAAGAAATCATCCCACTAATCACCTTGTAAAGCCTCCCAGCAAGGGCTCTGGAAATCTTGTATACATTTCCAATCAAGCTAATCGGACTGAAATAAGAAGCTGCCTTATCACCTTCCTTGTTTAGGATTTGTGAGATAAGGACAGCCCCAAGAGATTTATTCCATCAAAGCTCGGTCATGAAAATTCATTGAACACCAACAAATCAGTGCTAGTGATTTCCCAGCACTATTGAAAGAAGGAAATGGGAAAATTGTCAGAGCCGAGAGTGCAGTCACCCTTAACCTTGAAAGCAGCAGTCTTGACTTCATCGAGGTTGAAAACAGGATCCAATTCAGTAACTAAGACACCAATATGGACTCAAAAGGGGCCTCAAAGGAAAAACCTACAAAAAAGATTATCTGAAGAAATTCAAAAGGCTATTATGGATCTCCTCTTTACCATGAACTATAATTCCATCAGATGTGATAGCAATTCATTCTCCCTCAACTGTTAGCAACTTTATGAAAATATGTAGTGTTTGTCTCCTTCTTTAATCCACTTGTCCCTAAATCTCTGCCTCCAGAATGTTTCTTCCCTCCTCCACGGTCTCCAATTACTGAGACAGATCCTCTCCTACACAACTTCCAAGGAAAGAGGACCATTGGACTCCTCAACCCTATCAAGCACCACCAGCTCTTATTGACTGGAAACCTTGGCAACCTTCAAATTTCCAAAAAATATATTTGCTCCAATCTCTGAACCTCATCATCAACACCCTCAACTTCGAATAAAATTAACAAATAGCACTTCTTGCAACTTCAACTGCCTCCCCCCACCCATGTATAAGAGAGAAACTCAAGTTGATCCGGCCACACTTACTCAAACCTGAGAAGTTTAGGGCCCCATGGCTCCAACCGAGAAGACAAGCAGATAGATATGTGATCAGATTCATCAGACAAATGTTTCACCTAGGCCATCTGACTTTCCTGGAGAAAGCTTCCTCCCATAAAGGGGAAATCAAAAAATTCTTCATCTGGCACATAACAAGGAGCTCTTGAATGTTCAACCATGTATATTTGGCCCCTTACAGAAAGAGATTGAGCAAACCCCATTTGTCTTCAAAAGAAACCTATGTGATTGAGACATACCTGTTTTTTAAAATATCATAAAGGTGTTCTACAACAAGAATGCTTGCAAATGTGATGCGGGTCGGATAGCCTAGCCTAGAATGATGTAATGATATCATCAAGAGATTAACTAGAACAATTTAAAGCACAGAATAATGCCAATCAATCACAAGCTTAATGAATTCAAGTATTTAATTATGCTCAAATTCAAGACTAAATCACAACCCATCAGTTAGATCTTATAAAACATGCTTAGATAGGACCTATCGAAGGTAGGATTTCCGTCTAGCATAGATACTAATCATCATTCAAGGGGAGTATTTGTCTTTGATAGGATTGATAGGCTAGGGCTGATTTAGAGGTTTAAGGAATTGGAAAATAGGTTCAGATTTTCATATTTGGGGAAAATAATGCTTGGGGATTTGGGAATTTTGGATTTAGAAATTAGGCTTTGAGATTTTAGGAATTTGGGTTAGGGTTTTAGGGTTTTAGGGATTTAGGGTTTTTAGGAGAGTGGTTTGGGATTTGGGAATTTAGGGGTTTGGGTTTGAATAGAGGAAACAGAGGATGAAATGAAGGGGGAGGCTAACCGTACATACAGCCCTACAAGTCTGTCTATAGGGTTGTACAGACATGTGGGTACAGCCGGGTATGGCCATATAGGTGTATGGTCAAGTGAGATGGGATGGATGGGAGTTTGAGACGAGTTAGGTTACTGGTGTATGGATTGGGAGAAAGAAGAACAATGATAGATGAGAAGATTGTTTGTTGATGAGGAAAGAAGAGAAGAAAACTAAAAAGTAAGAGAAAGAGAAGAGAGAAGAAATACCTATTGATGGAAGAGAATGAAAGAGAAGGATAATTATGAATCACTCTATGGCATCACATCAAACTGCTCCAATCACATGAGGTTTTACATCATCACAAAGCAAACAAAAAGAGAATTTTTTTTATTTCATATGCAATAATGGCTAGGGTGGGGGACGTTCAACCCTTATATAGTCTCAGGAAAGACGTTTTACAAAAAGACGCTCTTAGATAAAGAGTTTCACATAAAGACGCTCCATAAAATAAAATTTGTCCCTAACTCCCTAAACAAAAATATAAACTAAACCAAAAATAACGAACATATAAACAACTAAATAAACTAAACTATTTCGTGGCCCACAATCAAGATATCCAATGATGATGATCCAACGGTCGGAATGGTCCAACTAAGTATCTCACGTGCATCTTCCCAGTGTGGGGCCTTCAAAGATGCATAATCATGCATGTAGAGCCTTCAAAGGGTTATGCACTCGAATTGGGCCCACATGGCCCCATGTATGCATCACCTAGCTATGAAGAAACAGGAGCTCTCCTCCTCTAGTATACTCTGACTGGTGCTCGAATGTCCTCATCAACCCACATTATCTGAGAAGGGTTCGCCACTAGCAAAATAAAGTTGCGGTAATGCTCAAGGAAATCTGGGTCTAACCTCTGAAACTCTACATCTGTGATCCACGTATGGTTTGACTCTGGCATATTCCTCCACTTGACGAGATACTTCTGGAAACCTCCATGTCGTGTCGAAAAAAACTATCTAGGTCAATGTGAGGGTCGGAACAAGGGCTAGAGGGTGAAGCCATTGGGCCCTTAAAGGACACAAGATCTTCCACAATAAATATAGAGTTAATACCCATATCAGGTGGAAGTTTTACAACATACGCATTAGAGCCCAATTTTCTCGAAATCTTATAAGGACCGGCACTAAGGGCTTGTAAGTTCCTAACAGCCCCTTACGGAAACCATTTTGGCTTTATAACGAACCATCACATAGTCACCTACTTGAAATTCTTTAAACTTGCGATGAGAGTCAGCAAATATCTTGTACTTTTCGTTAATCATATTAATCTATTTTCTAATCTCATTATGCAAATCATGGATATGGCATGCAAATGCATCTACAGACTCTGAAGGTCTGTGGAAGACTGACATGGGAATAAGATCTATAGGTTTCCTGGGCTTGAAACCATGTACTACCTCAAAAGGACTCATGCTTATCAACCTATTGATGGGACTATTATATGCAAACTCTGTAATGGGTAGAACTGAATCACAGGTCCTAGAATGGTCACCCACAAGACATCGCAACAAGCTTCCTAGGCTTCGATTGACCGCTTCTATTTGACTGTCAATTTGAGGATGGTATGTTGACGAGAACTGAAGTCTCGTACCCATCATGTGCCAAAGTGTCTTCAAAAATAACTCATGAATCGCACATCTCTATTAGACAAAACGGTTTTTGGCAAACCATGCAAGCAAGTCACCTAAATCTTGGCATTGTTGGAGGCATCAGACAAATTGGAACATGGGAGAAAATAGGTCATTTTTGAAAAATAGTCCACCACCACAAAAGATGGAATCGTGCTTTCTGATAGTCTTGGGTAGCCCAAGCACGAAATCTATATCGATATCTTGCCACAAAGCGTGTGACACTGGCAAAGGCGTATATATTTATGTGTTCTACGTTTTTCTCATTTGCCAGCTAACAAGTCCTACATTGCCCAATAATTTTGGCAAGGTCTCACTTGAGACTGTGCCAATAAAATATATCCTCAATAAGGGCAATACTCTTGTCTCGGCCAAAATGATCGAATACTCCTCGGGCATGAAGCTTCCAAGCAAGGAAATCCTATAGGGAGATGAGGGGAATGATGATTCTATCACCCTTAAATATAAATTCATCAATTAGCACAAACACACTATCACTCTTCAACTGATCATCCAAAAGTGACATGTACACCTTTCCAAAATCTGGGCGCACAGAATATTCTCCCTTCAATTGTTCGAACCCAATGACTTCTATGCTTATAAATTGGAGTACCGCCACTCGACGACTAAGGGCAATGGCGAGTTTGTTTTCAAACCCAGCCTTGTGTTTCAGAACAACGATGTACTCCTAGAGAAACTCTACCCACTTAGTATGCCTTAGGTTTAGCTTCTTCTAGGAGTTGAGGTATCTCAAAGCCTCTTGGTCGGAAAACAAGATGAACTCTTAAGATAGTAAATAATGATGCTAATGTCGTACGGATTGAACTATCGTGTAGAATTCCTTGTCATAGGTAGAATACCGTTGTTTTGCCTCATTCAATTTTTCACTAAAATAGGCGACAGGGTGCCCTTCCTGGCTAAGTACTCCATGTATACCTACACCACACGTATCACATGCAACCTCGAAGATTTTTAAAAAGTCAGAAAGGCGCATGACAAGAGCCTCAATCATCTTGCCCTTAATCTCCTTGAACGCCTTGGAAGCAACATTAGTCTATTGAATTCCCCTTTTTAATGCAATCCATGATGGGAGCCATAATAGAACTAAATACTTGAATTAACCGCCAATAAAAAGTAGCTAACCCTACACACCTAATGAGTGTTCTACAGTTCAGGCCAACTTACTATGGCCTTCACTTTCTCAAAGTCTGCAAACATGCCCTCAAATGAAACAATGAACCTTAAGAAGATAACTTTGTCTTACATGAAAAAACTCTTCTTCTGGTTGGCATATAATTTATTTGTCCTAAGGACCCCACAAACTTACCTCAAATAGGGGAGATGTTGTTCCTTGGAGGTACTATAAATGAGAATATCGTCAAAATATACCACCAGGAACTTACCCATAAAGGGCCACTACCTCGATCATCACTCTCATAAACATACTCGAAGCGTTGGTCAAGCCAAAAGACATTACTAACCACTCGTATAGCCCATCCTTCGTTTTGAAGGTTGTCTTCCATTCATCTCCAGGGCGAACATGTATCTGATGACACCCACTTTTGAGGTCAATCTTGGAAAAGATTGTAGCATTGGCCATCACGTCCAACATGTTGTCAAGACGCAGTATAGGAAACTGATACTTGAAAATGATCTTGTTGATGGCCCAACTGTCCACGCACATGCGCCAAGTGTCGTCTTTCTTAGGAGTGAAGAGGGCTAGCATGGCACATGGACTCAAACTCTCTGAAATGAACAATTTCATCAGAAGTTCATCAACTTGTTCCACATGCTCCGTGGGGCTCAGCCGGTAGTGAGGAAGGTTTGGTAGAGTCAAGCCGAGAACAAGATCGATGGCATGCTGAATGTCCTGTATGGGTGAAAGCTCATCCAGTAGGTCTTTAGGGAAAACATCTATAAACTCCTCCAATGTCAGAATCACTTCAAGTGACAACTCTATGCAAACCTCGGGTGTGACCTCTCTTGCCATAGGGGCATACACCATCGAATCAACTTTAATCTCCCCTTCAAACTCTTTAATGTTTATTATGTGGAGAGACTTAGGCTGGGACTTCTTCGTATCTTTAGGATCACCCTTCTTGACATCTTCTTTCTTCTCCAGAGTGCTCTTAGGCAGAAGGAGATTTAACTTTATCCGTTTACCTTCATACATAAATAAACGCATATTCGAGCAACCGAATAGTGTCACATCACGATCGTATAGCCAAGGTCTGCCCAAAATGATGTTGCCTACATCCATAGGCAAAACATAACACCATAGCGTGTCTTAGTTGAAAGTATACTAAATAGGAATAAGACATCACTGAGAAATCGGTATTAAGGACGCATCGACCTATAAAACTCAATAGGACTAAAGGTGGGGAACGGGCTTTAAACCCAAACGATTTACAGTGCTAGCGAAGATCACGTCACCTTGTAGTTTTTGTCGACACACTTAACGTGTGAAAATTTAAGTTTCCGCATCAATCATCACTCTCTTTAACCTAGGCTAAGGCGCATCTAACATCTACAAGTTGCACGGTCTCAACTCCTTTAACTTCATCACCACTAGCACCGATTTTGGGCTAATATTCTTCTTTTTCGCAATCGGCCTAATCATTTGCATCCTCATTAAACTCACCAATTACGAGGGCCTTACCTCGCTCTTTCATAGGGCACTGGTATGCGAAATGACCATATCCTTGGCAATTATAACACCTCGTATGCTCACCTCCCCTCAAACCAATACTAGCTAAACCTTTGTCTCTCGCATCTCTATTGTTGGGTTGAGTACCGGTTGGGGCATTGGATTTGACTCCCAAAACGAGGCTTAGCTCCTTGGGGAGTGGCCTTGACATTGATATCGTAGGAGTCGAATCGCCTCATGAATTGCGGTTTCAGATGCCGCTCAAGTTCTTGCACCACTTGATAGGCATGCTTTAGGGTGTTGACGTTATGAGGAATGAGCTCATGCTGAAGCTCAAGTCAGAGGCCCATCCTGAAATGGTCCTCCTAGATGTTACAATGTATCATATATTCATCAAACTTGGTGATGTAATCAATCACAGGCATTGATCACTAACAAAAGGATTACTACTAATCCAAAAGCTATTGGTGGTAAGAGAGAGGAAGGTGCTTCTCCTTTAAAATCTGTTTCATCTAGGCCCATAGTGAGACTGGGTCATCTCCAGACCTCTCATCTTATGCTCAATATTTGTCTATAACAATTTGGCATGGCCCAACAACTTCATCTTAGTGAACCAAACCTAACAGCAATCGGACATATGATACCACTCAAAATAATGATCCATGTTCGTAAGCCAATTGAGGAAGGCCTTGGGGTCCAAACAACCATCATAGTTCAGGGCCTCAATCTTCACTCTTCATTACCCGATCATCCAGATCATGGTAGTCTAGATACTCTCCACGAGGTGGCTAGGTACGCACCCCATCACAGCCTCTTCCACGTCCTCCAACTTCACTTCCCGCTTGGGATTAGCCATCTCCCCCATTGGAGTTTTCCTGGAGGGAAGCTTCTAATTGGATCATGTATGGGTCTCATTCCTGAGGGCTACTAGTTGATGACTTGTCGTTCTACTTCAGGCCTCGATGGCCGCGAGACAGTTATTGATGGCATTGATAGCATTGGCAAGCTGTTTGGAATCCATTGTGGGGTGTAGACCAAAACCACGCCCAGTACAAGTAGGCATAAACAGGGAATCTAATGGGACCCTAAGAACTAAAGACTCCAATTGCAATGTTATGAGAATGAGAAGACTACTAATCATAGACATGGCAATATAAAAACCTAACCTAAATGCAACATGAAAGTCCTAGCCTAGAATGATGCAATGAGATCATCAATGGATTAACTAGAACAATTTAAAGCACAAAATAATGCTAATCAAGCACAATCTTAATGGATTCAAGTATTTAATTATGCTAATATTCAAGAATAAATCACAACCCGTCAATTAGATCTTACAAAACATGATTATATAGGATCTATGGAAGGTAGGACTTCCATCTAGCACGGGTACTAATCATCATTCAAGGAAAGTATTTGTCTTTGTTAGGGCTGATTTAGAGGTTTAAGGAATTGGAAAATAGGTTCAGATTGTCATATTTGGGGAAAGTAACGCTTGGGGATTTGGGGATTTTGGATTTGGGAATTAGGGTTTGAAGTTTTAAGGATTTGGGTTCAGGTTTTAGGGATTTAGCATTTTTAGGAACCTAGGTTTGGGATTTGGGACTTTAGGGATTTGGTTTTGAATAGAGTAAACAAACGATGAAATGGAGGGGGAGGCTAATCATACGAACAGCCATACAAGTCTGTTTGTACGGTTATACGAATAGGTGGGTACAATCAGCTATGGCCATACGGGTATACGGTCAGGTGAGGTGGGTTGGATGGGAGTTTGGTATAGATTAGGTTGCGGGTGTATGGGTTGGGAGAGAGAAGAATAAGGATAGATGTGGAGATTGTTTATTGATGAGGAAAGAAGAGAAAAAAAAAAAAAAAAAAAACTATAAAGAAAGAGAAAGAAAAAAGAGAAGAAAATCAGAATAACCTTTTGATGGAAGAGAATGAAAGAGAAGGATAACTAGGAATCACTCCATGGCATCACACCAAATTGCTCCAATCACGAGAGATTTTATTTCATCACAAAGCAAAGAGAAGGAAAATTTTGTTATTTCATATGCAATAATGGCTAGGGTGGGGACACCCAAACCTCATATAGTCTCAAGAAAGACCTTTTACAAAAAGACGCTCTTAGATAAAAAGTTTCACATAAAGACGCTCAATAAAATAAAATGTGTTCCTAACTCCCTAAACTCAGCAAAAATATAAACTAAACCAAAAATAACAAACATATAAACAACTAAATAAACTAAACTATTTCATGGCCCACGATCAAGATGTCCAATGACAATAATCCAACGATCGAAATGGTCCAAGTAGCCCACATGCATCTTCCCTGTGTGGAGCCTTCAAATATGCATAATCATGCATGTGGAGCCTTCAACAGGCTAGGCCCCACGGAGTCCTATGTATGCATCATCTAGCTATAAAGAAACGAGAGCTCTCCTCCTCCTCTGGTATACTCTAACTGGTGCTCGGATGTTCTCATCAAAAAGGCCAAAGGAAGGGTAATTAGTTAGGCAAAGGGGTCTAGCTTGTTCAAAGGGGAGTAACTTAAAATAAATTATGGAATATTGGTGTAATGATTTTGTATCTAGTAAGTGAGACAAGAACCCATCATCCCCCTTGATATATTGTAGCTTTCTTTCCTTTCTTTTAATAAAATATAAATACCATTTAAAAGAATATAAAAGAAGGGAAAATCTCATTAAGGTGTTAGAGGAACCACCTCCCACTCAATGGAGAAGATGGTAGCATTTAAGCTAGGTCCTTGATCGGTATGTTCTCTTCCAAGGAACCACCTCCCACTCAATGGAGAAGATAGTAGCATTTAAGCTTGGTCCTCGATCGGTACGTTCTCTTCCAAGGATTTTATGTTAGATCTAGCAACGATAAACTGCAGTTCTCTTTGGTCTTGAGCTACCACCAGTAGCACAGTCCAAGCCCTAGTAAATGTTCTTAGGCATGTCGCATGCAATAGGCCATTGCTGGGCTTTGGCCTCTGTTCCACTCACATGCTAGGCTTGGGCGGAACTTAGTAGCCTGACCTAAGCCTGGTGCATTTACAGCCCTACTAATAAGGTCCTAACTTTTGCTCATCTTCAAAGTAAGAATGTGTCTCTTCCAAACATATGTTTTATTTATTGGAAGGACACAAAATCGATTGATTATCTATTCCCCAATTTCGAGGAGGCTTGAAATATTTGGTCCTACTTTTAGTTGTTAGATATATCTTGGATTCTCCTTCTTCGGTGGCCAAATTTATGCAACTTTGGCACTCAGCCCTTTAAACAAAGAGAACAGCTCTTGTAAACATTAAACAGCACTTCCACATGTCACCTTATGGGGTAACATGTCACCTTATGGGGTACTTTGAATGAGAGAAAACGCATGATCTTTAGCAATCTATCTTCTCCTTGGCTCAAGGTGAAGGATAGATTATGTTTCTTTTAAGGGTCCTTACATCTCTCAAACTCAGAGGTGTCATAGTAGTGGATCTTGATATTAGTCGGGCTTCGATTATTCAAGATATTATCAAGATCCTATGAAGGTTGATTACTGGAAATCTCTTGTCCAGAGGGTGGAAGTTGGAATGCCAACAATAGCTTTATGGGGAATCCACTCAATTGTGGAATTAGAGTATATTGGGTCGCCAAAAGCCCAATCAGCTTCCTTTAAGTGGGGATGGTAGCTTCAATGGAGTCAAGTATCCGTTTTACTCTAGGGACTCCTTTATTTCATGGTGCATTAATTATGGAAAATGTGTAGCTCTGTGGAAATGGGCTTCTGGTGTAGATGAGATGTTAGTGTTCGCATAATGATAAAGCTTTAGCATGTGTCTAGAAAGGACAACCTCTTAGCAAACGCCGTAGGTAAGGGATTTCTAGATCCAAGCTTTGTATTGATAATCAATATCCATTACCTTAAAGGAGCTTTAGTCATGTATCTCTAGACACTAACCTCTTAGCAAATGCCCAAGCTTGGGGATTTCGAGATCCAAGCTTTGTATTGCTAATTATTATCCATCTCAATGAATTTCAGCAATTGATAAAACAAAAATGAGTTTTAAAGGTCAATCACAAAATTACTGGCTATAGCTTGCAATAACCCTAGGGTGTGGATGCACGTAAAGTTTTAAGTTGGAAACACTTTAAGTTGTTTGGACCCTGACTTATTGACAGTGGGTTTCACAGTTTGACGTCATGTACACCACGTGTACAAGTTGTGACTTGTGAGTACCTTCCAAGCATCATACTACGGTAGAGTATCAAATGACTCCCCCTTTTCTCATGGAACCATTTGCGAGTCCTGATACAGACTAACAAAGGGTTCTTCATAGTGTCTTCTGTTAGAAATGGAGAGCAATTGATGCCTCTGTCACTATCATCAAAGGCAATTGATAAATCTGTAAGTACCTTCTCATTACTTCTCTAAAATCTCTTTCATGTCAACCAATGATTCAAGTCATCCCCTGCAGAAGAAAACTCCAACAAATCACAACCAACCCCATGGATTCAACACCTCATTCTTTCTTTCTTCTTCTTCTCCAACAACACCCATCTTCTCTAAAATCAATATCCAACATCTCCAACAACAATCCCACTGAAACCCAAACAGAGAGAGAGAAAGTGACATAGAGAGAAAGAGAGTCATTGGGGGAGGGAGATGGTGGAGAAGACTACTGCAATACTCCTGTTGTAGAGAGAAATAGTTACGGCTGTTATCTGTAAACTGAAACATGGCATTTTGCCAGGTTTCATATTGCAGCCGAAAGGTGTAACAACTTCACAGGCTGTAAAGAATTTACCGGCAATTGCAAGCATCCAAACAGCCCCCATAATTTGATTACACCCTTTACAACTTGAGAATTTTACAGGCATCCAAATGGCCCCTAAAGGTTTTTCTTGCCAATCAAAAAAATAATAACCACAAAAGTTTTTTGTTTCTTCAGGATAATTAAGTGTTCAGATTTACTAATAGTTCCTGACAAGCCCAAGTCGGTGTTTTAGATAGCAAATAGCGTGTAGCGTACTGCTCACCCCGCCAAAGCGTGAGGCATAGTCTACATGGCGTGTAGCATAAGCCACATGCTATTTCTATATTTTTTTTTTTAATCAAGGTTGCACTTGGTTGCACCAATTTCATACCATTCTTCACGAAATTAGACTAATTAATAATGAAATCTAAGCATCTAACAAAATTTCATGATATTTGGTGCAACCAAACACAACATAAAGTAATAGGAAAGCACAATGATTTAATATAAAGGAAAAGAAAGAGCAACAAAACTGCTTTAATATTGTTGCTTAAATTATTTTACTAAAAGCATTGAAAAGATTAACAAATTTTTATTGAAAATAGAAAAATATAACAAATCATTGAAAACATTAATTGATTTTAATGTTGTAGTAAAAATAACTTGTAATATGAGCTACATAGCACGTAACGTGGTCTATGTAACGGGTAGCATATGCAAATTATCATGTACCGTAGGCTACACATGATGAAAGCTATTTTCATGAGCTATGTAGCATTAAGGTTAAGTTATGCTATGTAGCGCAAGCTACACGCCACATAGCATAGCTATTTAAAACACTAGTCGAAGCCAAAGCCTATATGATTCTCTCTACTGTAAGTTAGGTATGGGGAAGTTAGGTATGGGGGCAGCACGGATCCTCGCAAACAGTGTTCAAAGTATCGATATTGCTACAAGTTTAATTGGGCAGGATACAGAAACAATATCAATATCACTGATAACCAGAAATGTAGGGAACCATTGGGAAAACATGGGGAGAACAGTGGAATTTTTCAGTGAAACTTCAAGAGATGCTAAAATAGATATATTTAAATATTTATGAATCAAAAATTTGCAAAAAGAATACATAGATAATAAGTTTTCATTTAATAGGGGCCTAAAAGTATGTGTTATCGTAAGAAATCAGTATAACCATCCCATCAATCCTATCCAACCATCCAAACATCTATTGATATTTCAAAAATTCGACAGGCGACAGCACACGATATTTTGCAAAGAAATTGTTGACAACTTGAAAGGAAACAAAAGATTGTGGTCTCGATATTGCCCATGTTGCGATAGCGATAATATCACGATATTATTGATATTATCGTCGACAATTTAAGCACTATATACAAACATGTGCCCATAAAAAATGTAATGAAAAATTTTTAATAAACAGATTTTTAACAATATCAATATATTGGCAATATTATCGAAATATCACCGATACACTAGTGATACAAGCGACACCTGGAATTTATATGGTTAAAAATATCGATGATAAACATTGGCGATACAAGCAGCACCTGAAATTTACAGAGTTCGAAAATATTGATGATATCGATAAATTGGTGATACGACGCCAATAACTGGAATTTCTGAAAGTACCAGTGCTATCAGTATCGTGGAGCAAGAGATATGAATAATATCGAGGATATTTTGATAATATCAGGGATACTCCAAACAATGCACAAACCTAAAGTCAAGCTGCTTCCCTCCCACTGCATGACGATCCAGACCAAAAAGCTTCAACGAATTCAAAGCCCTAATGAGGCAAGTAGCTTCATGAGACCACCAATCACTGATTCAAATCAAGATTCCACAAAACAGCCCTTCCCTTGCATTGTTGGACTGATTTCTTGGGTTTCCAAAACCCCAATACATAGAGAAAGATTGTAACTCTTTCCTCCCTTAATTGCATTTAGAGACCCTTAAACCACCTCCTTTGATCTACAGGCCTTCACAGCGATGATGCCAACAGACCGCTCATCTAGAAGGCCCCATCGCATATAAGCCACATGGCAAATATCTCACCAATCAGAGATCCCCCGCCAGTGTACGGACGTTGAGATCTCCAATGGAAAAGACCGCCATTACGTTACAGATGAATGGCCCGGATCGAAGCGTGGTAAGGCAGACACGTAGGAGAATGAGTTGATGGCGGATTACAGATGATTGACATTCTTTATACATAAATATCGACCTAAAGGGGATCCGGGGATTTCTATTGATTGGATTGAAACAAGAGGGAATATATGTAGTATATGTAGTGGTTCAGGGAGTTATCAAGAAAAATCTTAAAATATATATTTTAATCAATTAATTTCAAGAAGTCATTCATTTTTACTACAGATCTTATATATATATATATATATATATATATATATATATATAAGAGTTCTAACGTCATTGATGCTTGTTTCAGATCTCCCAGAAATCTTGATGATGTATAACTATTGAAGATACATGATCCAATACACTTCTTCCTTTATAAAATTAAAAAAGTGCATTTTTTTGTGGTGAAAAACGAATTGATGGGAAAAATAAAATTTCGCACCTGAAGGTCTTCGAATTCAAGGGCTATGATGCTCGGACTCTGGACCTTCTTCTTGAGGAATGCGAGCGCTTCGGAGCAGTGCTTTAGCTGATCGGGAGAGAGATGGAAGACTGGTGGAGGATCCAACGCGACGGACGAATGGAAAGAGGAGGAGGAGAGAGAAGGAGGGATTGGAGAGTTTCCAGAAGATGCCGCTGCCATTGCAGATCTGCTGCTGCTGCGAGGACTGCGAAGGCTCGCTGAGTTCCCCGTTGCTCCGAGTTCGTTTCCCGGTTTTTTCGTAATTTCTGCCGCAGGGATGTTCCGGGAACTGTACGCTAGGAAGACTGATATCTGATGGGGAGTTATTTGATACGCGAAAAGCTTTGATACTCCGCCAAAGTGTGATGGATGATGAACATTTAATTAGCAATTGCATATTTCTATATAATTAACTTAAATTTAACTGTCCAAATTATTTTTTTCATCTTATATGTGTCATTAAACCAAAATTTATACTCATTTGATTACTTAGCTATCCGATCTGTTGACGTCTAATAGACGGTTAAAAATGAATAATACCCAATGTTTCTGTTTTCACAAGTGTCAATGAATCTGATGTGAGTATTTACGAACAGTGGATTTCACGATTTGGCCAGTTTAACACGTGGTAAAGCATGCCAGGTGGAATAATTTCTCAGTGCATTTGTATCAAGCGTCGTGTTCAGTCTGAGTATCATACGACTCACCGTCTAATGTGCAGCCTAGCCGCGGAAGACGGTTGAGAGCGAGGATTTGCTTACTGAGTAACTCAGCACGCTATAGCGCACGAAGTAAACTTTACGGGGTCCACTCGTGTTGTTTGTGTCTTATCCACGCCATCCGTTTTATCAGCTCATTTTAAGGCTTAAGATTAAAATTAAAGCATATCTAAAACCTTAAAATAAGTAATATCATGTGGACCGTAGCATGGGAAAACTGTGGTGATTGAATGTACACCGCTAAAAACTTCTCAGGGCCCATTGTAATGTTTATTTGTCATCCAACCCGTTGATTGAGTTACACAGAAACACATATATAGGCTTCAGCCAAAAACCTCGTGTCCCCGAATAACTATTTAATGGTGAGCGGTCAATTATTGGAGTTTCTTGTGGTGTGAGCCACCTAAGATTTGGATTTACTTCAATTTTGGGCTAACACCGTAAAATAAGCTAGCAAAATAAATGGACAGCATGGATAGAAACACATATATCATGGTGGAGCCCACAAAGCATCAACCAATAACATGTCGCGAGTAGCAGGGCTAGTTCGCAATCTGGATCCAATGCACTGTGACCAAGCCACACTCCCAAATTGGTTTGGCAATCTTAAACTATCATTTATAGTAACTTGATGTTGAATATGTTATTGTTAACGTTGGATTACAGGGAACACACTCACGGGAGCTTTTTCAGGCTTTTGCTTGTGCAACGGTATAGATTAACTTGGCGCGCCTTAGATATTTGACTCGGAGTTACCACTAACCAGTGAACTAAGATTTTTATAATTAGTTGGATCCCACACAATCCTTATAAATCAAAGAATTTGAGGATTCTATGTTTTATAATGACTCATAATCCACAACCTGGGATTTTAAGTAAGAAATGTCAGTGACAAACAAGAAAGTGTTAGGCAGCTTCTCTGCTCGCATATGAGTGCAGTCTCTTCTATATGAGACTTAGTGAATTTCGATGGATTTGATTAGTCTAGTGTTAAACTATATAACTGATGAATGATATGAAATGTAATAGTGCAGTGTCCAACTTAAGAGTGGGAGTGGGGGATCGAAACATAAATGATCCACCATGACCCATTTACCTAAGAGAGGCAATAAACAAATGAAAAAATACCGTGATCAATCTAACCTTTTTGTATGGCGGGATCCAGAGAACCGAAAGCCCCGAAGAAGTACAGAGGTTAAGGAGATATATGGTGATGCAAATACTAAAATGCAATAATAATGAAAACGAAATGGGCGAAATATCTAACTCAGGAGTGGGAGTGACGGATCGAAACATAGGCAATTCGCCATAACCCGTTTACTCAAGAGTGATGGTAAATAAAAAGAAAAATACTAATGTCTACCCGATTTTTGATGTGGCAAAGTCCAAAGAGTCGGCAAGCCTTTGAGCATTAACCCAGGTAAACTAGAGAAATGAGGGGGTTGAGGAGAGATGAGATGTTACGAATGCTAGATGCAATGATGATGTTGATGAATGCAGTTAGTATATGATTTGGACAATTGAGGGAGCGGGGGGGGGGGGGGGGAGATGGATGGACGAATTGTCGCAAGGATCGACTGAGGGAGGCGGATCGGCCTTTTAATGACGAAGATGGCTTGGATGTGACAAAATTAGCTTAAAGCTTGGATGAAAACTCTCTCTCTCTCTCTCTCTCTCTCTCTCTCTCTCTCTCTCTCTCTCTCTCTCTCTGGATGTATAAGAGGGTTATAGCTCTTCCTTTCTCTCCTCTTTTTCTTAAGGATACTTAATGTGTAAAAATAAGTGAAGCCAGTGATATTATAGGTACAATGGACGGTCTTTTATAGTTTAAGTGGAGTTTAGGGGCAATGAAAGGCTTGAATGACTTTATAGTTGAGGTAATGACAGCGTCACGTGGCATCCTTTCATTGATTAAGGGGTGGTATGGAGTATAAAAAGATGGAAAAGCAAGGATAAGCTAATCATTCAAACATGAGCACAACACTCAAGGTGAGGGTGTAATTCTCCATCCTCTACCTCGATGGACCTCGGGTTGCAAAATCATCCACGTGGCAAGTAACTTATGATGAGTTACTCACGTCGTGGCTTGCACCTAGTTTCTACCGAGAGCTCCTGGGTACCTCCTTGGACTTCCTATTTTAAAGTTATCTTGGATTTATGGTTGTCTGGGCTTAGGTTTGGGCCTTGAATCATGCTTGATATAAGCTTTGAACCAGGTCTAAATTTTAAGATTTTATATGGGTTTTAGACATGCATAGATCAGCTACATTAACCTGGGTGGATTATCTACGATTATCAATTTAGATTTTTCATTTTCTTCTTCTTTTACCCTTTCATATATTTTACACATAAAACCATCTAATAAATGTCCACAAATCCAATCAAATAATCAAATCAATGTGGGCTTGTAAGGCCCATTGGGCCCACCCCAATTTAAACCTCTCCATATGCTTTCACTCTCAATCACTTTCTTATGGAAATTCAAGTCCAATAAGGAGAATTATTAGGTCTCTTGAAATTCAAACTAAAATAGGAGAGTTGTCATAAGAAATGCTTTACTCATTGTAAAACTGTAATCAACTAATTTATAATTTTTTATATTTCATTATTCTTATAAAAGAATATATATATATATATATATATATATATATATATATATATATATATATAGATGTATAATTGGTTTCTACACTGGCGAATCTACTATACTAGTAAAATCCTTGTGATTGAGGAGGAGAAATCTACACAGAATATAACAGTATTTAACCTAATATAGTAAAATATTTTTAATGTTGTCATATGCCTTCAATCTGACCGGAACAGATATTAGTCGATGCCATCGACGGACCATTCGATCCCATCAAGCATCCGTCGATCTCATCAATAGACCACTCGACCGTATTGAGAAAATCTTGATTTTTTCCCTATGGTTGTTGGACAATCTGTTAGGTATTTTTTTATCCTATCAAGGATGACTTTGAATATACTGATAGGTTGTCGCTGCCGCTCAATAGGATCGAAGGTCCTATTAATAAATTTGCGCGATTTTGCGAAAGTGCGGATTTTGTTTCCTATTTTTCTTATAACACTACGTAAGGGGATGTAATTGGGATTAGGTTATTCTAAGACATTTCTAAGGTGTTATAGGGAAAAGTTAGGGTTTTGTAAAGAGATTGTGAGGTTTTTCAAATCAGTAAATCCATCAATCTCTTGTAATTCATTTTTCATAGTGGACTTGTTGTCGCTCTATACTGTAGTTTTTTTACCCATAAGGGTTTTTCCACGTAAATTTGTGTTTTCTCTGTGTGTTTTGTCTGCATTTAATTTTCTCTTATTCGATTTGAATTTGGGTTTGCTTCCATGATTCCACAACAAGTGGTATCAAAGCTAAGGTTGGGTTTGGCTTTGAATGGAAAACATGTCGTTAAAAGGATCAAACATGAAGTACGAAACAAAGAAGTTCTCTGATAGAAATAACATTGAACTATGGAAGGTGAATATGAGAAGCATTCTAGTTCAATAAAGATTATAACACGCTCTCCTTGGTAAGACAAAGCGTCTTGCGTTTATAAGCGATGAAAAGTGGGATGAACTTGATAAGAGGGCTGCTAAATTGAACTATTTGTGTCTAGCAGGTAATGTTCTCTATGATACTTTGGATCAAAATATTGTCGCAGGGATATATACAAAACTTATCTGTATATGAAGAAATCCCTAGGCAATTATATGTATCTTAAGAAATAGTTCTACAATCTTAAGATGATGTAAGGGTTTAATACCAATGAACACATTAACATATTCAATGAATTGCTCTACAACTTGATAATTGTAGATGTGAAGATTGAAAATGAATATTAAGCCATAATCTTCTTGAACTCTCTTCCATCGTCTTATAATAATCTCGTAGACACTGTGTGCCACCATGGGGAGAATATACATCGAAAATGTCATTTCAAAAACTAAGGGAAGAAATTCTGATAAAAAAGATGGTAAAGGCAAGAAAAAGTGTTGAAACGTGGGATGATGGAAGATATGAAGAAGGATTGTCGAAATTCTAAAGCTCGGAAGTAGATACTGCACATTGTGCAGGCGGAAAGTGATGCTTAATTCCTTCAATTTTTTTGTCACCAAGTACCTTCCTATGAATTTATGGTCACAGACCAACCGCAAGAGTCAATTTAGTTAGGGAATCATAAGATTTTCACGACCTCTAATTGATTTTACAATTTTTAGCCGACTGTAGATTTTAAGCTTTATTCGGCTGGTGACAATTCCAAATCAAATACATTTTTACACCTGAGTCAATAACACATTTTGACTATACTAACAAATCAATATCAAAGCTAAGGAAGTGAGGGCACAATCGTGCGCGCACGCAAGGGGGAGGTGTTCACAGATGATTATCCCCAGGCTGATGTACATGTCATGCATCCGCGGATTTAAATAAGAATATATTATGAATTATTTTATATATTTTATTATTTAAAACTCTACTAGACTAATGCGATAGTGTGTAATTTTGAGAAAAATTCTCACTGAGCTGGCCACTCATGTTGTGAATTATACAAATGTATAGATTATGCAGGTATAGCATTAGATGGTGGAGTTTACGAAGCAAATCCTGAAGTTGATCCTGCTATGGAGAGAGAGAGAGGAGCATGTCGAGGAGCCTTATCGAAATGTGGTTGAGTTTTATGAGCTCAAACAATAACTTCTAGAGGAGCCCTATCGGAATGTGGCTGAGTTTTATGAGCTTAACCAATAACTTCTTAGTATTTTTTGTTTTAATAGTTCTGTTATAGCATTTGATACTTTGGGCTTATATCAAGTCCCCAACTGAGTGGACTCATACTTTATAGTATTTAGCATGAACCATGGTACTTTATGGTATATCATGATTAGTTTTCTCTTTTTTATTTTTGATACCTACTTATACGAATCATATGTACATTATATTCCCCTGCATTAATGCTTGGGTTTTTCATGGGTAAAATTCTATGCTCGAGTTACGAAAACTGGGGCATTATACTTTCCCACTGTATATTCAACAATTAATAAAATTAGTCTCCAAGCCACATTGTTTTATTTCCTCAGTTGTCTTTTACTAGGCATTTTCTTTTTCTTTTACTATACATAAATGATTTGATGACATGGCATGCGAAAAATGAGGACTCGTGCATTGCCCGAGCCAAAATAAATGTCACAATAGCTACACATTCTAACTTCCCAGGAATACAATATGTCATTACATGTCATAATTAACTATAATGCATCGAACATGGGGGAATGCGTAATCGGCTATATAAATCGTACTTTACCTAGTATTGTAACTTATTGAACACCCATGTATTTTTCAAAAGCTCTTATCTTTTATTTGTGAAATATGACTTTAAACCAACCCTCTTCTTATTCCCTTAGTCAAGCTAACACCTACCAACCCTCTTCTTATTCCCTTAGTCAAGCTAACACCTACCAACCCTCTTCTTATCCCCTTAGTCAAGCTAACACCTACCTTAAAGAAATTTTCGATCTTGGCCTTGTGGATTAGGGCCAGTTTTCTCTCTTGTTTGACAATGCGATCTTCATTAGTGATGCCTTTGACGATGCCGATACTAACGTACTTTTAGGAGAAATTTTGGAGGTACTAAAGAAACTCCACTACCATGAAGATAGATACTTCCAACTTGAGTTTGAGTGACAGAGGGTTGTTCAATATATGAAACATCAAACCTCTGCCTATTAAGAATCTGATTCCATGGGCAATGCTTATGGGAGAGCATGGAATGACCATCTCCACTAGAACAAGGTCCACCAATTCAACATGACTCAATGCACTAAGCTTATGGACGACATCAAGGAGAATGAGCGTACTTATACTGCAAAGGATCTTGTGATCCTAGAGGATCTCATTTTCTTATTGGACTCACAGATTGCTCACTACCAGGCTTGGTCACGTGTGAGCCTTACTAGCAAGACATAGGCAGAAAGCAGAGTTTCCTCGATTAGCATCCATGTCGATCATCACTTGCACTTCCTAAACGTCTTCATGGATGAGGGGTCTCAGTAGAAGAGCTGGAAGAATACTCTAGAGACCAATAAGTTAGGCGTTATTCAAGAGTTTGAGGAAATAAAGGCAACACTTGCCTAAACAACTTTTCTCGGCCGGTGGTCGTCCCACACCCCTCCCCCCCCCTTTTTCTGCGTAACTTGGCTTATGGCCATATTTTCTTCAATAAAATCACTTTTTATTGTAATTTGTGCATCAAATATATATTATTACCCACTTGGCTATATTATTCCCACATAGAACAATATTTTTATTATTACAATACCAGTCCTTGGCGTTTCAGAACACGTATACCAATTAATGCTATTGTCGTTGTCATCAACCACATTCAAGCTATGACACTTAGCCAATGAGAATCTTCTAGTTGAATGCACTATGAGATGAATGTAAAAAAAGAAAAGAAAAAAAAGGACCAAGATCACTGCTCTTATCAGTATTTACTTTATTGGGCAGTTCGTACAGAGAAATGATATCGTTGATTGGGCTATTAACGATTGTACACTTAATAAAATCGATTGATGCAGTGCTACATTCCAAACTTGGCCACTGTTAACACTTAGTAATTTCCTCTTTCTTTTCTCGAAACTACCCAGTTGATGGGGCACGTGAAAATGGTGAGACGTGCACGTTGATTTTCAAGGAGTCAACACTTATTACAGTTGTGCGTTCCAACTTTCTAAGAATATAAATCGGTTGCAAACCTTAATTGAATTATTACAACTGACACGCCTTTCGAATGTGATCATTAAATGCTCAAATGACACTTATAAAAGCATTATTCTTTTATGTTTTGTATCATATACCTCCCTATTGCTTCCTTTACCTCAAATTTGTCTATAGACTCAGCCTCATGTCTTCCTCCATCTCTTACGAACAATCCCTAACCTTTCTTAAGGAGATTCTCATTGTGGGGATCGAGTATTTCTCTCAATCTACTCTTCACCACGGCGTCTATCTTTTTCATCAGAGATGCTACAGAGGCTTCTCACACTGACGCACCTCTGAATGAACTTCTAGAGGTTCTAACCAAGTTGTGACGTCTTAGGGATGTTTAGTTCAAGGTAGGCTTGGATGTCCAAAAGTACATTGACCTAATGAGGGATCATGTTGTTGTTCACACGAAGTCCAAAACCCTTTATGCCTTCTATGACACAGTATGAAACCATCATCTACACTAGAACCATCAACATAACTTCAACAAGGTAGCATTGCAAACCTTCCAAGTCTAGTGCCAGGAACTGGCCAATGATCTCAATTAGACTGAATGTCTCTATCCTAAGAGAGATCACCCTAACTCTTGGGAGCTCATGACCTTTGTGAAATCTCATATTGACCTTTACCAAGCTTGATCGTAAGAGAGCGTTGCCCGAAATAAGGAAGCTAAAAGCAAGGTTGTTGCAACCAGTCGTGCATCGATGAAGCCTGGGCTTTCCTTGACCGCATTGCAGTTGGGTTACAATTTTGGAGGTGTCAGAAGAAGCCAGCCAAGAATACTATAACATCCGCGCTTAAGGAGTTTGAGGAGATTGAAGCAACTTATAATTGAGTTGCTTGAAGCCATTGCCTTTTCTTATCATAATTTATTTTATTTTTATAACCAATGTCATAAATTCCTTCTTGCAGCAATAAAATTATTTTTTCTTTCTATGATTAGCAGTAGGACATTTATTGGTTACCTCTTTTTATTACTCAGCCTGACCCCACACTGCCTCCCTTAAAGAAAGGTGATAAATTTTCAAGAATTGGCAATTACTTGGAGTTCTTGCAACCTTTTCATCCTTATCGCACAAGACATAGGCTACACCCTTCAAGAACTTGGGTGATAATATAGGGTCAATCCCAAGTAGGTGACCATTTATTGCCCAATGTTTGATCCTTGTGCCCCATTAGTAATATTACTTACCTTTCAAACCTTATATCCTTCCTCGAATGACTTCTCTTTCACTTTTGTATTATATGCATGCTCGAGAGACCTTGGCCTTGTTGGCGATGATAGAGTCAAGGCTCTCATGCGAGTCTTGTATAACCTTTCGATCTGGACCAGCATGGCTTCTGTGAATTCATGAGTCAACCTAACTTGATGTGTGACCCTTAATGATGGCACAGTGACTTCCAGGGGTACCACTGCATCATGTTCATATATTAACACAAGCGGACTCATTCTAGAACTAGTGTGGGATGAATTCCTGTATTCCCAAAGTGTCTTGGACAATTTCGTATGCCATTCACCAGAATTCTCTTCTACCATCTTCCTCGATATGTTCTTTATCATTTTGTTACTAGCCTTGACCTGATCATTTGCCTGCGCAAAATATGGCGTTGAGTGTAAGATTTTGATTTTGTGTCAGTTGGTCATGGCCTTGACTTATTATAATGAAAATACTGCACTTTGATCAATAGTGATTGGTCTGTCTTCAACCATCTTCCTTGATATGTTCTTTATCATTTTGTTACTAGCCTCGACCTGACCATTTGCCTGCGCATAATATGGTGTTGAGTGTAAGATTTTGATTTTGTGTCGATTGGCCATGGCCTTGACTTATTCTGATGAAAATACCGCACTTCGATTAATAATGATTGGTCTGGAATTCCAAACCCATGAATGATATGAGTTTTGATGAAATCAACGATCTCCTTGTGGTTGACTCTTTCCATTGGCTTCGCTTCCACACACTTGGTGAAATAATCAATGGCCACAATTATGAAATAATTCATGCATGGCGAGGGTGAATGAATTTGGCTTATTAAATTGATTGCCCATCTTAAAAAGGTATGGCTTTATAATCGGATGAATCTTGACCACGGGCACTTGTTGTATTGGTCCATTTTTCTGGCATGCCTTGCATCCTTTAGCATACTGAATGCAATCGTCGATCATTGTTGGCCATAAATAATTGTAACCCCTGAGCATAAGCCTCATTTTTCTTCCAGTCTGATGAGCTCCACACAACCCTTCATGGACTTCTCCCATAGCCATCGTAACTTCTCTTTTAGATAAGCATCTCAATAGTATGTCATTAGCCCCCTTCTGGTACAATTCATTGTCAATCTTGACATAATTGATGGCCTATCTTCTTAGAACTCTACCAGCATTAATACGTGGGCTTTAAAGATAAACCGTAAGGGGAGCTCTCTAGTTATCCTCGTTTATCTCAACCTGGCATATTTCCATAATTATGTCCCTCTCAAAGACCGAGGGTAAGGATTTTTTTTGCACATTGACCGTCCTTTCAGGATGTCTAGTCCCGCTGTCATCTGTGCCATTTCATTGGCATCCATGTTGTGATATCAAGTTACGTGCATTAATTCTACCTCATTAAAACTGTCCATCATTTGGGATGCCAATGTAAGTATGGTAAAAGCGTCGGGCTGGTGCACTTGAATAGTCCCACCATCTGATTTATTGCCAATTGCAAATTACCCGCCATTGTTACGTTTCGCACGTCTATTTTCATCAGTGATTCAAAACCAATTATCATTACCTCATACTCACCTGATTTTTGGTGTATTCGAATTCTAATTGCAATGCGAATTCTTGGTTGTTTTTATTTGGAGCAATTTTGATGATCCCAACTCCTGAGCCTTTATGGATTTTCAAGCTATAAAAAGCTAGCTCCTAGGGTGTTGAATACACTGAATGCAGATCTAAAACCTCTAATAAAAGTTAGCCTTACAAGTCATAAGGATGGTCGGTCAGAAAATCGGTTATAGCATGACCCTTTATTGCCTTTCAAGGTAAATACCCAAGATCAAACTCAAACAAAGTCAAAACCCATTTATAGATTTGTCCACTCAAAATCAGTCAGTTCAATATATATTTCATTAAATCAGTCAATGCCATTACATTAACTCTTTTGACTAACAAATAATGCCTTAATTTGGTGGCTGCAAAGTATAAAGACAAACATGACTTCTCTATCACAGAGTAACGTTTCTTAGTATCGAGCAACATTTGACTTAAATAGGTAAACTGCACACTCTTTTCAATCTTCATTATCTTGGGTTACTAGTGCTCTGACCGACTCTGTTGATGTCGTGACATATAACTTAAGTGCTCAAACCTTTGATTGGTGGCATTAGCACTAACAGCTTCATCAAATGCTCTTTAATCTTTTCGATAGCCAACTAATGTTTTGCCTCTCATTTAAACTCAACTCACTGCTTTAGTTTTATCAGTGAAGAAAATATATTAGTTTTTCTGCACAATTGGTGTGGGATTTGTGTCGCGGAATCACACATATATGGATATAAGATAGCAATCCAAGAGCACCAAACAATCACAAGAGAACAAAAGATTTAATGTGTAAAACCCTTTAGAGAAAAAACCACGGCACAAAGCGACATAAATCCATTATGAAAGCATAAATTACACAGAGAAAAGACTTACCCGATTTAAACAATCTTGAATCTCACCCTTATTCCACCCTTTGTAAACCATAGAACCCTTTTAAGAACCCTTAGAATACCTTTAGAAAGTATTATGATACTTTAGAATAGCCTAATGGACTCCTACTTATAGTTTGGGAAACCCAACTTACGCACCGATTTTAGAATAGTCCAAAAACCACCTCAAATTTACGCAGTCTGCGCCAGTCTTCGTAACCTTCGAATAGTCGAGCCAGGGCTTCGATTGGTCGAAGCGCACCTTCGACTGGTCGAGCCTATCCCTAGACTGGTCGAAGATGACAGGAATTCCTTTCTAGACTTTGAGTTGAACTTTCCCTGAGCTAGTCGAACTTTACAGATTTAAGATATCTTTTTAACAACAATCTCTGCCATGTCTTCAATTTTCAACTGTGTAGCTTCTTGATCTCTTCTCATATCTTTGCATCATATTATAGCTTCAATCACTGTTTCTCGTGCACACTCCGTCCTTCTTTTACGCCATCGTCAAGCCCAGAGAAGTTGCACGGAACTTGAACTTCTTTGTAGGAATGACCTTGGTGAGCATGTCTGCTGGATTCACGTTGGTGCGAATCTTTTTCGGTGTTACACCTCATTCCTCGAGCCCTTATCAGATAAAGTAGTGACGAACATTAATGCGTTTACTACGTGAGTGATAAACAAAATTTTTAGCAAAATTGATAGCGCTCCCGCTATCATAGTTAACTAGTACGGCCTCCTGTTGAAGTCTCAACTGATTTATTATGCCTCACAACCAAACATCTTCTTTAAATGCTTCTGCCACTGCCATATATTTTGCTTTGGCCATGGAAAGAGTCACCACAGACCGAAGCTTCGACATTTAACTAATTGCTCTACCCGCTAGTACAAACGAGTATCTTAAAGTAAACTTCTTGGAATCCACACTGTCTGCGTAGTCTGAATCCACATACCCTACCAACTTGGCCCTTGTCTTCTTAAAAGTTAAGACGTAGTCTTTAATACCTCAAATGTATCGAAGTAGCCATTTTACCACTTTCGAATGTTACTTGCCGGGGTTTAACATGTATCTGCTCACAACACCGACTGTCTATGAAATATTTGGTCTCGTACAGACCATGATATACATTAAATTGTCAACCGCATTCGAATAGAGAACATAAGATATAACTTGCTTTTCCTCATTTGATTCAGGACATTGTTTTGATGAAAGCTTGAAGTGAGCCGCATAGGAAACATTTACTGGCTTTGCCTGGTCCATCTCATGCTTGATCAGCACCTTTTCAAAGTATTCTACTTGTGATAAGCAAAGTTTGCTCCTCTTACTGGCTTTATGAATATCTATACCGAGAACTCTCTTCACGGCCTACAGATCTTTCATCTCGAATGCCCCAAATAATTGAGTCTTCAATACGTTGATTTCAGGCATATTATGACTGGCGATCAATGTATCATCAACATACGATACTAGGATGATGAATTTTCTATCACTCAGTATCTTGTAATAGACACAATGATCGTATTCGCTTCGAGTAAGTTTCTAACTCATCAAGAAATAATCAATTTTTTATACCATTGCATAGGCAACTGTTTCAGGCCGTACAACGACTTCATTAACCTGCAAACATTTTTCTCTGCCCCTTTAACTTCGTAGCCCCCGGTTGCTTCATATATATATGTTATTCCAACTTCTCATGCAAGAATGCAGCCTTGACATCCATTTATTCCAGCTCGAGATCGTATTGGATAACTAGTGCCAGTACGAATCTGATAGACACCTACTTGACTACTGGCATTAATATCTCTATGAAGTCGGTTCCTTCTCTCTAAGTATAACCCTTTGCTACCAATCTAACTTTGTATCTATCTGGCTTTCTTTTAAATAACCACTTACATCCGATCACTTTTCAGCCCAATGGAAGCTCCACCAACTCCTATGCGCGATTTTTTTGCAACTAGTCCATCTCATTGTACATAATTGCTTTCACTTTTTTACATCATGCTTACTGAGAGCCTCCTGAATATTAGATAGGTCCTTCTCATATGTAACGAGGCATATGCAATATTAGAGTCGTCCCTATATCTTGCCAGTAACCCGCGATCATACGGTGAGTTTCTTCTCACAAGTGGCTGCTCCACCTAATCATGTACCTTTGTCTGCGCATTTATATTTGTTTTAGTATCGTTTGTGTCAATTTGGACGTTTATGATCAATCTTTTTGGTTTCTCTTGTTCCTCTTGATCACTCTTGCGAAATTAGGGAACTTTCATCGAACCTGACGTCACGGCTAGTGATGACCTTGCGTGTGACCTTGTCATATACCCATAATCTTTCACACTAATAACATAGCCAACAAAAATATACTTTTTAGCTCTATGGTTGATGTAGAGTGGGTTGCGGACAATTTCATGGCCAAGATGGATCAGAAAAGGCACGGTCGACGACAGAAGTGATCTGGACCATCAGACCTTAGATCGGGCGTATTTCACAATCCGGAATGATTTATCTGATGTAAAATATATGATTTTAGGGTAGAATGAGCTACTTTAGCCAACCAACCCTGTTACACCAGGTTGCACAGCCCATATTTGCGAGAAACCCCCTGATCGACGGTCGTTTTTCCGTTTTAATTTCGTTTTTACTATAAATAGTAAGCTTTAGTTTGCTTATAGCTCTTCTTCCGTTAGGCTTTAGGAGTTGTGTCCAACATGAAAAGTGCTTAGGATAATTAGGAGAACGGTTTGGTGAAGCCAAATAGGTCACTTATTGTAACACTCCGGATTTTTGCCAACCTGGAATTAGACGTCATTAGGCAATGAGTCAACCATAACACCTTGGTAACCTCTTAGGAATCAATTCCAAAGCCAAAGAAATCATTTAGAACCTAATTCTTTAGAAATTTAGCGTGAATTAGCCAGCGCTGCACTATATTTCCTGCAAAATTAGCACCAACCACTTTAAATACGATCTATAAGACCCAAAACCTATAGAATCATTGACACTATCTTACCCTAAAATCCAGGATCAAACTCTAAACCTGTTTGTTCTCAGGAACCCTTTGAAACTTTGTATTGGATTTAGACCGCTCGTCGAAAGTCCGATAGCGATAAACTTAGGCAATTACAACCACCTAGTTGGACTTGACAATCATTTCAAAAATCAAGCCCAACCGATATCCTGAGACCATTTTACTGAGTCCGGAGTGAAGAGAGTGAGAAAAATATATATAGTTAGAAAATTAATTCAATTTTTAATAAATCTGGCACGTGTCGCTTGCGTAGCATTTTTAAGCATTTTGACCGTTAGGATTCGACCAAATTTCACCCTCGGATCAGGATAGGTGGCCCTTACATGTCATAGCACTTGTGGCCCTGATTGAGTTTCGGTGACCGCTAAACTGAAACTGGTCCGCCACGGTCGATCTGGAAATCCGACCGGACTGAAAACTTAGCTTGACTTATATCCAATATTAGAGAGCTTAAGTCCGACCGCATTTAGTAACATGACCTCTAGAAGTGATCCGTTGGATCGGAACAGACTCGATTTGGTTATAACATAAGTATACCTTAGTCCTAAGTCTATATAGGTGAGTTTTTAGCTTATAAAAAGGCCTTAAACCCTCTCCCATTCAGCCCATAAGAATTTGAGAGAAACACTAGGAGAGAGAAGAGAGAAAAGAGAGAGAAAGTGATAGAGAAGTGGGAGAACCTTCCTGATATTCTTTCCTGTTGATCTACGTGCTTACCCATCGCTTTACAATCGCTATCCCGACGATTCTGGCTTCATTCTTAGGTAAGAAAAGCCTAGCCCTAACTTGTTTTAGGGTTTTCATTGATGCTAGTAGCTAGATAGCTAACCTAACTTGTATTACAGGTTAATATTCCACGTATACGAAGGCTTAGAGATTCCATTAACTCCTTTACGCTTCTACGGCGTAAGATGTGGATTTTAGACGCTTAGGTTACTATTTTTCAAAGCTTTTAATGTCGTTTAATGGTAGATTGTTGATAAGAATGATGTTTGACATATAAAACTTGTTGTCCGTTTTTCATTTCGAATACGTACGAAAAATATGAGATTTAGGGTATTTTAGGTATTTGTAAGAAATACTGTATACGTATGAATTTTGCTGATATGATTGCCATGGCGTGTACCTATGTTAGATATGCGTGTACGATATGTTTGGCGAAGAGATTTGCCCTAATACACGTTTTCGCCAACATATGCTATGTAAGCTAATGTGTGTAGACTAAGTGTTTGTATAAATGTTTGTGTAAGTACTGAGTAAATGGAATTGTAGATTAGCGTTGAGATGGGATTCTCAACTGTTTCGATGATGTATATGATTTCCTCCATGTTTGTTATATTTGAATTGATTACCTTATATATATATGAAATGCTTGTGTATGGTTAAATTATTTATGTTGTATCTTATATCATGTTGCTAACATGCTTGAATTACTTGTTATTTCAATTTTGTCTATCTCATGTGAATACTGATTCAGATTACATGTACTTGGGGCTATATTCTAGTCTAGACAGTCGGTAACAGATTTGAATTCGTGGTTGGATTCTATTCGCCATGAAGGACGCGTTGACGAACCCGAGTCGTGCCTTAGTTGATAGTAGTGGTTAGGCTACACGAGGTGTTTATACACTTCATGCTGTTTACCTTGAGGTGCGTTCATACTAGTCGAGCTCGTCAAGTAACCTGACTGACCATTGTATGTTCACCTTGTATTGGTCATAACTGCTTGAACCTAGGGTACTGAATTTACTAATGATAACCTTAATAACCGCGGTACCTTGATCCATTAAAACTCATGAGCCGGGCATGGTGGTATGGGATACCGTGGTCGAGCTGTCGGCCTACGCTGGGGCCACGAGCCTCCCATAGTGACCAGTGAGCAACCCAGACTCGTGAGCCGATTATGGTGGTATGGGACACTATATTCGAGTTGTCGGCCTACACTAATAAGGTGATGGGGGAGCAGTGCAACGAGTGCGTGCAACAGCCCTGACAGCCCTTTGTAGTGACCTCGAGCGTACTCTAAGTCTACGTGAGGCGACGACCCTTACGTAGCAACAAGAGTACAACTAGGCCTGTATTGATAAGGTGATTGGGGAGCGGAGCAACGAGTGCGTGCAACAGCCCTGACAGCCCTTGCAGTAACCTAGAAATATATCATCTTATGAGACTACTAGGAGTGAAGACCCTAGACAGGATCCTTGCTGGGAATGATATAAGGGAAGTACCCTAGTTTTCCAATCCTGCTGTATGAAAATGACTAATAACAACTCGGTAATCATATTCATATCGCACTGCATGTGCCTGGAAGATGTGGAGCACTGAGGGAAGAAAGCATGTCGCGATGTAAGATGGTGTCGCATGAGGGAGTATGCTGGTGAGGGCATCCATCATGTCATTTCATTCTTACATTAATTACAGTATTTAGGAATATTTGATTTACTTGCTTTATCATTATCGCTCGATTGATTTGATAACATGTTAACCTTTGCTCTATTGTTCCACTGAGTTAGCTACTCACTCCCACGTTACGGGACGATGTTGTACACACCAACCAGTTCCTATTTTAGTTTCAGATGATGGCGATGCTAGCGAAGCAGAGCCGGACTTGATGATGATGAGGGGGATCCCTCTTATATGCAGGTTCTGATTGACGGGGTTACAGGGTTACTGATTAGATGCCAATACACTTGGTATTTTGCCTTATATTTACACACCCATGTATATTCTTTTTCTTCTATTTTGGAGTATACATGTATTTAGTTAACCTGGTAACATGTTCACACTCTGGAGACTTACAATCATTTATACATTTTATATATTTATTACAGTCTTTTGCTTGAGAAATTTAACTGTCTCTGGAGTATGATATGTTGTTTTGGCTTAATCCACCTCATGTTTTATGTACTATTACCGCCGACATTCATCCATCATTGAAAATGTTGCATAAGTGATGTTCTGGAACTCAGGAGTAGAGTTTATGCTCGACCCTCGATTTTCGGGATGTTATACTTACTATTTTTGGCCGAAAACCTTGCGCACTAGTAGACATCACGACCGTCTATCAATAGTAAGTTTACTATTTATAGTAAGTTGCGGATTCTAGGAGTTTTAGTTGTAGTTTGAGTCTGATTTCTTTTCTATTGCTTGGTTCCCTTATTTAAAGGGGTGTAAACTCATTTTTATTCATTCATCAATTAATTTCAAATTTTATTAGAATTTATTTCTATTGTTCTGCTTTCTTTCCTCGTAGATTCGAGAAGTCTCTTTGAGGAGTCCAAAGAAGCTCCGTGGATTCAGAGTAGTTATCCTTGAGGAAGACGGTGATCGACCTCATCACATTCATCCCTGCATCAATAGTCTATCTTATATCTCTCAATTGACGGTACATGAGAGTAAACCTCACAACAAAATATTCATAAATCTGAGTAATCCAGCTTATGACCACTCCATACTTCCTCTAGGATTTTGCATTCAATTGTCGTAAAAGGAGACTGGTTCATCAAATAGTAAGTCATGTTAACAGTCTTAGTCCATAAGTCCTTGCCCAATGCAACACCACTTAATATGCGTCGGCCCTTCTCCATGAGAGTCCGATTCATTCACTCGGCCACACCATTTTGTTTGGGCATGTGGCACATTATGTTGTGCCTAATAATCCCTTCATCTTTACAATGTTCATTAAATTCAGTAGAAGTACTAAATTCTCTATCATTGGCAGTCCTTAAAACCTTTATATTTTTGCCCTGACTGTTTTTCCACCATTGTCTTTCATTGTTTGAATATGGTGAAACTTCGGATTTATGTTTAATGAAGTAAACCTAAACTTTCCTGAAGTAGTTGTTAACGAATGAAACGAACCATGATGACCCTCCAACGGAAATCTCTGGTGATGCCCCCTACGTCAGAGTTTACATAATCAAGCACTCCCTTACATACATATTTTTCAATTTTTAAAGATATTCTAGATTGTTTACCATATATATAATACTCGCATATATCTAAATTAGAATTTTTAAAGGCCGTAATCAAACAATAATCAGATAGTACATTCATGTCTCGCTCGTTCATGTGGCCCAGATGGGCATGCCGCATACGTGTAGACGTGAAATCTACAACATTTGCTACTGTTCTACTCTTTTAAGTGCTTCAAATCAACCTATGGAGGTTTTCGTACCTTTGCGCTCTCGTAACCACGAGTGCCCCTTTTAAAACTTTAAGGACGCCATTAATATCAGTGAACTTGCACCTTATAGCTTCGAGTGCACCGAGAGAAATCAGACTTTTTTTAATATCAGGAACTTGCTTGATATCAGTCAAAGTATGCTTTATCTTATCAAACATCTTGATGCTCACCGTACTAATAGCCACAATATTACAGGCATCGTCATTGCCTATAAAGACCTGTCCACCATCGCATTCTCCGTAATTGGCGAACCAACTCTGATGAGTAGTCACATGATATGACGCTCCTTTGTTAAAGATCTACTCATCTCCATGATTATCGTGCAAGTGTCCGATCATAGACACTGACAATACACCACCACCACTTGTCTCTTTATCAGATGTGACAACATTGACCTCCTTAAAAGAAGCCGCTGAATTTTCTTTATTCGCTTTAGGATTGGTACAATCTTTCTATGTGTCCAAATATCCCACAGTTTCGGCACTTTAGTTTTTTTTTAACCTTGCCCTTAGATTTGAATCTAGGTCTTGAAGATTTCGCACCTTGTTTATAATTCCTACCTCTCATAATCAATGCATCGGAAGATGTCCCTATGTCGCCGTTTAGCTTTCTTATGGTCTTCTCTTGAAGAGTTGAGATAATGACATCGATACTCAAGGTTTTATTTATAGTGCATATTGTGTCCTTGAGTAACTCATACAATGATATAATAGAATTCAGCAATATACATGTTTGTCTCTTATATTTGATCACTTCCTCCATATCCACCAATTTGTAAACTAATTTATTAAAGTTGTTGATGTGGGCTTCCAGATATCTACCCTCTGCCATCTTGAAGTTATACCACTACTGCTTTAAGTGTAGGCGATTTTCAAATAAATTTTTCACATGGATATCCTCTAACTTTTCCCATAAACTAGCAGCAGTTTTCTTTCTCAAAATATTTTAGAGAACCTCATCGATGAGACATAAACGAATTGAGCATAAGGCCTTTTTATCGAGGGTATCTATTCATCATCAATCATAGTAGATTTTTTCACCTCAAGAGCATCATCCTTGCCTTGCTTGGTTAAGGAATTGATCATCTTGATCTTCTATAACTCAAAGTTATTTTTTCCTGATACCCAGTATTTCCCATTGATGCTTATTCTGCAGATTCAGGTTTGTACCCCAACGATAACTTTAATACCACTTGTTAGGATTTGTGCTGCGGAATCACACAGATATAGATTTAGGATAACAATCCAATAGCACCAAGCAATTATAAGAGAACATAAATATTTAACGTGAAAAACCCTTTCGAGAAAAAACCGCGGCACAAAGTGACAGAAATCCACTATGAAAGAATAAATTACGAAGAGAAAAGACTTACCCAATTCAAATAACCTCGAATCTCACCATCGCCCCACCATTTGCAAACCCTATAACCCTTTTAGGAACCTTCAGAATACATTTAGAAAGCCTTACGATATTTTAGAATAGCCCTAGGGACTCCTATTTATAGTTTAGGAAACCCCACTTACACACCGACTTTGCAATATCCGTAAACCACCTCAAATTTACACAGTTTGCGCGTAATCTGTGTAACCTTCGACTAGTCAAGTTAGGGCTTCGACTGGTCGAAGGGCACCTTCGAATGGTCAAGCCTATCCCGTGACTGGTCGAAGATGATGGGAATTCCTTGCTGGACTTTGAGTCGAACTTTCCCTAAGTTAGTCTAACTTTGCAGATTTAAGACGTCTTTTTAACAACAATTGGAGATAAATCTTCGCATAAAATTGACTTGTCCAAAGAAACATTGCAATTTCAATTTGTTCCTTGGCAAGTGAGCATTTATGATTACTCGAGCCTTATTTTGATCCACCTCGATCCCTTGCCTATGTATAAGGAATCCTATAAAAATATTGGCCAATACCCCAAAGGTGCATTTAAGGGGTTTCTCTTTTTAACTTGTGAAGCCTTATTCGCTCATACAATTGACGTAAATGAGCAAAATGTTCATTTACGTTGGCCGACTTAACTACTATGCCATCGACATAAACTTATATGAATTGGCCAATCATATCATAAAATATCGCATCCATTACCCCTCAATACATAGCCCCATGCGTTCTTGAGCCCAAACAGCATAGCGACTTAACAATAGGTTCCCAAAGGCCTAAGGCACCTAAATGTCATTTTCGGCACATCATCGAGCATAATGCATATCTAGTCATACCTAGAGTTATTGTCTATGAAGCAAACCATCTGATATTCAACCGCTCAGTCGATCAACTTATCAGATACGGGCATCAAATATTCATAATTGTGTGTGGCCAGATTTAAATTTCTAAAATCAATGCATACCTGTAACTTACTGTTCATTTTTATTATTATGACCACTTTTGAGATCCATTCGACGTACTCTATAAGCATGGTGAAATCGACCTTTAGTAACCACTCAATCTCTTCATTTATTTTTTAAGTGACATTTGTTGGTATTCACTTGTGTTGATGCTTCTATGGTTGACACCCTTCCCTTACTGGCAACATGTGCTCAACTAGGCTTCAATCTAGTTCCAACATCTCATGATAGTCCAACGCCAAGCAATCAACAATTTCTCTAAGCAAACCAATGAGTTCGGCTTTATTTTGTGGCTTCAACGATCCATTGATAAAGGCTTACTTAGGGTCATGCTTGGTTCCTAGGTTTGCTTCAACCAAGGGATCCTAAACTTAAGCCTAAGGATCTTCCAACTCATTAGGGTCTTCTTTTAAGTCTACATCTATTTCATCTCCATTTATTTTATCGGTTGGTTCAACCATATCGGCCAAATTTACAAAACAACCATTGTCAATATCCTTTAAGCTCTCTTCGAGCCTCTTTATTTTGGCCACGAAGTCAGCCATTCATTTCTCATCTATCAATGTACTAGTCTTAGAGTTTCTTCAATGGTGCGGCGTGGAACCAACCAAGAAGGTACAATGTCCCTCAGCATATTATTAACCGGATGAATTACAACAGTAATATTCCGCACAACAGTATCTCGATTCTTCTCGATAGATATCTTAGTTGGATATCTATGCTTGTTTCTTTCAGTGAAGTGAATTGGTTATACTTAATCCCTGTAGTAGTAGGCCTCATTTGCATTAGATGCAACCAAGAATGTCTTGTTATCGGCCAATACCGATTTGACTTTATCCTGGTTCTAAAATATTATAAATTGATGAAAGAATGATGAGATATACACAAGAGAGTGGATCCAATCTATTTTGAGCAAAGCATTATAGCTGGACAAAGTATCGACTACGAAGAAAGGAGCTAATACTCTTTTACTTCTCACGGTCAAGTCGACTTGTAATACATTGTGTGTATTTGTGACATGTCTAGCAAAGATACTAACTGTAACCTCAAATGATAAAATAAAAATAGCATTATTCTTATTGGATTAACAACAACCCCCATTGTTGACTAAGATTCTGGTGACTATGTAACCCTCGAGGTGGGCGGATATGTACAGTGGTTTAAGATGTTGAGTCATATCATGAGTAGGCCTTTCTATGACTACTCTCTTTGATGATGCCATTAACTCCATGGTAACAGTATTTACCCGTGGTGTTTTGCTCACTCTCGATGCTTCTTCAATTGCATTTTCTAGGGAAAAGAAGTGTGTTGTATCACTACAGGAGGATTGAAATCCTCTATGTTACCCACCATCTAACTGGGTTGAGATGTCTTGTCTTGAAAATTAGATGGGAGAGTACTATCATATTGCAATCAAATGCCACGAGTGACAATGATCCAAAAACAATCTTTGAACCCAAACATTGCCCCCCACCCCCAAGTGTTTATGAATCATGTTTCTCATCAAAGCCTACACCGAAACATTCAACGTTTTTATTAGTCATTGGAGCCACCCTTATCGACTTGAAAGCTGGTGAGGAAACTTCTGATGATTCTGTCGTTGTCATTAGATCTTCAATTGAAAAATCATCACCTGCTCATTGCTGAGATAATTGGACAAGTTGTCTCAATTGTCAATGTTGTCCAATTATGTTGTATTGTTAGGCTAGGTACCATCTTCCATGACCTAATCATACATGATGGGTTTCAAAATTGCTTCGAACGTGTTTATGGTCAACTGTTCCTCTAGTTCAGGAATTCTCCAAAATTGATGTGCTTGCATGTCTCTTGATCTAGGTGCATTATCGGTCTTTGCCAATTCTCTTCTTCTAACTGTTTAACATTGTTGTAAATGACGTTTATGGGTTCGAGTCGTTGCTTCAAGGGCGGTGGGGACTTTGGGATGCCTAACCCTTTTCCAAACTTCTTATTGAGTTGGTAGCGGCTTGACCATTCTTTGACTCATAATGCTCCGTTGAGGCTGGCGATCATGAGACGATAACGCTTTTCATGGTTGATAGGGCTCTCTCTTATCAATCCCTCTCGAGGTTGCATGTTTTACCAACATCGCTGTGTGCGGCGAAGCTTCTAAGTCTTAACCATCTTAACACATCGGCTGCATAATTGCGAGTTTTGGCCACTATGCTATATTACTCCAAATTATTATACAAAACATGAGGTCGTTGCATAGGACTGATATCGTCCTAACCTCGATCGTCATTACGTACCATGGTAATTACCAGGACCAATATCAACCCTTTACATTGGTCAATCCAATTATCGTAGATTCACCGTGGTCATGTTGACGTCCAGATTGGGTGGGAATGAATCAATATCGACCGGCATTACTTCTTTGTCATTCTCAAGGAATTTCAATAATTCGTGATCAATGTTATCTTGGATGATGTTCTCGAACACAACGTACTTGTTAGTGGAATGAGAATGCATCCCATGCCATTTGCAATACTCAACTTTTTTTAATTCATCTACCGTGTGTATTTTGTGGTCACTGGAAACTTTAATAAACTTACCTCCTAGTATTATTTCGAAATTTTCATTGACTTGGATAATATCAAAAGCGTGTCTTATGAGTCTTTTTCGTGGTTAATGCAGTTGTTTCAGCCTTGACGAGCATTGAACATATGAGTGGTTTTTTGGCCACTACATCGACAATTGTAACCTCATGGTTATGATAATATATCTCAATTTTAAATTTCTTTTGGCCGACTCCTTCCCAAAGAAGCTCCTCGCATATGAAAACTTTATTGGTTAGATCATACAAATTCACAAACTTTATTCTAATGAATTTCTTTGGAGTTTGTATTATAGGCCGTCTTGTGCAAGTTGCACAAATTCGGCCTCGGTCGTAATGACTTTACACCGACTCTTAATTCTTTTAAATTGGGTAATATAACACTCGCAAGATTCCCCCTGGTAATTGTTGGAAGCGTGCGAGATCAGCAATCATCTCTCTATTCTTATAAAATAATTGAGCATGAAATTTTTTTCCATCTCCTGCCAAGTATGAATTGAATTTGGTAGTAAGTTGGAGTATTACATGAAGGTCGATGCCATTAGTAAGTGATTAAATAGTTACAACTTGTGATGGTCATTGTTATCCATTTCCCCACACTACATGGTGACCAGGCTCGCCCGAGAACATGACAAAATTTGGTTGACAATTCCTTAACAACAGGTGTTGTCGGTTAATCTATTCAAGATATGGCTTATGCTAGACCGGGATGGTATTGCGGCCGAGGACTTAGTTTGCTACCTCTTTGGATCATTTGTATGATCTGGTCACGATCCACCCATTGAGGTTTAATCATTGGTGGTGGATGAGGACATACTTGGTTCTATCCCCTCACGAAATAAAGGATTTATGGGAAAATGTTTGAAATGTTGTCTTCCCGGCATACCTGAATTTGAACTTAAATGAAAAAAATTCTTGACCTCCCGCCCTGGTCGCCTAAACTTAGCGGACGGCATAACATTCCGCCCATCCTAGATCGGTGTTTCGCTGCAAGGGAGGTATCGATGGTGGCGGAGCCATGTTACTGACAAAACTTTCTTCGACACTATATTGCGTTGTTGTAGGTACTCTTTTGGTGATGACGACCATCAATTGATGTATGACATAGGTTTGGTTAATCATCTATCTATTAACATTCTCATTCTGACACACAATATTGCTTGGCTTGGGCATGTGCCAACTATACCTGAGCTTTTTCATATTCCTGAACATGTTGAATACTCAGTTTCATATCTCAAAGTTCAATGTTCTCTTCAAGAGAAGGGGCTTGAGAGGTTGATGCCCCTTCCTGGTTGACGGGACTGAGTGTCAGACTAATGTTTAAATTCAACAATTCGTGGACTGCTCGAACCTACATGTCCTCGGTAAGAGGTGGTGCGGTTGGTATTGAGGGTTTAACCCTAGCAATTCAATTGTTTCTTTTATTCCTATTTATGATTGCTCGATTGACAATGTCACGCCGATAAGTAAACTATAGAAAGGGTCTCATCGGGCGTGACAAAATATGTGTCATCCTTTTTATTTTTTTAGTATATTAATTTCGATCATGTGATTCGTGCGGGCATCCCATAATTGAATGTGTGGCTCAACTCAAATAGAACAACTATGACCCTAAGCTTCAAGATATATAGATATATAAGAAATTGACCGCATATGATCAAGATATAATAAGATCCATTGCCTATTCAACCATTTGCACAATGTTGCTTAAGATGATTAAGCGATTATCAAATGGTGAAATTCATCCACTGAAAATGGGTTACACCTCTGTTTTTTGTATGAAAGAATGTTTACTTTTTTTTTTTTTTTTAATACAAATAAAATAAAAAGGAAATTCGTACAGTTTAATGCAGAGAACAATTGCAGAGCACTTTTCTGCATGTCGAATCTGCTTGGTACTTGAATTAAATCTAGCTTATTAGCGTAGACTTGAAATTATAACTAAAGTTAACAACTACTTAATCATCGTTATAAATTAAACTAAAGAATGTAAATGATAAATAATGCTAAAGATTATAAATTAATTGAAATATATATTTTATTTGAATTGGTTGATATGAAACATCTTCTTCTAATGAATTTTTTTATTATTTACAGGATGTTTCCCATGTTCTGACAATTGTTATAACAATTTTAGAATAACTAATCTTTTGAGCCCATCGTTCTAATTATGCCATTCGTTTTATAACCACTCTAACCCCTTTTTTGTTTATTTATTTATTGTATTTACCATGTTTCACTTAGCCACCCTCACTTTGTGGCTAACGTGGCAACCAGTAACCCTCTTATAAATTTACACCTGTCTTTCCGTGATTAGCTCCTACGGGAACAAACAAAAATAGGGTACAACATCTTTCAAATCATGATATCACAACCATATGATATTCTATTTTTCTTTTGCGCCACTAACTTACTTTCACTATTTATCATCTATGCAAAGAATACTATACCATAGGGCTAGGATATTCCAATATCGATTATCAGGCAAAGAAACCCATATCCACCGCATGGCGCATCGTATGAACCGTTTGGATCACCTAACATGGCCCTCACATTTACCAACCGAGCATCCACGACCATTCCATGGATTTTGAGCAGCATCCTAAAATCGCCACGTCACCGATATGAAGTCACAAGCAAGGCTGTTCCCTGGATACTCGTCCTTATGCTGGTCCACGATCTGATGATAGAGACTATCCATCCATAAGTCCCCACATTGATGCTCGATGCGGAGAAAAAGCAAAATCCTACTGTTCGTAGATCTCTCCATCTACAGAAAGTGAGTTAAAAAGAGCCGTCCAAAAGAACAAGTTCCGTCTCGGCCTAGCATCAACGGTGATGATCCCCGATCAATGGGATTCGTTCCGTGTTGACCATCTACTGGAGGGGGACATGACACGGTAGACCCGAGAGGACCCGAATGCAGATCTATCCATCATCAGTACACGTGGAAGAGATGGACAATCAGATCCGTCCGTTCATCAACTGGTCCGTAGCACGCATGACTTATATTTTAAAAAATCACATCCATTATCTTTCTGATGAGTGGAGTGAGGGATAGGGTGTTTAACAGGGCAGATCTTTGAAACACAAGCCGTCTATCATATGGCCCAGTAGGAAAAGGGAACCGGTTGATACATACTGCAGTTCTCACGGATCCACCTCCGCATCATCTGCCTTCGTATGGGACCTTCTGGATGAACGGTGTGGATCATCACGTGGTGGAGGTGTTGAACGGGCGAGCAGATTGGGCAAGCTTCTTTTCGACATATCCCTCGCCCCACCCCTCCGACGCAGAGAGACGCCGCCGCTCGCCTCGCCTCGAGTACACTGAAGTAATCAGCAGCCGCAGCCGCACCATCCAACTTTGGTGCTCCGCTTTTCCTCCTTTCGTTTTATATATATCCCCAAACCTGCACGAGGACAGACATCTCTCTCTCTGAGCAGCAGAAGCATCAGCAAACTTGAAGATGGCAGCAGCAACAGCAGCAGCGTCGCTGTGGCAGCCGCAGGAAGAGGGTCTGCGTGAGATCTGCGGGCTGCTGGAGCAGCACATCTCGCCCACATCCGATCAGGCACGGATTTGGCAGCAGCTCCAGCACTACAGCCGCTTCCCCGATTTCAACAACTACCTTGCTTTCATTCTCGCCCGGGCAGACGTACGCTCTCTCTTTCTCTCTCTCACTTACATCGTCGATCTTGCTCAGTTTGATATTGTGATTTCTCATGAATACGATGGATTGTTCATATCGTTCATAGTCTTGACGTTTGCTCAAAAGAAGAAGAAGAAAGAATCCTTTCAATTCGTATTTGATTTTAGTTTATTTTCCATTTTGTAGGCCTTTTCAATCATATTCATGGTTATTCAAATGCCCGCCAGGTGTTTGCTTCATGTTGTTGTGAATTATATTCGTTTTTATGTCTTTTTAATTGGAGAAACTATAAAATAGGAGTTGAAACGAGGAATTAGTTAAGACGGCAGACCAAGAAGTTTCCCAAAATGACTGCTTTCAATACATTTGGTCGATGATTCATGTGAGTGGAGAGATTGAGAAGGATTTTGACCATAGAATTCAAGCAGGGTGGAAGTAATGGAGATGTGCCTCAGAGTTTTATGTGATTGCTGTGTGCCAATCAAACTGAAAGGAAAACTTTATAGGATATCTATAAGACCAACCATGCTTTGTGGGATAGAATGTCGGGCAGTTAAGGAACAACTCTTCATAGGACGAGTGTAGCTGAAATGAGGATGTTGAGATGGATGAGTGGCAAGACGAGAAAGGATATAATTGTAAATGAATGCATTCGGGGGAACTTAGGAGTAGCAACAATAGGTTATAAGATGAGGGAAAGTAGAATTAAATGACTTGTCGTGTGCAATGGAAAATGCTGATTTGGAGTTGGTACAAGTTGAAGGCTCTAAAAGGGCAAGGGGAAGGTCCAAAAGGATGGGGGTGGGGGCAGTAAGAAAAGACTCGATGACCTATGGTCTAATTGAAGTTATGGTCCTTGATAGAGTGGAATGACAGAATAAGATTCATGTAGCCAATCCCAATTAGTTGGAATAAGGCTTAGATGATGATGATGATATAAACCATGACACGCTGGAAATACCTTCAAGAGATCTTGTTACATTAAAAAAAAGGGGTATCTAAGTGTTGTTTTTAAGTATACCAAAGATACTTTTAGGAAAGAAACCTTCTTTCACACTTTTATTTTTCAGGTTTTATATGTATAGAACATACCTTTGGAACTGATGTAGATGGTCTGGTCATGCTCTCTGAAAACTGGAAACGGACTTGGAAGTGGTGGAGTGTATATGTGTTTCAGTGCTTGTGTTGGTGGGGGTGTGAAAAACGAAGAGCAATAATCTTCTTGTACTCTCTGCTTCAAGTTGAGTGCTCAGAGGAAGTTACAAAAGCTTGCTTATGATAGTTTGATGGTGGACGGTGGCTTTTGTATAGATATCAGGTAGCTGGTCATAGGATGATACACGAAGAAGAAAGATTTCCTGATCTTCATCCTCTTGTTTGATGAAATGATGATAACTCAAAATGCTCGGTGTCAGCTTGAAAGACGTCATCATGGGAAAAATTCATGGCACTCTTCTATACAAAGGGCATGAAGATAGACAGACCAATTTCTCCGTGATGGACTATTTCTTTTTCCCGCTTCACTCATAAGCATCTTGATCTTCAATACTAAATATTTCTAATAATGATGAAACAAAATCTTCTTTGCCCACAAAAGAAAAAGATCTTCAATAGTGTTGGTTTGTTTTTATTTATACCAGTTGTTGGGCATGGCCTTATGTGGATAGATAAACTACTTGTAACTATGATAGCATTCCTACATTCTGAGTTAGCACCTGACTTCTGCTCTTAAAACAGGGAAAACCAGTGGAAATTCGACAAGCAGCTGGGCTACTTCTGAAAAATAATCTAAGAAGTGCTTTCAATTCTATGGTTCCTCCATACCAGCAATTTATAAAAGCAGAGTTGTTGCCCTGTTTAGGGGCTGCGGATAGACATATCAGGTCTACAGTTGGAACAGTTATCAGTGTGGTTGTTCAGCAGGGGCGAGTTTTCGGTTGGCCCGAGCTGTTGCAAGCCCTTGTCCATTGCATGGATAGTAATGACCTGAATCATATGGAAGGTGCGATGGATGCTTTATCTAAGGTACACACTGGTCTCTCCGGATCATTTAACTTGTTATTTTATCAAATCTTTGTTCAATGAAATAGCTATTAACAACAAGGTATTCCATAATAATAACAGTGGCCGTAACAGCTAGCACCGTTACCTTTACGATATAGGTTGTAATGACCATTACGGCCTCCGTAACAGCCGTTAGGGCTTTTACGACCCCGTAACGTATAATGGTTGCCACTGTTACCCTTATGTAACGGCCTTTACGGCCCCGTAACGGCTGTTAGGGCCCACCATGATTTGCAATGACGACAAAGATCTGTTCATGTGCTATGAATGCTTTATCCATGGTTTGCATTACCTAAAGGATGTTTCTTATTTTTATGTTTTCATTTTTGTATCTTGTTTTTTTTTTTTTTTATTTGGTCAAGATTCATACATATACACCTCAAGACCTATGTAATTTGAACCTTAGTTGCACAATCCTTCTAACCAACTATTGCTCCCACTTTGGACTAGCTCCTGCTTCTGGCTAGCTTCTGCTATTTATACTTTCTAACATTTTGAAATAGATACTTCCCTACTTCCGTACCTGAAGTTGCTGTTGCTTTGACTTCACGTACTATAATTTGAACATAAACAACACTTTATTAGAGACAAAATCATGTAAGAGATAAGATTTACAACCTCATATTGTGTTACATTATTCATTTATTTACTATTTGTGTATAGAAGTAAGCTTATAATGTGCATGCAACCTACACAATTATTAATTGTTAAAAACCGTAACCTACATAATTATATTAGTGGTATCTTATCTTTGATTTAATAAAGTCTTTGTTGTTATTAAAAATGTGGTATTTTTATGGTTCATAAGTTGGTGCAAGAATTTTCCAACTCAAATGGCGTATTACAACCCTTTAAGGGGTTTTGGTGAACTTCATTAGTTCGTCTCAAAAGGTATCTTAGTTAAGGTATTCTGTATTCTCAAATGTTCTCATCCTTGCATCTTCTTCTGCCCGCCTTCTCCCTTCTCCTTTCTTGTTATCCATAAACACTGAGAACTATGACCTTCACACCTTACCTATACCTAAACCAACCTATAAATCTTTAAAATTTCCAAGAATCCTAACTGTGCAATGTAGACACAGAATTGCACTTGTTAAAGGAGTCAGTTGAAGTTGAATGCTCTAAAAGGACAAGGGAAAGGCCCAAAAAGATGTGGGTGGAGGTAGTAAGAAAAGACTTGATGACCTATGGTTTAATTGAGGATATGGTCCCTGATAGAGTAGAATGGCGGAACAAGATTTGTGTAGCTAAACCTAGTTGGTGTAAGGCTTAGATGATGATGATGATACCACCTGAAACCCTAAGCTTTTCTGAAAATCCTAAGCACCTATCTTCTTCTTCTTCTTCTTCAAGTTACAGTGCTCCTAGTTGCATTTGTCAACTTGGAGTTGGACAATACAATCAATAGTTCTAAACTGTCCATTAAGTACAAAACACATTTCATAGGCTCTTCTTCTTCTTCTTCTTTAATTTATAGTGCTCCTAGTTGCATTTGTCAACTTGGACTGTACAAACAATAGTTCTGAAATGTTCGTTAAGTAAAGAACACATTTCATAGGCTCCAAGGAAATAATCACACTGATTTGATGATCCAGTCCATCCTTGATATGACTTATTTTATAGCTAGTCTATACAGAACCAATTTCATAGGCTCCCATGCAATAATCGCGCCGATCTAATAATCACGTCCATCCTTGTTGTGGACTTATTTTATAGCCATTCTTTTTCAAACCCATGGATGGATGGTTATGATTGCATGACTACCTTAGAATCACAAGCAATCGATGATGATGATGGGCCCTAACAAATAGATGGATCAAATTGTTGATTGGACCTCTTTCTGTCTTTCTTTTTAATTGTAAATGGTCTTCGTCGTCCATATTAAAGGCCATTGATCAAATTGTTAATATTTGTGAGATTGAGTGATGCTCACGTGGTAGCCCATGAAATATGTGCTAGACCTAATAAACAGTCTAGCTTAATGGATTGGACGAAGTCCCTAGTGCAAACTAGGAGCACTATGACTTGTGGTGCACTAAGAGTCACTAGAGCATTTCTCAAAAAGTAATGGTTTACCCCTTCTTCCTATATTTACCCTTTCATATATTTTCCAAAATAGTCGACTTTGCTTTGATTAATTGAATCCTACTTAAATTTGTGTTTTGATACTCAATATAGGACAAAATTTTATTTGTAATAAGTTTCTAACTTTATTGATGGTTGAAATGAAGAATGAAGTGGAAAAACAAAAGAAATTGGAAATAAAAGTTTTCAAAATAGGCCCTTTAAGGCCGTATCGGCCCCGCATCGGTGCATATACAACGCCCATAAGTCGTATCTGTCGTTATGGCCCATTTCTTTTCTAAAGACTGATTCACCCTCGTATCACATAATGGGGGTGACTGTTTTCTTTATGTATCAGGTGATATGTAACTTTTTCTGAATACCATGATCATCTATGTACAAGGTCGGAGAGCAAAGTGTTTATTGTAGATTTCATCGAAGATAAATGCCATTCACAATAGTTAAGAATGAATGCTGATTGTTTGCTCAACGCATGAGGTTGCTCGAATCTCTTAATACAATAAGCCCCTTTGAAAATGATAGGGTGAAGATGTTCAACCCCTTGTGAAGACCCGTAGTTTCCACTTCATAGTTTGACTTGTGATGCAAATCCTTGTCTATTCGCTATTAGAGACACTTTCATGGACCTTTCTTTTTCTTTTTCTTTTTCCCATGAGTGACAACACTTCTTTTGAAAAGTAAGAAGGAAAACATCAAGCAAGCTGGATCGGATTCCCAATGAAAAGACACTTCCTGCCTAGCTTCTTTTGTTAGTTATTGGAAATATGATTCAACTTGCTTCAAACTTGGGTGAATGAAGTGTTAATCCTAGAAGTGAAATTCCAAATTTTATTGGAAATAAGCACCATTTTCTACATTTTGGAGTACAACATAACTGGAATCTCCTATAATGAGGCTCCTTGAAAATGATTAAGAGAGGATCCTCAACCCTTCCAGAGAACCTTGGCTTCCACTTCTTTGGAGTCTTCTCAGTTCTCACCCATCTGGTATGGAAATTGTTAAATTGGCTTCTCGTTTGCTGTCCTTTGTAGTGCCACCTACCTAGGTTGGGCCCTTGTTACGCATTGAAGATTTATCAATTTTCAAGTTCCACTTACCTCGATTGGAGGACATTGACCTTCTTTTTCTAATTTTAAGCTCATAGATATTGACCTCCATTCGATACGTTGTGTAATTATTTCCCTACAGGCCCAATTAATGACTATATTTTTGATGATTTCAACAATCTTTCCCGCTGTGTCACTTTTCACTGAACATGAGATTGTTTTATCTTTCCTAATCCTCCAAAAAGATGCTAACGGAAGCATATTCTAAAGGTACCCTAACCCTTCCGCAACTTATTTTGACTCACTAATGAGTAATGTCTTCTCTAAATGTCTAGGAGATTGTGAAGAGCCTTAGGGTCTGTTTGGATTCGCGTATAGTATTGTATTGCACTGTAAATACAATTCGATAGATGTACAACGAAGGGTGTACACTGTATCGAGTGCCCTTTCCATCTACAATCCAATTGTTTGGGAAGGACCAGCTTTGCATATGTATTCAGGGGATGTATGCATGGTCAATGTTTGGATTGGAAATCTTCTCTGTGGACCGAGTCTTCACCACATACATTCATTACACCATTCAGCACCAGGTCTTGTCTATGTGGGCCCCATCACGGTATATGGATTTCATCCAAACCGTCAATCAACGTATATAGATTAACATATTGAGTGAGTCAATCCACCGTCCAGATTTCGTCACATCATCTCCAAAATAGGGCCAACGTTTTCAACGCTTCAGATTACCAAAATAAACAAATCCGATTACCAAATGACGCAAAGAAATCACAGTTATACAGGTAATGCAGCACATACAATACGATAATTACTGATTATGTTACAAAATAGCTGTATGCTCCAAAAAACGAAAAAAGACATATATATATATATATATATATATATATATATATATAGATAGATAGATAGATAGATAGATAGAGAGAGAGCAGTGTATCCATGGGTGTGACAGTCTTCCGAAAAGAGACGATTTCAAATCGAAAAAAACGCAGCACGTCCTCATCTTACTCCAAACATTAAAGACATGAAATAAACCATGCAACGACTACGTATATAAGCACGACTCCAATCATAATTTTCATAATGCCATTCATAATCCCTTCGTCATCAGTATGTTGAAACATGTCCGAATTCGAGACACCCGAGCCCTGCACCCTATTTCTATCTTCATCAGTGCTTGGTGGGGGCCGAATGGAGGCGGAACCTTCTTCAACCCTTCCCGACAGTCTTACTGACACGTTTGGAAACGCCCTATTACGTACACCACCATTGTTACCCGACCCATGTTGCTGCAGAATGGCCTAATGACATGTAATTCACATGTAATTAACTTACTATCACACCTCAGATACAATGGATGACACTGAAAACGAACAATAATTCTTAACTATCTTCAAAATTTTCTATGAGCAATTCACTCCATACCTTGAAAGTGGTCCACTCTCTGACAACTTCCCCGTGTGTCCTGAACGATCGGTGTCTCGACCCGTTGAATCTTTCAACCTGTTCCCGAGCGTCATCCCAGTTGTCATATATTCCTGGCACTCTACCCACAAATACGACATAGTATTTACTCATATCAACCTACAAACAAAACAAGTTGTCAGAATGAAAGTGCATTGTGTGCCCATGGATTAATCGAGGTTCTTATATAGAACTCCGAACATCATGTTGGTCATGCAGTATCTTCATTTATCTCACCTGAAGAAGTAATTCATGTTAATTACAAACTCCTCTTGACTTTCCCTTCTACATTCAAAGGAAAAGAAAAAAAAATTCCGCCTTGATGTAAAGTATGTATTTACATCCTCTTCAGAAATAGCAGTTTCCTCTCATTAACCAAGTATGATTACATGAAGTCAGACTGTGACACCACAAATTTGAGTATATGAAAGAGTAATCATCTTTGTTAATAATATTTATCAATAGTTGAGTAAGTAGATGACACATGTAGTGATTGAGCTGTCAGTATGTAATGGATAGAAGCTATAATTCCAGAGATGAAATAGTTATCTGAATAAGGAAATACAAGCATTCTCAGTTATCAATTCAATCTGAATGGAGTAAAAATGATTCTGAGGTAGACATTTGAGCTGTCAGTATGTAATGGATAATTGATTATGATTTCAGAGATGAAAGAGTTATCTGAATAAGGAAATACAAGTATAATCAGCTATCAATTCATTCCGGATGGAGTAACAATGAATCTGAGGCAGACAATTGAGCTGTCAGTATGTAATGGATAACTGATTATGATTTCAGAGATGAAAGAGTTATCTGAATAAGACAATACAAGCATAATTAGCTATCAATTCAATCCGGATGGAGTAACAATGAATCTGAGGCAGACAGTTGAGCTGTCAGTATGTAATGGATAACTGATTATGACTTCAGAGATGAAAGAGTTATCTGAATAAGGCAATACAAGTATAATCAGCTATCAATTCAATCCGGGTGGAGTAACAATGAATCTGAGGCAGACAGTTGAGCTGTCAGTATGTAATGGATAACTGATTATGACTTCAGAGATGAAAGAGTTATCTAAATAAGGAAATACAAGCATAATCAGTTATCAATTCAATCCGAATTGAGTAAAAATCAATCTGAGGCAGACATTTGAGCTGTCAGTATGTAATGGATAGAAGCTATAATTTGAGAGATGAAAGAGTTATCTGAAGAAGGAAATACAAGCATAATTAGATATCAACTCAATCCGAATGGAGTAAAAATGAATCTGAGACAGACATCACACCAGGCTCCTGATTTAAGGTCTGAACCATACAGTGACACATTTCTAACAAAACTGAATTGAACAAATCTGGTCTGCAAGTCTGTTGCAGTCATCATAGCACGTTCTTGCATTGTCTTTATAACCTACACTGTAGGTCATATCAATGAATGAGAGGTGAAGAAATCTGCTCCTCATTTCTGAGGCAGACATCACAGCATAATCCTGCCATCTGTTTATAATCATGTAACATAAACGGATGATCATAATAAGTATATTTAAATAAGAAGAACTGTTGGGATGGTCCGACCATCAACATATACAAAGTCTAACATTATCTGTCAGAATAACAGCGCAGGCTAGACTACATCCCACAGCATCCAAACCCATCCAACCATATCAGTTATACATGCAATTAAACTTAAAACAAGTTTAAAGACGTCCAAAAAGAGTGAAACGGTTTCATCAACAACCCAAAACCTAAGTAGGCAAGCGAATGTTTTTCTTAAACCGGAACACTGCGTTCAAGTAGTTTTTCCACCCACTCCTTACGCCTCTCGTGGCCCATCTTCATGAAAAATCCGGCAGTGACAATGTCCCCTTGCATCATCCGTGCAGCATGCAATTGATCCTTAGGGTTGAGTCCCTCTACCTCTTCAAGTATGCTCAGAATTTTCTGGACTCGGGTCATTTTCTTACCCTGGGACATTGTAATAGTGAGGGACTTCACGACATTAGCCACTTCACCCATTCGGTCGTCGATTACATCACTCGGTTTCCCCCTTTTTAGACGGGACAAGCCGGTATCGGTAGAATGAGTGTTCTTGGACCCCCTAGAGCTATCCAAGTTTGCTGCATTTACCATATTCAACCGATTAGATGCATCACTGACATGAGGGGCTGACATACTATCGTGGGCCTCGCCAGAGTCAGAAGAGAGGCGAACTGTGTCAGTCCCATATTCGTCTGTATCAGAGTCAGAATTCAACTCATTTTTACTTTGTCGGTGACCCAAAAGTGGTGATGAGTAAGCTGTGCTTGCAAAAGAGCCATGAGCAATGTCATTCCCAAACATGAATGACAAATCGCGGCATCTGTCAATATGTTTGCCACGCACCTTTTCGGCGAATGGGTGAGACTGCAAGAAGTGAAATACAATGTTACAAACCCATTCTAACAAATAAAACTGAACACAAAAGAAGAAAGCATTATTTGACAATTACTTGCAACTATGTATCCATCCCAAACATCATCAGTCGCTGTCACCATTTTGTTTTCATTGTCCCATCCAAAGCCGGAGGCATTCAACATGTCTTGTATGCCCCAAAATAATCTTTTCAACGTTCGCAATCGGTTAGAAATATGTTTGTTCTCAAGTTCAACACCACATTTATCAGAAATTTCTAATATGGTGGCCTTATAAGCCTCCGGTTTGAGTCCCATATCACTTTTCCTCCCGAGGTTTACTTGTTCCACTAATGCATCAACTAATATATTGTCCATATGGTCAGTCCATTGAATTCTGCCACTTTTCCTACCAACTGAAGGTTTACTTTTGCTGGATGTTGTCAGATTTTTCTTACTAGGGCTACCAATAAGCCTACTTGGTGATGCCGTGTTCTTTTTGGGGGAGCATGTCTCACGTCCCGGGGAACCCGTTTCACGTAAACACCCTTTTTCCTTGTACGTACTTCTTAAGAAATTTATATTACCTACACATTTGGTTACAATTAATGGAAATAGAAAAAGTTAATATAAAAGCTTACTTGCAGATTAATCTTTCAACCATGTAAAGTACAGATTAAGGCATCTTGAAATATATTAGGACATCTATTGTTAACTCGGTATGCCATTAATATTAAATCTAGTGTCATATAAAATATCCATGCATGATAAAGTACCTAACAGATCCAAAATAAAAGAAGAAAAATCCAGTTCGAAATCCCACCAAACAAACAAAATGTAAAAGAAGTCAATTTGCTGTTACATAAACAATGTGATACATCAAACATACGGAAGGTGAAGTCAATGACGCTATCGGGTTCGAGACAGACTATCATCCCTTTTTTTCGTCCACTCTTCTCTAGCTTTTTCCGCCACGCAAGATAGTGCCCGATTTTCTTCCATCGTATTTACGTCCACAGGAGATGGCGATATGTCATCAACACTGTCTGTAATTTCCTCAACAGTTTCTGTAAATCCATCTTCACCACATACACAGATGAAGTTGTGTATTACACAACATGCTATAGCAATCTTTACTCGAGTTTTAAAACTGAATTGTGGTGCTACACGGAGTATAGGGAAACGACGTTTCAACAGTCCAAAACAACATTCAATGACATTTCGCAGCTATGCATGACGATAATTGAATAGTTCTTTCTTATTTGTAGACTTACGTCCGGTACGAAACTCATTCAAATGATATCTAACACTTCGATAAGGTGCCATAAAGCCGGGGGAATGCGCATAATCCGCATCAACGACATAGTACTTCCCTACACAAGCCAATGTATGGGTATTACAAATCTGTACATTTGACCTTCTACAATTATTTTGGTTACAAAATCACATTTGTGTTTAGTTACCATGAGGTACAAGGAAACAATCTGGTCGACGAGCTAAGGCATGATTCAAAACACGAGTATCAGATGCCGAACCATCCCAACTCGCAAGCACACAGACAAATTTCATATTAAATGTACAAGCTGCTAGTACATTTTGAGACAGATAACCTTTCCGATTTCGAAATGTGGCACTTGATTCCTTGGGCAAATGTGTAGGTACATGAGTCTCATTGAGTGCCCCAATACAATCCTACAAAAATCTAGTTGTGACTTTTAGGTTCTTCTTTACAAATTAACACATAGTTAATTCATTTCGAATACGTAAATCACTGCTACTTTTACCTGAAAATATGATGACCATATAGGATTATCAGATATCTCTTTCGGTGTATGTAAACCCGGAAACTTGACATATTCAGGATAAAGACCAATCACAACATCAAGAACCCTTTGGAAATGAAGACTAACGGTCTTCCCAGACCTGAAAAAGCGGTGACCAATGACCCGATTTCTTACATTGTGGCCTATTGTATGGAGGAACAATACCATTTGTTCCTCCAGACTACACCTCCTTGAATCCGAAAGTAAATTTTGATCTCTTAGTAGAGAGCATAGTTCGAAGAACTTATCCCGACCCATCTTTAACTGTGCTAAACAGTCAGCATCACTCTTTTTAATGATTCCACTTATGGATCTATTTCTCTCAATATCACCGTCTCTAGGCCTTGCCTTCAGACAATATCGCCAGTAATATTCAGTAGCGCCAATGACACATGTAGACGCTGCGATAACGGTCATTGCAGCAGCTACTTCCTCTTCATTCCATTCGCTACTGGAAGACTGATCTCCGCTATTTTCCCCAGAATGAGACCCCATTTTGTAAAATGTGGGCTTTGCCTGTTATTATGCTCAGTTATTTTGTAAATTTTAGTACATATACGACATAACTTGAGTATATGTACAGCAATGAACACAAGTGTACTTAATAGAAAAAAGAGAATCCAACATACGACTTCTTAACAGTAAAGGCACATTTGAGATATATCTAAATTTGGGGATTAATTGATTGAGCAGTTTTTGCAATCTGACATGATACAATGGAAAGAAATGAGACAGTGATTAGAGAAATGTTAACAGTCGGCCGACAGGATAGTAATATATGAGGAAGTAGATGATGGCCTCATACACATGTATTAAGATTACTGCATGATTAGACAGAGTATAGATATGCACCTCTGTTCGTTGTTAATGAACTGATTAGTATGACGATCTGTATGTATGCAAACAGTGGATTCTGCAAACAGTGGTCGTTAGAAAAACATGTAAACTAATCTGAATTCAACAAGCAATATGAAAGTAGATTGGTAACAATATTCCATGCAAAATGTAAGAAGTTGCTAATAAAAGGGTTGAAATATGATCTTATAGTCTTTCAGACAGATGTATCATGAACGATGGTCAGTTCATAGCATTATGGACAACAATATCTACAAACAACAGGTTTGGAGTTGCTGTCTAGAGACATTGTAACATATTGAGGTTGGAGGATTACCTTATACATTCAACGCAGCAGTACAGAAAAGACATCAATGGATGGGTTTACAAAGCAGATGTTTTTTGGGTTGCAGGATTTGGGCGATGGAAGCATCTGTTATAGGTAGGAACTTGAAAGAGAGTAAGCATCGGCAGATGGATATCATGAATATTCGACAGATGTATGACATGCAGCGGTCATGTCCCAACAGTCATGAGGTGAATCCATCGACAGGATTCTGTACAGATAAGATTTCTCCTCATGTACATCTAGACATGGTAGACAATGAGATTGAAAATTTTCGCCGGATAGACCCCTCTGCGCAGGGTATAGGAGAGAGGTGACTGCAAGAAGTACTCATCTCCTCCCATAAAGGAGGGTACATGAGAGAAACGGTATCCATGAATGAAAGGAGGGATACGATTCATTTAGAAGAAGGATAAGCTCTTGTCCCAGAATCTATGTTGGGAAGAGAAGAAATTACCTTCTTTCACTTCTGCCTAACATACTGTAAGAAATTTTCGTCTGTAACAGAAACCATGTTTATGGAATGATGGCCATAAGATGAGGACACCCCACCTTCCATGTACGTGAAGAAGACGAAACAAGAATTAGCGTCTACGTCTTGGATGTGGCTGTAAAATCCATTCCTTTGGCGAATGGGTTGAAAACGACGGAGAGGGAGGAGGATGGCGCAGGAAGAAGAACTGGACGCGCGAAGCACGGTGAGCTTCTCGAGACTTCGGTTGTTGTGAGAGGCGGTGCAGTGCAATTACATCATTGCACTGCCCGATGTGTAGCTGATGTACTTGGAAACCGCGTGTCCACCTTTTTACCGGTTCGACGATGTATTCGCATGCCACGTACTGAATCGGATTTCAAATCTAATTCAAACGCGGTATATCGTATTTATTTAACTTAAAACAATACAGTACGTCGGATCCGGGCGATCCAAACAGACCCTTAGGGCTTGTTTGGATTCATGGAAAGCATAGGAAAGGAAATAGTGTTTCTTGGGTAACCTTATTTCCAGGAAACTGCAGGGAAGGAAACATTGTTTTCCTTGTTTGTTTTTCAATAAGATTTTCTTAGAAATTTAGGATCTATTTTAAAATTTGTTGTTTGGCAAAACAAAAATTTTTCTTGGATTTTTTTTTTTGTGTAGACAGTCACTAGCATGTAACAAATTAGCACGTGGGATGCTCGGAGAGGGATAGTGGCATATGGGACATATGCAACATATGGGGGCACTTGAAGCTAAATTATGGCTTATGTGATACATATGAGGTGCTCGAAGTTGTACAATGGCACATGTGGCACAAGACATGCTTTAGCACATTTGGCACATGGGCACTTGTAGCAAGATGCTAACAATTATGCACATTGGCACATTTGACATATTTGGAGTGATTGAAGATGGACAATGGTACATGTTGAATGCTTTGCACATGTAGAGTGGAAGAGAAGATGAATGGTGGTACATGTGGCACGTGTGGGGGGCACAATTGGACGAGAAGATATATGATGTCACATGTGTCACATTAGCACATGTAGGACACTACATATGTGAGGCGCAAACGAAGATTGATGGTGGCACATGTGGGACATAACCGAAGATGGACAATGGCTCATTTGACACATTGGCACATGTGGCACATGTAAAGTGGTTGAAGATGGATGGCAGCGCATTTGGGATTAACCCTTGAGAAACCTATTTTCCTTCCATTGTGGGAAAATGCCGTTCTTAGGGGTGAAGGTGAGAAAATAGATTCGTCTATTTTCTAACAAAGATAAAAAGTGGAAATGGTTTTTCCCACAAATTCCCACAAAGAAAGGTTTGACAAACAATGGAAAGTAAGTTTCATGGGAACCAGTGTTTCCTTTCCTTTTCATGAATCCAAACAGGCCCTTAGAAAGTGATTTCCAATCTTAATGCAAGCATATGTGGTTAACTGTTTCTTTTGCCTATCATGCAGAAAGCATATCTTGGGGATGTTGTTCATGTTGGAAGTAGCTGTCCAATTTGGAATTTTCTTTGCCATTGTTGACTAACAAAACACTTTCAACCTTGATAGAATAGATTCCCCACAAATGTGAGCACAAAGATGAATTTTAGCTCTCTTGGCCATCAAGGCTTGGAAAAAAGATTTAGATAAGAAGTTTCTTTTAAGGGGTGTTTGGTGCATCGTATTAGGACGGATTAGATGGAATAGACTTTCTAATCCCACTTTTTGAGCCGAAGCTTGTGTTTGGTCAGGCAGTCTGTCAGTGACAATTTGAAGCATTGGAAATAGTGCCAAAGCGTTGCGGATTAAAGAAGGATCAGTTGTATTTATTTTGGATTTGCAATATCTAGCAACGAACGTTCAAAGAGAATTTCTGTGACGTATTGCATGGTGTGCCACCATGACGAATGTGTTATATCCATACTGTTCATCCATTTTAGGAGATCATTTTAGGCCATGGGCCCAAAAAGGAGACAGATTCAATGCTCAAGTGGACCACACCTCCAAAGGCAGTGGGGATTGAACGTTTACCATTGAAACTATCTTGAGGGCACAGAAGGTCTGGGACTATACGATATTTGTTTTTTTTTTTTCCCTTCATCCTGGTCTATGTGACCTCATGAACAAGTTGGATGACAAATAAACATCATGATGGGCCCTATTAAGGTTTCAACGGTACGAATCATTGTTCCAACTGTTTTTTGTGGTTTGGTCCACTTGAGCTTTGGATCTGCGTCATTATTGTGCTCATGAGTCATGACCTAAACTGATATCGTCAAATGGATGGACGATGTAGATATGACACAGATCATGGTGGGCCTCGTAGAACTTGGTGACGTAAACGCACCACAGAGGTTGGTGGTGTGTGGCACTCCACGCAATCTGCTTCCAAAAGCTTCCTCTCTGCGAATGAAACATCCAAACATGAATTCCTAATATCCCTGGATCACGGCTCTGAAACTATACATTCCAAATACGGAGACGAGATTTGGTATGTCACTCCTAATCCACCTACAATACCCGACACTCCATAATCATTACACTATGCCAAATACAAAACACCCCCTTGAACCTCTTTCCAAATACTTCTATCTAAATTGGGTTATGAAATTTGATGAAACAAAGCCCAAGAGCATTTAACAAGAAAGTGCTACCCCATTACAACATCAAAGCCGATCCAAAAAACATCTTAACCCTTGAAATTTCTTTATCTTACTTAACCCTAGAAATTTCTTTAAAGCCAAAGCCAATATCTAATGAAATGTCTAACTCTTTCAATTTGGGGAATCCTTTCTACTATGTTATTACCTTGTTCTCCATATGCCCCAAAGGGTAGCTAGGAAGCGCATATTTAACAAGAGCTTCTGCTTTTAGCCTCTCAGATCAAGCTCCCAAGCCAACAAGAATGCCTTTGTAGAGCCTGACATCATCCAAAGCATTCCTAATTGACCAAAACACCAAGCCGAACCAGATGCTGTGAATGGGTAATGGATGAATGCATGAGGCATGCTTTCAGTGTCTTTCAAATACATGCGATATCCTTTCTCTATAATTGATTCTTGCTTTTAATATGATGAATAGTAAGATCTTTCTATTGACATACTAGCCATCCAAAAGTAGCAACCCTAGGAGGAGATTTCGCTTTACCCCTGTTCCCCTCCTACTTCCAGTATAGGGGGACTTCACTGAAAATTTATGTGAGGGACCTCATTTCTGCAGAAGCTTGTCCTAGAAATTATTGACCTTCAAGTCTTCCAACATCTTCATTAAGCTTCAAAGTCTCCTTTTTTCTTGTCCTTTAAGTTCCTCCTAAAAATGCTGTTCCCCACTAACTTCTTGCCTAGAAGCTCACAACATTCACAAGCATATTGGCCATTAAGATTTTCCTTTTCATGAGGCCAACCACTTCTCCAATTGATTAATCAAGATAGGGAAACACATGACGGGTAGATATTCCTTAATCCACCCGCTCTTAGCTCTTTTTTTTTTTTTTTGACAAATAACAGAGAAAAGATTTTATTAAAGATAAAAGAGAGGGAAGAGGCACACTGAGATGGCGGCCCCCCTACCCACCCAAAGGAGACAGGTTACAAAGCTCTAAGTTGACTATAAAATAGGCCCATTCTGTAATGAGCTGATAAACTCTTTTGACAATGTGATCCACTGACTTGGAGGTATCCTTAAAACATCTCCCGTTTCTTTCTTCCCAGGCCGCCCACCAAACTGCCAACAGGGCCATTCTCCATACCGTTGATCGGTTATTGTCTAGGGAAACGCCATGTCAGGCTGAGATCAAGCAATCCGCAGAATTTGGGAAGACCCAATGAACGTGAAAAGAGGATAAAATTGTTGACCATACCTTGTGAAAAAAAGTGCAATGAATGAACAAATGATCTACCGTTTCTTCTTGGGACATGCAACATAGGCAAATGTTGGTAATGATCATTCCTCTTTTTCTTAGGTTGTCAACTATTAGAACTTTCCTTTTGCCCACCAGCCATCTGAACACCACGATCTTTGGGGCAACTTTGCATTTCCAGATTTTAGCTAACATGGTCCCTGCTTTGGAGGCGTCTTTCTTGCTAAGACGGAGATATAAGGATTTACCAAGAAGCACCCTTTTTTGTCTGGAGTTCAGACAAGAGAATTTGCACAAGACCGGTCTGGTTTGATGTTGCTAATGTGATTGAGTAAAGCGATCAGCTCTTCCGATTCCTAGTCGTAGAGATTCCTACGACATAGGGGATTCCACACTATTGAGTTCCCGAGAGTAGAGTAGCATTCAGCAACTGAGACAACCTTATTAGGAGCTAGGCGATATATATGAGGAAATTCGTCTTTTAAGGCTGAGGATCCCACCCAGATATCTTCCCAGAAGCGGACCTTATCGCCTGAACCAACCTTATGACGAGTACGACTACGAACATCTGCCTGAGTGGAGAGCACATCTCTCCATAGAGCAGAGGCTCTATATCGAGAGGAATCCTTAGTCCACCATCTGCCAGTCAATCGACCATATTTGCATTTGATTAGAGATAATACGGGGGCATTTTCACACCGGGCTCGAGTGGGGTGGCTTGTGAGACTCAAGGACACACTCGGGGTGGGCGGCCTGTGTGAGGCGGGTGGCTCGTGAGACGCGGGCTCCACCTGTGTGACTCGGGTGGCTCGTGTGAGGCGGTACCCATGTGACTTGGGGCCCATGAGGGGGGTTCGGGCGAGGTCCTAACCCATGAGACGTGGGGCTGGACTATGAGATAAATGGATTAATTCGCCATACTCTTAACAGTTCGAGCTTTTAGAGCAAGTGGTTAATTGTCCTGCATCAAATTGGTATCAGAGCAGGCGGTCTCGTGTTCGAGGTGATTAATGCGGGTGCATTTTCACATCGGGCTCGAGTGGGGTGGCCTGTGAGACTTAGGGACACACTCGGGGTGGGCAGCCTGTGTGTGGCGGGTGGCTCGTGAGACACGGGCCCCAACCGTGTGACTCGGGTGGCTCGTGTGAGGCGGTACCCATGTGACTTGGGGCCCATAGGGGGGGGGGGGGGGACCATGAGATGTGGGGCCTGGGCTATGAGATAAATGGATTAATTCGCCATACTCTAACAGTTCGAGCTTTTAGAGCAAGTGGTTAATTGTCCTGCATCAAGAGAATTCCATAATGATAGATCTTCTACCTCGAGTCTCCATAGCCACTTACCGAGCAGGGCTTTGTTCATTAGTTTGAGGTCTTTGATACCTGTACCCCCCTCTTGAATGTGCTGGCATACCTCCTTCCGTTCGACCAGATGGAACTTCTTTTCCTCCTTCCCATGCCAAAGAAAGTCTCTTAATCTTTCCAGAGTCGCCAGAATTGAAGTTGGGCATTTAAAAAGAGACATGAAATATATGGGGAGATTAGAGAGCGCTGCTTTGATAAGGGTTAAACGACCCCCCAAAGATAGGTATCTACATTTCCATCTGGCTAAGTAAGCTTCAAAACGATCTACGACTTTATCCCAGAGAGCCTTCAGTGGCTTACCCACACATAAAGGTAGCCCCACAAATGTGGTTGGGAGACTTCCCATGGAGCAATAAAAAAAGGCAGCAAATTTACCAACTTCTTCCTCACCCATGTTGACGCCGAACATCTTCGATTTCTTCATATTCACTTTTAGGCCCGAGACTGCTTCAAAACAACGGACAGTAGTGCGAAGATTGCTGTCTTTTACCCGGTCTACATCACAGAAGAGGAGGGTATCGTCTGCGAATTGTATATGAGAAATGGGGATTCCATTCTTTTAATCTTGAAGCCGCTGATGATCCCGTCTATCTGCCCTTTACTGAGCATTCTGGATAAAGCATCTCCCACAATAAGAAATAGGAAAGGGGAAAGCGGATCGCCCTGCCGAAGCCCCCTAGAGCTTTTGAAGAATCCTTTAGGGGAGTCGTTGATTAATATTGAGAAGAATGCTGATCCGGAGCATTCCCTCATCCAAGACTGTAACTAAACCTATTACTGTAACTAATATTTTAGTTTGCAGTAACCCACTCAAAGTGGTTGCAAGACATTTCCATGTCAATCTTGTGAAGAAGATTGGGTGTTGGATTCCTAAACGTGGTCTGCATGCATTCATTCACAATTGAACAACATCATAGATTTGGCAATCATTGACAAAGGCACCTTGAATGACAAAAATGATGACTATGGCATCCCGATTCGGTTTCTCAAAAGCTTTGCAATAATTTAGTGAGCTCTTCTTGCGAGACTAATGAGTATTCAATTTTTATTGGTTCTTCCTTTTGTCTATAATAGTGAAGTGTAGCATTTTCCCCTTATTCGACCTTAACCTTGCATGAAACGAATATTCTTTATATAGTTCTGTGCTTCAGGAAGAGTGGGGTGTTTGAAGACTGAAAAGTCTGTTCCAATTGTGCCCCTAAATAAGGGAAGATGGATTCCAGTGTATGTGGCACCTTATGGATGAAGTTGCCACAAAGGTATAAAAGAATGTTGTCATTTGGAGGGATGGCCATTGGTAAAATTTTCTAGGGTTTTCGGACAAGCAGGGCTTGTTATGGAGGTGGTAATCCCTTGCGACCAGAAGTCGGCGACACCATGTGGTTTTGTGTTCTTTCGCATGAGCTCCAACGAAGAGGTGATTGATGGTGGCAGTGAAGCTGCTCCATGGGAAAAACTTCGGTGGTAAGAAGCTAATGGTGCAAAAAGCTAGATTCAGCCTTGAAGTGAAAAACAAAGACGAAGGTAGCAAGTTGATTAGAAACAATGATGCTGATCGTCTACGTAAAACGTGACAACTACAGTAAGGGGGGAAGAGGCATTGCTTAGCTTTTGAGGGGCTCTCCTTTAGAGATGCTGCAATGGGCCGTCAGGATCATCATCATCAACAAGAGGATAAGGAGCTCGGGATGTCTTTGGAGTGTCACGAGATGATTGGAAACTTGCAGGGGGAGCAGTAAGAAGAGCATAGCTCAGAGGGGTAGAAATGGATTTGGGTAGTGTACATCAATGGTGTACGAGTGGTTCGATAGGCCATAGTTGATTCGGAAGGCATGGGAATCTCTCCAATATGTTGATGATACTTTGCTTTTCTGCGAAGCGGAGGTGAGATCAATTGATAATCTTCGGAAAATCATTGTTTGCTTTGAGGTCGTATTGGGGCTGAATGTTAATGTGTCAAGGTCAGAAATGCTGGGTATTCACATTGATTCTGAGGAACTCGATACGTTGGCAACTATCTTTGGATGTAAGGTGGGATCGTTTCTGTCGACCTATTTGGGTTTGCCCCTTTGCATTGGGAAACCGATTAGACATCTTTGGGACAGAGTTGTTGAGAGAATTGAAAAGAAGTTGGTTGGAGACATTGATATCTATCTTTGGGTAGTCGCATAACCCTCATCAAAGCTGCTTTCTCTAATATGCTGCTGTACTTTCTATCTTTATTAAAATGCCTAAAATATGTTTTGAATAGATTGGAAAAGATGAGAAGAGATTTTCTTTGGCAATGATTGAAGGAGAAACATAAGTTTCATCTTCTAAAATGGGATGCAGTTTGCAAGCCAATTTCTCAAGGTTGTGAGGGAGTTAGGAATCTCGGTCTTATGAACTTGGCTTTGCTTGGGAAATGGTCATGGCACTTTTCCACTGAAGAGGGAAGTTTGTGGAGAAGGATTATTGCTTGCAAGTATGGCGTGATCGCGAGCGTTTGGGAAGTGAAGGAGTCTTCATTATATCATGCTTCAAATGTGTGGAAAATGATTTCGACAGTCAGGCATCTTTTCATTAGTGCTATTTCCTTTTCCCTAGGTGGTGGGGATTAAATTTGTTTATGGACGGATGTTTGGTATGGTGATCGCCCTCTCCAAGAAGATTTTCCTTCCTTGGTTGGAGTTGACTTGGATAGATTTGTCTCTGTAGCGGGTTGCTACTCCATGGTTGGGAGGAATGTGGTGTGGGCTCCTCCATGTTGTTACAACCTTTTTGAAGGGGAGATGCGGAGCTTGTGGAGTTGTTGTCTCGTCCGGAGGAAGGTACTCCATTGGTTCAATTTGACGATTCTATGTTATGGAAAGCTAACCCTTCGGGCCGATTCTCAGTTCATTCCTTCTTTAATTTAATATCCAAATCCTCTCAGCCCCACCTTTTCCCTTCCCACTTAGGGGCTGTTTATTTTTTGAATTCTGGGAGTAAATACATGCAAACAAGTCATCATTACTTACACTGTAAATGAGAGTAAGATGTCAGATGAAATTGACTTCCCTAAATCTTGTTTGATTTTTTCACCATTTGGTGAAAAAGTAATAATTACTTGTTCTTTTGTTGTTTCAGGAATGCATATGTCAAGTCATAAATACACCACAACAAATGAGAGCCTGACATTTGATGAGTATAGGATGGCTGGTCCCACATAAAAAACACATATCTTCAAATGCCCCAAACAAGAACAGTGCATGCCACATGTGTGGGATCTGGATCATTCGTTACACACTCGCCTTGGCACTGCATTTGTCAGGGGATCGGTGTGGCCACCAAGATGTATATATTTTATCCAAACTGTCCATTCATTTTGATGGATCTTTTTTGGGGACGTGGGTTTGCTAATGATGTTGTCACTAGTCATGTGGCTAGTGGTCAATGCTTTGTGGGCCTACCATGATGTATGTATTTTATCCACACCGTCTATCCCAAGGTATCCCGTTTCAGTATCGGTTGGCGTAACGGTGCCCTCCAATACCGATATGGATATGGAGGCGTAACGGCGATACTGGGGCGTAATGGCTTGTAACGTTGCAAATTTTTTTTTTTTTTGCCAAAAAAATATGGATTAAATCCGGAATATTCTAAGCATTCCAAATATGCATTCATTTATAAATTGGAACATGTTTATGGTGGTGTAACGGTCCACTCTTTGGTGAGAAGTTGTATCGGACTGTCTAATGAATTTATGAACCAGATAACCTGAATTTGACTACAAAATTCATATATTTAAATTTCTAACTAACTACTATCAATGATAGATATATTAGAATAAATGTAATATGAAAATATCTTACATGTGTAGGTGTTTGCAATTATTTTTGAGGAATTTCTGGAACATACCTGTGGCTGTGACTGTGATTCCTGTCTGTGACCTGTCATCCTCAAGTCAAGAATATTAAAAAAAAATAGTAGTGTCTGATATACTCCCTTGCAACTTGATTAAGGATTACTTGATTGGTTGCCAGGGGAGCTATTTAAAATACAAGTTCGACAGTGTCAAGTGTGTGCTTGGCTTCTTGCAATAATAATGCTGTGAGCTGCTATTGCAAATACTTACCTTAATACAAATATATACTTACAATCACAAGTCACCACCAAAATGATTTTTTTTTATATGGTTGCTCGACCTCCACATTATCGTCATCGTCATCTTCAGGTTGAGGCTGTCCAATAGGTGGAGGTGCTGCATATCCATAATATCCAGTGCCAAAAGGAAATATTAGATCAACGAAACCAGAGGATGACTGATCCTGACTAGGCAACGACTCTGACCCCGAGTAAGGATATCCACCAGTGCCCGTCGAATACCCATACTGGTGCCCGTACTCAGTTTGTTGAGAATCTTGAGATTGAGAGTGTCTGCTGTGATGAGTAACTTGGATTTGGATCTGGATATCTATAATCATATGAATATTGATCGGGAGGACTACTCTAACATGAATGTGATGGAACAGGCATAGTATAACCACCATAATTATAATCCAATTGACCATAAGAATATCCATCATAATAACCAGGACCATGAGCCTGCAGATGTTCTGGACCTCCCAGACCCGGTGCACCACTAGACGTATCCTCCTGCTGGCTGTATCGTGACTCGGTACACTCATAAGTCCGACCTCGTGTACTACCTCGTCGATGTTCATCGGCATCGCGATCTATAGACGGCTGTATAGGGTGCTGTTGGCATAAACGCTGCCCCTCTTACTGGGTCCAACACGTGCACGACTCTCTTGTTGCGCTGTGCGTATTTCTGGGTCATCAATTTCCAATTCTTCACTATCCCCTTTAATTTGCTTTTCCCTTGTTTCCAACCAAGGTAGAAGCGGGTCATCCTCATCATAAATATTGTCCATGTTTATTGGATAGTAGTCTACGTCATCGGCGGTTGTAATGCTCGTATGATGTCGTCGCATTCTTAGTTTTATATTGTAGTGCATGAAGACAATCTAATGTCCCAGTCTGCAATCTATTCCTATTCTTTGAATGAATAAGCGCAAAACAACTCCAATTCCTTTCGCAGCTAGAGGAAGTTGTTTGGCTCAAAACCTTTATTGTAATTTTTTGAAGAGCCTTCGTACTCTCTCTGAAATTAATCCACCATTCGGCCGGTTGCAACTTAGATACTGTATGCTGTGCAAGAGCATCTCCAAAGCTACCCAGGCGATTTTCAAATGTATCTAATTCATTCAACGCCTTTATTTGCATATCTAAGTCAGGCTCTAATATCTTTATCACATTCTTTAGCCCGACATGTACTTCATCATCCGCAACAAATGATTGAGCATATCTGTACTTAGGATTTAGATAGTAACCTACTGTATGAAGATCGTGATAGATTTGTTTTGTTTATCTCATGTTGATCATCTTTCAATTAGACTCCCAGCTTCTACAATCACGTTAAATTGCCAACTTTGCCTTATCCATGACATCGTATAGGAAACTCATGGTAGGTGTTTCGTCGGTTTCAACAAGACGGAGTACCCTCATTAGTGGCTCCATCACCTTTAGGATCGATTTGACCCTCTTCCAATATTTGTTGTCCCGTATGGTGTTCGCAACTTCAACCGGTGTCCCTGATGTCTTTTGCCCATGTTTTGTGTTGAGCCTTTCTCGGGAAGCGAACATCTCACTTAACTCTCCCCTATGCTGGAATAAACTTTCTTATGCTATAAAGTTTGTTGCGAATCTAGTCGCCGCAGACCTCGACAACTCTCATCATTTCGTGAACTTTCTCATTATTGCGATTACTTGATTATGGTTGTAAATAAACGTCGTCACTTCTCTTGCCCTTTTGACCATTTTCTTAATATTCTTCTTCTTCCCAATATCTTCCAATATAAGATCAATACAATGGGCAACACATGGTGACCAAAAAAGATGTCTTCTCTTATTCATCAACTTATGTCAAGCTTATATGATGCTTCATTATCTGTCACAATCTGCACTAAATTATTCTCTCCAATCTCTTCCACAACTTTATCCATTAGTCTAGTAATTTAATTAAAATCTTTTGTTACCTCTGAGGCATCAATTAACTTGTGGTATATAGTTCTTAAGTGGCAGTACACCATGAAGTTAATCATGCTGCCTCTGGTTGGGCCAGTCCAACCATCATACATGATCACGCATCCTCTGGCTTGCCATACAAGTTTAAAGGTAGCCACGTATGCTTTCACATCTGCAGACTCTGCATCTGTCTATTTCTCCCTAATCTCCTTAGTCGTGGGAACTTTTATTCCTTCACCTGCTTCTGCTGCTGCTTCAATTACCACCTGCCAATATGGAGAATTGGCCACGTTAGGAGATATGTTGGCATGTATAAATAACTTTGCTACTGCTCTACCTAGCTTCTCAACGGAAGTAGACTCCACATTTGTTTTATCTTCTTTTGTTTAGTTGATTCTTTCCTAAACAGGATTGGATCAATAGAGGGTCTCCTAGGCTCATTTACTTCTTCATCTAAACGTACATGGGCATCGCGTGAAGATGTTTGTCGTCGGCTCCTAAATACATGTCGTAACCCACCTAACCTACTCCCCCACTCCCACCTGCAGAAGCAGTTGCACTCACACTCCCACTCCCACTGCCCCCTCCACCCCCTCTCTGTATCACGTATTGACCCATATGCGCCAAACATGCGGCGACGTTCTTCCTCTGCATGAGCTAGACATAAGCTCTCTCTCCTAGCTGTAGTTAATTCCCGATCTGAATCTTCGTCATAATCAATAATATCTTCATTACGAACGCCCATATATTCAGGATCAAACACCTCCTGTCAAGCTGCATGCAAAATCTCATCTTTCTTCTTTTGTACAGTAGCACGTTTACCCTTCGACTCATCTAGACTAGCTTGCATTAAAATCATTGTCTCTTTCGGTACTCTAATACATCCCACAACTTGACCCTTTCGATGTGCCAAATGTTGTTTGAGACGAGTAATTTCTGCAGTCACTAGTCTATCACAATAGTTGCACTTCATTTGGTGCCTAGTACCACCAACCCTCTGACAATGTTGCCATCCAATATCCTCACTTGTTGGCCAGACCTAAACATTTCTTACTAGATAATTAGATATAGATTAGATATGAGTGTATGACCTATGTCTATGTGAGATTGTGAGTCCAGTCTACTCGGCACTCGCTATTCTAAATTTATATACAGTTTTAGAATCTAATTAATAAAGATTATTTTATGTTCTAAACCCTAAGAAGCTCCAAAACCTGTATAATATAAGAAAATAAAAACATAGAGTCACTAATTCGAAAATAGAAAAAAATTATAAAAAAATATAAAATGACAACAACAATCTGTAAAATGAACATTAACATGTTCTACTTGATTAACACATCATATTCTACCATTAAAACAACAAAACATTTAATAAAAAATGATTTTTTGAATTTTAAAAAAAGGGTCGAAAATAGTCCGTAAATAGAAAAAAATTATAAAAAAATATAAAATGACATCAACAATCTTTAAAATGCACATTAACATGTTCTAGTATGATTAACACATCATATTCTACCATTAAAACAATAAAACATTCAATACAAAATGATTTTTCGAATTTAAAAAAAAAGGGCCGAAAATAGTGCGTAAATAGAAAACATTATAAAAAAAATATAAAATGACATCAACAATATGTAAAATGCACATTAACATGTTCTGCTATGATTAACACATCATATTCTATCATTGAAACAACAAAACATTTAATAAAAATTAATTTTTCGAATTTAAAAAAAAGGGCCGAAAATAGTGTGTAAATAGAAAAAATTATAAAATGACAACAACAATCTGTAAAATGCACATTAACATGTTCTACTCTGATTAACACATCATATTCTACCATTAAAACAGAAAAACATTCAATAAAAATTGACTTTTCGAATTTTTTTAAAAAGGGCTGAAAGTAGTGCGTAAATAAACAAAATTATAAAAAAATAAAATGATATCAACAATATGTAAAATGCACATTAACATGTTCTACTATGATTAACGCATCATATTTTATCATTAAAACAACAAAACATTCAATAAAAATTGATTTTTCGAATTTTTAAAAAAAGGGCTGAAAATAGTGCGTAAATAGAAAAATTATAAAAAATATAAAATGACATCAACAATTTGTAAAATGCACATTAGCATATTCTACTATGATTAACACATTATATTCTACCATTAAAACAACAAAACATTCAATAAAAATTGATTTTTTGAATTTTTTAAAAAAGGGCCAAAAATAGTGCGTAAATAGAAAAAAATTATAAAAAAATATAAAATGACGTTAATAATCTGTAAAATGGACATTAATATCTTCTATTATGATTAACACATTATATTCTACCATTAAAACAGTAAAACATTAATAAAAAGTATAAATACTTATTTTTGAGGAATTTTTGAAAAATGGCCCACGGAGCTTCGAATCAAGAAAATCCTTAATATAAGTTATTTTTATCTGAAATATCAAGCTAAGATTCGTTGAAAATAGCAATAGAATGATCTAGGAAAAGTTTGGCTGAAAGAAGTCTCAAAAAAAGTGAAAAAAGGGACCTTAAAAAGCCAAATAAAAGTGACCGTTTTCTGACCATTACTGGGCAGTACGGGTCCATTACGGCTACAGAATTTTTTTTTGGGGGGGGGGGGGGGGGGTGCCTGTAACGGCCTCGGCTGTTACGCCCGTATCGTAACGGATACGGGACACCCTCCATCCATCTTTACAGATTGGTTTAGGGATTAGTCCCAAAAATGAGGCAGATCTTAATCTCAGGTGGACTGCATTGTGGGAAAATATTAATGATTGAATGTCCACCATTAAAAACCTTCTAGGGTCCACTGTAATGTTTATTTGACATCTAACCTGTAAGGTCATAGAAACCTGGATGAAGGGAAAAAACAATTATAAGCTTGATCTAAAACTCTTGTGGCCCCTAAGAAGTTGTTAATGGTGGGAGTTTAATCACTAATGTGTGGTACACTTGAGATTCAGATCTACCTCATTTTTTGGCTAATGCCATAAAATGATCTGGAAAAATGGATAGACGGAAAGCATGGATGAAACATATACATCATGGTGGGGCCTATAGAGCACCGACCACTGGCCATTGGCCAATGGCAAGTCACTAGCCAACCAGTTTCCCATTTGGGTATGAGTAGAATCGAGTAGATTGAAGGAAATAAGGGTAGATTGAAGGCTTAATTGGTCCACATCACATGAAGTAGTGAGGATTGAATTCCTACTGTTGAAAACTTCCTAGGACCCCCAGTGATGTTTATTTCACAGAATGATGTATAAATTGGATCCGTTCATCTAGTTATCTGATGGGGTCACATGAATGCCATGTGTCCACTATGTGTGCCCGGAATCATGTGGCACCCCAGCTGTGACTGTGAGGGCCCATCCTGATATTATCTTGATCCACTTCATCCATTAGTTGAGTCTTGTTTGGAGGTGATCCATGAATCAGGCCAATCCAATATTCTCCGTGAGCTGATTCCATCATTTGAGATTTTCTGCGTACACTTAATATGTTGTAGATGAATTGATAGACGGTGTGGATTTCACACCTACAATGAGTATCCCTGTTGTCCTTCCTTTCTCCAATATTATTTCCGAACATGATATATATCAGCACTTGAAGGCTATGCATTGAGGAAAATGTTGGTGTAGGTGTCACCCAACAACAAAATAGGACAAACAACACCCATCCACATAAAGCAAAATAATCCAAAAAGCTTACAAAAAAGCCAAACATTCTCTCAATACATCCATATGTGTAGCCAAATAAACCAAAACCCCAAAAAACATTATTGAGATGAGCAGGTCAAAGGAGACTGCCACGGTGAAGTTAGTGTGCGGCTCCATTCATCCAAGCTTATTTGCAACGGTATAGCACCATGATCTGGAAGGTCATCATCAGAACAACAACACTGACCACAAATAGCAGCATTATTGTTGAGTCACAATAAGATTTGCGACATATTGTAGTGTGGTGGGGAGCCCTTACGTGTGGTGGTGCTGATCCTATGAAATATTGCATACCCAGAGGCAATTCAAAGGCATGGTCGGCGAGTTCTTCAATAGGCGGAATGATGAACCTGTTTACGTTGTCGTTAGCAGAATTGGTCATGTGTAGATTTCGATCCGGGATCACACCCGGGAATACTTCCCATGCTTTATTAGCCTTGTTTGCAGACTTGAAACTCTTGAAGTTTGCATGGCTGAATCCATCAACTTGTGCATGGCATTCCTCCCATGTATAATATTAATATATTCCTGGTTCTTTTTTGTTGAATATTATGTATACCTTACTCATCTATAAAAAATAAATAAATTATTGCACAATAAGGACTGCACCATAATCAAATTTTCAATCGTCCACAAAGAAAGTAGTAAAGGCCAATATTATACATTCACGGATTGCGATAGTAAAGCTACAATTGTGAAAGGAGATCACCTGTAATCGATTTATTAGTTATGTAAAACTGTTTGCAGGTTAGGAAGGACTACATCCTGTGAATAAGCTATTAAGGTGCAATATAGGATACTAGATACCAGCTTCCCAACATATAATATTGGTTCAAGGGTCATTAGCATGTTCACCTGCAAGAAGTTACAAAAACATCCAACAAAATGACAACTGCAATATTTAATATTTATCACCAATTTAAAAGTTATCAAAGGTCTGATGGTCAGTCGACAATGGGAACACAATATTGCGGAATTTTCACACTACCCGACATTCCAGTCTTTCTTTCACCACCACAAAATTCGGGAAGTAAATATTCCATACCTTTGAACAATCCTACCTACTATATATAGGTGGGTCGACCCAAACTGAATGAAGATCGGTATGCCTGCCAAAATGTTCTGTGCCCAAACATACAAAAAGCTCATAACACAAACCTGTAAAAAAAGTAGAAGTTTTTAACCACAACAGTCGAATGGTTGTGCATACGTCCCAAAAAAAATAATATTGTAAACCACGACCTTCGCATGGTCCCAACCAGGACCTCCTAACCATTCATATTGCCTGAGATCATTGAACGTCCTAGCTCTGATCCGCAACTTCCTCACGAATTGAAGTTTCTTCTCTTTCGAAATATTAAGGAAGGCAACTCTATATGCTTCTTCTTTAGAAAGTAACTTTATTGCCCGCAACACCTCATCCCCTGTTAGCCCATCTAATTCCAACAATGCTGGGATAATTTGAGACATCTGCCCAAAATCTTTACCTTGGTTGATCATTTTTGCAATCGATTTCATCACGTCGCTTATGTTGACCATCCCACTACCCATGAGTTCAACCGATCACACCATTTTCACTCTCTTCCTAGAATTAACCGTGTTGTTTGTGTTCCTATAAGCGTTTCCATTCTGGATGTGGTATATTTTTCCCTTTAGACTATTGACCAGTGGATATTTGACACTGTGTCCCCAAGCTCATCAAATGAGAGAATGAAGGTGTCATCATTAAGATCGACAATGTGATTTGTGGAATCCTCTGTATCTCTCCATCTCATAGTACTTGATCTTGGAGGTAGATTGCCCGTTGCACATGATCTACACGTAGCTCTGTCGTTCCCAAATACGTACTCCAGATTGTCATACCTTGGCTAAGGTTTTCCGCGAAACTGGGCGGCATTCGGATGGGACTATTAAAGAGCATAAAAAAGCAATCCGTCATGTCTATAGGTAAACACATAATCAAACAATATTAATATAGAATGTAAGCATAAGTACTAGAAGTGAATCTCACCTTAATAGAGTCATCCCATACTTCATCAGGAGCAACGACAATCTTTAAATCATCACCCTAGCCAAATCCCAAAGCATTACGCAAATCTCTCACAATGAAGTAAAATTATTATTATTATTATTTAAAACTGTGCAAAGCCTGTTTGTAACATTGGTGGTGCTGATCACTAGCCATGCTTTACTTAACATTTTCTCCACAATTGGTGTATATGATTCTTTCTTAAATCCGGCTCCGCTCATTCGTCTAGATATTGCCAATTCCATTAGACCATCGATTAGGATGTTATCCATGTCATCTGTCCAACGAAGTATACCTCCCAATGATGGGGCGTCGTCAATTGTCTTTGTGGTATACTTTCTCGGAGTTCTCCTTGGGGTAAATATTGCTTTGTAGTGGAATTATGGTTCAATCTAGAGTTCCAAAAAGTGTGGACAATGATGAAGTGTGTAGATTGATTGATAACCAAAAAATTGCAACAAATGAGCAATTTACAGAAGGAACCCACCAAACAAAAACTCAAACAGTTTTAAAAAAAGAGAACATACACACACACGCATAAGCCAACAAGTATTTGTGATTCACTAAAGTGAACAAATAGCGATATGTTCCATAAACGTGATCATGTGGTTTTTGGTTTCCAAGACCCACTGAAAATTTGCTCCAAAAACTCAAAAAGTTTTTTCTTGGAAAAACAAAGAGAATATACTTTGACCAAAATCCTATTTGGAAAAATAATCCTCAATCTCCAAAATGTCCCCACTAAACATATTTCCTGGAAATAAGTCATGGCCTTGAAAAGGAAAAAGTCTACTGGATCATCTTTAACAGAAAATTTCCTTAAAAACATAACCCAGATGTGTTCCTGAACTACACGTTTTATGGAAATGGCCAGTATGTCCTTCAATGAGAAGACTCAAATATTTCGAAATCGACACATTAGAATCCTTGCTCATCTGCACTTTTTTCAAACATATAGATGCACATCCAACAACCTATAGGGAAAAAAATAAAATCCTATCTTTACTCCCTTGTGAAGATGACCCAATGGAAGAAGCTTTCATTGTTACCCCCTTGTGCGTTGAGAAAATGTGTGACATCCCCGACCCCTTTTCTGATTGACATGTGGAATCGGACCACTCTTCATGTTATAAAATCGACAAACTTTTTCGAATCTCTAACGAGCAACTTAAATGGACCAAAGGTGTTTTAGAGAGGGACGTGGGGCAGGTGGGTATGTCATATGGGACCTGAGATGAAGATGCATATGAATGCTTCCAATTTGTTCGGACTAAGGCAGTTTGGGGATTGCAAGTCGATCTTAAGGCGAAATCCAGGAAATCCCCTAGAGGCTGGAGGGAGCTGGTGAATATGGAATGTACCATTAATTATGATTTGGTGAGTAGAGTAGGTGGCCCTTTAAGGGTTAGATTGGGAAAGTGTTGTTCAATGATTATTCTATCAGGGAATGTCAGAGGGCTGGGGAATGCATCAAAGAGGGCCATGTGAAGAAGATTGCTGAAGATCGAAGGTTGACATCATTGCCATCCAAGAATCCAAGTTGCAGTCAACGAACAGAGGTACACTTGCTTCTATCTGGGGGGTAAAATCATCTGATTGGGCAGTTCTTGATGATGTGGGTACAGCAGGGGGTATTTTGGTTGCATGGAAGTCACAAAGATGGAGGCAGATAGATTCTTTTTCTGGGAGATTCTTAGTCTCCATCCTTCTTTGGGAGATAAGTTCAGGGTTTCTGTGGGTTTTATCTACTGCTCACGATCCACGTTATTGCAATCTGAGAGATCAGTTTTGGGCTGAACTCGACTACGTCAGATAGAGATGAGATGCCCCTTGGTGTGTTGCGCAGGGGATTTTGATGTTGTCCTTTTTTCCTTTGAGAAATCTTGTGGCGGCAGGGTTACCAAGAGCATGTCCTCCTCCGATTGGGTGGCCCAGCATGATCTAGTGGACCTGTCTTTGGGGGGGCCAGGTTCACTTGATCTAATGTTTAGGAAATGCCTATCATGTCGTGGCTGGACATATTTTTACTATCAGTGGATTGGCTTGAACGAGTCCCATTGGCTACTCAACGTGCTCTCCCGAAGGTAGTATCTGATCATAGGCCTATTATTTTAGCAGTTGGTAATGATAATTGGGGACCTATTTTCGGTTTGAATTAGCTTGGATGGAAGTGGACAGATTTGATCAGCTTGCTGCAGATTGGTGGGCCTCAATTGTAGTTGACAGTTTTGCTGGCTTCAGAATTAGTAGAAAACGCAAGATGCTAAAAGAGAAATTAAAGTTGTGGAAGAAAGAGGTTTTGGCCGGTAGAGAACAAGAGTTTGATAAAATGACGGAAGAAATTCATTAGCTCGATCTCTTAGAAGAAAACGGGTCTCTTTCCCCAGAAGGTAGATTGAAGAGGGTTGACTTGTCAAACTTGCATGCTAGCAAGGCTAGAGAGGAAGAAACTAAATGGCGGTAGAGATCGAGAGCGGTTTGGCTCAAGGGAGGTGATAAGAATACCTGCTTTTCTCACAGCATCACTAGTGCTCGAGCTCGGGGTAATAGAATTTCCTCTTTGGTGGTTAACAGGGTTAGTGTTATGGATAAGGACAAGATATGTGAGTCTATTGTTGCCTTCTACCAAAATATGCTTTCGGGTGAGAGATGGGGGTGTCCGAGATTGGTTACCTCCAATTCTGTCACCTTTCTTCTGAGGATGCTGCCTGTTTAGAAAGACCTTTCTTGGAGGAAGAGGTGAAATTGGCCCTAGACTCCATGTGCAGCGACAAGGCTCTGGGCCTCGATGTCTTTCCCATGGTCTTTTAGAAGAAAATTTGGCATATAGGGAAGAAAGACATCATGGACTTTATTGTGGAATTCTTAGAGTGGGGGCGCTTATGCAAGGAGCTTGGAGCTATGTTTATTGCACTAATTCTAAAAGTGGAAGGAGCTGAAATGTTAATTGACTTAAGGCCATTTGGCCTCATCGAGGGCCCCAATAAGTTGCTTGCTAAAATTCTTGCCACCGGATTTAGTGTGGTTCTTTCTAGGGCGATCTCAGAAAATCAGGGTGCTTTCTTGGTAGGAAGACAGATATTGGACAATGTCATATAGCACATGAATGCATTGATACTAAGCATAGAGAGAAGAAGAGTCGGCTAGTCTACAAGCTCGACGTTGAAAAGGCTTATGATCCTGTTGAATGGGATTTTTTAGACTACATGCTCCACAGACTGGGGTGCGGCCACAAGTGGAGGGCTTGGATAGGTGCCTGTCTGCAATATGCTTCCTTCTCAGTCCTCGTCAATGGATCGCCTAGAGGATTCTTCAGCGCAACTCAAGGTCTTAGGAAGGGTGACCCGATCTCCCTATGCCTATTTGTTGTAGTTGGGGAAGCCCTGAGTATGATGCTTCAAAAAGGTGAGGAGAACAAACTATTTAGTGGTTTTCAAGGCGCTAGAGAAGGGCAGTACTTAAGCCATCTTCAGTATGCGGATGGCATGTTTTGTGACACGAAAGCACATTCTATGGACAACCTATGGAAAATATTAGTGTTGTTTTGAAGCTGCTTCAGGATCGAAGATTAATGTGGCTAAATCAGAGATGTTTGGACTTGGGAATGCATGATGAAAGGGAGGAATTGAGCCATTTTGTAGGTATTTTTGGTTGTCAATCAGGATCTTTTCCGTCATCATATCTTGGCCTTTCGCTTTGTATTGGGAAGCTGCCCAAACACTCATGGGACAAAATTATCGAGAAGATTGAGTGGAAAGTCATCTTGTGGAAATGCCGATACTTCTCTTTGGGAGGCCGTCTCACTCTCATAAAGCTAGCATTTCCAACATGCCCATGTGTTTTATGTTTCTCTTCAAGTATTTGGCAGCAGTGATGAAAATACATGAAAAGCTACGAATAAGCTTTCTTTGGAAAGAAAATTATGAGGGGAGGAAATTTCTTCATCTAAAGTGCGAGGAGGTGTGTAGGCCGATCAAAGATAGTGGTGCTGGTTTGAAACCCCAAAGCCGTGTTTGTTTTCCAATTCACCAAGGTAAATCTCGGTGAATGGGTAATAATTACTTACCAAGGTAATTCCCACACACTTTTCAATGCTGACATTGATGGGTTACTTTTTTAACACAAACCGTGAAATGAGTGAATTTCTTGTGGGGCCCACTATGATGTATGTGGCTTATCCACGCCGTCCATCCGTTTTGCGGGCTGATTTTATGGCATGAGCCCCAAATTGAGGTAGATCCAAAGGTCAAGTGGACCACACCACATGAAACAATGGGTTGAACTCCTATCGTTAAAAACCTTTTACGACCATGATTTCCTATGGTGTGGGCTACTTGAGCTTCAGATTTGCCTCATTTTTGGGCTCATGTCCAAAAATGTTCCGGTAAAATAGATGTATGGCTCAGATATGTTATAGACTTCATAGTGACGCCCATGAATGGACGTCGATCCTTTTCAAATGGCTTTTGCAATGAGGAAAGTTGCATGTATTTACATTCTCCATCAAACAACTAACATTCGCAATAATCACTCATTGATGCCCTTTTACATGCATTTACAACAAAACAAACACGACCCTATCAGTCATGAATTTGGCCTTATTAGGTAAATGGATCTGGAGATTTGGGACCGAAGAGGGCAGGAGGTGGAGGGACTTGGTAGCTCACAAATATGACACTCCAGGAGAAGGTTGTTTTGTCAGAACTTCTCTTTTGTATAGAGCTTGGGGATCTTGGAAAGCGATTGCGGCCATCGAGCATATTGTGTGTAGAGGCATTCTGCTTGTTTTGGGAAGTGGTAATCACATATGTTTTTGCGGCCATCGGCCATTTTGTAGGTATTCTTGGTTGTCAATCAGGATCTTTTCCGTCATTCTATCTTGGCCTTTCGCTTTGTATTGGGAAGCTGCCCAAACACTCATGGGACACAACTATCGAGAGGATTGAGTGGAAAGTCATCTTGTGGAAATGCCGATACTTCTCTTTGGGAGGCCGTCTCACTCTCATAAAGCTAGCATTTCCAACATGCCCGTGTGTTTTATGTTTCTCTTAAAGTATTTGGCAGCAGTGATGAAAATACATGAAAAGCTACGAATAGGCTTTCTTTGGAGAGACAATTACGAGGGGAGGAAATTTCATCATCTAAAGTGTGAGGAGGTGTGTAGGCCGATCAAAGATGGTGGTGCTGGTTTGAAACCCCAAAGCCGTGTTTGTTTTCCAATTCACCAAGGTAAATCTCGGTGAATGGGTAATAATTACTTACCAAGGTAATTGCCACACACTTTTCAATGCTGACATTGATGGGTTACTTTTTTAACACAAAAACCGTGAAATGAGTGAATTTCGTCTAGGGCCCACTATGATGTATGTGGCTTATCCACGCCGTCCATCCGTTTTGCGGGCTGATTTTATGGCATGAGCCCAAAATTGAGGTAGATCCAAAGGTCAAGCGGACCACACCACATGAAACAATGGGTTGAACTCCTATCGTTAACAACCTTTTACGACCATGATTTCCTATGGTGTGGGCTACTTGAGCTTCGGATTTGCCTCATTTTTGGGCTCATGTCCTAAAATGTTCCGGTAAAATAGATGTATGGCTCGGATATGTTATAGACTTCATAGTGGCGCCCATGAATGGACGTCGATCCTTTTCAAATGGCTTTTGCAATGAGGAAAGTTGCATGTATTTACATTCTCCATCAAACAACTAACATTCGCAATAATCACTCATTGATGCCCTTTTCAATGCATTTACAACAAAACAAACACGACCCTATCAGTCATGAATTTGGCCTTATTAGGTAAATGGATCTGGAGATTTGGGACCGAAGAGGGCAGGAGGTGGAGGGACTTGGTAGCTCACAAATATGACACTCAAGGAGAAGGTTGGTTTGTCATAACTTCTCCTTTGTATAGAGCTTGGGGATCTTGGAAAGCGATTGCGGCCATCGAGCATATTGTGCGTAGAGGCATTCTGCTTGTTTTGGGAAGTGGTAATCACATATGTTTTTGGGTCGATAAGTGGTGTGGAGATGGAACATTTCATGATTTGTTCCCTAGGGTTGCCCACTTGGCACCCTACCGCGTTGTTGCTACTGCGGATTATTATTCCGTTGATGGGAGGGATTGGCGGACAAGGAGATAGATGTTGTTGTTGGTTTGCTGGACTTCCTAAAGAATTTCAAGCTTGATTTTCGATTCGAGGATCGGTTCATGTGGGGCAAACATTGATCTGGGAAGTTTTCCGTCAAGTCTTTATGTAGCCTATTCGAAGAACTTGTTTGTGGCCTATCCACATCTCACCCTTTCACCACTGGTTCTACGATGCCCATCCTAGGGTGGCGGTGTCTGTGTGGCTCATGTGCAAGAAAATAATTCTTACTATCAATAATCTCCAGAGGAGCTCTAAGTCTTCCCAACGTCTGCTTGATGTGTTTGGAAAGAGGAGATAATTGACCACCTTTTTATCCACTACTCGTCTGTAGCCAAAGTGTGGGTTTTTTCTTTTTCTTTCAACATTGATTGGGTGATGCCGGCATTGGTAGAAAAGCTAACTTTGGGCATGGCACGGCGGAGGAGTTGGTAGAGGGAGTAAAGTGGTTTGGAGGCTGACTATCACGACTATCTTTTGGGTCATTTGGGGGTGTCTAGAAATGGGCATTGTTTTCGAAATGAGCAAGAGGGTCATGTAGAAGTCATTGATAGAGTTGAGGTCTTGTGTCAAGCTGGGCAATGTATGTTAAATAAGCGACGTCGGCCTATCTTTGTTTTTGTAGTTCTCTCTTGTATGCTTTCTCTTTGCGTTTTGAGAGTTTCTAATAAATTGTTATCTTTCGAAAAAAATAAAAGTAAAAATCCAATCATTGCCTAATTCCCTATTTTGCCTTTTTTGTTGTTTATGTTAGTCAATGACCTTATCCCTTGATTTATGCAGAAAAACTCAGAATGCCTTAAAGAGTGCTTTTAGAAATTTTTCATATATCATGGCCCATTTAACTCTCCTAGAGTTATTTGATCGCTATTGACTGGGTTGGACCATGGTTAATCGTTACTTGCTTTTACTTTTTTTTTTTTTTTTTGGCTCCAAAAGTTGCTTTGATACCCAGTGTTGACTGGTCTTGAGATTTTTCAAGATCGAAGTTGTCATTATCATCATCAGAGCCTTATCCTAACTAAATGGGGTCAACTACATGAATCCTATTAGGCCATTCCACTCTATCACAGAACACTTCCTCAAGACCCATTTGATTCTCCTAGAGTTATTTGATCGCTATTGACTGGGTTGGACCATGGTTAACTGTTGCTCACTTTTACCTTTTTTTTTTTTTTTTTGGCTCCAAACAGTGCTTTGATACCCAGTGTTGACTAGTCTTGGGATTTTTCAAGATTAAAGTTGTCTTCATCATCATCAAAACATTATCCCAACTAATTGGGGTCAACTACATGTATCCTATTAGGCCATTCCACTCTATCAAGGAACACTTCCTCATTTAAACCATAGGTCTTCAAGTCTTTTCTTATTACCTCCACTCACATCCTTTTGGGCCTTCTTTTGCCCTATTAGAGCCTTCAACTTGAACTGACTCACTCCTAACCGGTGCAATTCGTTGTCTCTATTGCACATGGCCAAACCATCTGTCTAATTATAGTTGCACGAAGCATGAAACACGGCGGCAATAGATTCACGTGCAAGAGTGTTTGTTTTGAAATGTAAGCAAATAGGTGGGGAAGAGGGAGCATGAGCGTGTCTGAAGCATGGTCCAAAGCAGGAGGGCACCTGGTTAGAGGAATCCTGCAACTAAGCTTTCCCCATCTTATCACCTATTGGTGCTACTCCTAAGTTTATCCTTCCTTTTCTTGTCACGTATCTCTCAACATCCTCATTTCCGCTATGCTTATTTCATTCTATGAACGTGTTGTTCCTTTACTATTCCCATAAAATATGGTTGGTCTTATAGCTATCTAGAAAATTTCACCTCGAGTTTCATTTGTATGTTGCAATCACATGAAACTCTAGAGGCACGTCTCCACTTCATCCACCTAGGTCTAATTGTACGAGCAACATCCATTCAATCTCTCCGCTCTCTTGAAGTATTGATCCAAGATATTAAAAATGGTAATTTTCGAGTACCTCTCGGTCAACAATCTTAATGAATTCCTCATTTTCACTCATTTTGTTATTAAAATTGTGCTGCATATATATAAAAAAAATAAAAAATTGTGCTGCATATACTTTGTTTTTGTCCGACTAATTTTGAAACCTTTAGATTGTAAAGCATCCTTCCATAATTTATCCTTACTTTTCTTTCACTTATCTATCTCAGCATCCTCATTTTTGCAACACTTATCTAATTCAATGAACGTGCTGTTCCTTGACTGTTCCTGACGTGTTGTTCCTTGACTGTTCACGTAAAACGTGTCTGGTCTTACAACTATCTTGTAAAATTTCACCTTCAGCTTCATTTGTATGTCGCAACTTGCAATCACATAAAACTCAAGAGGCACATCTCCACTTCATTCAACTAGGTCTAATTCTATGAGCAACATCCATTCAATCTCTTTGCTCTCTTGAATTATTGATCCAAGATATTGAAAATGGTCATTTTTGGGCACCTCTTGGTCAACAATCTTAACGAATTCCTCATTTCCACTCATTCTGTAACTAAAATTGCGTTGCATATACTCTGTTTTTGTCCAGCTAATTTTGAAACCTTTAGATTCTAAAGCATCCTTCCATGGTTCTAGACCCCGCCGGCCACACACACACATGCACAATCATCTCATTAACCAAACTGTGTCATCTGCAAACAATATACACCAAGGGATCTCTTCTTGTAGATGCTTAATTAGCTCTCCCAAAAGGTACAGTCTCAATGCTGGACCCTGTTACATGCCTACAGTAATTGGAAACTCACTCGTCTCTAGTAGTCCTCACATTTGTTACTGCTCCCTCATACATATTGTTAGTTATGTCAATATATCCTCTTGAATCTCCTTTCCCAACACCCTCCAGATTAACTCTCTAGGGACTGTCAAATTGTCGGTATTCATGGTAAAAGTTGTGACAAAAGTTTTATGCCGACTGCCAACCTGACGGTACCTTCCTCCTCTATTTGGGCTTGGGACTGGCAATGAGAGCACAAAACTCCACAGGAACTATGCAATAGACAATTACATAGATTGATTAAAATCAATGAATTTTCTTTGAGTTTGAAGTCCCATTTAAAAAATAAATATAAATATAATATTCTCAGAGACTAGATAATTTCGTGGTAAACAGAATCTAAGTATTTTGCTTTAGAACTGTCCTGGCACATCAAGGCCATATTTTGATCTCTCCTGGCTTCATTATTGTTGGACAACATTGACCATGGCCTTGGGTGTGTGTCTGCAGTGGTCTTTTTGTGAATCTGATTGGGCTTCCCTATCCTCTTTGTTGTTATCAAAGTCCTTATCGTTGTCTTGACTTCAGCAGATGATTGCTTATCTTTCAAAATGCTCAAAACCTGTAAATACACATACTTTGAGATTTGTTTGATGGTGCGATATTGTTTTTTGTTTGATAATGCATAATTATCCAATGGACTTCTTGTGTAGCAAAAATTTGCTATTACTTGTATTTTAGAAATCTGGGCCATGTTACATGGCATATATTTTAAGATGCTTGATGAATTGATTGCAACTGAATTGATCAAGCGGCATACTGCAGATTTGTGAGGACATTCCAGAAGAGCTTGATTCGGATGTGCCAGGATTAGCTGAACGTCCAATCAATGTATTCTTGCCCAGGCTCTTCCAGGTGAATAAGTTTTTAATTGCTAAAATTGCATTGTCAATTTTTGTGCTACCCTGGTTGATTTGAGAGCTGTATTGTTAGTCTTTGGAGATGAATTGTTATCTTAAGTTTTTATTTGCCTTTCTTGTTCAGTTTTTCCAGTCACCACATCCATCGCTCAGAAAACTCTCCTTGGGTTCTGTAAATCAGTTCATTGTGGTGATGCCAACGGTAAGTATATTTAGGATCCTATTGTCCTTTTACACAGACGTTCTAAAGTTTGTTAGTGTTTTTAGGTGGAAGTGTTAGTTATCATATTACCATGATGCAGGCTTTACTGCTATCAATGGATCAATACCTCCAGGGTTTGTTTGTTCTCGCTCATGACCCGTCTGCAGATGTGCGAAAATTGGTAAGTAGCTTCTCAACGACTATTGGTACCTGGGCATGATATGAGATTTATATAAGTATATGACATAATTCTTTGTATTATGTTTCCCATGAACTGATGTCTAGATGAATGTTCCAAATAGATTCTTTGATATTTTTGTCTGCGAAAAAGATTTTCCAGGCATGTTATTTTTGTCTGCCAAAAAGATTTTCTAGGCATACCTAGCTAGTTTAGTTCTCCTATTTGGGTCTTGGAAACATTCTATTCGTTTCAGAAACTCATCTGAGATTTGAAAAGGGTTCTCTAGTTCCTGGATTGATTGATTCAAGTTAATGAAAAACTCACCAAGATAACAAAATATCAGGCAACTCTTTTCTTTTCTTTTTTCTTTTTTGTTAAGTATGTAAAACAAGGTTGTGAAAGTTGATCCTTCACTGAACTGATATTGTATAAGATTATGGGTGGGAAGCTATACATGAGCCCGGTTGCCTAACTGAGTTTCATTTAGTTCTTGCAAATTCCATTTTGTTGTACAGTCCATGTTCGGTTTATCACTCGTCTACTGAATCACACATTTATTTTAGCTTGTGGTGTATTCTAATATTATGCGGTCTCTATTTCACTTGCAAGTGGTGTTTCTGTAATTTGTAGGAGTGTGATGCTAGAATTATGTTTAGGCTGTACACTTCTCATCTTTATCTATGATTAACACCCATCAGGTTATCAAGCTAACCCTCACATTTATATTTAATTCTTGAGTTGTGAACTAACTCCTTTATGGGGATCCAGGGACATTCTTGAGCTTGTGCTCATTTATCATTTTGGAACCAGACTCAACACTAGCTTGATGGATAGTTATACTTTTCTTTCAACAAAATCTATTTGTTGCTGATAAGAACAAAAGACTCGATGTTCACTTATTTTATTCGATCAGCAGCAATAAATCTTATTAAGAAGTGGAAAGAAGAAACAGAGGTAGAGAAGAATGCATAATGTGGAGTCAATCAAAGAGCTGGGAAACATTCGTGATATTTTTTGCCTGCAGAAAATAAGATCCTGTTTGGATGCTTGCATCCGTCAATCTTGGAGTCATTAATCTAAGGATTTGCCTCAGATCCAATGTTTGGGGCCTCCAGGGTTTGGCAAGTCTCAGGATAGGTGCTGCTTCCACTTTGAATCATGCTTCCAACTTCTCCTGCTTCTTCATTGTTTATACCTGCTAACATTTGAAATGGATGGTTCCCTGCTCCTACACTCAAATTTATGCCACTTCCTTGAAATGAAAGAAAACAATAAAAAAAAGGGAACCTAAAAAGAACATTCACATTGATCCTGGAGGACCTACTACTTGTAGTCTACACTGACAAATAATTGATCGATAAAACATAAACAATCGTGCAAGAATCATCTTGAGGCATAGTAATTTGTATCAGTATAACTGGTTTTCTTAAAAAAAAGAAAAGAAAAGAAGATAAGCATTCACATTGGTCTTATAAGGACCTATTACTAGTAGTCTCAACTGAAACAATTGATTAACAAAACCTAAACAATCATGCAAATTTTTTTTTTTTTTAAGGAAGAAGTTTATTCGATTATGTATCTCCCATAGTTATACATCATTAGGATTTTTGGAAGATCTGAAACAAGTATGAACGACATTAGAAACCCAACACCCCCCCCGGCATCTTCTTGAGGTGTAGCTGTTTGTGTTAATATCACTTACTTTCTTAAAAATAAATAAATTATATAACCCCAATAAAAGATCAGAGAAGCAAAAAGAACAAGCTAAAATCTAGAGTGTGAGAGGAGTCCTGAATAGTGTGTCTAGGAGTCCCCAAGTGTCAGCATGACAAAAATCCAGAAAGTAGAAGCGTCTAGGTAACACTGATTTCATGTCCCGGTTATCTACCAAACAACATATCTGTCAATTCCAGGAGCAACAAATCTAGGATTGACTTTTCCCAGGATTTGTAACTCCACCAAGACTAACAACTTTAGATCTGAATGCCCTGATATGAAAGATGAGTTCTTGAATTGAGTGCCATCTTCTTCTTCATCTATTTTCTTTCTTTTTTATGGGTATTAAGAAAATTTTTTAAGAAAGAAAAGGGGTAAAAACAGAGCCTCATGAGAAGGGAGCCAAATAAACAAGTATGCCTCAGAAAAACAGAAATAAAACTAGGCAGAATTCATGCAGTGAGAAGTTGCTTGAAACTAAAGATCTGCTCTCGGCAATGCGAAGATTTCTCTTGGACATGCCACCTTCCCTATAGTATGGACTCAAGAGAAAGTGACGACCAGCACATACATCACGCGCTTCCTCAGTCAGATTAGGCACTCTCCAAGGACAAGACGGATCACTGGCCCATGAAGTAGCATTGCCAGAGTTGCCTTTGATGATTACTGGCCCGTTTACAAGCTTAGGAGCCAGCTTGCACGCTTGCAACAATGCTGTAGCTTCCATGCGATTAGAATCATGAATGCCAACTGCCCTCAAGAACTCAACTAAAACGTTCTTTCTGCTTACCTGAAGAATACCCCTGATACCAGCAGGCATGGGAATTTGCGATGAGCACCTGTCAAAATTCATCTTATAGTATCTGGATGGATTCTTCTTCTTTCGACATGTTGTCAGATCTGGATGCAACATTTGCCGAGACAATACCCAAAAATTCTTCTTTCAACACGTTGTCAGATCTGGAATTTTCTTCTTTCGACATGTTGTCAGGCATGGGAATTTGTGATGAGCACCTGTCAAGCTTTCACGCTTGAATCTTTCATGGAATCCAGCCTGTGAGCTGAGTTACATGTGGACGTTAATAGCCAAAAATTGTTTAGGATTGCTTGCTGGATTGTTTCATATGGAGTAGATTTCTAAATTTTGGCTATCTTGTCTTTTCTGTCCATGTGATGAACAGGTTTGCACTGCACTGGTTCAGTTAATTGAAGTCCGTCCTTCCTTCCTGGAGGTATGCATCTCTTTATCATATTTGATGTATACTGATACACATTCCATGCCTGGTCCGTTGCAAACTATTCTTCTGTTTTCTGATATCAATTTTTCATGCATGTATTTGATAATTCTATCTTGCATATTTGTCCATTGTTTGGGTTAGTGAATGAAACACCCTGTCGAAAATGATAATGAGATATTATACAATGCTTGGGCCAAAATTTTCTTACAGTTTCAGGTATTCAGTTTGTACAAATATGGCCAATAGTTCAGTGATCCTAAATGTTTGTGATAGGGCTCACTGGTGATGATCTATTCATCAAAATCCCCCAGTTTGGAAGATCCAAGCTGTAGAATTTTGGCTTTTTATGGGTTGAATGGGAAGCATTGCCATATTTCCTTATTAATAATTTCTGTGGCTGCTCATTCAAAGGTTCAGGATATTTCCATCTGCGAGATTTCTATACATGGACCATTGATGGAGTGACCGATTTTATTGTTTGGAGACCACTGAACAATGGACCCCACTTTTACAACTGAAAACCCAACTGTACTGGCAATGCTCGGCCCGAGCATTGTATAACGTCTTAAGGATTATACCTTTTGTTCAAATCCTAAACCTACACTGGTTAATAAGCACATTCTGAATATTTCATTTCTGCCCTTTAAATCGGAGAACTTTTTTTTGTTTTTTTTAAAAAAATCTGTTTTCATTTTTTATCCCCTTCTTACTTTTCGTGGAAAATTGGCATCTTTATAAATAAAAGCTTATTTTGACTCTTTTCTTAAAAAAAAAGGCTTTTAGGTTGTTTGGTAAATGTCTAAAATAAGCTCTAGTTTCATAAGTTAGGGAGGGTTCTTTTTTTTTTTTTTTCCTTTTCTTTTAGAGCTTATTGAGCTTAAGCGGGTAGAGGTTACGGCTTTTATTAATTTTAAAAAAGCCAAAAATACCCTCATATATCTCTTTTGCAATCTCCCTCTCTCCCTCTCTCTCAAGTGGCCCACATGATGAATGACCCATAAGGAAGGTGGGGCCCCACATGATGAATGGTCCAAATCCAAGTGGGCCCACATAATGGATGTTTAACATTAAAGGTGGGCCCAACATGATGGATGGCTCGCATCAAAGTGGCTCCGCTTGATGGACGATCCATATCAAGTGGACCCCACCTGATGGACAGTCCACATCAAAGGTGGGACCGGCATGATGGATGGTGGACACTGAAGGTGGGAGTGCATGATGGAAATTTGACATCAAAGGTGGCCCACATGATGGAAAGTTGACATCAAAAGTGAACAATGCATATTGAAGGTGGGGTCCCCATGATGAATGGTCAACATCAAGGTAGGCCCACACAATGCACGGTTCACATCAAAGGTGGGCCCCACATGATGGATGACCCACATCAAAGTGTGCCCCACATGATGGACAATCCACATCAAAGGTGGGACCCACATGTTGAACGGTAGACATCAAAGGTGGGCCCATGTGATGAACAACCCATTTAGGTGGGGCCCCACGTGATGAATGGCCCACATTAAGGTGAGCCCACATAATGGACGGAGTGAGCCTCACATGATGGATGGGCTACATCAAAGTGTGGCCTTGTGTGATGGAAGGTCCACATGAAGTGGGCTGCACCTGATTATTGGTCCACATCTAAGGTCTTGCATGATGGATGACCCATATCCAAAGTAACCTACTATGATGGATGATCCACATAGAAGGTGCGCCACACATGATGGATGGTGGACATCAAAGGTGGGCCCCCACATGATGTATGGCTCACATCAAAGGAGCGCCCCACACAATGGATGGCCCACATCAAAGTGTGGCCCCATCATGCCCCACATGATGGACGGCCCACATCAAGTGGGCCCCACCAGATGGATGACCCACATCATGTGTGACCCCACATGAAGGGCAATTAACATTGATTGTTGACCCCACATGATGGATGGCCTACATCAAGGTGGGCCCTACATAATGGACGGTCCACATCAAAGGTCGGTCGCTAATGATGAATGGTCCACATCCAATGTGGGCCTTGCATGATGGATGGCCCACTTCGAATGTTTGACCCACATGGACAGTCCACGTCAAAGGTGGGCAGTGGGCTCCACGTGATGTGTCCACATCCAATGTCCAACATGATGGACGGCCAACATCCAATGTGAGAGGCAAGAAGGGGCGTGCTTATTTGAGATAGAGTTGTTGCAAATTTTAAAAAGACAGCAACTACCCCTAAAAAGGGCTCTTATTCCAATGTTTTACCGAACGTGCTTATTTTAAATATGAGCTTTTTTCAGGTCTGAAAAGTGGTTTTACCAGACGAGCTTATTGTACAATAAAGCTAGCACAAAAAGTCTTATTAGAGCAGCTCTTATTTGAAAAGTTCTTATTGGATTAGATAAGACATGCCAAATAGGCCCTTCATTTCCAACTGGCATCAACATATGTATCTATTACCGTATGGCTGTCCTGCAAAGATGATTCTTTGCAACATAGTGAAGTAAAACCCCCAAAGGAGACCAAAACATCAAACATTTATTTCGAAACCTTCGTGTTTGAACTCAAGAAACTCCCACTTCAGTGATATGTTGCTACTTTTTTCCACAGCAAGTAGATTGAAAGCTCTAATATTGCAACTTGAAAAATCTAACCATGAACAGTTTGCTGCCAATTTTATGTGGTGTATTTTCAGAACTCAAATAAGAAATAGAAGCTTTTCATTCTCTATAATGATATCCAGAACTCAAAATGGCAGAAATTTCCTATCTAGGATGGATTCCGATGGAACTAGTGGCTAGCTGAGCTCTTTGGTTTACCCATGGGTGAAGTTCATTATTTAACAAAGAATGGAGCTAATGACTAGCTGTGATAATGGGATGGGGTAAAGGCATGTTTCATTTTGGAGGTAATGTTATTTGGAAGATAGAAACCTTACTTGGGGGATCTGGAAAAATAGAAACCTCAGAATAGTCAAGGTGAAGCTTTGCTGACATGGTTAATGTGGAAAATTCAATTCATGGCTAATTGAGAATTTAAGAGGGATTTCTTTTCTTAAGCTTATGTGGTACGGACATTCTACTGTGTTAGGGGGTGGTTAGGATGTATTGGTGCCTGGCTTGGTTTTCAGGTTTTTCTGGGCATGAAGGCTTGTTCCCTTTGTCATTTAAAAAAAAACTTTTTTGGGATGATGTCTTGTCATTCTTCCTATTGTTTTGCTCTTGCTTTCAATAAAGTTGTTGAAAGCGATCATGTTTACAGAAAACTGTGTAATCGAAGAAAACAAATCCCACAAATGCAAAAAACAAGGAAAACCATATAATAATTCTTAGAAAGGATTTAGATTTATGGGAAAAGGGTTATGTATTTCCCATATACTTTATCAACCCATGTGTGTCTTCTATTATGTAAGCATATTTTATGTTATCAAATGGAGAGTTGAACTAATTTAGCTGTGTGGTTTGCCTGGGTACCATTAAATTTGTTGCATTATATGTTCTGCATATTTTTTAATGTTCTGCACATTCCTGTTCTAAAGCAATGTTTAATGTGATGCTGAAGCCACATCTGGGAAATGTCATTGAATACATGTTGCAAGCCAATAAGGACACAGATGATGAAGTCTCGCTTGAAGCTTGTGAATTTTGGTGGGTTCTCCATTACCCAACTTCCGCTATATTTAAATGTTCATTGGCATAACATGCTAGGTGTTAGAACATGATTCGTCCATGTATTTGTCAAGAACATCGTGTTATTAGGGCCAGTCTACCATGTTATGGAAATAATAGTTGAGAAATTTATTTGTTGTGTCCTCATCATTGTCATCATTATCTAAGCCTTATCTCAACTAATTGGGTCAACCACATGAATCTTGTTCAACCATTTCACTATCACAGACAATATCCTCAGTTAAACCAGAGTCCTCAGTTCTTTTCTTACCACCTCCACCCACATCCTTTTGGGCCTTCCCTTTGCCCTTTTAGAGCCTTCAACTTGAACCAACTGACTCTTCTTATTACCTATGGATGCTAAGTGTAAGTTTCCCTCGAATGCATTCATTTCTAACTCTACCCTTCCTTGTCTTGCCAGTCATCCATCTCAACATCCTCATTTCAGCACATGAGGATAGTGTTTATCTTATTTATCTGCATTGCTATATCCTATAAACCCCATTCGGGATCAATAATAGTGTCACTATTCCTCTTCTTGTTCCCCTGTTGACATATTTGAAGTAATTATCTAATGAAAATGTTGATATATTGTTGTGCACTGCTCAAACTGAAAGGGAAATTTTATAGGATAGCTATAAGATTGGCCATGCTTTATGGAACAGAATGTTGAGCACTTAAGGAACAATATGTTCATAGGATGAGTGTAGCTGAAATGAGGATGTTGAGATGGATATGTGTCTGGATGAGGAAGGATAGAATTAGAAATGAATTCATTCGAGGTAACTTAGGAGTGGCACCAATAGGTAGGGTAAGTAGACTTAGCTGTTTGGTCATGTGCAATGGAGATTGAAGGCTCTAAAAGAGCAAGGGGAAGGCCCAAATGGATGTGGATGGATGTAGTAAGAAAAGATTTGCCCTATGGGCTAACTGAAGGTCTGGCCCTTGATAGACTGGAATAATGGAATGGGATTTGTGTAGCCTACCCCAGTTAATTGGGATAAGCTTTAGATAATGATGATGATGGCAAGTATTATTTCTCGATAGCATCTTCAATTATTCACAAAGATTTCATTTCAAAGATTTGCATAAATTACAAACTACAGCAATTAGTGATAAAAAAAATACAGTTCATATTGTTCCTACTATCACATTTGCAATCATGGTTTTAAGACGTGGCGAGTCAGCGTCTGATATTAAAAAATGATAACTAGGCTAAAGATAAAATCTAGTTAATGTGTTGCCTAAAAATACTATAAATATCAATTTGTTGTGCTGAGTTGCATCTGATTCATAAATCTAATGTAATTCTATCTAACAGAGTCATAAAATGATCAAACATGAACCTAGGCGGTAAGAAAATTGTTCAAAAAACAAGTTCACACTCGTGAATCACCAGCTGCCAGTCATCACCAGAAGCTACACGCCCACTTGTTGGCTGGTCAGCAATTTGATCATGATCATTATCATCATTACAGTAAGGCTGCCATGCAACATCACCATATAATGTAACATTCCAATAGCCAATGGGAAATAACATAATAATGAACAAGGATGACTGATCATTTCTCTAGATCTGCTGTGTGATTATGTCAAATAGCCAGTAGTGTTAGAAACCCAGACTCTTTCTCATACTGTGAATGAGTTGGATTCTGTTATCCTTCATGTGATTCATACCATTGTCCCAGACTAGTCCAGCAAGGAAGTTCCTCAGCCCCAAGCATCCCTTGCCCATAATATCCATAGGGACCATAATAATATCCATAAGTCATCTCAGCAACAGTTCTAGTGCCAATGCTAGTGGACGAGCCATTGGGTCGTGCATCTCCTGCTCATCCAGCTTGACTTTGAGCCATGATGCTCGTGCTCCTGCTGGTATCATGACTCCTTATAGTCATATGAATCCCTTTTCCTCGTGTATGATAGTTTCTGTGCTTACATTGCATCAAAGGTGGCACTTTATCCTGATTCATTGAGTGACTGACTGACTGTCAATGCCACCACTACTACCATCACAATCAGACAGTCTAACTACAGCCATTTCATTGACTGTTAACATACCAAACAGTCGGTTTGTCTGGTAGCCCTGAGCATAAAGTGCATTGTTGCTAGCCTCCCTCTCACTTCACATGGGTCTACTTTGTTAACATATCATCTATAGCAGTGTTAAGCTCCTCCTCATTCTACATCACTGGCCCTTCCGTCTCAATGGGCCATGGATCAAGTGGGTCTTCACCTTCGAAAATATAATCCAAATTTATTGGATCATATTCATGATCACCATTTGTATTGGATTGGGGACAATGGATAGATGATTTCAATATGGAAAACATAAATCTATAGCTAGACAATTTTTAACAAATAAAGGAAATTGCGGGTTTTTCAGAAAGGCCAAAATTTCTTTAAAAAACCCACTTTGATCTGCAAAATTTCTTCAAAAACCATTTTGATCAGTAAATATGTTGGATTTTTTTGATTGATGACAATGGAAGCTCTGAAATTGTCTCATAAGCCTTTAGTGAGCTAGATCTAAAATTTTGGGGTGAAAAATGGCAAAAATTGGAAAAATGGGGCAAGGGTTGACCCCCTTGTATTTTTATGTGGGCAAGTTGCACAGGTTAACTCAGCCTGACTGCGCTGTATTGCCCGAGTTTGTACTCTGCAGTGACTTGGGCCAGTCTTAAAACCATGTTTGCAAGTTTTAGTTTTGGGTATGGAGTTTTGTCAATCAATCTTCAGGAAAAAAAAGAAAAAGGAAAAGAAAAAGAAAACAAAGAAAAAAGAAGAAAAAGGAAAAAAAGAAGAAGAAAGAAAAAGAAAGGAGTTTTGTTGATCAGGTCTGCACAAATTCCAAACAATAGCTTTGTGATGGCATAATGGTTTGGAATCAATCATTCAAAAAAAAAAAAAAAGGTTTGGAATCAGATGCAACTTGTTATGTTGTATTCCATCTCTACACCATGTTCTGCAGGCTGCCATTTTTCATCCTCTCAATGAAGTGGTCTCCCATTTGATAGAAGAAAGTGTTGTTTTGGTAGTAGCAGTCAAAATGTAGTGTTTTTTGGCACCTATGCCTTTTGTATCCGGGATACGTTTTCTGTTCACTGTAGGTTTATAGGCTTTGCTGAACCAAAATGACTTTGCTGAGTTGATTCTTGTTCAATTACTACAATATGAGTGATGTAACCTTGGAGGGACCATGCCAAAGTGTTAATGGAAGTCCAAAGGGTCCCATTATATGTCATAAATACGTTTTTCAAAGAAAAAGAGGAGATGCAAGAAAAATTATCTAATTTTTAGTGGCTGTATCCAGTGATTTAAATATCAATAACAACCACTAGTGATTTAAATATCGATATTATCGGCCAATACTATCGGTGTCACATGCTGTTGATAAGAAACCTGGGAGAGTTGTAAAACTCCCCCGCATCGCCTAATATATCACAATATATCGGAATGTATCAATGATATATCGATACGTTGTGATATTTTAAATATCTCCCAGTATAAGAGTCCTTGATTTCGTTGATACGTGCTATATGTATTGATGATATCAATAGAAACAACCATTTTTTGATAAAAACAAAAAATCAGAAAAAAGAAAGAAAATCCTCTCTTAATTTTTTTTTTTTTTTTTGAATTTCATTCCTTTAAGAGGATTTTTGATGCAACACAACTAACCACTTGCTCTAAAAGCTCAAACCGATAGAGCATGACGATTTAATCCCTTTATCTCATAGCACAGGCCCCACATCCCATGGGTTAGGACCTCAGCCGAACCTCCCTCGTGGGCCCCACATCACATGGGTACCGCCTTACACGAGCCACCCGCCTCACACGGGCCGCCCACCCCGAGTGTGCCCCTGCATCCCACAAGCGACCCCACTCGAGCCCGGTGTGAAAATGCCCCTGCATTGATTTTGACCAACCTTTTTGAGTTTTTGGGAGAATATGATTTGGGTGGGGAAGTTGAGATCAGAGAGCGGAGACGGGCCGAAACACAATTTGTGGGGTTTTTTTTTGTTTAATTTATAAATTTAAAGTGTTTTTTCTTGTGTAAATTGCTTAAAATAAGTGGAACTAACTTAATAATCCACGATTTTGCATGTTTTGCATGCTCAATCATGGATTTTAGCTCCGATTTTTATTTATTTATTTATTTATTTTGGGGAAAATGTGTGAATTTGGAGAAAATTCAAAATTTTCCTGATTTCACCAATTTAACATGCATTTAGAGTGTGGAAAAATCACACGAGAGTGCTTATAAGCTAATTCGATTGATGGAAGTTTGGAATTTTTGAAAAAAAAGTTTAATTAAAAATATTTCAAAAATAAATAAGAAAGTAATTTTTTTTGAATTACATTGACCAACCAAAATTTGTGTATTGATGAGTGTATGTTTATGCGTGAGTGGCAACAAAAAGTGCTTGGAGCGTGTCTCAGCTGAGGAGTCCGCAGAAGGTTAGTTCTGATAGTTTCTACAAGAGGGAGGTGTGAGTAGGATGGTGGGGGAATGAAGCTGGTGGGAGACAATTAATTATAGAAAATTGGACCCGGAGAAGGTTGGTAGGAAAGCGAGCTTGCTTTGGCCTCAAGGAAAAAACAAAGATGGGAATAACTTTGTTGGGAAGAAAAGATCAAGGAACTTCTGTAGAGGGGGTATGGCCCGGTTGAAGTAGGATGCGATAGGCAAGTCTTGGGATTGGGAATTACTTTAATACTTTGTTGTAGCGGTTACGAAGGAAGACTTTACCATTCCTCAAATTAGGAAATGGTTGGATGATTGTTGTCGTCTGTTGCCAGAAATGTATTCGATTAGGTTGATTAGGCTCAACGAGGTGTGGATCCATTTGCTTGGAGGTATGGCCCGATTGAAGCAGGATGCGATAGGCAAGTCTTGGGAATGGGAATTACTTTACTATGTTGTAGCGGTTACGAAGGAAGACTTTACTGTTCCCCAAATTAGGAAATGGCTGGATGACTGTTGCCGTCTGCTACCAGAAATGTATTTTGATTAAACCGATTAGGCTCAACGAGTTGTGGATCCGTTTGTTTGGAGGTGAACATGGATCCTTTTTTATTTTTACTTTTATTTATTTATGGCTGGAGCATTGAATAGGGACAAACCTATAGTTCAAATCATAGGTGAGAGGAATTTTCAATTTTTGGAAAGGAAGACGCTTGGTTTCTGATTTCGGGGGTGCCACTGGAATTCTGTTTTTGGGACTTCTTCACGGTAGCTAGCTGTTTGGGTGAGGCTATTGGCATCGACCTGTCAATGAAGCTAGGGGAGGAATTGGGGTTGGTGAGGGTTTCCTTGCGGCGGAAGAAAGGTTTGGGGATCCCAACTTTCGTGTCTGCGATGGTTGGGGAAAAGAGGATGGTGATGTTTGTCCAGAAGGAGGAGATTGGTGGGGTCGCGATGCGATGGGGGGACATCTATAAGCCGAGGAAGAAGGAAGGAGCTCTGCATAGCCATAGAATTCAATGAGCCATGAATGCAGGAGCACAAACTTATGTCTCAGGTTTAGCGGATGTGGGGAGGTTTTTGTGTGAGCGAATGATTTATTTTTTATTTTATTTTATTTATTTATTTAGGGGGGGAATGATAGGGGGAGAGAGGGTTGGTAAAGGGAGGGCGTCCTTAGAGGTTAACACGTGGTGTTGTTTGGGCGGTGGGAGCTCCTTTCAACTCTTGCTCGAGCTTGAGCTTGGTTAATGAAGGAGGCTTGAGAGACACACTTCTTCGGGTCAGCTTGTCAGTGCCAAAACTAGTTTTCTTTTTTCCTTTCACTAGAGTATACTAAATACCTTGAAGAAGAAATTAGATGGAGGCAGAGATCTAGAGTGGTATGGATCAAGGATGGCTTCAAGAATCTCTTTCTTCCACGGAATCGCTAGCACTCGGGCCAAGTATGTTTAGCAGTGGACTTCTAGTTTAAACTTCTTTCAAGCAATGGTGGAACATATCACTATTAGATAATCTGTCCTTTCCTAGGCTCTCAACTGAGGAAGTGGAGTCATTGGATAAATCTATTGTGGAAGAAGTTTCGCGTGCCATCAACTCATTGGGGAGGGACAGGCCCAAGGCCCGATGGCTTTGCTATAGCTTTTTTTCAAGTTTTCTGGGACACGATTAGACAAGACGTTGTGGAATTTGTTCGAGATTCCAGTGAAAAAGGCAGACTTGCCAAAGGTTTGGGGGCCTCTTCATAGCCTTAATTCCAAAGAAAGAGGGAGCAGAGTCACTCACAGACTTTCAACCCATTAGCCTTATTGTAAGTCCCTACAAGATTTTGGCAAAGGTGTTGGCTAATAGATTTAGACAGGTGCGCTCCTGTTGGTCATAACAGAATACTAGGGAGCCATTGCTGCAAATAGACGGATTCTGGACAGTGCATTACTTGCCCATGAATGCGTTGATTCTAGACAGAGGGAAAGAAGTCAGGGTGTGGTTTGCAAACTGGACATAGAAAAGGCCAATGACTACGTCGAATGGGATTTCTTGGAATAGATGTTGAGTAGAATGGTTTGTAGTAGCAAATGGATTAGTTGGATGCGTGAATGTGTGTCGTTGGCCTCCTTTTCCATATTGGTTAACAGTTCACCCAAAGTTTCTTTCAAGTCTCAAGGGGCATAAGGCAGGGGGACCCACTATCTCCTTTTCTATTTATAGTGGTTGTGCTAGTTAAAGGGCAGGAGGTGGGCCTCATATCAGGTTTTACCAGGCCAAGGAATGGGGTTATGATCACTTATCTACAATTTGTGAATGAGTCAAAAGCTCCTCCCACTACCGTCCATCGGGAACATGGAAGACTATCATTTTAGTAGCTCCCTCGGCGAAATCTAATATGTCCTTTGCTCTCAGCAATGACGTTCGGATCCGGTTTTGGGAAGACTCATGGTGCGGTGATAGACCTCTGAAGTCGAAATTTCCATCTCTAGCTTTGTTGTCTCCCTGGTCGAATATTTCGGTGGCTGCTTTTCCCATAACGCATAGACCTTTGTCTTATGTTGAGGCGGAGGATTTCGCTAGGCTTTTGGTAAGACTTAATAATATTCACCCTTCTCCGGGTTCCTCGGACAATCTCCTTTGGAATGTGTCCCCTTCAAGTGTCTTCTCGGTCAAATCCTTTTACTCGAAGATCCGGGAATCGGTGGATGTAATGAGTGGAGGATTCTTTCATGCCTTTTGGCATTATAGTGCCCCTCCTAAGGTGGCTTTGCCTAGCTAGTTAGAAGGAAGCATATTCTCACTATAAACAACCCGTAGAAGTGAGCAATGATTTTGCCCAATATATGTCTTCTTTGTATGGATGCTGCTAGGTCGATCAATCACATATTTATTCACTGCTCCTTTGTTCGAAAGGTGTGGTTCCATATCTTTAACATCTTCGGTATAGATTGGGTGGTGCCCTCCTCTGTTGATTAGTTATTTTAGATGTGGCATGCCGTTCTTCTCACCAAAAAGAACTAGGCATTGTGGCAACTGTGCTTGTTGGCCACCCTCTGGAACACATGGGGGGAACATAGTGCACGATGCTTCCGCAATAAGGAGGGGCCTTGGGAAGAAATCCTATGGAAAGCAAAGAGGGACATTATGAATTGGCGGTCGGATCTTGCCTTGTAGATTTAAGTGTCGCACAATCAGTTTTGGGGGTGTAATAGTGGCTTTGGTTTGTTAAATTATTTTCTGCTTTGTATTTTTTCAAACAGTTCTTTAATAAAATATATTGTCCTTAAAAAAAAAGGTTGGGTCACATGTTGTGAGGAGGATGCTTCAGAATCCTTGTGTTGTTCTTTGCAACGGCTTTTGAATTGGAATGGTTGGATGATGACCGGTGTTTGGAAGAGAATCACATCGGTGTGGATGAAGGGCCCCTTTGTTATACACGTGTGAATTTAAACTTGGATGATTCAACTATCATCCTTTCTAATTCTCCGGCATGTGTGATTAACTTAGGTGCCGTTTGGTAAACTGAAAACTAAGGTCTGAAAATTAATATAAGTTCTAAAAACTTGGAAGTGTTGAATTTTAGTACTTGTAAGTACTGAAAAATCTGTTTGGTAATTTGTCTGAAAAAAGTCATGATATATGAAATGAAGGACTTTTTTTCATTAAAAAATAGCTTGGTAAATAGAGATCATAAATGTCTGAAAATTGACAATTCATCATATTTGCCCCCTATTGTTTCAATTTCCATATTCTTTAGAGTATGAGACAAAACTTGTTATTGTCATGCTACCAAATTTGGCATACCCATGCCCAATTCATATACATCTCTCAAACGTAATCTTTCGATTGATGGACCATATATTATGTTCTTCTTAATAAAATAATCAAAACCCTTCGACTGGTGTCCTTGAATTGGACAAACATCTAATATTTAACTGATAAAGGCTGATTTGAAGGTTAAGATTATCTAATATTTATTTATTTATTTATTATTATTATTATTATTATTTTTGCATAGTCCATCCATTGTGGGCCCCATGTTGACAACATTGTTGTTCATGAAACCAATGGGCTCACCTATACGAACAAAACCTGAGATTGACCCATACTTAGGTGGAGCATCATATAACTTTTGTTGTCGAGAGATGACTCACAATGCGTGATGACGTGCCACATTTGGGTCATTCATCTCTAGGGTCCACTTACAATGCCTTTGGTTCGATTACCTTGAAAAAATGCTTTAGTTCGAAAAAAAAATTTCTCGTTCTGTCGAATAAGTGAGCCACACATATACAAATATTTTCCTGATGCGTGTCATGCTACTAATTTTTTATCATCCATCATTTAACAACTACCAGGTTAGGCAATCACAACCATCCCATCAATGACGTTCAATTACCACGTTTCCTGTGTTGTGGTCCACCTAAGATTTGGATCAACCTCTTTTTTTATTTTTTATTTTTGTCTCATGCCCAAAAATAAGTTGACACAATGGATGGACGTCGTGGATAAAATACATATATCATGGTGGGGTCCACAGAACAATGTCATGTACAATCCATGTAACATCCGTGAGTATGTCATTCCCTCAGGCATTAAAAAAATATGGTCCGCCTTGATTTCTATGTGAATTCTGCGTCATCCCACCATTTTGCCAACTTAATTTAGGGGATGGGCCTAAAAATGAGGTAGATCCAAATCTCGGGTGGATGGATGACATGAATAAAATGGATGTATAGCGTGAATAAAGACATTGTTGTGGGGCCCATAGAGCACTGCCACATTCAATCCATGTAACCTACATGAGTCATCCCCTCAAGATGCTTGTAGATTATATATGCCTCCTAGGCCATCCCAAAAGAATGAGATGACCCACCTTGATGTCTACTAGAAATCCACGCTGTCCCACCAATTTCAGCTTAATTCAGGGCATGAGCCCAAAAATGAAGTAGATCCAAATCCCAGGTGGACCATTCCACAAGAAACAATGGTGATTGAATGCTCAACCATTAAAAACTACCTAGGGCCCATTGTAATGTTTATTTTCCATCCAACCTATTGATTAGGTCAAACAGACCAGGATTAAGGTATAATACAAAAAATCAGATTGATCCAAATTTTTTATGGCCCACAATGAGTTTTTAATGGTCAATCACCACATTTTTCAGTAGTGTGGTCCACCTGAGATTTGGATTTGCTTGAGTTTTGGGATCAAGTTCTAAAATGAAATGTAAAAGCGGATGAACAACATGGATATACAACACATTCATCAAGGTGGGCCCCATATGGTCAAGGCAACACCCACAAAACGTGTTACCCAGGAAACACCTAATCTGCTCCCCGCTCTTGCATTCTTCTTTTAGCTCACGACTGAGTTAACATGGCAAAGTTCTGTGGGTCCCACCATTATGTATGTTTTAGATCCACATCGTCCATCCACTTATTCATGTCATTTTAGGTCTTGTGCTAAAAAATAGGCAGATCCAAAGCTCCATGGTAGGCAAAATGGTTCAATGGTAGACATTTCTTTCCCTACTTTTCCCTTTTGTATGGCCCACTTGAGTTTTGGATCCGCCTCATTTTTGGACTCATGTCTTAAAATGAGCTGTAAAAATGGATGGACGGAGTTGATTTCTCACAAACATCACGGTGGGCCCCACCTAACTTCCCAGTGCAGGAACCTACTGCGAGAGCCTTCAACATGCAATCCGCATCAACAATGTGTCATAACGTGTTGGCTTGGGAAAGTGCCGTAGGCCCCACCATGATGTTTGTGTTATATCCACACCACCCATCCATTTTTTCAGATCATTTCAGATCATGAACTCAAAAATGAAGCATATCCAAAGCTCAATTGGACCATACCATAGGAAACAATGGGATTGAATGCCTAACATTGAAAACTTCTTGGGGGCCACAAAAGTTTTAGATCAAGCTGATATTTTTGTTTTCCCATCATCTAGGTCCGTGTGACCTTATGAATAGATGTGATGGCAAATAAACATCATGGTGGGCCCTAGGAAGGTTTCAACGGTGGGCATCATCATCCCCACAGTTTTTGTGGTGTGGTTCACTCAAGCTGTCGGTTTACCTCATTTTTTGGCTCTTGCCCTAAAATGATTTGAAAAAAATGGATGGAAGGTGTAGATATAACACATACAACATGATGTTGATGCGGGCATCAGAGTGTACCAGCGCCGTCGTAGGAGAGCCCTAGGCCCTGGCCCAACCCAGCCTGCACTTTATTTGGGTGATCACTACTTGGGCTTGGCCTGTGGGCCACTTTGAAGGCCCCATGTGCATAGGATGTGCATCATGAAGGCTCCAGACTGGGAGGATGCACATGGGCTGCATTATTTGGAGTGCCAGGATAGTTTTTGAGAGTTTTTGTTGAGATCCGACTGTTGGATTGCATCCGATCACATGGTGGCCCACCGTGTGATCAAGTCCTTTCAGTTTTTAGTGTCCATTTATGTTTTGTTATTTTTCTGCACATTTTGGTTGGTTTGGATTTCTTAGGAGGCCCCTACTTTGCTAGATTTTAAAAAGGGGCATGTTGGTCATTTTACTTTTAAATGTAAAAACTCTATTTAAGGAGGGGAAATGTCCAACCCTAAGGGGGATAATAGAGTACACGTTTGTTTTCTAAAGAGAAGCCTTTCTTTCTTCCATGCGACTTGGAAGAACCCTCCATGAGACTTGGAGCAAGGTGGTGAGATTCTATCTTTTTGTGGGCGTGCGACTCGCTGACGTGTTTATCTTCTGCAAGGTATGATCTTTCCATTTCCTTCTACTCCTTTAAAAAAACCTCTTTGATCTTATTTAGCCTAAATCCTTCAATCCATTGTGCCCAAAACCTCGACACCCTATGTCCCTGCCTCCCACATAAAACCTATCCTAGACCGTCTCCCAATTTACTCCCACAAACCTCAATTCCCAAATTACAGATTTATCCCACCCCATATCTCATGTGATCTTCATCTCCTCTAAACATAGTTTATGTGGTGAATGAGTATGGTAAATTCTATGTGTGTATGAATCTGCCCATGAGTATTTTGTTGATATTCTGTGCTAAGGGGTTGTTCTAACAACCTTGACATCCTGCAATTTAATCTTTATATGATTGTATGCATGTGGGGATGATTTCTAATGAAATGACATGAATTTTTGCTTGCTAAAATTACTGTTTGGTGAACTGTTCTGCTGAAATTATTGTTTAGTGGGCTTGGCACATAACCCACAGGTCCTAGGATCTATATGCTTTGAATTTTCCTTTGACTACTCTCCTGTGAAACATGACATCCATACATGTATCCTACATCAGCTGTGGCCCAAGATCTTTGGCACCTCAACACGTCTTCAACCCTATGCAATTAGCCCCGCGAAAGTGTTGATATAACACATGCAACATGATGTGGCCTAAGAACTGTGGGAGATCTCTTCCAACTTCTTGTGGGTGTTCACTGTTGCATATGGTTCCTGTATGTACAGCATGTGAGAGTAGTTTCGGGAGGAATTAGATAGCGTCAGGCAAAGGTGGGGGGCTCCTTGGTTCATTGGCAGGGATTTCAGCCTTGTGCGTTTTTTCCTTTGAAAAATAAGGAGGAGATATGGTGGACCTTTCCTTTTGGGGCCATGGTCCAACGGTCAATAAAATGCAACTCGGTCATGTTTGGACAAATTCTTGGTTTCCATGGTCTAGCTCGAAAGATTTCCCTTGGTTAATTAGCATGGCCTTCCGAAGGTTGTATTTGAGCATCGACACATCGTTTTAGAAGTAGATTAAGAAAACTGGGGGACCTCATCCTTTCAGGTTTGAATTGGCTTGGTTGGAGGTTGACGGTTTTGATCAGTTAATAGTAGATTGGTGGTTTTCCTTCTCGGTGGATGGTTACGCCAGCTTCACAATCAATATAAAGCTAAGGCTGTTGAAAGAAAATCCCAAGTGGTGGAAGAAATAGGTCCCGGGGAAGGGGGGTGGAAGAGTTCGATTAAATGGCAGAAGAGATTCATGAGCTTGATTTATTAGGAGAAGGTGAGGGCCTGTCAGTGGAAGATAGATTGAAAAGGGTGAACTTAACTCTCAATTATGCCAACCGGGCTAAGGAAGAGGAAATTAAATGGCACCAAAGATTGAGAGGGATGTGACTTAAAAAAGGGGACAAGAATACTCGGCTTTTCCACAACATTGCTAGTGTTCGAGCTTGAGGTAATAGAATCTTGCTAGAACTCTGGTAAAGGATAAGATTTGTAATTCTATAGTTCTATTTTACCAAAAGCTACTTTCTAGTTAAAAATGGGGGCCGAGGCTGGATGACCTTGAGTTCCGTCAGCTCTCCTTTGAGGATGCTTCCTCGCTTGAAAGGCCTATTTCAGAGGAAGAAGTGAAAGCATCGTTAGGCTCTATGTTTGGGTATAAGGCCTTGGGTCCCAACGGATTTTCTATTGTATTTTATCAGAAGTTTTGCCATTTTGTGAAAAAGGTTGTTATTGATTACGTTGTGGAATTTTCAGACCAGAGTTCTCAAGTGAACTTAGAGCCTCTTTCATTGCTCTTATTCCCAAAGTGGAAGGGGCCGTGCAATTAAATGACTTTAAATTGATTAGCCTCATAGGGGGTTTATTTAAAATATTGGCCAAGATTCTTGCCTTGAGATTTAGGGAGGTCCTCTCAAGGAGCTTTTGTGGCGGGTAGATAGAGCTTGGACAATGCTCTCGTAGTTGACAAATGCATTAACATCAGGCACGGAGAGGAAAAGCGGTTTAGTTTGCAAGTTGGTTATCAAGAAGGCTTATGATCGCGTCGATTAAGACTTTCTAGATTATATGCTCGACGGGTTGTGTTGCGGCTGCAGTGGAGGGAGTGGATTAGATCCTGTGTGCAATCTGCATCCTTTTCTATTTTGGTCAATGGGCTGCCTAAAGGGTATTTTAAAGCATCTAGAGGCCTTAGATAGGGGCCCACTCTCTCCTTATTTGTTTGTTGTCATTGGAGAGGCCCTTAGCATGATGCTTCGGAAAGACGAGGAGAACGGGCTGTTTAACGGGTTTAAGGGTGCAGGGGACGAGAGTCATATTAGTCATCTTCAGTATACGGATGATACGTTGCTCTTTTGCGAGGTAGTGGTGGAGTCACTGGACAATCTTCGGAAGATTACAGTTTGTTTCGAAGCGGCTTTGGGGTTGAAGATCAATGCGGCTAAATCTGAAATGTTGGAAGTTTGTGTTGAGGCAGGCGATGTTAACCGTTAATTGAGTATATTCGGATACAAGGTTGGGTCTTTTTCGTTGTCATATCTTGGGCTTCCTCTTTGTATTGGGGAGCCAGCCAAGCACCTCTGGGACAGGGTTATTGTGAGGATCGAACGGAAACTGGCTTCTTGGAAGTGTCGCTATCTTTCTTTGGGAGGGTGCCTGACTCTTATCAAGGTGGCTTTTTCCAACATTCTGGTGTATTTCATGTCTTTGTTCAAATGCCCTTTGTCAGTGCTGAATAAGCTTGAAAAGCTAAGTGATTTCCCATGGAAAGGAGCTAGCAAAGGAATAAAATTTCATCTCCTTTAGTCACACCAGGAGTGTAAGCCAATTGGGGGGGATAGATTTGGATCAGAAGGGGCAGTGTGCGGAGGGAGTTGATTGAAATGTGATAGCAGCCACTAAGCATTTGGTTCATAGGGGTTTTTCCTTCATGCTTTGCCATGTTTCTGTGATGGACTCTCTTTGTGAGGATCTCTTTTGTGGGCTTGGCATGGGGGAGGGATTGGAAAATCGGGAAAAGCATGGTGACAGCTGATCATCATGGCTGTGTTTTGGGCTATTTGGGGAATCTGCATCGGTTTGTGGTTTCAGAATGAGCACGCATTAGTTTTAGAGGTTATTACGAAAAGTGAAGGGTCTTGTTCTAGGATGGGCTGTTTATGTAATGGTAGCTTTGACTGCTCCTCTTTTCTCTTTTTTCTTTTTATGTCAGTTGCATTATTTAGGGGGCTTCTTAATCAATTTCTGTTCCGTCCCCCCCCCCCCCCCCCCACCAAAAAAAAGAAGAAGAAGAAGAAGAAGAAGAAAAGTCCTATTTAAATCCATAAATGTAATGTTCATGCATGACTAAGTCATAGCAGAGAGTACTATTTTGCGCATCCAAATAATATCCCATATACGCATGTGCAAGGCAAAAGTATATACACTTGCACTCTCTCTCTCTCTAAGATGATTATTGAAACAGTTGTTACATAAACAAGTAGATTATCTTTCTTTATTTTCTTAAATAAAATTGCCTGCTTTCTTCCCAAATTTGCTTATGGACTCAACACAAGGACACATGGATAGTTGAATTAGTGTAGGTGATGGCTGAGTCAGCCAACAACACCGTGCCTATAACATTTTTTCTTGGGGTTGCAAAATGACCTTATCTCAAATGACTTGCCAAAATACCCTTTCCTTTGTAATTAATTGCGTGGATACTTGACCCGACTTTATGATTCTTTAGTATCACTAATTGGGTTATAGCACTTACATTTTACTCTTGATTATGCTTGTTAGGTCGGCATATTGCGAAGCTCATTTACCTCCCGAAAGCTTAAGAGAGTTCTTGCCACGCCTAATTCCAGTACCGCCATACCTATGCTTATGAATTTGAATTGTTCCCATTTATTTTTCGTTGGTTTCGAGAGAGGTCTTTGTTCTTTCTTTTTGGTAAGCAAGAACTCTTTGATATCATACTGTACCTCAAATGCTGTAGGTTTTGTTGTCAAACATGGTCTATGCTGAGGATGATGAGTCACTTGTTGATGCTGAGGTAAAAACTCCTGTTGATTCCTTTCATGTTTGCTACATTTTGCTGAAGTGTAGTTAGAATCTTGATTACTTATTTTCATTACTTCACATTTTGGCATATGCCTGCAGGATGATGAGTCTTTTCCAGACAGGGAACAGGTTTTAATTTCCCATTGCTGTGTTCCTTGGTGGCTCTACTTCTCTCTCTAAAAGTTAAAGTTCGTAATTTTTTTGGGATTGATATTTTTGTTACAGGATATAAAGCCTCGTTTCCATACATCACGATTTCATGGAGCAGATAATGCTGAAGAAGATGTATGTTCTGAATCCTATCATCTTGGTGCCCTTTGTGTTCTCTTTACCTTTCATTTCTTGCTCATAATTTTATCTTGTTATTGAACTTGCTTAACCTAGAAATGTTGCAGTTATGACGATTTCTTGGCTTTCTAACCTTGTAAAAAACTAACCTATTGGGATAAATTATGATAATCTTAGCCTTCTCCCAGCAATTTGGAGTGGGGTCAGCTTTTAAATGGTAGATTGGCAAAATATTAACAACTGGCTGTCTGCCAAACATAAACCTTCCCCCTTTACCTGGGCTCTGGAACTGACAATTACAAAGGCTCACATGCCCATGTTTTATGATGGGCTGTGTTGCATGGACACCTGGCATGGGTGCCAAGTGTTGGAGTTTTGTAAAGTGTTCGGCATGGAAAACTCAACAAAACAAGGGTACAAAGACTTCTGTACACAAGTACACAATTTACTTGTGGCAAATAAATAAATTGGAGACAAGGTAAAACCAGCGTTTTAAATATCGACGATATCGGCCGATACATCCCACGATATATCTTGTATCCCACTACTGCGATACGAAATGCACAAGTAGTGCGATATGCCCCATATGTTCGATCTGGTGAGCATTTTCATATTCCAGTCCTTTTATTTTCTGTAAATCATGTTAAATTAGTGTCAAATTGTTACAAATCTATGATTTTTCATATAAACATGAAAAATCATGGATTGGGAGCTTCGATTTCGAGATTTGGAGGAGATGGGCCGAGTTACGGAAAATTGAATTAAAAAAATCAAAATTTCCTAATTTCTTGCAAATCATTTGCAATCTTTGTGTCCAAACATCAAATCAAACATGTATGTAACCTAATCTAGTGATACGAAATGCACAAGTAGTGCAATATGCCCCATATGTTCGATCTGGTGAGTATTTTCATATTCCAGTCCTTTTATTTTCTGTAAATCATGTTAAATTAGTGTCAAATTGTTACAAATCTATGATTTTTCATGTAAACATGAAAAATCATGGATTGGGAGCTTCGATTTCGAGATTTGGAGGAGATGGGCCTAGTTGCGGAAAATTGAATTAAAAAAATCAAAATTTCCTAATTTCTTGCAAATCGTTTGCAATCTTTGTGTCCAAACATCAAATCAAACATGTATGTAACCTAATCTAGTGATTCTTCTTTTGCTTTCGAGTGTATTGCTTGTGTTTCCACACGTCTTCTTACATTTATTATATGAATAGACATTGAATATACTTGCATCAATTTAGTTAGACAATGCATAGATCAGGACCCTAATACAAAGAAAACCTATCATGTATACTTGTTTTTTGTAATGTTTTAATTTATAAATGTGTATTGATGTCTTTTTTAACAATCATTGAAGTTTCATTGAAAAATTCGACCAATTTCCCAATGTTTCCCCATGTTTCCAACAATAGCGATACATTCCATGATACAACCGATATATCCCATGCGATAACCGATACGTATACATATCCCAAGAATGTGATATGTAACGCGATACCGATATTTCGAACATTGGGTAAAACAGCTAAAGTAAAATATCATAAGGAAATTTAAAATGAATATTCATATTTCATAGAATTCCAATCAAAATCAATTGGTGAAAATGTAAACTGACAAAGAATCTATGAATAGAATAGAAAAAATCGACAATCATTTCAAAAATAAATTGCTTATACGAACACTTCTACAAACAGCAATTGCTATATTAAAAACTGATAGAGAATTCAATCCATAAACAAAAAGCAAAATGAATAATGAGGCTTGTGATTCTTTGCTACACTGGTTATAGGCTCATGGCATCTATAATGGAAAATAAAAGAAGTTGCAGCATGGAAGTAGTACTTTTAAGTAGTTTCTTCAACTATTTTTCCAAGTCAATTTGTTTAGCTTGGGGTTACTTACTGTGGGGTATTGTAATTAACAGGATGATGACATCATCAACGTTTGGAATTTAAGGAAATGCAGTGCAGCTGCTCTAGATATCCTTTCAAATGTATTTGGGGATGAGATTCTTCCAACCTTGATGCCTTTAATTCAGGTAATTATACAATCGACTTATGAGTCATTATGACCATTGCGGGAGATATTTTTGCCTTCTCCTCTTTGGGATAAGCTGTTTTGCAACAATAATTTGTGGCACAATGTTTTTTTTTTTTTTTTTCCAGTTATACAAACATTTGATTATTTTGTGTATTTATTTATTTACTTGTTTTAATCAATGTTATATATATATATATATATATATATATATATATATATATATATATATATATATATTGTAGTTTCATGTTTTTTTTTTTTTTTTCTCTTCCTGTACATAATGGATTCTACAATTGAGCGTTTAATGCTTTAATGCTTTACCCTATATTTGGTTGGGAACAAATGATACCTCCTTTAAAGATAGTTATCCACCTTACATAATTGACTGCTGTTCAAACACCTTTTTGGTTCTTGTGGTCATTTGTTGCATAATAGCAATGGTTTGCCACTCTTGGTGACTTATCTATGTTGATGATATAATTGATTCACCTAAAGGTCATGATGAATTGCTGATGCCCATAATTCTGACTAGTATGCTTTCAAAAAAGGTGTGAAGTTCTGTCTGATATTTGAGTATAAAGGACAGAACAGAGTAGTAACTCTCTTCAATCATCTTGTTCAACATACTATCTAGACATGATCAATTGCACTTGCAAATCATGTGCAGTATCAATCGAGATGGAGTCATAAAAACTATAGTTCTGCTGTTATTTATTAATCCTTATGTTGCATCAAGCAGAAGGGGTCATCCAGGATACTGGAACTCATTTTTGGTGAAGGTTCCTGTATTGTGTTCTTTAAGTTTGCAAACTTTTGGTTGTTTCGTTGCCTTTTCCTTGATGATCAGGATTGGCATCTACTTTATTCCTTAATGCGGTTGAAGTTATTTGTAATCAGTTCTGTACCCTTGATTGGTGTAAAACTGAACAGTACTTGATGCTATTTACTGGTTAGTTTCTAAAGCAGTAGTATGTTCCTATGTTGTTCCAATTGCTGCAGACCCAGCTGGCAACCACTGACGATAATGCCTGGAAGGAAAGGGAAGCGGCTGTTTTAGCATTTGGTGCCATAGCAGAGGGCTGCATTAGTGGTCTCTACCCTCATTTGCCTGAGGTATTCTTTTGATGCTTTCATTTTCTGTTGAAGAGTAAACACATGTTTCCAAAATCTTTACAAGCAAAACTTACCTGTAGACCGACTGTAGTATGCCATTCCTCTTATTTAGCTGTTCCATCCAATGGCTCCTCTTAACCGAGGTCGATGGCTCGTGGAATTAGTGTCAACATCACCAGACACTGCACTACTCTCGTGCAATTATGGAAAATGTACCTGCATTCTTCTCCTTCAAAGTTTATATCAAGTTACAATCAGTGTAGTAAAAGGCTAGTAGGTGCACCACAGGCAAAGGTCTTTGTTTTTTTTTTTTTGAATGGTATCCAAAATTTGAGGAAAAACAAAAACATTACAAGATAATCCCACGATGATGAACTTTGAGGAAAAGATAATTAGAGACGATCAAACCACTACAAAGAGAGCCCCTTGCTCCAACTTTCTTCAATTTGTTCTTGGCACACCCCACAAAAGCTGATCCACAGTCCAGTTAACCACTCTACCTCTAGCCTTTATGAAGGTATCAATATATGATTCTGACTGGTTGCAGAACATCTTATTATTATGTTCCTTCCTAATTGACATGAACAGGCTGGAAGATTGAGGTACTGCTATATATTCTACCTCTTTCAAATACAACCTCCTTGTTATGCCCGAACCATGGCCTCGATATTCCCAAACACCACCTGGGCCATCCTAAATAGATCAAAGAATTCCCCCTGAACAGCCCTCATCCGAGAAACCACAATGCAAAAACAAGTGGTCCACTGGTTCCTTATTCCTAAGACAGAATACAAACGTTCCTACTGATCTTCCTGCTGCTTAAGATGACCGATAATGAGCACTTTATCCTCTACAACATGCCAACAAAAAGTGATCCCCAAAGTGGCCCTGGGTACTTTCAGATATGGGCTGTTGAAGCTGTCTCCACCCCGCTGCTATCCTCTGACATCAATATGTAAAATGATTTCGTAGAGGAAGTTCCCTCCTTTCCAACTCACCCCATACCAAGGGCACCGGCTTCCACCTATTTAAGAGTTCTAAAGCACTTAGGAGCTCAGTGAGCTCATCTTCAAAGGGTTTGTCATCCAGTGTCCATACCACCTGCTTCCCAATAATGTTATAGCATTGAAAAACTATAACCTCTCTCACAGGCATTACTTGGAGCAGATGCAAATGCACATTGATATGACAGAGAGCCCTATTATCACACTACACATCTTCTCAGGATTTCGTGTGTGAGCTATTGTTAATTTTATAGGCAAGACCATGTCCACTCTGAACACCGCCCTCCATGACCCTGGTGCCCCCATATCAGGACGATTCTTTGGTAAACCACCCCCTGCATGTACCCAATATTTCATCCCAATGACTTCTTTTTCCCACATACTCCTTCCTTGACTTGGAAACATCCAGAGCCACTTCCCTAATGATGCTATGTTCATAATTTCATCGATTCATCCCTGCCCTCTCTGATCTTTGAGCTTGCATACCTTTCCACAATTCTCAAGGCGAGACTTATGCCATTCTTCTCCACCTTGCCAAAGAAAGTCTCTTTTGGACTCTCTCCAGCCTGTGTTATGCTTGTCAGGCAATGAAACAAAGTCATCAAATAAATTGGCGTGTTTGATCACTGATTTAATCAGCATAGTTAGGGCTGTCTGTGGGCCAGGATTGGGCCCAAAATTCTAGCACATTTATTAAAAGGGCTGGGCTTGGGTTGTGTGTAAAAACCCATCAGTTTGGCTTCGTCCATTTAGGGTTTCAAGGGCCTTATGTAATATACTGCATATATATGTAAAAGAATATGGTAACCTTCGGATCTATGATTGACAGTGTAGATTTAGGGGCTGGTTAATAAGAGGTTTTTAAGCCTCCAAAAGGGTTGTTTGTCCCATTTCAAAAGGGAGGCACCTGTGTTGCTTGTTGTATGGTCTCTCGATTTCTCCTGAATTGAGCTTTGTTGAAGAAACCCCTATGAGAAAGAGATGGTTGTTTTTGGCATTCAAAACTCTAGCTATGAAGAAGAAACGCCATTTTCTTCATTGTCTTCGGAAGACTCTTTTGTGCCCTTACATAAGATTGAGATTGAACTGTGAATTTTTGAGATTGGTGTGGAAGGAAATGAGGGTGAGGAACAGAATGCATGGAATTTCAGCCTTGAAGTGGGGTGGACTTTCTTTTTATTTCTTTTGGGCTAGATTCCTGTGTTAATTTTGTACCATTTAAAAATAGTGGTAACTCTTTAAACATATACATGACATAGTTGTATGCAATGATTTAAACAATGATAGTATCGGCCAATATATTTCCTGATACTATCAGTATTGCATGCCGTTGATACGAAACCAGGAGGGAGTTGTATAATTCCCCCGCATTGCCCAAAGTTTTACAAAGTGGTGGAATGTATCGATGATATGTCGATACATTGCAGTTTTTTCAATATCTCACATTACAGAAAGTCTCTGATATCATTGATATGTGCGATATGTATCAAAGATATCGATAGAAACAACTCCTTTGTAAAAAAAGAAAAATTAGAAAAAAAAAAAATCTTTCCTCTCAATTTTTTTTGGGGATTATTGGATTTCAACCAGTCCTTTTTGAGTCATTTGGAGAGAAAAAGAGGATTTGGGTGGGGAAATAGAGATCGGAGAGTGGAAATGGGCCAAAACCCAATCAGTGATTATTATTCTTATTTTTTTTGAAATTGTAAAGTTTTGTTCAGAATTGGTGGAACCAACTCAGTAATCCATGGTTTTGCATGTTTTGCATGCTCAATCATGAATTTTTACCTTTGATTTTTTATTTTAGGGAAAATGAGGGAGTTCGGAGAAAATATAAAATTTTTCAATTTCGCACATTTAACTTGCAATTAGAGTGGAAAAATCATGTTAGAGTTATTTAAGGGTGATCTACATATTGATGGAAGTTTTTGGAATTTTTGAAAAAACTATTTTTAATTACAAATATTGAAAAATAATAAAAGTATATATATATTTAAAAATAATTACACTGATCAACCAGTATTTGTTCATAATATTTTTGATTGATGAGTGTATGCTGATCTTGATATCAACCACACTCATGCATTTATTTTCAAAAATAGATTTATTTTTATTTTATATTTTTATATTTTTAATAAATCCACCATTATTGTAGGACAAATTTAGTGCAAATAACTTATAAATTCATTTTGCTAATAAATCATCTGCATTTTTGAATATAATTGCATCATTTCTGTTATATAGCGCATTGTTTAGGACCTTATTCAAAGGAAACTTATTTTGTGTACTTCTTTTTGTTATCTTTTGAGTTCTAAGTGTGTAATTATGTATTTTTTAACATCCCCGGAAGTTTCATTGAAAAATTCTATCAAATTTCCAATGTTTCCCAATGTTTTCCGAAAACAACAATACATTCGGTGATGCATGTGATGTTTCCCATACGATATTGTATTCGTATCCCAAAGGTATGATACATGCATTGATAATAATATTTAAATAACCGCCATTTATGAACATTTAGAACTAAAAATGAAATATGGTGGTTTCACTTAAGGATGTGGGTGCGGGACATATCGAGTCTACGTGTCAACTAGCATTGGAACCTACATGCAACTTTATGTAACAATGCTTATTTCTTAAGTCTAGGTACTTCTCAACTACTTTGGGACTTCTTCTGAAAATGCTTTAGGTTTTCTTCATTTGGAATTGCTTTGTTTATATTTAGAATAATAATGTGGTTTTGTTCCTCTAGTTAATTCTTTTAATTCTTTAACATTGTATATCTTGCAGAGATTCTGGTTATGTTTGACTCATGGACAATGGTTTAATGTTGCTATGTGCAGATTGTAGCATTCCTCATACCACTTTTAGATGATAAATTTCCTCTCATAAGGAGTATTACTTGTTGGACGCTTTCACGTTATAGCAAATTCGTTGTTCAGGTATTATTATGTACTTTGGCTTGAGTAATGGGGAAGTATTGCTATCATTATCTTTATGCTTGTTCCTTGTTTATGGGTAACTCGATGATATTTAATGAAATTACGTGCTACCTGCAAGTAAAAAGTGCACAGACAGAATGAATTGTGCACAACAGAAACAATAAAGCATTTATATGTACAAATGGGAACTCAAGGATCTGGATGAGAATTGCATTGGAGTTTTTTTTTTTTGCATGTGAGACTTGTCTTTTTTATTTTTAGTAGTTGCATTTCGTGGAGTGCTTACCACCACCCTCTCACAATGTTGCCATCCAATATTCTCACTTCTTGGTTGGGTGGCCATTTTCTCTTGCATAGAATTCACAAATGAACACAACAACAAAAGTCCGCAAGGATCACAACTCACAAGTCACTAGACTCACTACTCACTACAAGTCTACAGTAGTACAACTCCAATCCCCAAACTACTCTATAGTCTTAAAGTCTATAGTCTAAAAGAATCAAGCTCCTTGCCAAAATATAAACATATAATCATTATACATGAATTCCAAGTTCCAACTTTAAGACAGAATTTTTTAAAAAACAGCAAAATTTACTCATATTTGTTTACAGTTTCTATTCATTCGAAATTAAAAAATTCAGAAAAAAAATAAAAAAATAACATTAAAAAGAGTGATCTAAACAAGCATTTGTAGATTTTAATCATCCCACATGTATTCCAACCACCCACAATCAAAGTAAAATAAAAAGTAACAATTTATGCTCATTTTTTCATAGTCACTATTCATCCAAAAATTTTAAAAAATACATTAAAAAGAGTGATCTAAGGCATTCATCTATAGATTAAATCATCCTACATGTAAAGGGAAAAACGATTTTTGGTGATTTTTCTGCACTAGTCAGTATTCATACGAAATTAAAATATAAAAATACATAGTGATCTAAGACATGCATATGTAGATTAAATCATTCTATATGTATTCCAACCATCCACACTCAATGTTAAAGAAAAACAACAATATTTGGTTATTTTTCTTCACAGTGATTATATGTCAGAAATAAAAAATAAAAAATTACAAAGATACATTAGATAGTGTGATCTAAGGCAGACATTTCTAGATTAAATAATCCTACATGTATTCCAACCATCCACACTCAATATTAAAGAAGAAACAACATGTTTCGGTGATTTTTCTTCACAGTCAGTATTCATCCGAAACTAAAAATTCAAAATTGAAAAAATACATTGGCATGATCTAAGGCATGCATTGTAGGTTTATTCATTATTTTATGCATTTCAATCATCCACACTCAATATTAAACACAAAAAAAAAAACAATTTTGATTATTTTTCTTCGCAGTCGCTATTCGTCCAAATTTCAGCCGAAAATTGAAAAAATTCAGAAAAAAGGGGATTAGAAAGAGTGATGTAAGGCATGCATCTGTAGATCTATTCATTGTACATGTATTCCAACCATCCACACTCAAAATCTTAAAAAAATGATTTTTTTTCTTCTTCTGATTTTTATGTTAAAAAAGCATCATTATAAAAAATTGAAAAATTCTAAAAACAACACCAAAGTGACCATGAGCTTGGCAGGATATGGCCGATTTGGTGTTGTAATCTTGAAACTAATTGTTTCCAGCAATTTTTTTTTTTTTTTTTTTTTTTTTTTAATTTTAAATTCTTAAATTGAAGACTTACCTTTTTTTTTTTTTTTTTTTTTTTTTTTATTCAAATTTCCTCAGAATGGCTCACCAGAGCTTCAGTTCGTCAAAATAGCTTCGATCTCGTGTTTTAATCCACAGAATGTAGAGGACATGTCAAAATTGGTTTAGGATCACTCCAAAAATCAAAAACAGAGAAGAAAATGGGAAGAAAGGTCGAAAAAGAGCTCATGTGAGCTGGTCCAAAAAAATAGCTGTTTTATGACTGTTACGGTCAAAATTTTTTTTTTGGATACTCGTTATGCCTCTGTATTGGCATAACAGGTACCCTTTATACTGTTATGTAACCGTTTCGGAACATCTTGGCAGGCATAGTCGGGTCATGGAGGGCTCGTTGCCAGGTCAAAGGCTTAACACGAAGCACCTATTCAGATAAAAGGTCATGCTCAAGTAGTTAGCTTAGCTGCATAAAATGGAAACTACTGGTACGTGAATTCCTATGTGATTCACGTGCCAAACGAACAGGCCCCACATTCCACCTTAGCACAACCATTGTGTGCTACCCACAAAGGGGAATGTGCGACAATCGATATCTAGAGCTTCCAGTGCTAGACGAGCTTTCTGAGGACTAGTAATTTTTCCTTTCATAAATTCAAGAATATCACTTTTGACTATAAAATACAAATGCCCCTAATTGTCCTTCCTAATCATTATTCCGAGCTTGAAGGCCAACTACCGAAATCTTGTGATGTTATTGCACTCTGTAACATCCTATAATGTATATAGAAACATCCCTCCATGCATCCATACATCCAAATACACACACACACACATCATACTTTCATGCATGCATACATATATCAATGCATGCATACATAGGTCTCATATTATAGATGAAACATTACTTTAAAATGTTTAATAGATGTAGGTCATGCAACATCATAAACTATGTGAAAAAAAACTGAACAAGATTTCTGTTTCTCTAGTGTGGGAAACTCTGTCCATCTTTCAAAAACGGGTCTGTGTTCCTTGACAATTGTTTAGTTACCCAAGAAATTGGTTTCTATTTGCCTCAGAATATATATATTTAGAATATTTAGAATGAGAACCTGCTTCTAAAATCTCCCGGAATTCCTACTAGTCCTAGAAAACAATACAGCAGTGGAAGTAGTTTCTTAGGCAACTGTAGTCTGTGACTACATATTAATAGCATCCATAGTATGAATAATATTTGGCCAGCAACATTCTGGAGCTTGTCAAGACTGTCTCAGAGAACAATTCATTATCATTGCCATTTCTGTCTTCAACTGTGCTTGCTTTAGGGACATGGGACAACTGAGAGTGGGAACACTTCTGTTTGAAGTTGGTCAGCGATTCTCATCTGCATATCTGGTATACATAATTGCACATATCTCCTGTTTAGATGCAAATATATTGCTGTTTTTTTTTTTGGATCTTTAAAGCATGGCTGCCAATATATGCGAAATCATGTTCCTCTGGAACGTAAACATGTTTGTATCTTTTGACTTTTATTCAAAATTGTCCTGTTTATCTCATTTATCCTTTTGTTAAATCATTAAAATGCCCTAGTTTCTCATATTTCTCTTATTTTAAATCTATCTTACACCTTTCCTTTCTAATTTAGGGCATTGGCCATCCCAAAGGTCATGAACAATTCGATAAAGTTCTTATGGGTCTCCTAAGAAGAGTATTAGACACTAACAAGCGGGTGCAAGAAGCCGCTTGTTCAGCCTTTGCGACACTCGAAGAGGTTTTGTTTTATAAAATGGTGTTATGGTACCTTTCAGTTTTGATTTCGTGTACAACTCAACTTTGACTTGTTTCAATGGCAGGAGGCAGCAGAGGAGTTAGCACCACGCTTAGAAATTATTCTGCAGCACCTTTTGTGTGCTTTTGGAAAATATCAGGTTTCTGATAGATCTTTCATGCATCGAATTTAATATTCCATCATCAATGTGAACATGACCATTGAAGTTTTAATTTACTGTGCCAAGTACTACATGTTTAAGGCATTGTCTTATGTTATTGTATGCTAACATGCTTTTCTGCATTCTTTCCCTTGTGATGTTTAATTATCTTCAGAAGCGTAACCTCCGAATTGTGTATGACGCTATTGGTACTCTGGCAGATGCAGTTGGGAGAGAGCTCAATCAGGTAATGTTTTCTCTTGCTTTAATAGATATGGAGCTATTTTCTTTTCATGATGTGGAAAGGTGGGCCTTACACTGGAATCATATTGCATCTAGTTTTCATTATCATGCAACAACTCTAATGCTGATTCTCATATTTCAATGATTTACAGCCCAAATATCTTGACATTTTGATGCCTCCACTAATCTCCAAGTGGCAACAGCTTTCAAATTCTGATAAGGATCTATTTCCGTTACTAGAGTGTTTTACATCGATAGCACAGGTATTGTTTATCAACAATGTTGTTGCATAATCTGTAAGTTTCTTCCTTCACCTCATAAGTAGTTTAGCAGTAAGCTTCCTTGTTCACCTCATGATTAGTTAGCAGAAAGTTCCTATGTATATTGTTATTGAATTGATTCATGCCAACAACTGTATGAATTAATTTTGTAATGCTCCTTAAGTCTCTTATCTTAGAAAATTAGTTTCATCTATAATTTTAGAAAATGGATTTCTGATTGGAAGTAATTTTTATCATTGCTCGATGTTATCTGACTCTCCTTCTCCTAGCTGAAAGGCTAACAAGTATTTCATTCCCAAAGAATATCACATTGAATAAATTTTAGAAAGTTCCATACTAACTGTTTTTTATTTTTAATTTTTAATTTTTTAATTTTGGATACTTGTCCATTTGAAATTGGAGTAAAGCTACTGAGTATTTTGTCAAATTTATTTCCTAATGTGAAATGGAGATTTTGGTTTTGAGAAGTAATGTGAAAATGGAGATTGGTTACGGTTAACCATAAAGTTGAAAATTCGTCTTGATTAACTGTATATTTGTGCTTAAATTTTGTTTTAGCTGTAGATTATTTCAGTGTAGATATGATTTTTTGGGTTCACTGAAAATGTAAGATTGTTGTGTTATGGACCTTTTCAATGGACGCACAAGCACGAACGATCTGTTTGTTGATAAAATCCATCAAATACTGAGAAAATTGATGCTAAAATTTTGTTCTGCATTTGTTAGATAATTCTACTGTAAAATCTTGACTGCATTGATGTTAAATGATGATTTTTGTATTTAGGTTTCCTAGTTGTTTTTTTTTTTTTTTCAAATAAAATCATTTAGTCGTCGACACTTCCTCTATTTGTCTCCCTAATATTGGATGTTGTATGTTTTTGAAGTTTCAGCAAACAACAAGAAGATCAACCACAAATTGCTTTTATGTGTTGCAGGCATTAGGTCCAGGATTTTCTCAGTTTGCAGAACCTGTATTCCAGAGGTGCATCAACATCATCCAAACCCAGCAATTGGCAAAGGTTTCTAGAAATCATCTTATAAGCATCACTCACTAGTTATTTCATTCATAGGCTAATGAATAACAATCACTCATTTATTATTATTATTATTATTATTTTTTGTAATTCAAGTCTTCTTTGCATTGAGTTCCTTTCTCCATTAGCACTTCAATGAAATTATCATATGTAAAGTCCAATTCTTCATGGTATTATGGTACATAAAAAAAATCAATTGACCATCTCTTGGTCCATTGTCCATTTATCACTCAAATTTGGTGGGACTTTTGGTCTAGATTCAATATTGTTGGCTGCATCCCAAATTCTGCACCGTCTTTGTTAGCAGCTCGGCAGGGGCAAAAGCTAGGTAAAGTGAAAACTAGAATTTGGAGAATGGCGATTATTGCAATTTGGTGGGCGGTATGGAAGGAAAGGAATGGATGTTTTAATGACTCTTAGGCTACGGCTAAATCAGTGGGATCCTACGCCAAAAAGTTGATTGTGGAATGGGTGTCGAATGTTATGTGTCTAAAAGACTATAATCTTGTTTTCTTAGGTTTTTTGTTTTGCCTTCTGGCTGCTATCTCAGCAGTCCTCTTTGTATGTTTTCTTCTTTTTAATATATTTTCTCCGTTACTTAAAAATAAAAATAAAAATAAAATCAATTGACTTCTTTAACCATTTTCTTCAATATGCTGGACCATGTTTTAAGTATTCAGAGTAAAATAATCATTTGTAAGAAAGCATACGATGCGTTGTGTAATCCAGTGTAATATTCTAAATTGAGCTAATGTTAAAGAAAGGTTGTAGGTTCATTGTGTGATTTGGTTTAGTTCACTCTAAGTTTATTTCATTTGTATAAGAAGGCCGCTGTTTGGTCCTTTCTGTTTATTTTCTCTTTGGAATGGTGTCCTCGCTGTTAATTGCTTTTGTAATCCATCTACATGCAATGTGAATATCACCCAGCTTCACTTTTGTAGCCATAAAAAGTGTTTAGTTATCTTCTCTATCTGAACACCAGTAGCGGTGAAGCTTCAGATGATGCTATAATAAGAGTATCACTAGATTGTATGCTAAACAAAGATTTTTGGCTGTAATCTTCTTTAACTCGATACTTACGGTTTATAGTTCAGGGCATAAGTATTCTTGTATGGATGTACTATGATGTTAATTGTATGCAGTTTTCGAAGTATCGGTATCGCTACAAGTTATGCTGGTCGGGGATACAGAAACATTATCGATATTGCCGATAATATCACTGATAACTAGAAATGCGAGAAAACATGGGAAAAATGGTAGAATTTTCAGTGAAACTTTAGGAAACACTAAAATACACATATTTGCATATTTAGGAACAAAAAATTTGCAAAAAAAAAGTATACACAATGAGTTTCCATGTAACGGGGGCTTGAAAGCATGTGTCGTTGTAAGAAACAGTCTAACCATCCCATTTAACCATCCAATTATCCATCCAACCTTCCATACAAACATCCATCAATATTGCATAATATTGACAACTCATGATATTTTACAAAGAAATTATCAACAACAGGAAAGGAAACAAAAGATTGTGTTTGTGATATCGCACATGTTGCGATAACTCTAATATTGAGATATTATCAATATTAGCAACGACAAATTGAAAACTGCATACAATGATGTGCTCATAAAAAAATTGAAATAGAATTTTTTTATTTTTTTATTTTTTTTATTTAAGAAACAAATTTTTTGTGATATCTCTATGTTGGTAATGTTATCGAAATATCGCTAATGCACTTGTGATACAAGTGTCACCTAGAATTTACACAGTTGAAAATATTGGCAATATAAATATATTAGCAATAGAAGTGGCGCTTGGAATTTACACAATTGACAATATTGGCGATATTGATTCATTAGCAGTACTTAGCAATACATCGTTGATGCTTGGAATTTCTAAAACTACTGGTGTTATTGGTATCACTACCGGTGTTATTGGTATCTCCAAGCTGGAGATAACGATAATATCAAAGATATTTTGATAATATCGGAGATAATTAAAACAATGATTGTATGTACAGACGGATGTGTCTAATATAAAATTGGATGCTATGAAGGATTAATATTTCAATTATTGCTTGAGAAGAAAATCATTAACAAAGTTTGAACCTTGATAGGGGTTGGGTCCAATCGGTTGAAGGCTATAAGCAAATTTGGACATCATGTCTAATAGAGAGCAGTGTTCTTAGTATCGGTACCATTACATGTATGTTGACTGACGATATGGAAACACGTATCGATATCACTCGTTAGATGTTTGTTGACTGGCTATATGGAAACATGTATTGATATCATTGATAATTCATTGACGCCCAAAAATGTATTGTTGATAGATGGAAACATGGAGAAAAAGGTATAATTTTCAGTGAAACTCTAGGAGATGCTAAAAGACACACGTTTACATATTTACAAATAAAAAAATTGCAAAAAGAACCATACATAATAAGTTTCCATTTAATAGGGGCCTAAACCTTGTGCTATTGTAAAAAACCAGTGTAATAGTAACCAAAAACTATCCATGCATATATACATATATAGATGCATTATCCATCATTCATCCAACTAGTGTTTGAAATATCGGTATCACGTTACGTATCGCACCCTTGGTATATGGATATGTATCCGTTATCGCAAGGGATATATCGGTTGTATCACGTAATGTATCGTTGTTGTTGGAAACATGGGGAAACATTGGAAATTGGTCGAATTTTTCAATGAAGTTTCGGTGATTGTTAAAAAGGACATCAATATACACTTAAAAATCAAAACATTATAAAAATCAAGTGCAAATAATAGGTTTTCTTTGTATGGGGTCCTAATCTATGTGTTGTCTAATTGAATTGATGCAAGTATATTCAATGTTTATTCATATAATTTATAAATGTAAGAAGATGTGTGGAAACACAAGCAATACAATCAAAAGCAAAAGAAGAAGCACTAGATTAGGTTACATACATATTTGATTTTGATTTTTTCAAATTTCTGCAACTCGGTCCTTCTCCTTCAAATCTTGAAATCGAAGCTCCCAATCCATGATTTTTCACGTAAAACATGAAAAATCATGGATTTGTAACAATTTGACATTGATTTAATGTGATTTACAAAAAAAAGTATTGAAAATAAAAAAACGCTCACCGGATCAAACATGTGGGATATATCTCGCTATTTGTGTGTTTCGTATTGCACAGGCGGGATACAAGATATATTGTGGGATGTATCGGCCGATATCATCGATATTTAAAACATTGCATCCAACCATCCATCCATTCACACATGCGTTCATAAACACAAATCAATCCATTCATGCATGATGCTTCCATACATGCATAAAACATCCATCTGTCCATAACACATCCATCTGTCCAAACACATCCATTCATCCATCCATCAATGCACACATCCACACATACATATATCATTCATCCAACCATATATGCATGCATAATTATGAAATAGAAATATCATAATTATTTTTAAAAAGTAAACATATATATTTTTTTATATTTTTCATAATCTCTAGAACTATGAAAATATTTTTTATTAAAAAAATGCAAACCATCACTCGTCAACATCCATCCATAAATAGAAAAAAAATTGTTAGTTTTTCATGAAAACAGTAGCATTAATTTGTAAAATAAAACACTTTTTTTCAATTTTGAAACTTTAAATAAATTTTATTTTATTTTTCCAAAATTGAAGTGGTTGAAATCCACTCTCCAACCAGAATTAAAAAGAATCCCACTTTTTCTGATTTTCGCAGTATTTATGCACGTTTCCCCCTTCTTGATTTTTCCCTTAGATGAGAGATTTGATTTACAAAAATTGAAGAGAGTTCGAAATCCATTGTCCTAGTATCCCCCCCCCCCTCCCCCTCAATAACAAAAGAAATATCTATTTTTTCTGAATTTTTTATTTATGTTGTATTTATGCACATTTTCGCCCTTTGTGAGCTATTTCGATAATAATATCAGTATAAGCGAGATTTTATAAAGAGAAACTAGTGTTTTTATTTATTTATTTATATATTTTTTAATATGACATGGTATCATACATTAGCGACCTATTGCTGATATTTTCATCAATACCTGGAAAAATCGGCATTTATAGTGGGTATTTGTATTGCCAGCTTGGCGATACCACTATTATCGATAATATCGGTGATAACTAAAATATTGGTGGAGAGGAATGTTTTGTTTATAGGTATATAATATTGGGTTGGTGTCAGGGACTGTCTACAATTTTGGGATGGTATGTATGTGGATGTTGTGGAATGTCTGCAGTCTCTAATAAAGCTAGGGGCTTCAAATGACAATCTTGGAGGTGAGGGCACTGCTGAAAAGTGAATTAGTTGCTGCGAAGGTGCCAGAGATGAAATCTAACGTTGCTTACTATGTCCAAAATGTACTCTGGTGCTCCTAGTGGTGTCATGGGATCATCTTGTGCTACTAGTGGTGCTTAGGTGAGATTTAACGCACCTGATGTGGCTTGAAATGATTTTTGGCGCTGCTGGAGACACCGGAGATGGCCTCTGATTGTGCTTGTGTTTCCAGAAACGTGATCAGGTGCTGCTGATGACACTGGAAGGGAGATTAGTCGCCGGAAATGGGTTCTGATGATCCTAGTGGCATCAAATGTGGGTCCATTAGGTGCTAGAGGTTGGAGATGCGTTCTAACAGACCTGATGGAGTTGGGAATGAGTCCTGACGCTGCTGGGATCATCGAAAACAAGATCTATTGAGATGGGAGATCTTGGGGAGCAAGAGTTGCGCAAATCTGAAGACAGACAAATCTGGTGGACTGGAACTCTTGTGGAAGGGATTAATGGCTGTACTGACTCGCATATATCCCCAAATGAGGAGAGGCTTACCCTTTGTGAAGGTGATGAGAGATAAATCACTCTTCTTTCACCATCATGTGTAGGTGGAAAAGTTGGAAGGGATGATGGACCCTCAACATAGATAAAAGAAGAAGAACAATGATAGGAAATGATGATAGGATGAAAGAAGAGGAGAGAAGATTAGAACTTTCGCTCCGATACCATTAGAAAGGAGAGAAGGAGAAAAAGAGGACATTTGGAGAATGAATGTGGGGAGAAAACTTCATTCAAGCCCTCCAGCCAAATAGCTTTATCCACTTTCATGGGATAAAAAAGTTAATCTTAGGGCCTGTTTGGATGCCTCTAACTTTTCTAAAATGTAACAACGTTACAGGTGACTTTGTTACAGTTGGTGTTTGGGGGAGGAAAGTCACATGTAGCTTTCTCTCAACCTGTGACTTTCTTACAGGAGAGATGCGAAAATGATACATGCACTTGAGTCGTTTTTCAAGTTACCTGTATCTTTGGTACAGGTAACGGTTGGAAATTTTTAAATGAAATTTTTTGGAAAGAATCGCAGCTGCATTGAAGAGGCCTACCTATCTTCAGACGGAGTGAAGGCTGAAAGACCATTGAAGGCTACAAGCGGCCATTGAAGTCTATCAGGTTACATGCGGGCGCGATGAGGGCTACGAGGCTGCCATTGGGGAGAATCGCAGCTGTGTATTGAAGAAGGTTGGTGGCCATTGCTATATAAATAGATATCCCTCTCCAATGTCTTCATTTCCTTCTCTCAGCCTCCGTTTCCCTCTCTCAAGTCTCCTTTTCCCTCTCAGTCTACTTCTCCCTCTCCCATCGTGCTTCAGTAAGGTTGGAAACCCCTTTTCTCTCATTCTATTGCGTTTTTCCTTTCCTTTCTTTCTTTCTTCGTTTTGTTTTGTTTTGTTTTTTGTTTTTTATTTTTTGTTTTTTATTTTTTGTTTTATTTTGCTTCTGTGTTGACGGACGCAGTTTGGTGAGGAGGCGTGGATAATGGCTGATGATCTGTGGGGCCCACCATATTGTATTTGTTTTAACCATGCTATCCATCCATTCTTTTGGATCATTTTACGGCTTGATTCCAAAAACGAGGGATATCTAAATCTCAGGTGGACCACACCACCGAAAAAATAATGATTGAAATTCCACCATTAAAAAACTCCTAGGGCCCATTGTAATATTTGTTTCACATCCAAGCTGTTGATTAGGTCATAAAGACCTAGATGAAGGGAACAAAACAAATATCTGTTTGATCGAAAACATTGGTGGCCCACCAAAAGTTTTTAATGGTGGGTGTTCAATCAACATTGTTTCCAGTGATGTGGTCCACCCGAAATTTTGATGTACCTTATTTTTGGGCTGATGACTTAAAATGATTGGAATAATGGATAGATGGTGTGGATGAAACAAATACATCATAGTGGGCCCACAACACGTCAGCAGCCCATGGACAGTCTCCTAATGATGGTGCTATGTGGGCCCCACCATGATTTATGTGTTATATCCATGCTGTGCATCCATTTCTGATTATTATTTTATGTAGGCTCAACCATAAAATTTTAAGTAATTGAAATGCCATAGGTTACTTTAGGAGAAGCCCATGTTTACAAGACCCATATAATGGGTTTTCCTGCAATGTGGGCCTTCCCTTTGTCAAGCTACAGGTGTTGTGGCTGATGCAAGTTTTTTTTTTTGGCTTCCTGCTATGTGGGCCTTCCCTTTGTCAAGAAGGTACCTTGTGTATGGTCATAAAGCTATGTTTGTAATAGTTATCCACAGTTTCTTATTTGGAAATAAAACCTAAAACAAATGAAAAAAAAGGACCTTTAAAAACCACAATACGGGTCCCACGTTTGAATCTTGAGTAGTGCAGTTGTAGGAAGATGGCCTGGATTGTGCTGTAGATGGCCCGGGCTGCATTGTTTCGGTTCTTTTCATGACCCTTGCATCAGGTGGGACTGTGCTGCAGATGGCCTGGATTGCATTGTTTCAGTTCTTTTCATCAATGAATTTCAACCTTCATTTTCTCAAGTTGTTCATTTTTGTAGGTTTCTTAAATTTTCTGTTATTGGGAAAAATACTGACTGTACATATCAATATCTCTAGTAGGATTTTTTTTTTTTTTTTTTTTTTTAAATTTTAATTTTTAATTTTAAAACTTGCAGTTTTGACATTCATTGATGAAATTAGCCTTGTTAAGTGGAACTATTTCGAAATTAGCATTGATGAAATAGATTACTTTAGTTTGATGTTAATTGTTTTTGTCTTCTTTTCCCTTATAGCATTGTAAACATATCTTATGAAGAAAATGAAAATTTTTGCTTGGATATGTTACCTCAAGTTTTTTGTCCACATTACAAGCATTTCGAAAACATGGGCTCACTTTTATGGCCCACCTGTTGATTAGTTTAGCCTAAGAATCAACCAAACTATTTATTTATATGGGCTTAATAAATGGAATAATTTTATCCCATCTTTTTTATGTGTCAATCTGATTATTCAACGATTTCCTATTTCAACTCTATCTAATGTGAATATCCAACTTATTACCTGTAACCAATGTTTGAAATATCCATATCGCGTTATGTATTGCATTCTTGGGATATGGATACATATCGGTTATCGGCGCATGGGATATATTGGTTGTATCGTGTAATGTATCGCTGTTGTTGGAAGCATGGGGAAACATTGAGAAATTGGTTGAATTTTTCAATGAAACTTTGGCGATTGTTAAAAAAGACATCAATACACACTTATAAATCAAAACATTACAAAAAACAAGTACATACAATAGGTTTTCTTTGTATGGGGTCCTAATCTATGCGTTGTCTAATTGAATTGATGCAAGTATATTCAATGTCTATTCATATAATTTATAAATGTAAGAAGACATGTGGAAACACAAGCAATGCATTCAAAAGCAAAAGAAGAATCACTAGATTATGTTACATACATGTTTGATTTGATGTTTGGACACAGATTGCAAACAATTTGCTATAAAAAGAGAATTTTTTAATTTTTTCAATTTTTCGCAACTCGCCCCACTCCAAATTTCAAAATCGAAGCTCCCAATCCATGATTTTTCATACAAAACATGAAAAATCATGGATTTGTAATAATTTGACACCAATTTAACATGATTTACAAAAAATAAAAGGATCGAAATTCGAAAATGCTCACCAGATTGAACATGCGGGATACATCGCACTACTTGTGCGTTTCGTATTGCATTGGTGGGATACAAGATATATCGTGGGATATATCGGCCGATATCGTCGATATTTCAAACACTGCCTGTAACAAAGTTACAGGTTATCCAAACACAAAAACAAAGTTACCTGTAAGTAAGTTACAACTTACATCCATACAGGATTATGTGTAACTTACACCTGTAAGTAAGTTGCATGTAACTTTCTTACAACTTAAAAAAGTTACAGGCATCCAAACAGGCTCTTAGGATAAGATCGCACGATACATTACATTCTCTAATATTCTCCCTAATCTACTTAAAAAATGGTATTCTGCAGTACCACACAATAATATGCGCACTATGCTTATTCCATGCTCCGCATGTACGTACAAACTAGTGTACTCATCTACTCTGACAAAGGCAAAAAAACAGATGTTAATTTTGGAAAGTTCAATTTAAGGGATGTTGGTAGTCCCAACTCCCAAGTATATAGGACTTCCATGTTCATTACATTTATAATAGTCCTTGTTTTCTAGTTGAGTTTGAAGTCCAATAAAGTAGTGGGAACTAATTTTAGCATAGGTATCGTTGTTTTGGGTTGAGTTTATATATATGTGTAGATCCAAAATCATCTTTACATATGCAATGCGAGTATTCATGTGCACTCCCATTCTATCTTCGAAAACCCATTATCCATTGTTAGTGTAAATCTTTGTGAAATGTGCATTGTGGTTTGTCAAAGCAGGCAAGGGATCTGAGAGCACTGGAACTATAAATTCCCTTGTTATCTTTTCTTTCTCATCTCACATTTTCTTTCTTTTCTATTGTATATTATCCTTGTCAGTTTTTTTTCTAAAGAGGATATAAATTGTATTTCTGACGACAAGGGCCTTGAATTCTATGTCATATTCTTTCTCATTATTTTGTAGGAGTGCAAACCCTTGAATATGATGCATTTGTCTCATGCAGCTCAAAAACGAAATGGATTTTATTTGCGGGTCTCCTTCCTGCAAAACGAGAATTAAAAGTTTGATGTGGAATGCTGGTCTCCACATCAACGGATAACTGTTGGCTATTGAATCCTGAATGGGCTTCTCTATGCAAACAGGCCCTAAATGCATAACAAAATTGAAATATAGAGGTTTGCTGAGCCAACTCACGTGTATAAGAGAGCCATCTATATGCCACCCATGTGCCAATGTTGCCGACATCTTTGATATCCAAGCCGTGACATTGGGTGGGTCCCAACACTTAGATGCTCTTGTTGAAATAAATCCAGGCAGTCCACTTATTGAACAGGCCACTGTGCTAGAAACAAAAGGAAACAAAAAGGATGGCTTGGAAAATCTTGGCTATTTTTATTTTTATTTATTTTATTTATTTTTTTTTAATTTTTTTTTATCCATCTATTGGTTTTGTAAAATTTAGCTCAATTGATCAGTGTACATGCCCAATTTTTAGTCAAGTGCATAAGCATGTTTGGACCCATCTGATGGATGTCTTGTTTCTTGAACACGTGCCACTTTGGCACTTGAGGTGGCATTCACATGGGATCCCTTGTACATGTATGTGGGCTTGGTCAAACTCTTGAATAGACGTGTTTTTTTGCATGTGTATTTATGAAATTGTTATGAGATGAATTCCGTTGCATCGTCATAGCCTTCTCCCACCTATTTGTGGTCCATGTTTCCTGCTTCGCCATTGTTTTTATTTATTTTGGGATATCTTACATTAACAAATATCTTTACCATATGCACACCCACGTATTCTCATACTCTCATGTGCTTTTAGCATCTTTGCACTTCTGCTCATATTCCTTCCACTGCTTCCATTCTTGTTCTTGCTTGGTTCCAAGCTTTTCAGTTAAGTGCTCTGGATATGCATTCCCTTGTAGTTGATTACTGCAAATATCTCAGTGTATTGTTTTTTGAATGATGAGGAATTTTGTTATAAAGAAGCAAAGAGAGCAGAATGAGAAGCACACATAAACAAAGAAATATCTCAGTGTAAAAGAAATTCTAATTTGTGGCTCGTGTACATGATTTTGTACAAAAAGCTATGCCTAGAAATGAATAGAAGTCTATGCACTCATATGCACATTTTCCTCATAAAGCATATATTGATTCTGTCCAAACTATATCTTTAGATTTTCATACCACTACCTATTCCATAATAGATACACAGCCATAACATATTTCTTCAAATCAATTTACATGAGTTGTGAGTTGTGACTTGTCCTAAATGTTTTTGACAAGCAGTTTATTGAGAGAGAAATATATATTTAGAACAACAAGAAAAAGTTACTGAAGGTTAAAGGCTCAAAGCCTTCCCAGATACACCTTTGCATTCTGCTTAATTAAAAAGTTTTGTCCTCTTCCAAACATTTCAGTTGGTATCTTGATTTTTTTCCCAATTTTGTATTCACTTTGACAATTAGTTCTTTCTTTGCAGGTTGATCCTGTTAGAGCGGGGGTTCAATATGATAAAGAATTTATTGTTTGCTCTTTGGATTTGCTCTCAGGGCTTGCAGAAGGTCTTGGCAGTGGGGTAGAGAGTCTGGTACGCAGTGACAGTCTTACTTAAATTTTTTGGCCTTCCATTGTATATGTTTGTTTTAAAATGTTCTAACTTTTTGCAGCTATTTAAAATGCACATAAGTTGTCATTAACAATTTCTACTGAGGTTTTGTTGTTTGTTTTCCTCCAAACTTAATGTAGAACATCACTACCTAATTAGCCATTAAAAATTATGCTCACAGCTCATTTGTTTTTGAGTGTGTCACTTGAACGAGCTTATGTTGGGGTGGATTGTCTGAGCCTCTATGGTCTCCAAGTAAGTTTTTGCAAGATGTCACAATTGTCAAAGGTCAACTGTAATTAAAGCTAAAAAGAAAAGAAGCAGGAGGAGGTAGTGAGAGGCTTGTTTGTTGATGATGAACTGTAGTCTGTGAGGACAAACAACTTTTGTAAGCATATTGGCTAACTAGTTTGATGATTTGACACGGTGCTAAAATTTCATTATCGGCCACTTTCTGTTAACAAAATGACAGTCTACCCACTTTCTGTTAACTAAATGACAGTCTACCTACTTTCTGTTAACAAAATGACTTTCTACTTCTATGTGCTTTGTCTCATGACAGCCTGGATTAGAGGTGATATGCATCATTACTTGAATGGAGATCCATTTGCAAGCATTGCGTAACCAAGATTAGAGGAATTTGGTAAGGAAAATGGAGGTTTTACCTGTCACGTGGTTAGTAGGTGGATGAGAGGAAGCAATAAAGATAATACTGGACGTACCTGTTTGGTGAGCAGAACAAACATGCATGGTCAGGGCCTCATTTGAGCTTTGGCCTTCGTCTCTGATGAGATTTTTGTACTCTTCTAATGGAACTTGTATCATGTTTTGATGGGGATGTGTCGACAAGTGTATCACAACTGATATAACTAAAGATGCTTTTAGTAACTTGAGCTTGGCACAACGTTGACATCGGTGTATAAATGAGGAAGAATTGGAGAAGCACGAGTTTTGGCACAAACTGGACTTCATAGTACGAAAATGGGATTTCCATGTTGCGTTGAAGGTGATTTCAATGTAATATGGTTCGAGAAAAGCGAGGGAGTGGGTGTTGGAGTTGTGCCCTAGAAAACCAATGTGAATCTTATCCATTGATGGCATGGATGGTTTCCAATGATATATATGATCTTGATCATAAATCATGTTGACCATGGGTCCTAGATGGATATGTGGTTATGGCATAGTTAACATGTGGGACTTGGGAGTATCATATATGTACATGACATGGGTTAAAGGAGAGGGATTCTCTTGGTTGTCCTTGGGTACTTGAGATTGGACACATCAGTCATTGACCAGGGGAGAGTTGTGGGTTGTGTTTCTCAGTACCTTGTTGTACCATGACCACCTAGCAGGTTGTAGGACAAACGTATGATTATTATGTTATATGTGGTCATCCTGTGTGAGGGGACCAATGGTGAGTCTGCTCTCTACCATTGGGCACAATTAGGAGTCGGTGTGCCCTACCCCACATAGGAGTGTGAGTTTGCCATGAAAATAGGCTCCTAGTTTGGACTTGTTAGTCTCTTGCATTGGTGGATCGAGGTAAAGTCCCTAGACCAAGAGGCCCATTATGCTTGGACTATAATTTACTTGAGGATGTACCAGATTTGATTAATCCTTAGACATGAGGACGTGGTGAGCTCAAGGTCTCGATTACAAATGCTTTCGCTCACTTTACGAGGTTATCATGTGGCCAATAAAAGTGGTTGTAGCTTGGCCCATCCATCAAGGTCCATTGAGATTCATATGGGCCAACAAGGGATCCTCTGGTTTCCTGAGAACTCACTAATAGCTTGGATCTTGGGGATCTAATGTTCATGGTTTTTGGTCAACATTTAAAAGGTTTTAAAAGGTTCAACAAATGTTTTTAACCATTAAAATGGTTTTGATTGCACTTGATGATGATATGATGGTTTAGATTTGGGAGTCCGCTACTTGATCTCCATGGGCATTGGGTCTATGGTGGATGGCCATGGCGGTGGAGGGATTGGATTAGAAATGGGTACATGGGATAAGGCAAAATCACAGGATTCTCATGGGTAGGCAATGTAATCAAAATCATTATTGTATCGTAAATTGTAATAGGAATTGAATCGCATTGAATCACAAATCATATAAAAAATAATTAGATTTTTTTTAAAAATAATTTTCTTAGAAAATTGAAAGAATATGAAAAATATAAATAAATCAGAAAAAAAAACCCATCAATCATCCTTTTGCCATTAATATGCAACAAGCAATTCCATGTCATGAAATGTTAAAGGATTCTTATTTTTCCATTATTTTTGTCTTTCAAGAAACTTCCCTTAAAAAACACATAAGGATCCTTTAATAATTTATGTTACCTTTCATGAATTTAGAATCATGTTGGAAAAATGGTATTTGATACTATAGATCGTTGAAAAAAGATATTTTGATTTTTAAACATCATTCCACAATACATTAAGTCAACATGATTGTAACCATCCATAAAAAAAGCATTTCAGATAAGTCAGACATCAATCTGGTGTTTCAGTTAGTTAAGAAGTAAGAAATCATAGAAAAAGCTCCATGATTTAACATTAAAGAGATGACATTTAATCTCTTATACATAACAAATAAAATAATTTACCTTTTCTAAATGATTCTTAAAGCCCCCACCAATTGGAAAACTTAAAATGAAAGCCAAGTGAAGCCTAAAATAGAAGAGAACAAGTATAATTTGAATTGTAAATCATAGGATTCATATAAAAGGGATTCAAGGTGGGATTCAAATCATTTTGCATAAGATTTGACTCAAATCATATATCGTAAATTGGAGGATTTTGACTACAATGATAGCAGGGCATATGGAAACTTGTAGGGTGGTAGAGTACCATAACTGTTGTTATCTTTGAAATCCTAACTCCTTATAAATAGATCTTATCCCAGAGGGAGATGTGATGGGGACATCACGCGTACACGCACACGCACGCCCCCCCTACGAACGTACGCAAGGAGGAGGGCCCCACCATCAATCTGGATTGATGACGACCCCCAGGGAAGGCCTCCTAGCTAGAGACAGAGTTTTGGTTCGTTGGAGCGAGCCTGATAGTCAAGTAAAGCTCATCATGGGATCTCATAATCGTGGCCCATTAGTCTGATTAATCTTATATTTTAGGTTTTGTTTATTAATGTTATTTAGAGTATCATGGACGATTTAGATTTCTTTGATTAGCTTTTATTTTTATTTACTTCATCGCCAAGTAATAGGTTGCGCACATGGCGCGAGTTATGGGGTATAGGGTTTTCCTAAAAATAGGGATCCCTTGTAGGTTTTTTTTTTTTTTTTTTTTTCTCATTGAATTTTAATAAAAAAATTCTGCTTTTTTCTACTCCTTTGAGTTCTTGTGTTGTGGAAATCCAATTGGGTGCAAAGCCCTCCCTTCATCGAAGGGCTAACTACCGTGGTGCGAACCCACATCTATCCCGATTCGTCCCCATCCTCTACCATATCTATTTCTCATCTCCTACCACCATCCGTGCTTCAAATTTGTCCTTTATTGCAACAATTTTTCTCTTTACAGCAAAATTCCAGATTCTGGCCCTGCAGGAGAGCTGAAACTTCGGCGGAGCACTATGTACAGACCGCGCATCCGATCGACGTGAGACTTGGGGGTTTTGAAGCCCTTCCTTGGCCGACTAGAGCCAAGGAGGCGCTTTCCGCGTTCAACACCCCCTCGCACATGCGGCCAAATCCCTGCGCACGTGCGACAGACCTGGCCCGCTGTTCGCGTTTGGGGACTTTCTCCATATTCAGATTTCCGCCTATTTTACTCCTCTCATACCTATTCTCCCCAACCCTAACCGTAGATTGCATTACTTTCAATTTATTTACCCCTTTTCTTACCATAGGGTTCTCTGAATTGAAATTGGTGAATCTCTTGGATTAGAGATTGATTGCTGTGCACGTGTTGATGATTTTTACTTCCCTTTGAGTATCGTTTGGTCCATAATTTTACTGATTCAGCCCTAGCCTGTTTAGGTCTAGACCTGCACAGATTCCCCTTGCTTGCATGTTTGAACTTTTTTGTGGGATGTGGAATTTATGTGATTGTTTCTGAATTAGTATAATCTAAAGCCTGAGATCTTGCATATCATATTTAATTTTCATGTCCTGCATCAAGATGAGCCTTAGACAAGAGAGAGATTTGGACATCTCCAACCCCTAAGCATCACTCACACACACACACACACACAGAGAGAGAGAGAGAGAGAGAGAGAGAGAGAGAGAGAGAGAGAGAGAGAGAGAGAGAGAGATTGATTCCATCCCTCCTTCCCCATCACAGGTTCACATGTGTGGGTCCACTCCCATTGATGGTTCTGTGCATTCTCCATCAGCCCTACTCTTTGGTGTTCGGGTTAGCTTTCATCCTTTCCTTCATTTGGGATTGGCTTGGGGAGAGACTTGCTAGTTTGGAAGAGTATCATTGATAAATCGACGGTTTCTTTGATCAGGTAATTCAAATTCCTGAATTATTTGATTTTTGTCCTTCTAGAAACTTATCAATATCTAGATGGTGATCCTTAGGGCTTAATCAACAAATATGGACCTTCGAAAACTTTTACCTTTTCTGCATTTTGAAAAGCCTAACAGTGGGATCATGACAAGCATGAGAAGTTTCTTAGATAGGGCCCAAGCTCTCCTTTTTCCACTTCAATTCAATAATGAAGCTTAGAAACTAATTTGAGACCAGATCTAGGCTTATTTTGAGGATCAGAACATAAGATTTAAGCATGATTCGTTAATTGAGGTGGAATGGTCTATTTTGGGAAATATTAGAAGTGGTAAACCATCACCTTTATTTATTTTTCCCTTCTTTTTTCATCGTTTTTGTATTCATATGCATTGTTCGAAATATCGGTATCGTGTTACATATCTCACCCTTGGGATATGGACACATATTGGTTATCGCATGAGATACATCAGTTGTATCACTGTTGTTGGAAACATGGGGAAACATTGAGAAATTGGTCGAATTTTTCAATGAAATTTCAGTGATTGTTAAAAAAGACATCAATACACACTTATAAATCAAAACGTTACAAAAAACAAGTGCACGTAATAGGTTTTCTTTGTATGGGGTCCTAATCTATGCGTTGTCTAACTAAATTGATGATAGTATATTCATATAATTTATAAATGTAAGAAGACGTGTGGATACATAAGAAATACATTCAAAAGCAAAATAAGAATCACTAGATCAAGTTACATACATGTTTGATTTTATGTTTGGACGTAAAGATTGCAACCGATTTGTGAGAAATTGGGAAATTTTGATTATTTTTTTTTTTTTAATTTTCTGCAACTCGGCCCATCTCCTCCAAATCTCGAAGTGGAAGCTCCCAATCCATGATTTTTCATGCAAAACATGAAAAATCATGGATTTGTAACAATTTGACACTGATTTAACATGATTTATAGAAACAAAGGATCGAAAATTGAAAATGTCCACCGGATTGAGCATGTGGGATATATCCCACTATCGTTGCCTTTTGTATCGCATAGGTGGGATACAAGATATATCGTGGGATATATTAGCCGATATCGTCGATACTTAAAACTCTGTTCATATGTAATGGGCCCTAATCTACCAACTCATTCTTGATTTGTTTTTGATTAGGACCTATTTTGTTGATTTTTAGCAGGTCAAGCTGCCATACGTCATTCTTATCAAAGAATGGTCTGATACACCATTAAATACATAAACACTTAATGATAGATTCCAATGTTTTACATATTTGCATATATTTCATTATTATTTCCATATTTTTTTTTGTGCTAAAAAGATTTTGTCCAATACAGGTCAGATTCTTCCTGTATTGTATCTCTTTTGGACCCGGCCAATACGACCACTGATATCATTATTCAAAACCTTGATGACTAGTGCCCATAGAAGAACTAATTTTATTCAAAGTCTGATAATGAATAGTGCGCTTATAGAGAATCTGCAAGAAAGTTTTCAATCTCTTATGGCATACTATTGCAATCTTTTTACGAAAGAGTAGTCGTGCTGCTTCACCTTGGAAAATGTTACTTTTAGCCAAAACAGTGAGGAAGATGTTTATCTCCTCAAAAGAGCAATTGAAGGTGAGGTGTGGCTGGCTATGGAGCAACTTGGCTCTAATATGGCCATGGGTTTGGGTGGCTTCCTGATTGCATTCTTTCAATCTTTTTGGGCTGTGGTGAAGGTTATTGTGATAGCCTTTGTTAATGAATTTTATGATAGTGGAAGACTTACAAAGGACGTGGAGCATCCTTTATTGTTCTCATTACAATGAAAGAAGGCACAAAAGGCTGATCATGCTTTAGGCCAATTGGTTTAGTAGGAAGTACATGCAAAATTTGTGTAATTGTTGCTGAAAAGTATCAGAAGAGTGCTGGAATCAATCATCTCATTCTCTAAAGGTTCTTTAGTTATGGGTAGGCAGATTAAGGACACCATCCTCATTGCTCATGAATGCATGCCAAACATAGAGAAGGTAAGCCTTGTATTGTTTGGATAATCGACATGGAAAAAGTGACTAGGATTTATTTTATATTTATAGGCTTCGGAGGATGGGCTTAGGATATGGTCGAGAGGAAGGATTTAAGAATGTGCTAATTTGGTAAAAATAGTGTTGTGTTGGTTAATGGTTCTTTAGAATAGTGAACCAGCTACACTCCTAAAAAGAGTACACAATGAGAGCCGAGCCGTTGAGATAGTGAACCAGCTACACTCCTAAAAAGTGCAGATTACGGCCCTTTAATTTTTCTACATTAGAAGCCCACTCGACCATTAACTGCCTCACCCTATGAACTATGGACTCCGCTGAGTTGGAAACACCATTGAAGCATCTCCCATTCCTTTCTTTCCACATGGACCACCAGACAGCCAGGAGGGACATTCTCCATAACACAGTCGTATGTTTGCCAAATCTAGCATCATGCCAGGCCCTTAGGAGCCGTCCTGCTGAATCTGGGAAGGACCAGATAATATCGGAAGGAGTTAAAATTTCTGGCCAGATCTGATTAATAAAAGAGCAATGTACAAAGAGGTGGTCCACCGATTCTTCGTCTGCCATATAGCATAGACACGTTTGTGATAATCATTCCCCCTTTTCTCAGATTGTCGACTGTAAGAACCTTCTTGCCAACTAGCCATCCAAAGGCCGCGATCTTAGGCAGGACTTGGTATTTCCATGTGTGATTTGTCAATGTCTCTTCTCTTGTAGAAAGATTGCTGCCAATAAAATTGTTGAAAGACTTTACCGAGAATTTGCTGGATTTGTCAATTCTCCAAGCTAATTTGTTTGCGCTGAGCTAGTCCAGCTTGCTATTATAAATGTGACTAAGGAGAGCCACATATTCTTCGATCTCCCGATTCTGGAGATTTCTTCTGCACACAGGATTCCACACAGCTTCACCCTCGAGAATGGAGTAGCATCTAGCCACTGCAATGGATTGATTTGGGGTGAGGCGGAAGATGCTTTTGAAGTCTTTCAATGCTACATCTCCCACCCAAATGTCTTCCCAGAAGCGACTGCTTTCGCCATTCCTTATAGCAATTCCAATACCTTTGAGGACCTCCTTTATGGATAGCACACCTCTCCAAAGAGCTAATGCTCTATAGTTTGAAGAGTCCTTGGTCCACCAACCTCCCTCTGAGCGCCCATACTTGCTCTTGACTAACGTATTCCAAAGAGTCCCATTTTCGGTCCCTAGCCTACAAGTCCACTTGCCTAAGAGTGCCCGAATCATACTTTTGAGGTCTTTTATGCTACAGACCTCCTTCCAATCGACCAAGTGGAATTTCTTCTTCTCTTCCTTCCCATGCCATAGGAAGTCTCATCTTAACTTTTCTAGTGTTGCCAATATTGACGCCGGGCATTTGAATAGAGACATGAAGTACAAAGGGAGATTCGAAAGCGCCGCCTTTATTAGGGTGAGGCGCCCGCCGAGAGATAAGTATCTGCATTTCCATCTTGCTAGGTACATCTCGAACCTGTCAATGACCTTATTCCAATTTGTGATTATTGCCGATGCCTTAACCAGAATATTGTGAATGGCAAGGAGGTTTAACTAATGGCATTAAAATTAGCCAGGCTAATTTTGAACAGTCTTATTTGCAGTTTGTTGATGATATGCACATCTTCTGTGAAGCCAGTAGGAAGCAAGTGCTAAATCTTAGGTGCATATTTAGGTGCCTCAAAGCTATCTCAAGACAGAGCATGAACTCATCTAAGTGTGAAATGCTTGGAGTCATTATGGTTACGATGAACATGATTTATGTGGAAAAGCTTGCTTTGACTTTGGGTTGCAGGAAGGATCTCTTATATCAACTTATCTTGGTCCTCCCTCTGTGAGGGCTCCTTGTTTGAGTGACTATTGGATCTTGTCATTGAAAGGATGGAGAGAAGGCTAGCTGCTCTGTAAGGTAAGTACCTTTGTGGTAGGTTAACTCTAATAAAAGCGGCTGGCTGGTGGTTGCTACGATAGTACTTTATGTTACCCTTCTGTTGTTCTACAAATGTGCTGTGTAGATTGGAAAAAAATCCAGAGGAAATTTCTTAGGAAAAGTTTGGAAGGGAAGATCAAATTTCGTGTAATTTGTTGGAAGGTGTGCAAAACTACTTCTAAAGGTGGTGCTGGGATGAAGTCCTTGAAAGCTGTGAATGAAGCTCTATTGGGCAAATGGTTTCTGTGATTTGGTGAGGAAAGCACAGCTTTGTGAAGAAGAGTGCTAGTGGCAAAGTACGAAATTTGGGATAATGAGAGTTACACCCCCGTATCGTTGACAAACATGAGCTTTGGAAAGCAATCATTTCCTTGGTAGGTTGTCTTTTAAGGGTTGCTTTTTTATGTAGGCAACAACTTGGCAATCAGGTTTTGGGATAATAGATGGTGTGGAGATATTCCAATATGAATTTTGTATAGAAGGCTCTATAATGTGGCAGTACATGAGGAGGTGAGAGCCATTGAATGATTTGGTAGATCAGGTGGTCAAGTTGTTTGGACTTTTATCTTTAGACTTGATTTTAATGAGGACGAGGACGAAGAGTTTCTATGCCTCATGGGGGTTGCTTCATTATGTGGTGATTGATCATCTTCGGAAGGATAGGAGGTTTTGGTTTTCGGACCAATCCCAGAACTACTCGTTTAGACCCCTGTACTTTAGGCTATTTGGATATTGGACTTGATATTGCTTCTACATGACCTGGATTTGGAAGTCGAAGGCCTTTGAGGGTTAATATATTTGGATGGCTGTTTTGTCATAACAAAGTACTAACTGTTGTCCTGTTGATCATCTCGTTCAGATCCCTGCACTTTAGGCTTTTTGGATATTGAAATCGATACTCCCATACAGTGTTCGAGTTGTAGGTATCGCTACAAGTTTCGCTGGCCAGAGATAAAGATATAATATCGTCATCACCAGTAACCGGAAATGCAGGAAAAAAGGGAGAAACATGGAGAAAACGGTGGAATTTTTCAGTGAAACTTTAGGATATGCCTAAATACACATATTTACATATCCAGGAATGAAAATTTTGCAAAAAGAATGCATTAAATAATAAGTTTCCATTTAATGGGGGCCAAAAGGCATGCGTTGTAGTAAGAAATCACTCAAATAGTAACCAAAATGAGTTTTTCTAATACAAATGCAAGCTTATAAATTTTTATTTGCCTAATTCTTTGGTTCATACCCTAAAATGATATCTAAAAATGGATGGACGATGTGGATATAACACATACATCATGGTGGTCGGTGCTCCGTGGGCCCAACCATGATGTATGTGTTTCATCCATGTCATTCATACATTTTTACAGATCATTTTAGGGCTTTATGAAAAAAAATGAGTGGGATATAAATCTCAGGTGGACCACACCACAGGCAAACAATAGTGATTGGATATTCACCGTTAAAATCCCCCTAAGACCTACTGTACTGTTTATTTGACATCCAATCTATTGATTAGGTCATACGACCCAGATGAAGGAAAACAAAGATCAGCTTCATCCTAAACTTTTATGGCCCCCAAAAAGTTTTTAATGATCGACTTTCGTTCAAAACTGTTTATGTAATGTGGTCCACTTGAGATTGAGATATACTTCATTTTTGGTCTGATATAATAACATAATCTAAAAAAATAGATGGACGGCATGGATGAAACATGTACATCATGGTGGGGTCCACGGAGCACCAACCACCAGCCATTGGCTGGTGGCAGTGGGAGTAGCTAATCCGATTCCATGCCAAAGGAAGTGGACTGCGTACTGAGTAACTCTAAGTGTGCTGAGTAAACTCTGTGGGCCCCACCATCATTCATGCGTTGTATCAACTCCATCCATACATTTTATCACATAATTTTAGGTCTTTAAACCAAAACTTAACCATAACCAAAGCTCAAATGGACCACACCACTTGAAACAGCGTGAATTGAAGTCTACCGTTGAAAAGTTATTGGGGGCGCACAAAAGTTTTAGATTAAGATGATAGTTGTGTTTTCCCTTCATCCGTGTTCGTGTGATCTTATGAAAAGTTTGGATGACTAATAAATATCACTAGGGGCCTTAGAGAGGTTTCAACGATAGAAATCAATACTTCCATTGTTTCCTTTGATATGGTCTACTTGAGATTTTGATATACTTTGATTTTGGGCTCAACCCTTATATGATCTAAAAAAATGGATGGACGGCGTGGATAAGCTTTTGTAGGAATTTCATGCGCTGGGATTCTTAGGTGGGGCCCACCATGATATTTCCAAAAAATCCACCCCATCCATCCGTTTTTCCAGATCATTTTAAGACTTGATACCAAGCATGAGGTGAATTCATAACTAAAGTGAGCCATACAATAAGGAAAACTATAGAAAGAGTTTCCTACCCTTCAAACCTTCCCAGGCTCCACCTTAATGTTTATATGCCATCCAAACCGTTTATAAGTTCATTCCCATTAAGATGAAGTGAAAACACAAAACGTTTATCCTGATACTAAACTTTTGTGGTTACATGAATGTTTAAACGATGGTCACCAATCTGCACTGTTTCCTCTCCTGTGACCCACTTGAGTTTTGGATACACTTGGTTTTTGGGCTCATGTCCTAAAATGATCTGGAAAAACTGATGGACAAGGTGGATTTTTCAAAAAATATCATGGTGGACCCCACCTAAGCATCCCAGTACGCTAAGGGTGTGCGTACGCAACCCATTTATTTGAAATGGATGTAGATTAGCTACTGACGTGCATCAAATAGGTTACATCACCGAGTTATGTGGGTCCCACCATAATGTATTTTGTGTATCCACACCGTACATACATATGGAGATACCATTTCAGGGCATTAGCCAAAGAATGAGTCAGATCCAAATCTCGAGTGGACCTCACCACAGAAAATAGTGGACAGAGTGATGCCTACCATAAAAAACTTATGAGGGCTACAGAAGTTTTCGATCAAGATGATATTTGTTAATAGCCTTATTTAACATCACTGTTAACTTATGAACAGATTGGATCTCAAATAAACAGTCCACTGGACCTTAGGAAGGTTTCAACGGTACGGTCACTCTCTCCACAGTTTTCCGTGGTGGGGTTCACTAAAGCTTTTGATCTACCTCATTCCTTGAATCATGCCATAAAATGATCTCTCCAAATGGATGGACCGTGTGGATACAAAACATATATCATGGTGGGACCCACAGAACTTGGAAATGTTTCAAGTTATTAGTCGCACGATTAACCTGCGCGTACCTAATCCGCGTCCCTTAAAAATCGAAAATCCTTCCCCAATTTCCTCTGAAACCGAAAATCCCTCCCTGTCGTTCCCAAAATTTCAAAAATTTCTATGAGTCTCCGGATTTTCGTAGACCTGCTAGTGGGTTTCGGTGCTGGCAAACCGGAGGAGTCGCCATTCAAGGATCTTGATGGAAAATGCAATTTTTTTTTGGGGATTTCTCTCTTCAAATCGATCGGAGCGAAAAACCAGGTATTTTCTTCTTCTTCTTCTTCTTTTTTTCTCTCTTGGATTTAAACGATTTTATCGCCGAAAACGTGGTAAGATGGGGTAGTTGGCCGTCGATATCTAGAAAATATCGGAAAATCGACATTATCGGCGATATTTTGGCGATATCGGGAAGAGAAACGAAAAATTGGGTTATCGGTTTCGCTGAGCCAGCAATACCGATATTATCGGCGACAATTCGATATTGTCGCCGATAATTTAAACACTGGTCCCATATGACCTGGATTTGGAAGTTCGAGGGTTAATATGTTTGGATGGCTGGTGGGTAATAACATAGTACTAACTGTTGATTATCTTCAGTGGATGAATATTGTCCTTGTCAAGGGATGTTGTTTATGCATGAGTGCTGAAAATGTCAATCACTTAGTCATCCATTGTTCTGTTGCATCTGAATTATGGGAATGGTGTCTTATTCAATTGACTATCACATAGTCAAGGCCGGGGTCTATCGGTATCTTCTTGGAGCATGGGGATTAGGGCCCAGTGGTCATTAGGGAAAGGTTTTATGGAGGTTCTGCTTCTTAACAATTCTTTTGTCCGCTCGTAAGGACAGGGACAATTGAACCTTCAATAATAAATATCAATTGGCTCCCCAAACTATAGAATTCTATGCGTTTTTGGTTCTTGTGTGTCAGTATTGGAGTGTTAGGGTATAGGATACGTATGTACAGCTGGAGAGATAGGATTGAGAGAGATGTATGGTTAGGATCGCTGCCACATGGCTCTGATACCATGTTAATCCAAAGAGACTAAATGGTGGTAACTGCAATGCTATGATACTTTCACTGAGAATGGAATGAATATGTAGAAGAGGAGAGAGATCTGTAGAGATATAGAAATCCGAGCAGATATACATGAATCCATTAACGTAGCTATCTATAGCATGTAACATGGTGGAATTTGCTAGTGCCTGAAATGTGGGTCTTTTTATCAATTGGTTGGGTTTCCTTTGTAATGATTTAGCTCTGTGATTTCCCTTGGGGCTTTTCCCTCTCCTATAAATTAACTGTATACATATTTTAAAAAAGAAAGGAAAAGAAAAATGAAAAAAAACTTGTTTTAGACCTGCTAACAACTGAAGCAGACATTGACAATTCATGCATTCTTCAAGCTTCTGCTGGGAACCCACAAGTGCATATGCTGACACACTGTTAGATTGGAGAATAATGGGATAACTCAACCGAGCGAGATTGGAGTTGACCATGATGGGAACCACGAGTGAGATTGTCTTTTCTTGGATGATCTCATCATCCTCCATCTTGTATGCTTTTGTTCTCATCAAAATTGCTGTTACTATTTAAGGAAAAGGAAAGGAATACCTTACAAATCCATCGGGAATTCCATGAGTAATCCACAGTTTTTTAGCTTTAGCAACTCTGTATGCATGATAGGTTCTGGAGATGTACAGTGTTGTCAACCTTGTGGACTAAATTGCACTACATAAATGTTCACCTTATTAAGACAAGGCCCAATAATTATATTTTATTGTTTCTACTTTTATTCAGTGTTTTAAATAGCCAATACTGTGTAGCATAGCATTCACTCCTTTGAAGCATGAGGCATAAGCTACATATCGTGTAGCCTACTAAATTTTTAATCAAGGTGCTTGGTTGCACCAATGTCATGATATTCTGTACCAAATTAGACTGATCAATTATGAAATTCAACAAAATTTCATGATTTGTTATGCAACAAAATGGAACCTTAAGTAATAGGAAAGGGCAATGATTAAGTTTAAAGGTAAAGAAAGAGCAATGAAAATGATTTAATATTGTTTTTTAATATTATTTTACTAAAAGCATTAAAAAGGTTAACTAATTTTTATTGGAAATGGAAAAATGTAACAAATCACAGAAAATATTATGTGAGCTACATAGTGTGTGGTGTATGCAAATTATCATGTAGCGTAGGCTACATGCGACTTAAGCTATTTTCATGAGCTACGTAGTGTTAAGGCCATGCTACGCTACATAGCGTAAGACAGTGTCGCTATTTAAAACACTGCTTTTACCAATTTTTATTTATTTATTTATTTTATTATTATTATTTTTATTAGATACAATTTTTGGTGCAAGGTGATTCTTCTCGTGTTTAATTTCTAATATGCAATTTGAGAAAAGTTAACTTGCATCTAGTGTATTTGAACCTAGTGAATGCCCCTAGACAAATGTGCATACAGAGCCATATAAATAACTTTTTTTTTTGGTAGATTTGAATATTTGTCTGATGGATTCATCCAATGGACATCAATGGATTTCTCCATAATTATTCAAATGTAGGGAATGTAGTTAGAATCAACCATAAATATATAATAGGCACGCTTATAAGCAATTTCTTTTAGCATATGTTTCAGACGAATGCTCATCCATTTTGATCCTTCTTCCTTTGTAGGTTTCACAAAGCAATTTAAGAGACTTGCTCCTGCAATGTTGTATGGATGATGCTGCTGATGTACGGCAAAGTGCCCTTGCACTTCTTGGGGATCTTGCAAGGGTGAGTTGAAAACATTGCCCCATTTGAAATTTTAATAATCTTATGCTTAGGTGCTCCTTTTTGTATATCATATTAAGGTATATCAAAGCTTTGTGGTGATTAATGACCAGGTCTGTCCTGTACATTTGGGTCCTCGCCTTTCTGAATTTCTCACTGTTGCAGCCAAACAGCTGGTGAGCAAAGGTCATTTCTAAAATTCAGCACGATACTTGTTTTTAATCTGATTTTGTACATATTTCCCTTCTAGGATACTCCTGAGTTAAAGGAGACTGTTTCTGTGGCAAACAATGCATGTTGGGCAATTGGAGAACTGGCAGTTAAGGTCTGTTATCTTGCATTATGAAATTGCCAGTTAACTGTTAATAAACTCTCTTGTAAATTCTACAACTCTCTCTACCTTCATTTTTTGGTGGTAATGAGTTCTGTTTGTAGAGTCAACTATGCCTTGGCATATCATACTATCATATTGGAACTTGAAATGGATATGATCCGTAGTTGGAGGAATTTTCTACACACTGTGCCACTTCCACTCCCGTTCTCACTTCTGCTCCTAGGTGTTGACACTACCAGACATTTTGAACCAGCCTTTTTTTTTGGGGCCACTTTCACTGCCGAATTTTCTCGCATTTCTTCCCATATTTCGTGCCACAAAGAATGGTCCATGGATTTAAGTGTCAGGCACAGTTGGTTCAGATAAAAGATCTGGTTTATCTTGGCAGTCGTGGGAGCCGATGTAAATTTACTACCATGCCATTGTTTCTAAGGTGCAAATGTCTCGGTCACCGTAGTCATGCTATGGGTTATGCCATAGTCCAGAGATTTCTTCATGATTTAGAGAACCGTGCCTGAAGTTATGGCCCTTGAATGATAGTGTCATGCACAGCTGTTCAGATAAAAGATCTGGTTTATCTTGGCAGTCGTGGGAGCTGATGTAAATTTACTACCATGCCAATGTTTCTTAGGTTTCAAATGTCTCAGTCACCATAATCATGCTATGGGATATGCCATAGTCCAGAAATTTCTTCATGATTTAGGGAACTGTGCCCAAAGTTATGGCCTATGTTCTAACTGAAGTTATGGCCCTAGAATGATAGTGGAATGGCGGAAAGGATTCATGTAGCCTATCCCATTTAGTTGGGATAAGGCTTTAGATGATGATGATAATGATTTAGAGAACCATGCCTGAGACATTGCTGTAAGGGTGATTCTGCCACGTGGCCCAAATTCTCACGAGTTGGAACCCTGTCCATGAATGCACATATGATGTATATTTTGTTTTTTGCATTCATCATGAATATTAACATGTTGCACCCTATTGTGTTTATACTGGAAAGTGAAGGATAACACATCAAAAAGACATGGGATCATGACCATGTATCATTTATCATACGCATAATTATAGAAGTGAATCGATTTAGTTATGCTAGAGCACTGTAGTTAATCCCTCTTGACAGCCCTTAGGTCTAACAGGTTTTTTTTTTTTTTTTTTTTAATTTTAAATTTTAATTTTAATTTTAATTTTAAATTATTATTATTATTATTTTCATATTTTCTTTATTTTTAATCAACATTGGGTCCAACACTTCTCTTTTTTATCAACATTGGGTCGATTGGGTCCGACACTTCTCTTTGTATCAACATTGGGTCGATTGGGTCCAACACATTAGACGGGCTACCAATCAACACACACACACTTATGGGATGATTCTGACCATCTGGTCAGTAGTCTATAAAATTGATGGTCAAAATTTTTGATTGAAAAATAAGTCAACTATTCAAACTACCTATTTATTGATGCCTGATGGCTTGTGGTTTTTATTAATCACTTCTAGTAGACAATCCTAACCATCTGATCCATGGATTAGAAATGGATGCCTTTAAAAAAAGGCCAACTTGTGGATGTATCCAAGCGTGGTGTCTGGGTTATAGGACGTAATGGAAAATACGTATTGTTCAGTTGTACTGTCCAAGTTTCCTGACTCAATATAACCTATTGCTCTAAGAGCATTGGACCCCCATACATCCCCCCTCCCCCTGCGCGCTCTCTATCTCTCTGGTCTGTTGTCTGTGAATGTGTGTGGATGCCTGCATATGCCTGTTTGCATGTCTGGTGTAGTCGTAGATATCTATCCTTTCAGTAAACGGTATTGAGGAATCAAGCCCGCATCAAAGATTGGATTTCTGAAGAGTTTCCTAGTTTTATCCCAACTTTACACAACTGTAGATTTCCTGCAGCTTTTTTTCCACCCATTTATTTATTTTATTATTTTTCTTTGCTCTCAATCACAGAAATCCCAGCTTTGCTCTTTTTCCATTTATTCCCTCTTCTAGTGTTTAGGGATTTGACTTTACTATTTTAGAGAGAGTAATATTTGAAGTCCCATGCCAATAATGCCTGGTTAGGAAACTTGACCCAGTTGAATGCTGATTTTATACTTTTGAATTGTTGTTCTTTCTTGAGTGTATAATAATTGGTTTTGTTTCGATAAAAAAATAGCATATTTTTTCTGTTTTTTAATTGATAAAAAACATTAGCTGTTGTATAATACTGTGTAATTAGGTTGTATGCATTTTCCATTCTTCTTGTGTCCATATGAAAATAACATCTGAATTCTATGAAGTTTCTGGCTTGATGTTGTTCATCCATTTATTCTCTAGTTACAAAGATCGAAACATGTAGATGCAGTTATTCTCATTGTCCTACCTGTAAGTTTCGATGTGACTGTGAAATTTGACTTCAAAAATTTCAGGTTCGCCAAGATGTTTCTCCAGTTGTGTTGACTGTTATCTCATGCCTTGTCCCAATCCTTCAAAATGCGGAGGTGATTTGTCACTTCAGTCATTGCAATCAGTTCATATTTCATTTGTTTCAGCCTATTTTTTATCTTGTTTTCTCAAATGGTGAACAGGGTCTCAATAAATCACTCTTGGAAAATAGTGCCATCACTTTGGGGAGGCTTGCTTGGGTCTGTCCAGATCTTGTATCACCACATATGGAACATTTCATGCAATCATGGTGCACTGCTTTATGCATGTAAGCTAAATTCACGTCTTCCCCTGTGGATGGGGAGTTTTTTTTTTTTTCTCTTTTTCTTTTTAAAATTATTATTATTATTTTGACATCGTTTATGCATGTGAACAAGTTAATAAAGAAGTGCTTAGTTATGATATTAGTCTAAGTTAGCCTTGACACCAAGGTATTCAATATTGTTGACAGTGGCCTTAATGGTGAGCCTTATGGCTATTATGATACAGCCTACAAGCCTTAATGGCTGTTATGGTCCTGTAACAAATTTTTTTTTTTTTTTGGAAAAGATGTATCGCCCCCTTATTGGCTTGTTACTGTCCCATAATGTCCATTACAAGCCCATTATGGGCCATTTTTTTTTACAGAATGGCCGTTGTGGCCCTGTATCATGTTACGGCTCCCACCTTTACGTAATGGGCGTTAGTTACGTAACTGTTTTCGAATACCATGCTTGACACCCTAACCTGCACAATGATCTTCTACTTTGAGGCTAGAGCTCCCTCTCAGATGGTACATATAGGTTACTTCTTAGAGATTAATGATAAACTCTACTTAGAGGATGTACTTAACACTTTTATGGTGATATTGAGATAGTTTAAAAAACCAAAAACTCAAGACTCTACTCAAATGTCAGTGGGGAAGTCAACTCGAAGACTTGGAAGTAGTCTTTAGTTGACTCAACTCTACTTTTAATAATTGAATTAATTAATTGGAAAAAAATGGAGTAATATTTGGATATGTTGACGTAAGCAACATAAAATGTCTAAACACAGAATGACAGAAAGCTTTCTGCGCCTAGTGCACTGGAGGGCTTTACTAGTAGCAGAAGTGGGGAGTTCAAATCGCCCTATTCTTCATTCATTTTTCTTCCTCCTGAAGTTCTAAGCTTGGGTTTAGTCTATAGCTTGAGGTTTGGTAAGCCAACACACGTGTCTATTCTTGCTCTTCTGCATGACTGGACACGTGCCAGGATAACACATTTATGCAAGATCTGAGCTGTCTACAATGTTGGCCACATTCTTTAGATCCTATGGCTGAAAATTTGGGGGATTTCACTCACGTAGGCGAGAGTGTTCAGAACATATTTCTTTTCCTAGCTGTCCATGTCTTGTATACTGTGGCCAACATTAGGAATGAATTGGACTGATTTTGGCATGATCAGATGGTGTAGTCCACATTGTGGAAAGCTACGATCCGTCACAAATGTGCCATATAGGCATGTATGCTGGCTTGTAGATGAGCAGGGTAGCAAACCTCGGTTATATTTAACTGTCCTTGGGGAAAAGCTCTGACAATCAGCCCTTCTGGGTCCTGTACTGACTGAGGAACACAAATGGAAATCCTTCAGACTGACTGCTTGTCACTTTTACTCATGACTTGGAAATTGGCCAAACCATAGGAAAAACTTAACTAGCCTCAGACTCTCTTTCAGGCGCTTGAGCACACAAACCTCTACACTCTGTCATCCGCCAACATTCACCTCAACACGTGGGCATACGCCAACCTGGGGAGTCTGGTGGAACATCTAGACTGGTATCAGATGGTCTTTATTGTGAGGTTGGTTAACTCATCAGGTGAGCTACACATGTACATCCCTGTGTGGACCTTGGCATTTTCTAATCTATTGTTTTTGTACGTGTTACCCACCTGATGCGTTGATTGGCCTGATACTTCAGTGAGGTCGCTGAATAGTGGGGCCCACTTGGTTTTCAGCCACGCTTATGAGGTTGGTAGGAGAGGTCGTATGTAGAGGTTGTCTGGGCTTAGCAAATGATCATATCTTGAATAGTTGAACATTTGTGTCACATATACCACTGTATCTATTCATAAATATGATTTTACCATTCAGCTTTCGCTTGATAAACATGAGTTCCCTATGCAGGATCCGTGATGATGTCGAGAAGGAGGATGCATTTCGAGGTCTTTGTGCAATGGTATGCTGAGACTCTTTCCGTATATGCCCCAGTACACCCAAGTCGGTAAATTTTCAAATGCTTATTTCTTGTCTGTATTTTTGTCACAGGTGAGAGCAAACCCATCTGGTGCATTGAGCTCGCTTGTGTACATGTGCAAGGCTATAGCTAGTTGGCATGTAAGAGAAGCATTCCTTCAACACCAACTACAGTCTTTTTGGAAGTCTATTCGGCTTCTTGTTTCCATTTTGGTCAACTTTATGGTAAAATTTTTTTTTCAGGAAATAAGGAGCGAGGATCTTCACAACGAAGTTTGCCAGGTGTTGAATGGATATAAACAGGTGCAGCTGCATTCCCTTGACAGTCTCTGTACATTGTTTCTATTCCACAGCTGTTTCTGTGATTTGGAATTACAGCGTCATGATGCATCGGGATGCGAAGTGAAACAGCGTCCTGATTCTCCCAGTCTGTATGAGTGAGGTTCAAAGTCCTGTGATCCAGATTGTTGATCTGATGGGTCCCACTGTTTATGGGAGAGACCGGAATCATCAAGTTCTATGTGCCCATTGTATCAATGACCTGGATCACTGAAACATGGCGCCCGCCCCCCCCCCCCCCCGGGCATAATGGGGCACATTGGGACACTATTCCTCTAAAATTCATATTGTCGAAGACTGCTAGGTTAACAGTTCAATGTCTGAATCAGATGCTTAGGAATGGAGCGTGGGAACAGTGCATGTCTTCATTGGAGCCGTCTGTGAAGGCAAGGCTGTCTAAATATCAAGTATAGTTATGTATCTGAAGAAAAGAGAATATCCTGTTCTTTGTGGCGGTCTACTCCAGCCTCTGTGCCTATCATCTTCTTCTACAACAATGTATACCTATGTCATCACATCAAGTGCAGTACCATTGGGCATTTCCGTTTGTGTCTTGAAATGAAGGTAGGCAGAGCCATCATTTCGTCCGGGCAAAAGGTGATAGTTGTGAAATTTCTTCTTGATTGTGGTTTTGTAATGCCCGAAGCAATTTCACCCTCTGCAAGTGGACACTGCCAAAAAGCTGGACTGATTTTAAGAGGCAAGGAAGTAAGTTAATATTATGGGGGTTGGATACAGGTCCCAGGGGTGCGGCTTTTCAAGCACTGCTGATCGAGACAGTTGATCCGAATTTCGTGTTTGTTTTGTACTCTTATATAAGAAAACCCCATTTCTGCTGTGAATTCTCATTGGTTCCCATTTTGGCTTTCCCATGTTACACTGCGTCAGTGGATTTGTTTTGTTTCCAATCCTATTTCCGCTGATTTCTTTTTCCCATTTGTTTTATTTTTTAGAAGGGTGAAGGGGGTTATTCTTTGTTTTTATCTCTTTAGCTGGTTAGTTGAAGGTGGAGCTATGTTGCTCCAAATGTTGTGAATTGTGGGGTGTGGATTTGTTGGATTCATGGTCATGTAGCTGTGGATGCCATCAAATATAAGATTCATATTGACCTTTGTTTGATTCTTAATCTGTCACATCTACTAGAAGAAATATACAATGATGGAAGCAACTTGCTTTGTCCAACAAACTGTATGTGTGATGCCCACCTGGTCATGGAAATGGTTCGTTAGGTGCTGCCCTTTCATCTATCTGACAATCCTAACCATCAAAATGGCTTGAATAACAGGCTCATCTTTCATCATTGTGTATGCCTCATCATCCTCTGCGAATCTTAACAAGGTGGAAATCAAAATCTATCATGAAATTTTTGCATCATCAGGCCTTGTAGGTCTGAGTTTGCTCTGGCCACGGGAGTTGTGATTCAGACCATTTTGATCACTGTTATATCCAGGACTTAGTGGTAATGAACTAGTGCATTTGATTTACAAAGTCACCTGTTGAAAGTAAATGGTACTGAGCAATGCAAGTATGTCATCTCATGTAATAGTTTTCAAAACCAGTAGTTGGCTTGGGTGGCTCAGTGAGTCAGCTGCTGGGTCTGGACTGACATGGAACCCAGTTGTCGACTCAATCACATCATAGTTGTCAACCGGGTCTACTCAAATCACATTGTAGTACATCTCGTCGCATCATAGTTTTGCTTCCATCTTCATTCATCTTTGTTCTCACAAGAATGGATTACCAACTTGGGCAAGCCATACCTGATGACTCCTAGGGATGAAAGTCGGGTGGCTTGGGTTGGGTTGGGTTGGGTTGGGTTGGTGCTCAACCTCAACCCAACCCAAGGTTCCTATACCTCAACCCAAACCCAACCCAACCTCGGGTTGGGAATTGTCAACCCAAGCCCAACCAAGATGGCTCGGTCGGGTGGATATATGCTAATATTTTTGTTATTACAGTCGTCTATTATATTTTCAATGTCTTATTTTTTATATATATGATTTTATTAATTATATACGTAGTTATTTATCATAAAGAAGTTCATTTTTTCTAAACAAACAAGTTAAAAATGTAGGACTACTTTAAAAGTCATGTTGTGAAGCAAACAATCTATTTGGGAGGAGAAATCTGACATATCTTGTTAGCTTGAGTAATCGGAAATGATGTGGACCAATGAAACCGGACGGCAATGAAATTTCCTGTGCCTTCAACAAAGATGATCCGCACTCAATTATAATTTATAAGGAACTTATATATCGATTGGGTTCGGGTTGGGTTGGGCATCCCGAGACCTCAACTTGAGCCCGACCCAAGTTTTATCAGGTTGTTGTTTGTATAGCCCAAGCTTGAGACTGAACCCGATACATCCTGCCTAAGCCCAACCCAATGTCGGGTCAGTCACGGGTCGGTCGGGTTGAACCCATCCGACTTTCAGTCCTAATGCCTCAAGTTAGGTTGGACTCATTCGGGGTCAGTATGGGTTGCTACCACGAGTCATCTCCATTCCCTCTTGACTCCAGCAAGTTGCAATCCAACTTGAACCTGAACGAGTTGAGATGAGCCGTTCAAGACCATGCTCACAGGGGAACGCATCCTGATCATGGTCCTCCTGGTTTTCCTGACTCGGTGTTGTTAAATATGAGACTTGCCAAAACTCTTTTAGTTGTCTTCTTTTCGCGGTTCTAGCAGTAAATAAAGTCAAACGAAGTTTTAGTTTGATGTGGGGTTTGTGGTTCCTTGTGAAGGTTAACAAAATGGCTGCGTGATGACTTGTCGAGCCATCCCACATACATGCCGACTATGTAGGACATCCATACCATGCGAACATTAATCCTAATCATGAAGGTTACCCGTCCAGAAAATCAGGCTCATAACACCTCTATGTTGAGCTAGACCATTGGTTGTCCATTGATTCGAACTGTGGCTCACCTGATGAGTGGAACGGCTTGATTTTTGTGGCAGGTGATCTTCATGGCGGGCCCATGGTTTGCGTGGTACAACTGTCCAGCGCAAATGGCATTTTGGACAAAAGATGGGACAGCATGACGAGCTATCAATGAGGTAGCTTGTAAGTAGAGCTGGGCACGGGATGACTCGACTCGTCTGACTTGACTCGTCCGACTCTTCAGACACGACTTGACTTGAATCGAATGGGTGAGTTAGACTCGGTTCGAGTTATCCGGTAACTTGACCCGACTCGACCCGAAACTCGACTCGATCTGAAACCCGACTTGACTTGGGTTTGGGTATATATATATATATATATATATATATATATATATATATATATATATATATATATATATATATATATATATATATATATATATATTTATATAAACCTAATTTCTAACTATCTCTAACCCTCTCTGCTGCACCCGTTCCCAAACTCTCTCTCTGTCACTCCTCCTCCTCCTCCTCTCTCTCTCTCTCTCTCTCTCTCTCTCTCTCTCTCTCCACTCCCTCCCTCTCTCTCTCATCTCTCGATCCGATTCGGTGCTAACTTGACCCAACTCGGTACTTTTGACTGGGTCAGATTCAGTCCAGATCAATCTAGGCCAGACTTGGACTCAGATCGGGTCAAGTGTGCTGGACTCAGTATCGAGTTAGATCAAAGTTTGGGTCAGGCCTATTTCAAAACCGGATTGAGTTGGGTCAGCCCTAACTTAGTCTGACTTGACTCGATGCCCAACTCTACTTGTAAGTGATCAGTTCTCTTATCTTAATAGATGACGGGTGGTGATGGTAGGGCTGCAACTTGGGCTCAGGTAAACCAAAACGTGATTGATCCCACACGAGATTTGATCTAGTTATCAGGTCCTTGGGTTTGGTTTGATTGTGTTAGGAATCAATTACTTCGAAGTGATTTCATGGATTTAACGGCAATGGAAGATAGAGCTTCGAATATTGGATCTTCCTGGATGCATCTCACATCACCAAAGGAAGGTTACATTGTTTTCATTGGCGTAAGAAGAGGTGTGAAAGGAAGAGGTCTAAAGGAACATCTTTCTTTGTGCAAAAATTCACATTGTAAATCGTGTGGCAGTGATGGAACCTGACTTCTTTCTTGCAGTGATTTCTCTACACTCTTGAATTGGTGATCGAAATCTATCAGTTTCAGTATCTGGTCATGAGTCCTTCCTGTATTTCATAAAAATGTAGCTACTATGATTATAAAAACCACAAGAGGAAACTGCTCATGCAGTTTGGAAACAACCAGAGTAATAGGTGGTCGGTTACCCTATAACCGTCACAATCCATCTTTATATCTCCCAGTGGGTGGGATCCACTTGGACGATACATGTTGTGGTTACATCTCCTACTAGGAAAAGTAGGGCATCAACCCAATTAATGATCAAAACTGTACCTACATTGGAAGTCCTCATACCATGAAATAGAACGTGTGATTGTGAAGCACATAATCCTAGGAGAGAATAAATATACAAAGTTTTCATCAACTGGCATAATGTATCTTATCTTCTGCAACACTAACCTGCCCTAGACTTGCCTCGATTACACCAATAAATGATACTAACCTCTCATGGGTACTTATAACCCGAGTGGTTGTCCATTTACTTCGCAACCATGAGTCCAAACATGCTGAGGGACACGTTGGAAAACCATGAACTTATCTTGCTTGTGGACATAAACACGTAAGGGACAAAACTAGACAGTCTTCCCATAGTTCTCATACCTATCTATCTTGGCCTAACCACTTTCTCAGACATGCTCTGTTATACCCTTTCTTTTATGGTATTTGGAAATGAGCTATAGTGGCATTAATAAGCCTCCATTTCATGGCATAACCTACAGTCATAAGGACACAAGGGTCACCTACATACCGGTTTTCTCACACAGGAGAAACTCATATCCATTCTCCATCCACTGTAGGTGTTTTTAGTTGTCTCTAGCACACGCTGTATGAAATACAAGTTATGGTAGAGCTTCTGAGGAGTACGTCAACCTAGCTACCATCCAGGCGCTTACTTTGAGCCACTCGACTTAGATGCTCTCATAAGTGCCTAGATGAAATCTCATATCTGGCTTTTTCAGGATGCATGACCCTAGTGGGAATGGTCATGCTCGATCCCTATAGGACCTCATCTCGAACCTAATTCGAGGTGATGTGTAAGTTGTAAAATAATCACAGCAACTCCGTGATCACACATCTCATCTCGTTCTCAACCAACGCGCTAAGGTGGTTATCGTGTGAGATGCATATTGCTTGATGAAGGATCTTGATCCACGTCTCATAAAAAGGACCCAGTGAATGTGTGTGCTATCAATATGTCCATAGAAGAAAAATCAATGTATAAAGGTCCAAATATAAGTAATTTGACAAAGAAGAAATACTAAAATGTCCATGTCACAAAATCACATCCTATGAAAATCCAAACTCTTGATATGAGTTTGAAAAGCAACTCAGGTGATTGGTTTGGTCAACGTATTAGCAACCATCTCATGAGTAGGTACATATGTCAGGACAATGTTTTTCTTTGCCACCATTCCATCGAGCGTAGTGATAGCAAATCTGAATGTGTTTCAACTTGCCATGATTTTGGGATCCTTCGTATAAGCAATAACTGCCATACTATCACAATACAATGTGAAAGTGTCATCAGTATGTGGTATATATATCAAATGCCAATGGAATCTCCTCAACATTATACTTTCTGAATGGCAGAGCAACCTGCAATATACTTTTGACTCCATGGTAGAACGCGTGATACATGACTGCTTCTTACTGCTCCAAGAGATGGCCCTGCCATCGAGTAAGAATGTGTACTTAGAAGTAGATTTACCCTCGTCTAAATCGCTACCATAGTCTGCATAGCAGTATCCTCATAGATGGCATAACATGTAATTTACAATCCCGCGCATGTATCAGAATATTCTCTTGACAGCCCTCCAATGAGTCATTTTTGGGTTACTTTGACAGTGACTCACTAAGCCCACTATAAAATTGAAATCTAATCGAGTGCGCATCATGGCATATATTAGACTGTGAAATTGCTATGTTGAAAACCTTAAGTTTAGTCAAATTTTGGTGTGCCAAACAAATTCATGTTTGTGTCATGCTTATGTGTTTTATGTATCAAGCTTGTGCTTTGATTTGCTTTGAATCTTTGACGATCGTGTTGAATCAATCTTGCCGATATTTATGATGAACTTGCCAAAATCTTCAAGCTAAAGAAAGTGTATGAGTTTCAAATGTTAGTTGAAGACTCAACTTTCAAGAACCCAATCACAATATTGTGGTTCAAGTTTTGTAACCGGAAATGTCCAAGAACTCAAGTCCTAATTAAAGACTAATTTTGATACACTGAGTTCAAGCTTCGAATATCGCAAGAATTAAACTTGCCGATGTGATCGACTGTTTGATGGTTCACACGTTCTATCTCACAAATAAGGTATGAATGACCTAGATTGACCTTAGGGCATGTTACGTTTATTTCATACTTGGTATCGGTCATTTTATAGGTTAAAAGGTTGTTTGCTCGACTAGCCCTAGCATTGGCTCGACCAGTCCTAGAATTTTCTCGACCAGTCCGGGTTTTTCAAAATTTTTTTGTTGGTCCTCGACCAATCCTGGAAACTGCTCGACCGGTCGAGTGAACAGTGCTCGACCAGTTGTGCAGGGCTCGACTTGAATTAAAACAAGCAATCTCGCCCCACTCGACCAGTCGTGTGTAGTCCATGACCAGTCAAGCAGGCCACTCGACCACTCGTGGGACCCACAAGGCCAGTCGAGCAGTTGCCAAATCTTATCGCGCTAGAATTTTTGAAAATCTGTTGGACTTAAGGCCAGTCGAGTGAACAGATTTTTCACCTATAAATAGCACTCAAATTTCAGAGTTTTCTATTCAATTCTAATTATTTTTAAGCAATCACTCTGAGATAAGTTTGTATTCATTCTAAGCTATTTTGTGCATAATTTAGATTCTTTATAAGTAGCTCTTGTTATTTGATTTTAGATATCTATTCCAATCTGATTTTAAAAAGGGACATTTAATTTACCCTTTCTTGAGATCGAAATCAAATCAAGCTAGCCCAAGTTGATTTAAATTAAAAATTATCTAGACCTAGAACCCTATACACTTGTGGGACTGAACGTTGAACATCTACGTCATCACCAAGTTGGTTCTATCGGGTTATTTCAGAATCTTCATACAGATAAGTGTTTCCTTTTATGTAATTCCTTTTTGTTTGGTTTATGAGTTAAGCCAAAAAATTTCATTTGATTTTTTATGAGATCAATCAGAAAATATCAGAGTGTGGGGTTGTGATTGTGTGAGCCCATTTAAAATATAATTGTGAAGGTTTTAGATGAACCTTGAAAAACCTATTTGATTAGTGAACACTAATATCTGGAGGGAGTGGATATTAGGAGTGAAGTAGTTGTGTGGCTATTTTCAGACAGTTGGTGTACACACATGAACCACTATAATTCTCAGATGTTTGGTGGATGTTTGATTTATTTCTTTATCATTTTGTGGTTTAAGATTATAGGATGTATTTGTGAATGTGAATATTGTAATCTTTATTTTTCAAGCATTTTGTGTTGAATGTTATAATAGATTAGTTCTTATTTCTTTCACCTCCATTTAAGTTTGAGTTTTTGATACTCACCCTTGTTCTACTAAGGTTGTCTTGCCATAAATCGTAGGTTTTTGGTGTCAAGTTATCCTTAGAATCAAGTTTGTATCAACCTCTCAATACTTGATTTTAGAGGTTTCTTTCTATTGTGTTATCATTTGTTTATTAAGTCTTTATTTCTGCGCTTTATTTTTAAATTGGGCATTGTCTTATTCACCCCCCTCTCGGACATTTAGCTTAGCCTTTTCATGTGGTATCAAAGCCTAATAGCTCATTTTATTTTTATTATTTGGATTAAATTCCTAAGCTAATCGATTTGAGCTTTTTAAGATGTCGAATTTTGATAGACTAGGCCTCCACCATTTGATGGATGCAATTATGCCTGTTAGAAAGCCAGAATGAGGATTTTTTTAAAGTCTATGGATGAGAGCGTGTGGCAAGCCACAGTGACCAATTGGACCCTTCCTACCACTGAAGTGATTGATACTGATGGGTCTAAAACTGTAAAAGTTACACCTTACTTTTCTTGGACCGCTCTTCAGAAAAGTGAGAGTAGTGCCAATGCAAAGGCTTTAAATGTTATTACTTGCGTACTATCACCGAATGAATTTAAGAGAATTATATCCTGTGATACTGCAAAGCAGAGCCTGAGATATTTTGAAAATGACCCACGAGGGTACAACAATTGTCAAGAAATCTAAAGTTCAAATCCTCACAACTAAATTTGAGAAAATACGTATGGAAGAAAGTGAAACTTTCATGGACTTCTATACAAGATTGAATGACATTGTCAACTCTATATTGGGTCTTGGTATAGGATTCCAGAAAGTAAAGTCTGTGCAAAGATACTTTGCTAGTTACCTGATTGGTTCAATTCAAAAGTGACCGCGATTTAGGAACTTCGTGATACGGATAATATGAGGGTAGAAAAGTTAGTTGGGTCTCTTCAAACCTATGAGTTAAATTTTAAGGCCCCTAAAGGTAAGTCAATTTCCCTCAAGTCTTCTAAAATTATTTCTCATGAGAATAGCAATAATTCTGATTTAGAAACTTCTGAAGATGATATGGCTCTTTTAGCTAAAAAGTTTTACAAGATTTTCAAAAGTATAAAGAAGGTTGATTTGCAAAAACCTATTGAAAAGAAAAGAACTAGATCTAAAAATTAAAAATCTGTAAAAGATAACCAATGCTATAATTGCCATGAATATGAGCATCTAGCAAACAAATATCCTAAGAAGGACAAGTCTAAAAAGAAAGGTATGTTGGTGTTCACTCCCCAAGTATATAGTTGTGATGTAGTAATAAACTCTGTGAAATCGAGGTTGAATCCCAAGGGACTGAAACCTGTACGTAATTTGAAAATAACCAGAACTAGAACTAGAATAAGATGAAATCTAAATCGAATAAAATTTCAGAAATAATTATCTAAAACTTAAAGAATTCAGGGAAAGGACACTAGGGATTCAGAGGATCCACTTATAGAGATCAGAGAGATTTTATGCCTGCTTCAAGGACTCAATTGGACTTAGAGTCCCATCTTCATCTAGTTGAAGGATGTAACTATGAAAATCAAACTGAACTTCCTTTGATATAGTTTTCAAGAGATGAGAGGTATATGAATTAGAATGGATTCCATCACTAAATCATCCCTAGGAGACAAAGTAAACAACAGAATTAAACTAATTACTAACCAATCAACAATGTATGAAGGTTAGGAAGGGTACCGTCATCCGACCATGCCCAAGAGACGATGGTGAACAACAGGGCTTCCTGACGTCATAAACATAAAAAGGAAAGGAACATGCCTAAAGCGATCATAGACCCATTATAATTTTAGTCACAACAGACAATTAAAAACTAAAATCAACATCAGTTCAGTCTAAACAAAAGGCATAAACAAAAAGTTCTCCCGTCACACTACAAGCTTCACCTCTTAGCCCTAGCTAAGGAGTTTAACCTGACCTAAACATGATTAAGCCAGTCTCTAAAAAAACATAAAATAAAAACAAAAGAAGGAAAACACTGTGTTAAGAAAGCTGCTCCACGTTCCCCGCAACTGATTGAATGAATCTCTCACTTCTCCTCTCTTTCTTTTATAGTGGTAGGAAGGTCGGTCAGATGGCCTGGAGTTTTCGCAGAATAGGCCATGAGAAGGTCGGTCAGATGACAATTTAGAAACTACCTGTGAAGGCTTTTTACGCAGCCAAGACAACTCTCTGTTTTGCACAGTGATTTCCGGAAGTTTCTTGCATCAAGATTGGAATCGACGCAGTTAATGGTGCGATCCTCCAAATCAACTTCTTGGTTGGATTTGTAATCGCTTAGGAGGTAGTTTGGACAGTCCTAATCGTGCCAATGAATGCGATGGTGATCACTGAATGGCTTAGATTGATGGTTTCCTCAAGAAACGGTCTCCCTTGCGCCCATTGTTGCACGTGCCACATCCTGTATGAACCTTGGGAATTCTTAGGTTTTGTTTCCTGGGGTGTATTACAACTGATGGACGGTTCAGATTCTTATCCCAAAGACTGCAGCGTGGCCATCTCGATCGTCCGCAGATCTATTTGTGAATAGAGCCTGCGGACTGATGCGCTGGTTCTTGATGGGGCCCACTTCAGATGACTTTTGAGAGATCTACGTCGTCCACCAGCTCCAGCTCGAAAACCCATCGGGAATGAATGGTTCTTAACTGCTTTCGGTGTGGCCCACAGACTCTTTCATTCCGTCATCCATCCTGCATTTAACGGCTAGGATCTTGTAATCACTTGCATGGTGTTAAAAGGCAACCATGGTTAGGGTCTTTCCTACCCTAGGGACTCAATGGACAGTCCAGATTAGATATTTGGATGATCGGTGGGCCCCACTACTCAAACCCAGATGGGTAGGTACGTCCGCTGGACGTTTCATGCATGAAGACGTGAAGGAGGTCGGGTCAAGGCAGTCAAAGCTGCCTTGACATTGTGGTGTGGCATCGGCGTGTGTTCTCCATGTACATGCGCCGTACCACCCCATTTAATGGGTTGAGACCAAAATTGAAGTATATACAGATATTAGGTGGGCCCCAAATATTTTCGTAGGCAAAGCCAATTTAAAACACTCTTTGGCTACAAACAATTTCGTAGGTAAAGATGGGTTTTACCTATGAAAGTCTATTTCGTAGCTAAAAGTAAAGTTTTCATTTTTTAGAAATCAAAACATCATTTAGCTACGAATATTTTTCGCAGGTAAATATGGGATTTTTGAATACCTATTAGCTAGGAATATTTTCATTACTAAAGATTGGTTTTTACCTACGAAATTGTAGTTCATAGGTAAAAAATTCAAATTAACCTTTGGCTACAAATATTTTCGTTGGTAAAGGTGTGTTTTACCTACGAAATTAATTTTCGTAGGGAAAAGTAATGCTTTCAATTTTTTACTATTTGAAAAAGGCAAAAGACCCTTTACCTACGAAAAGTTTCGTAGGTAAAGATGGGTTTCACCTACAAAATTGAATTTCGTTGGTAAAAGTTGGTTTTTACCTACGAAAATAATTTTCGTCGGTAAAAGTCATCTTTACCTACGAAAATTATTTTCGTAGGTAAAAATCATATTTCTTGTAGTGCCTGTCAGCATGGTAGCCTGCCAACCACTGGTAGCTCGCCCAGGCCTCAGCTCCGCCCACATCACACCCGTCCACATCAGCGTCCTCCCACGTGTGCCCGCCCACATGTACAACAGTGACAGGGTGTCATAATATCATGTCAATCCTCATATCAAGTCCATATATCAGTACGGTTCCTCTCTGAAAAATCACTGGGGTCTATTACACTCCACACCGACTGCCTCTTCCCTAGCTGCATAGCCCTGCGAGTGGAAGAGACCTCACTATCTGCCTAGCCAACAGTCTGCCAATACCTACCCGGCTCGTCAATAGTGGACCCATTTACGAGCTGGTCATACTCAGCCTAGCTTATAGCCTCCTCCCTCGGGCGGGTAAGGCCACACCCCCTCCCAACCGACCATGACACAGTGGAAAACGTGGCCTACTGGTATTCGGCACTCGGGCACTCATGTTCCACTCGGTCTAGACGTTAGGGCTACTCTTGGCCTCGGAAGTTCTGAGATTTTCACCTAGGGACATCCTACGTGCCCCATAGTGCTAGAACTAATTATTTTTAGTGTCCCATCTAGCCATCCATGATGTGCCTGTGGAGGTCATAGCCCTGATGTCGATAGGGCGTGCAGTGATCATGATACACATGCGAGATGCATGAATCACACCGTCAAGTCATGCAGCAATCCAGCGCGTATAGCGCGATGATGTGGGGCACTCCGTCTTATAACGAGTCCCGCAAATGGTCTGTCCAATGGCATATGCTATGATCAGTCACTACTCATATCAAGCATACATATGATGCGTATGGTCATGAATCATGGAGTTATACTAGGCATGTTATAAAGTGATGAACTATCCTTACAATGCAGATCGGTCTGGACGATCTACACACAACTAGTATGGGCCTATCAATGGGCCCTAGGGAGAGTCATAATGCGAACATTTAACCAACATTATACTTGTAATGTAGACGTCAAATCAACATTGCTACCAAGGCATGACCCGCCATAGAACATCATTACACAACCATAGAAGAATCACACATTGCAATAGACCCTAAGAACATCCCATTGGACCTCGACCCATGTGCCTTAGATAAATGGGCCACACCACATGGGCCTTACCAAATGGGCCGAAAATATATCACAATGAGTCTCGCCCACGGGCCTCGGATACATCACATTGGGCCTTGCTCACGGGCCTCAAATACATCACATTAGGCCTTGTCCTTGGGCCTCGAATACATCACATTGGGCCTTTCCCATGGGCCTCGAATACATCACATTGGGCCTTGCCCATGGGCCTCAAACACATTAAATGGGCCACATCACATGGGTTGAAAATATATCAAATGGGTCACAACATATGAGCCAGAAACACATCATAATGGGCCTTAACCCATAGGCTCCAAATATATCACAATGGGCCTCAACCCATAGGCCTTAATACATCACAATGGGCCTTAACCCATGAGCCTTAGAATCTATCAAAATAGGCCTAATCACATGGGCCTTGTATATATCAAATGGGTCTCAATGGACGGCCACAAATGAATCGAGGTAGGCCTCATATATATACCAAGGTGAACCTCAATGGACGGCTACAAATAAATCAAAATGGGCCTCATGCATATACCAAGGTGAGCCACATCAATGGGCCGCACCAATGGGCCTTATATTCAATGCAATGGATCATAACCCATGGGGCTTTGAATACATCACAATAGGCCTCGTAACATGGGCCTTACATTCATATCAAAAATGGGCCTCAACACGGCCTCATACACATCAAGGTGAGCCTCAACAATGACCCATAAATATAACGAGCTGGGCCTACTCACTTAGGCCTTATATATACTAAGTGGGCCTCAATGGACAGCCACAAATAAATCAAGATGGGCCTCATACATATACCAAGGTGAGCCACATCAATGGGCCGCACCAATGGGCCTTATATTCAAAGTAATGGGCCATAACTCATGGGCCTTAGAGTACATCATAATGGCCTTGCTAAATGACCGGAACTATATCACAATGGGCCTTTACCAATGAGCTCTAAGTACATCATAATGGGCCTCAACCCATAGGCCTAATACATCACAATGGGCCTCAACCCATGGGCCCTAAATACATTACAATGGGCCTCAATCCATGGGCCCTAAATACATTACAATGGGCCTCGACCCATGGACCCTAATACATCACAATAGGCTTCATCAAATGAACGGTATAGATATTCAATACATACATCATGGTGGGCCGCATAAATGGATGGATGGATAAAACATATATATATATATATATATATATATATATATATATATATATATATATATATATATATATATATATATATATATATATATATCGTGGTGGGTTCCACCTCATGATGGATGGCATGAATGAAACACATACCATGGTGGGTTCCACCTGAACCTTAGATCCGACTCATTTTTACTCTCAAGCCTTAAAATGAGCTTGCAAAGTGGATGGACAGTTTGGATGCAACACATGCATCATGGTGGAGTCCACACACATGGCCCACCACTGGCCATCCAGCGACTGGACGGCCTTAAAATACATACATAATGGTGGCTGCCACCGTCCACAACCGTGGACAGTGCCATAATATACATACATCATTGTGGGCTCCCACGTGGGGCCCACCATAACATATATTTTCCATCCAACCGGTTGGTAAGGTCACACGGACCAGGATGAAAGGGAAAAACAAATTCCATCTTGATCCAAAACTTCTGTGGACCCCAAAAGAGTTTCAAGGGTAAACGTTCAACCTCACTGTTTCTTATGGTGTGGGCCACCTAAGTTCCAGATGGAGCTGATATTTGGAGGGGAGCCCCCCGCCCTAAGGGACTAGGAGATGGACGGTGTGGATGATCCACATACATCATGGTGGGGCCCACGGCTGGGACCCGTGGGTCCCTACTTGTTCACGCCCGCCAGCGCACGCCTGCCCTCTGATGATGGCAGCAGCAATGGCTACTGCTGTATTATTTTATTTTTTAAAAAATAATCATTTGTTGAGGATTTTCTGGAGTAGGGCCCGCATCAACAAAATTCGACCCCTCTATTGTTCTGTATGACTTAATACAAACCCATCAAGCCCAATATTTGATGATTTTTGGCATACAGGAACGTCGGGACATATTTCAACGGCATAAATACTATTTTCAAGGCTATGGCCCGCCAAAAGACTAATCAGTTCCATTTTTTTTTTCGCTCAATGGCTAAAATGAGCTTGAAAATGAAATGGATGGCTCGGATTGAAAACATACATCAAGGTGGGGCCTACATGGGTGGCCCTCCCCAAAACCAATAAACCAAGCTTTTATTTGTGTTTCCTGAAACGTCCAGGGAGTCCAACACCCCTGGACGGCTTGGTACAACACATGCATTCAACGTGGCCCCATGTTAATGTGGTCCACTTTAATATTGGTGTTTTCCATTCATCTATATGGTAGGGCCCACATGGCTTGGATGGCCATAGGGTCCACTTGATGGACGATTTAGATTCCACATGCACATCATGTGGGCCACAATATAATGAAAGGAAGGGGGGAGAGAGAAAAAGGAACACATGTGCATGGAGGGCTCCGCCACTATGAGCCCTCCCATCTATATCTCCAATTATACATCAAACGAGTCCTGCTACATGTGGGCCCACCGATCAAAACCAATGGTGGAGGTCTTTTCTCCACCACAATGAAAGGTCTAGATGACCTTACTTATGCAAGAAAAAAATAAACATCATGGTGGGGTCCATGGAGAATGGCCCCATCATAAAATGATCTTGAAATCAAGGTGGGTCATTGGCCACATTTAGGGTCCAAAATGAGATCCATACCATCGATTGGTATGCCTCACTTGACCCATCATCAAAATAAGAAATCTACACCTATAGAAGCACCCACCTATCGATCTTCTCGATCCGTTGGAAAGCCTCCCTCCTTGTGCTTCTCTTTGATGGTGGATGATGAGATTTGGATGGCTACGATGAAGGTTTTGGGATGGGAAAGTGGGCCACCAAAAATCATATTTTTCTCTCACTTGGGAAAGTCATGGACTTGCACTCTCTTGGGTGCTTGGAATTGTTGAGAAATGAGAGAGAGAGAGAGAGAGAGAGAGAGAGAGAGAGAGAGAGAGAGAGAGAGAGAGAGAGAGAGAGAAAGTTGTAAGAGAGGTGAGTGATGGATGTGAGGTGAGTGATGGGTGAGGTGAGAGGTTGGTTGAATTTTGGGGTTTGCTTGGCTTGTGGAGAAAGGAAGCATGAGTGCTTGTACTTGACATGAGAGGTGATTGATGGGATCGATTGATGGGATTGATTTGACATATTATAGAGATTCTCTTAGGATTATAAATGTGCGGCGTTTTCTTAAAATAAACGCCGGCTCACATCTCTTAGTCAGGGTATCGGATTGGTACATGAGTTACGGCGTTGGAACCGCGGTGACTGTGCGGTCGCAATGATATAAGTCTCAGATTAGGCCAACTCAAATGTATAGGATATGACTTACGGTCATGCGCAAATGTCAATTACAGGTCGCAGATTGCTAAAATTCGATGAGAAGGATCGCGGCAGTCGACGGAAAAGTACGGACTAGGATACGGGTCTAATGAGGGTCGAATATTGCATATCAGACCCTGATAAATACCTAATTTGATGTATATGATAATGTTTAATGTCGTATTTTAATTGTATTTTTGTTAAAGGATGAAATCAGGAGCGTTGATTGAAAAAGGATATTAAAAGTATGGATCTGATGTTCCAAAGTCACCAGAGTAAGGGACGGACTCCAGAGGACCAAGATTGACAGATTTATATGCCAGGGACCCGAGAAAATCAAGCCGTTCATGTTAAAGAGGCCCAAAAATAGTCCAAAATACAAGATCACAGAGTTCCCACCATCCGATTGACCTGAAACTTCATACATGGGATGAGGACCATAAATTAACCGTACACGTAAAATATCATCCATTGGATCACTATGAAAGTGCCCCAACTGATAGATCAGCCCATAAACTGTTGATTCTGGGCCCACCTGATATCTGGAACTGCCTCAAAATTATTATTGACAGTTTAAATGAGATGAGAAATAATATGGACGATGAAGATTTCTGAAAATCATCACAGTGGGTCCCATACATGGTGCATGTACACCTTGCATATACAAAGCCGGCGTGCACTAAAAGCGTTGACCGTGTTAGCGCCTTCCAAAGCACTTCACTAGCGACCGTCTTCAAAAAAACAGAAATTTTCGTTTTTGTCCAGCATAACTCACGGCCGCTGGCCGTTTTGCGGAAGCTAGTGGGCCCCACACGTGCCCTATAAGCTCAATCCGAACCATCCACCGTGTAGACGGCATTGAATACTTCAAAACCATATTATCACTTTTCACCCATGCGTGCACACGTGTGAGATACAGAGGCCATAAAAGGGCTGCCCTGCAATGTTCAAAATTGATCCTTTTGTGATTTCTTCTCTGGGCCACGTCAATGGATGTTCAAAACCACCCATTCTTGACTGAAATTTCAGTCTGAATCCAATGGATGGGGTGGATTTTCCAGAAAATACTTCTGTGGGGCCCACCGATCACAACAGCGAAATGGTGCGAAAGGTTTCGCACATCCGCGAAAATTGACTTTTTCAGGAAGTTTTGGCCCACCATCTTTGATCATATGGTAGATCTGAACTGTCTATCATGTAGAGGACCCAAGAAAGTCCTAAGGGACGGTGTTTCTTTAGAATTTGAGCGAGAAAAGTGGCGTGTTTCGAGGCACTGAACTTGGCTGTGAAAAAGCTTTAGTTGGGCATGCATAGCTTTCCAAATCTGATTCAAATCTGATTTTTACCACTCCAGTAGCTATATAAGAAGGTTTTAGCCGTAGGGAGCATTCATTCAGACCTGTGAAGGAAGATCCAGAGCTAAGGAGGAGAGAGAGAAGAAGGAAGAAGAGAGATAAGGGAGATGTTTTTAATATTTTTACTTTTTATTTCCTTTTGCCTAATTAATTTTATGGATTGCTAAACTTCTTAGCTAGGGCTGAGATGAAGCCCCTAATTTGAATAACTTTTGTTTACTGTTGAATTTATTTAATTTGATTGAATTGTTTCTTTCGCTAGTGTGCTTTCCTGAGATTTCTGTACTTCTCCATTCTATGAGCTCGACCAAAGTCTAAATATGGATGTTGTTTAGAATATTATTCTAGGTGCTTGTGTCTGACCATGAACAGGTCTCCTATAGAGGAAGAAATATGATTTACATCTCTCCATGCCTGACCATGGATGGAAAGATGTGATCCATATGCTTTAAAAGATTATACATTCTGTGTGCCCGACCAAAGACATAGGATGTGCTTTGTTTATTAAATTTATACCAATCTAAATTAGGATAAATCAACAGGTAAAACAAGGGTTAGGATAATTAGGGGTGGATTCGAAAGTCCTAGTCTTCTCCTGAATTGAATTTTTCTCATAATTCTCAGTTATTTTCCATAGATTTGTGTTAGTTTACTTATTAGTTTGCTAAAATATTTGTTGGATTAGTTAAGAAGAGTCTTAAATTTTGAATTGCGACAACCAATCCTCATGAGAACGATTTCGTAATACGTATCATATTTACATCTGATTCGTATACTTACGAGTTAAAATCATTTAAATCAAATTGGTTTAAATTAAAACATCAGGGTCTGACATATATAATCTGAGTTTAAACACTCAAAAGCACTCTCTATTTTTCTCTGTAAACAACCAAGGGCAAGCTCTCATTAAATAAGCAAAAGGTTCCAATGAATATAAACGGTCACATTTTTGATATAGTTCGATATCATCGAGTATATACTCTCGATTGCATCGATTGGCAGCTCGATGATACGAACTCAACTATCAAACGCTTTTGAAACTTTTTGCCAACTGGTCGAGGAGATTGAATGTACATCAATGTCATCGGATTTCGAATTCCAATTTCATCGATACTGGGTTCGATTCCTGGACATGTGAAAATGTGAGAGCACTTGCCTTTGAACCTTAACAGCTATAAGATATGATCGAGCATTACTCGATATCATCAGAATTTGAATGTCGATGATATCGATGGCAGTGTCGATTCATTGATAATTTCAAGGAATTTTCTAATAAGCTTGTTGGACAATTTATGTCCTAATTCGATGATATCGACATAGCCTCGATATCATCGATATTTGAATATCGATTTTATCAAGTGATCCTCGATCCAAGAAAAATAACTTGAAAACTTGGTAGATAGATTTGTGTCCCAATCCGATATCACCAAAGGTCAATCGATATCATCGAGATTTGAAATCCGAGGACATCGAGGAGCCCTTCGATATATCGAGCATCACATGATTTGCCTTAGTAATATTTTAGATATAACAGACCAGATGTTGATTATATCGAGTCGACTCGATGGACTCGAGATTCAAAATTCGATGATATCGAACATCCATCGATTCATCGATAATTCAGTCCAGACATCTTTGTTGTTGCTGGACATCTTAAGTCCTCATTTCGATAAATCGAGTGAGTTTCGAGGACATCGATAACATGGTTCGATTTCATCAAGCCATGTATCGATAAATCAATAAAGGTAGAAAACTTAAAGATTTTTCTGTTTTTGTAAAATAGTTTTCTTACCTAAAACTCTAGGATGTTCTTTTCAATTTTAAGGGTCTTATATACATAGTGTTTTAGGACATGGGATGTGAGGCTAAGGCACTTTCAACTTTATCTTGCCTTTACCCTTGCCTTTACATACCTTTCGTCTATAATTAGATTTCTATTACTTTCCCTCTGATTTCATTTTAATTTGATATCATTAATTATTAGGCCTTTTGAGATTTTTACATGATATCCATTGTAAGAGGCTGTCCTGGATTCATAGTAGGCTATGGATACAAGCCTTGCTCTTGCCTTACCATTGATTTGGCTCTGTTACTCTCCATTACCAAGATTCGACGGTGGTCACTCTTCTAATTATGGAGTCGGTCATTACCACCCTTATTAAAGAATCGGTTGTTGCCGCTTTCTATTTATTGAGTTGCCTTTAACCTCTCTCCTCATCTTCAAGTTGACCCTCGTCACTCGCCTCTTATTCGAGCTAGTTATTGTCACTCGCCCTTTCTTTTCTTATAGGCTCGGCAGGAGTCTTATAATTCTTAACTGACCATGGATAAAGGAACACTCTCTTGATGCAAGTACTGTGTTGTGAATCCCTCCTCTAGCGATCGATTAAATATCATGGACGTAATGCGTTTTTGATAGCCGCCCCTGGGGCAACACATAAATCCATGTTTCATGGGTAGTGGTGCACAAATTGCTGCTTATAATCTGCATTGTGTGTTGCATCATTTTCAGGATTGTATGTTTCAAATAGTCACTCCATAAACAAATTGTGTCATGTAATTCTTCCATGCATGTGTTGTGTTTATCTTGGGGTAACTGCGTAAAACCATATTAAACGTGGGACATGACGGCGAATATCCGTAGTATGGAATGTAGGTCGAGTCGGATAACTTTAATCGTATTCCGCATTGGGGCGATCACCAAGAGTGATACCCCGCATATACTTTGCTAGGCATGCACCTCATATTGATTGCTTGTGCATTGATACCTCTTGTAGTTGTGGAGTACTTCACGTATCAGAACCTTTTACAATGCTTTATGACTCTCTTGAATTACCATTAATCTTAAAGGATAACCATCACTATGAGTAGGGCATTGACCGTCTTCGAACCGTATAGCTGATACAGGTGACGAACAGATTGAAGAACTAGAGGATCACTGTCCTGAAGAAGAACATGCTGATTAAACTAGGAAATGGGATTTAGTTTCCTTTATTTACATTTCCACTGTTACTCACCTTTATATTAAGCTCCCATAGTGAGAACCTTTGATTAATTATTTAATTTCAATTGGAATAGGAAATTTATTTTATTTTTATGACTGATTACCATCACGAGTGTAAATGAGTGTGATATTGATGAGAGAAATCTCAAGGCAAGTCATCGAGACACACTCATTGTGCAATATTAACACTCGGACTACTTGGGCTCGAGTACAGACACTAGCTGAGAAAATTTAGGATGTTACTATTGGTATTAGAGAATAAAAAATGAGACAAACTAGGCCTGAGGGATAAAGTGACATCATAGAAAATAATAAAAATAATAATAATAGGATCGTATCTTAAGAACACCTAAAAAAGTATAGAGAATGGGAACTGTAAGTAACCAGAGTTGCAAAGATACGAACCTAATGACACCACACCTCTTTTATGCTAAAATAGACTCTAATCATGTTCAAGTCCTTGTATAGGAACCATGGCCCCTAAGAAGAAGACCACGCGAAGTAAGGCTACTGCAAACAGGACCCTACGAAGGGCATCCAGGGGGGAATTCGTGACTTCTCCACCCGCACCCAACCAAGAAACCGCATTCCTAGGATTGTTTCCCAGAGCTACACTCCCTAATACGCAAGCTTGGGCCCCGTTCCTTACCATCCTATGAAGGATGGAAGCTGTCATGCAAGGGATACAGAGAGCGGTGGAGGACCTTCAACGATAAGCCCATCATACCTCCACTAGAGCCACGACACCTCCTGTAACACCCGCCCGGGACACGTCACTAGACTTCCCTCGAGTTGAACGCAATGATGAGTCCCTTATGTTGAAGAAGTTTTTAAAGCTACGACCCCCGAAATTTTCAGGCACCCCAGACCCAGTAATAGCCGAACATTAGGCGAAAGAAATTACCAAAACATTTAATGCCATAGGGTGCCCTGAGCGGTCAAAGGTTCCCTTAGCCACTTTCAAATTGGAAGGAGAAGCCGTGGTTTTGTGGGAAACAACGGAGTGGACCATTCCCGATGGTCAAGCATGGACTCAGATTCCAAGAGAAGTTTTATGAAAAATACTTCCCAAACTCATACCGAGATGAGAAGTTGATAGAGTTTTTAAAGCTTACTTAGGGCAATATGACCGTGACACAATACGAGGTCAAGTTCTCAGGATTATCCTGATATGCACCGTAACTGATTGAAGATAAGGACTTCAGGGTCAAACAGTTCAAGGACGGGTTAAGACCCTTGATTCACGCCGAGATATGCTACTTCAACCTGGTCACATACGCTGATGTAGTTGATAAGGCTACCCAAGCCGAAAATGATGACGACCGAAGGATCCAGGCTCGATCACAACAACACGAGGCAGAGAAAAGGCCAAGGACCAATTTTAGCACTCCTACACTACCAAACAAAAAGCCCAAAGTCATCCAAGCGATAAGCTCTAGCTCAGAACAAAGAAAGCAAGGGGGTAGCCCTCTAGGTTACAGTTACTACAAGAAAATAGGTCATGAGATGAAAATTCAAGAAACTAAGAGATGACGGCCTTCCCATTCCTAACCAAGCACAACAATACAACTTGTCTGTGCCTCAAAAACCACAAGGACACCTGTATGCCATAACATTACCCAAAAACTTAGATGTGAACCCTAGTTTAATCGAAGGTGTGTCTTTTATTAAAGATATTGCGATTATTTTGTTGATTGATTGTGAAGCGACACTATCCTTCATCTTAAGTTCCCTGGTGGAACGACCAAATCTAGAGCTAAAACTCATAAAAGAACCAATCACCATAGCTTCACCTGTGGGGAAGATAGTAGAACTAAACAAGTATTGTGAGAACTGTCCCATTACTATATCAGACATTAAGATAAAGGTCAACCTAGTAAAAATGAACATGAAGGGATTCGATGTAATCCTAGGGATGGACTGGCTCGATAAGACAAACTCCATTATAAAAAGTCGAGCTTGACAAGTCATTTTCACCCCACCTGGCCGCTCCCCTATTACAATATGGGGTAAGGGAAGAAGGGAACCCATATAACAGATACTATGCCTGAAGGAAGTTTCAGAAGACCAAATACCAGTAGTCAGAGATTATCCGAAAGTATTCAGAGAAATACCAGGATTACCACCCAAAAGGGAGGTTGAGTTTGGTATCAACCTAGTCCCTGGGACTGCTCTAATCGCTCTTCCCGCCTTTCGTCTGACACTAGTGGAACTGGCCGAACTCAAAAGGCAGATAGGAGAACTCCTAGCTCAAGGATTCATTCGACCAAGTGTATCCCCATGAGGCACACCTGTGTTATTCGTCAAAAACCAGGATGGGTCCTTGCGATTATGCATCAACTACCGTCGCTTGAACCGGGCAACGATAAAGAATAAGTACCCCCTCCCCCATATTGATGACCTATTTGATCAACTTAAGGGAGCTATAGTCTTCTCAAAGATTGATCTGAGATCCGGGTACCACCAGTTGAGAATCAAAGAAGAAGATGTATACAAGACGGCATTCAAAACGAGGTACGGACACTACGAGTTCCTAGTAATGCCCTTCGACTTCACCAATGCGCCAGCCGTCTTTATCGACCTTATGAATCGTGTGTTCAACCCATACTTAGAAAATTTTGTCATAGTTTTTATCGACGATATCCTAATATACTCACGTAGTGAGGAAGAGCACGGAGCCCATTTAAGAATAGTCCTAAACCTTTTAAAAAAGAATCAACTATTCACTAAATCCTCGAAGTGTAAGTTTTGGAAGGAAGAAGTAAAGTTTTTAGGACATATGGTGAACCGATAGGGAATAGCAGTCGACCCTGTTAAGGTTGAAGCCATACTTCAATAGGCCCGATACCGTCACTGAGGTCAAGAGTTTCCTAAGACTGGCGGGATACTATTGGCATTTTATCAAGGAATTCTCCAAGATAGCTTGACCGCTTACCAACTTAATAAGGAAGAACACACGGTTTCAATGGAATGAACAAGTCGAGGAAGCCTTCCAAGGACTTAAAAAAAAACTAACTTCTTCGTTCATACTCACCCTGCCCGAGGAACGGGTAAAGTTCACAATATACACATATGCCTCACGGGAAGGATTGGGTTCTATGCTCATGCAGAACAATAAGGTGATAGCGTATGCATCTCACCAACTATGGGTTCACGAACAGAATTATCCAACGTACGACTTAGCTGTGGTATTCGCCCTCAAGATGTGGAGGCACTACCTATATGGAGAATAATTCAAACTCCACACAGACCAAAAGAGCCTCAAGTACATATTTGGGCAAAAAGACCTTAACATGCGGCAACGTTGATAGATGAAAACCCTCAAGGACTACAAATTTGAAATACAATATCAACCAGGAAAGGAAAATGTAGTTACCGATGCACTCAAGAGCCACATACTTTGGCGGCATTGCTTATGATGGATGAATGGGAAATGATGGACTTTATAAAGGATTTTAACATCCGATCAGACATAGAAGCAAGAAATACGCTCTTAGGAAATCTGTTTGTGGAACCCTCACTATTATGCCAAATCATCGAAGCCTAAGAACAAGATGAGGAGTTACAGGAACGCTATAAGAAAGCCCAGGAAAATGAGGACCCGCAATGGCACATAGGCTTTAATGGAGGAATTAGAGACCGCGACATAATATGCATACCGAACGTGCCCGCGCTCAAGCAAGCAATATTGGACAAAGTGCACAGGTCTAAATTAACCATCCATCCCGGCAGCACCAAGATGTATCAAGATGTAAAGTGCCACTACTGGTGGAGTAATATGAAACAAGAAATAGTCGTGCATGTGACCAAATGCCTCACTTGTCAACCAATAAAGGCAGAGCACCAAAGACCCACGAGGCTCTTACAGCCTTTTGAAGTTCCCCCATGGAAGTGGGACTCCATATCCATGGACTTCATAGTAGGACTTTCCAAAACAAGAAGGGATCACGATTCAATATGAGTGATTGTGGATCGGCTGACTAAGTCTACCCACTTCATTCCCATACGAGTCACTGCTTCAATGAATGAATTGGCAAAAAGTTACATAAGAAACGTGGTTCGACTACATGGGGTCCTGGCTACGATTATATCTAATAGAGACTCCCGCTTCACATCGAATCTTTGGAAAAAGCTCTAGGTCGCACTAGGGACCACCTTAAAACATAGCACAACATTCCACCCTCAAACCGACGTGCAAATAGAAAGAGTAAATCAAATTCTAAAAGACATGCTAAGGGCCTACGTTCTAAACTTTAAGGGTAGTTGGGATGACTACCTCCACCTCACAGAATTCGCCTATAATAATAACTTCCAAGCCATCATCGGCACGACCTCATTCGAAGCCCTTTACGGACGACCTTGCCGAACACCACAATGCTAGGCCAAAGTGGGGGAGAAAGGTGTTCTGGGGCCTGAAGTAGTCCAGGTCACCTTCAAAAAAATTGATACAATAATTAAACGCCTCAAAGCAGCACGGGATAGACAGAAAAGTTACGCAGACATTTGACGCCGCGCACTAGAGTTTGCAAAAGGAGACCATGCATTTCTGAAAGTATCCCCTATGAAAGGCATGATGCGGTTCAATAAAAAAGGGAAAGCTTGCACCTCGGTATGTTGGGCCCTTCGAAGTGTTAGGAAGAATAAGGGAGGTAGCCTACCACCTTGCGTTGCCCCCTTAGTTGGCCAATGTTCATAATGTCTTCCATATCTCCATGTTGAAGAAGAACGAACCAAATCCATCCCACGTCATTAACTGGGAACAAATAGAATTAAGAGATAATGCCACCTACGTAGAAGAACCCGTGTAAATCCTCAATCACAAGGAACAAATCCTCCAGATAAAGGTAATTCCACTGGTAAAGGTTTTATGGTCACATCATGACCAGGAAGAAGCTACATGGGAACGTGAGGACGAAATGAACGAAAAATACCCCAACCTTTTCGCCGAAGACAAAAGGTAAGATAAAACCCTCACTTCCATTTTGAATAACAAATGCTAAAATTTCAGGGACGAAATTATATTTAAGGGTGGTAGATTGTAACACCCCGAACTTTTGATACTCGAGCATCAAAAGTCCTCAAGCATTATCAAGTCATCCGAACGTAAATCACATGGATTAGTACATGTACACTTCCTTAAACTAAACAAATGTATGACCCATCACCAGAAGGATCTAACATAGGTTCTTTTACAAGAATTACTTAGTTACATGCCTACTAAGACACATTGGATTCCACAGATTTGGTAGATTGCTATTAATTACAAAAACGCCACTAATATAGGCAGAAATCCCAAATCACATAGTTCCTCGAATCCATTCCATGCAGCAGTCTCGTAACAGGCTTAATTGGGACAAATTGACCATACCCCTCGAAGTACAACTGTTGGATCATCAAGACCCACAACTAATCATAACAACGGACATAATGGGCCACATAGGATCAGCCCTTGTACTCTTCTCTTTAGCACAGGCCCTAATCCAGTTCGCTGAGACTAATGAACGGGGCAGATTTGCTTCGATTCACTCGTGGACCCCACGACCGGAGTAGCGTGAGCACACGAATCCAACATAGCCGCGGGACATCATAATTGCAATGTCCTCATTCGCAGCGGACGTACTTCCAAAGGGTGATGGTGGGCCATCGTCACAGCCTTATCTGGAAGATCCAGGCCTTTGATTTGGTGCGGAAGGTGAAATAACCAGTCCCAAGCCTCTTTCACTATAGATCTAGATCAGAAAGGCGGAGAAAGAAATCTCCCGCGGATTGAGATTTTAGCGCCCGTCCGCCGTGATGAATCTTAGGACCCACCATCGTACGTAGGGATGATCGGAACCATCCATCATACTACTGGGACAATTTCAATCAGATCCTGGTGGTTTCTACCTTCAACTAAGACGCATCCTCATCCGCATGCTGCGTCGACAGGAGTTGGTGCGGATCTAAATTCGCAGCATAGAGGAGGTTGGTGAGTGATATTCAGGCCGATCAAGGCTGTTCAAACCCGAGCAAGGGAGGGCCCGACCACTCCTAAGAAAGTGGAGCTGGAGATCGAGTCGGTATTTACGCCGGTCCCAATCGTTGCGCAAGAAGCATTCCGGAAATAGCTGCATAAGAAAGACCGACTATGAACAGGGTGCAAGCCTTCGCAAAGTATTCTGAAAGGTGCGTTGCGCCCTATAAAAGGCAGGACACGTCTAGAAGGAAGGGGAAAAAAAGAAAGGAGAAAGAGAATGGAATGAAAGGAAAGACCGTATGGAAGAGAAGAAAACAAGGGAGAGAAAGGAAGAAAGAAGAACAGAAGAGAGGACGTCTAGCAACCTCCCAAAAGCTGAGAGAATCTCTGGAGAATGAAAGAGAAAGGCTGGGTAACTTGCTAATTTTTGTATTGATCGTTCTCTTTCTTCTTTCTCTTTTTTTCGTTCCAACAAGAGAGGTGGAAGAATTCACCTCTAAGTGGAAACTGAACAGTGGAGGTAATTCGTATAACCTGAAATCAAGTCCTTCCATAGTTATTAAACCTAGGTGAAGCTAACAAACTCCTTAACCAATTCAAATCAGGCCAATTAAGATAAGATTTATCCCTAAAAGGGTGCCTTCGAACATCTGAATATCCGACCATAGTTGAGAACAATCAAACAACCAAAGGTGAGAGTTTTATCATTTAGGCTTATGCTAATTTGATTGAATGTTTTAACCCAGTTTTTCATGTCTTCATGTACACAATTTTGCCTTTTTATGTCTTTACTTGATTTAGCCCTTGTCATACCTTCATGTATTTATTTTTCCTTTTTATGTCTTGATGATGTTTTCCTTTTGTCTTAATTAAGTTGATACACTTTATCTTACCCTTACCCTTGCCTTTACATGCCTTTTGTCTATAATTAGATTTTTATTACTTTCCCTCTGATTTCATTTTAATTTGATATCATCAATTATTAGGCCTTTTGAGATTTTTACATGATATCCATTGTAAGAGGCTTTTCTTTTGAGATTTTTACATGATATCCATTCATGGGAGGCTATGGATACAAGCCTTGCTCTTGCCTTACCATTGATTTGGCTCTGTTACTCTCCATTACCAAGATTCGACGGTGGTCGCTCTTCTAATTATGGAGTTGGTCGATGCGACCCTTATTAAAGAATCGGTTGTTGCTGTTCTTTTATTTATTGAGTTGTCTTTAACCTCTCTCCTCATCTTCAAGTTAACCCTCGTCACTCGCCTCTTATTCGAGCTGATTATTGTCACTCGCCCTTTTTTTCTTAAGGGCTCGGTAGGTGTCTTGTAATTCTTAACTGACTATGGATAAAGGAACTCTCTCTTGATGTAAGTACTATATTGTGAATCCCTCCTCTAGCGATCGATTAAATATTGTAGACGTAATGTGTTTTCGGTAGCGGCCCCTGGGGCGACACATAAATCCATGTTTCATGGGTAGTGGTGCACAAATTGGTGCTTGTAATCTGCATTGTGTGTTGCATCATTTTCAGGGTTGGATGTTGCAAATAGTCACTCCATGAACAAATCGTGTCACGTAATTCTTTCATGCATGTGTTGTGTTTGTCTTGGGGTAACCACGTAAAACCATATTAAACGTGTGACATGCCGGCGAATATCCATAGTATGAAATGCAAGTCGAGTCAGATAACTTTAATCGTATTCTATATTGGGCGATCACCAAGAGTGATACCCCGCATATACTTTGCTAGGCATGCACCTCATATAGATTGTTAGGCATGCACCTGATATAGATTGTAGTTGTTGTCATGCCCTAAACTCGGAAACCGGGCTCATAAAATTTTCGATCGCCGAATCTGACCCGACAGCCTCCGTAGAATCCCATTCTCGGCTCCCAGCACCCATTTACCCGATTCCGATCCTGGGATGCTACAAAGAGGATTTCTAGTCATCAATTTGATTCATAATGAGTATAACCATAAGCATAACCCACGAACAATAACCACAAGAATACCATCATAAAATCCACTATGATCAAAAACTTTTGAGTACAATACGTCTGAAGGAAAATACAAGATAATACAAATAACGAAAACTCCAAAAACTCGATTACGTGTTCCTGCTGCTACTATGCTATGGCTGCGTCCTAGCGTCACCTGCATGCATCAATCATGCATAAGCTTATAGAAAGCATAGAGGGCAGTATAAGTTTGTGTGCAATATGAGCTTGATCAGAATGTAAGGTTAGAGTAATGTGAAAAATGCTGATGAGTACATGAATGCAATCAGTCGTACCAAGGCTATGCGGTACAAGATATGAATGCTATCGGCCATGTCAAGACCATGCGATGCGTGGTGTAACTCAAGCATGCCGATCCTCATACAGGTCATTAATATCAATACAATTCTCAGTCTGAATAATCATCGGGGTTTAGTACACTCCAAATGGCACTACCGCTCTCTCAACCGCACAGTCCAAGTGAGCGTAAGAAACCTCACTATCCGCCTGACCAATAGTCTGTCAATACCTATCCAGCACGTCGATAGCGGATCCATTCACGAGCTGGTCAGACTCAGCCTAGTATTGCCCCTACCCTCGGGCGAGTAAGGCCACACCCCTTTTTAACCGACCACGAAATATTGGGAGACACAGACTCCTGGTATTCAGCCCTTGTGCACTCATATATCCATTCAGTCTCGACGTTGGAGTCATCCTCTGGTACCATTAGGTTTAGGAATTTTCACCTAAGGATGGCGCCCCGATACTAGAAACAGTATTTTCAGTATCCAATTTAGCCACCCACAATATGTCTATGGAGGCTATGACCCTGATGTCGATAGGGTACACAATAATCACAATCACACAAATGCAAGTGCATGATCACCCTACCAAACATGCAACAATCATGCACGTACCACGCGCACATGTAGGGCAACTCTGCCTATTAGGGAGCCCATAAATAATCCGCCCGGAGGCATATGCTATGATCAGTCACTCCTCATATCAGGCATACATATGATGCATATGATCATGAATCACGGATCTATACTAAACATGTTATATGGTAATGGGCTCTGTTCATAAGGAAGATGGGCTTAGACGGCCTACACACTACAAGTATGGGCCTACTGATGGGCCTTAGGGAGAGTGACAATGCAGACATTTAACCGACATCATCCTTACAATGTGGGCATCTAACCATCATTATTCCCAAGGCACGTCCCATTATAAACATCATTATATATACCATGGAGAAATTACACATTGTAATGGACCTAAATTCATCCCACTGGGCCTTAAGTACATCAAATGGGCCGTATCACATGGGCCTTATATTCATCAAGTGGGTCGTATCAATGGGCCGCACTAATGGGCTTTACGTACATTGTAATGGGCCATAACCCGTGGGCCTTAGAATGCATCAAAATGGCCCTAATCACATTGGCCTTATATTCATCAAGTGGGTCGTATCAATGGGCCGCACTAATGGGCCTTATGTACATTGCAATGGGCCATAACCCGTGGGCCTTAACAACGAGCCACAATTATACCAAGATGGGCCTGATCATATGGACCACATGTAAATCAAGGTGGGCCACAAATACGTCAAGATGGGTCTAGTCACATGGGCCACATGATAAATACATCTGCCATATTTTTTTGTCTCAAGCCTTAAATTTATCTTTAAGAAAAATGGTTGGATAGTTTGGGTGCAACACATGCATCATGGTGGGTCCCATAGGGGTGGACGGCATAGATGAAGTACATACCTCATGGTGGAGTCCACACTAATGGAAGATGTGGATTACATACATTAGTGGGTCCCATGTGGGGCCCACCATAATGTTTATTTTCCACCTAGCCTGTTGACAAGGTTACATAGTCATGGGGGCCCACCGTAATGTTTGTTTTCCACCCAACCTATTGATAGGGTCACACGATCATGGGACCCACTGTAATGTTTGTTTTCCACCCAACCTGTTGATAAGGTCACGTGGACCTGGCCCCACAGTGATGTTTATTTTCCATCCAACCGGTGGATAAGGTCACACGAACCTGGATTGAGGAGGAAAAACAAATTTCATATTGATCCAAAACTTCTGACCCCAAAAGGGTTTCAATGGCGGACGTTCAATCCGACTGTTTCCTATGATGTGGGCCACCTGAGTTCTAAATATAGCTAATTTTTGGGGGGTCCACTGTCCCGAAGGGGACCTATCAAATGCACGGTGTTGATGATCAACACTCATCATGGTGGGGCCCACGGCTGAGACCGTGGGTCCCTGCCAGGTCGTCCGTCTGTAGCAGGTGCTGCCTGCCCCTCTGACAGCAGCAGCATCAACTGCTGCATTTTATTTTTTAATTTTTTTATATTTGAGTTTTCTTGAGGTTTTGCATATGTGGGGCCCGCATCAGGGAAATCGGACCTAGCCACTAGTTTCCATGTCTCCCTACACACCTATCAAGCCCAATATTGGGTATATTTCGATGTGCAGAAGTATCGAGGTGTATTTCAATGGCAAACATTATTATTCTCAATGTTATGGGCCAATGGGAACTCAGATTCAATTTATTATTTGGCTCAACTCCTAAAATGATCAGAGGAAGAGGATGGATGGCTTGGATTAAGTACATACATCAAGGTGGGGCTTGCATGAGCGGCCCATCCCCATGCTTAGTACACCCCAACGTCAGTTTACACTTCACCGTTAGCCACACCCACGCCCAGTTCACCCTTCCTTGTTGAGCCCACCATGCATGTGTATATGAATATGATATATATATATATATATATATATATATATATATATATATATATATCTTATATTAATATAAAATAAACATAATATATTATATAGCATGTGGGACTTCCACCATCCCAAAATGGACAGTGGATTTCACCTGAAATGTGGTGGGCCGCATCGTTTGATGGATGGAATAGATTTAACACGATTCGGTGGGGCCCACATCATTCTAGGGGAAAGATATATATATATATATATATATATATATATATATATATATATATATATATATATAGAGAGAGAGAGAGAGAGAGAGAGAGAGAGAGAGAGAGAGAGAGAGAGAGAGAGAGAGAATGACACGTGAAGGGGAGGGACCTCGCCACTACTGGGCCCTCCCAAATACAATGCATACATCAAGTGGGTCCCACAACAAGTGGGCCCTCAAATCATGAAATCAACAGTAGAAACTCAAAGATCACCCACCTTACTAGCCTCCTTCTTTGTCCCTTAGCCTCCTTAGCTCCCTATGCTCAACGTTTAACGGTGGATGATGGAATTTTGATGGTGTGGATGAGAGATGAGAGGGTAGGGAAAGTGGGCCACACTTGTTGTTATGGATGGGAGCTTGGACGTATGGAATTGTTGCTTGGGAGAGTGTTTGAGTAAATGAGAGAAAGAGAATATTAAGAGTGATGGATGGAGTGGTGGGTGTAAGGAAAGGTGATGGGAGGTATGGCCTTAGTTGAAAATGGGGCAAAAGAGGGATGGTTAGGGGAGAGGGAGTTGACTTTGTGGAGAAAAAAAGATGGGTGCTTGTACTTAGAGAATGGGTTATACTTGATATTGATTGATTGATTAATTGATGGGACATATCGTAGAGATTCTCTCAAAATTCACAATGCACGGTGTTTCTTCAGAATGAACGTGAACCCACAACTTCTAGCCTGGGTATCAGTTCGGTGTACGAGTCATGGCGTTAGAACTACGATGACGGCACAGTCGCTATGATACAAGTTTTGGATCGAGCTGACTTCGGTATGCGGGACCTGGCTTAAGATCGCCCGCAAATGTCAGATACGGGTCGAAGGTTGCCGAAATTCAACTAGGAGAACCGCGGAAGCCAACGGAATGGTACAGTCTAAGATACGGGTCTTACAGTTGTGGAGTATTATGGAGTACTTCACGTATCAGAACCTTTTACAATATTTTATGACTCTCTTGAATTACTGTTAATCTTAAGGGATAACCATCACTATGAATAGGGCATTGACTCTCACCCAACCGTATAATTGATACAGGTGATGAACAAATTGAAGAACTGGAGGATTACCATCCTAAAGAAGAATATGCTGATTAAACTAGAAAATAGGATTGAGTTTCCTTTATTTACATTTCCATTGTTACTCGCCTTTATATTAAGCTCCCATAGTGAGAACCTTTGATTATTTGTTTAATTTCACTTGGAATAAGAAATTTATTTTATTTTTATGATTGATTACCATCACAAGTGTAAATGAGTATGATATTGATAAGAGAAATCTCAAGGTAAGACCTCGAGACACGCTCATTGTGCATTATTAACACCCGGACTTCTTAGGCTCGAGTACAAAATCAAGCCGAGAAAATTCAGGATGTTACAGTTGGTATCAGAGAATAAAAAATGAGACAAATTGGGCCTGAGGGATAAAGTGACGTCATAGAAAAATAAATAAATAATAGGATCGTATCTTAAGAACACATAAAGAAGTATAGGGAATAAGAACTGTAAGTAACCAGAGTTGCGGAGATATGCGCCTAACGGCACCACACCTTTTTTATGCTAAAATAGACTCTAATCATGTTCAAGTCCTTATACAGGAACCATGACCCCTAAAAAGAAGACCACGCAAAGTAACGCTACCGTAAACGGGACCCCACGAAGGGCATCCAGGGGGGAATTTGTGACTAGATTTGCGGGCCATTCTGCAATTTTGATCACAGTTAGATCTATGATCTGGACCATTCAGAGGAGAGAAAGGGTGGCCATGACCCCAACCATGGTGCCGAAATTAAATTGTGGGACGGTCATCCATCCCAAACACCATTCAAACGCAGCAGTTTTCACATATCACTACGCACACTACGTAAAAAGTTATGTAAGGAGCTCTCCACCGACTTCCAGCACCGCACCTACTATCTATAAAAAGTAGAGAAGAGAGAGAGAACGAAAATCATTATCTTGAACGTGGAGCACGAGAAAGAGAGAGCGATACGTGGAGACGACCAGGCTTTCTTCCTTCTTTGGTTTTTCTTTCCTTTTGATGTTATTTTTCTGAAAATTTAGATCATTATGTCTATGATGAGCTAAACCTCTTAGCTAGGGCTAAGAGGTGAAGCTTGTAACGTGATGGGGTGTTGTTTATGGCTTTGATTCATGTTACGTTGAACTATCCTTAATTTTGGTTGATTATAAGGAATATTCATAGTTTTTAATGGATTATTGTGACTTAAATTACAACGGATCTACGATAGCTTTGAGTATGTTCTTTTCATTATTATGATTGTGAAGTTAGGAAGCCTTATTGTTCACCATCGTCTCATGGACATGGTTGGATGATGGAATCCTTCCTAACGTTCACAACTCTTTTAGATTGATTGTGAATTAGTTAAATTCTGTTGTTTACTTTATCTCATGGGCATGATTTTGTGATGGAATCAATTATAATTCTAATACCTCTCATATCTTGAAAACTGGATCAAAGGAAGTTCAAATTTGGTTTTTAATGATATATCTTCCAACTGAATGAAAATGAGACTCTAAATTCAGTTGTGATTGTGAATCAAGTATACATGTCCCTGATCTCTACAAACTTGAAAACCCTAGTTTCCTACCTTTGAATTTCAAAAGTTTTAGTTTAATATTTCACCATTATTCTCTTATATTTTTCTGGTTTAGATTACATCTTCTCCTAATTCTAGTTGTAGTTACTTTCATATTACGTACAAGGTTCAGTCCTTATGGATTCAACCTCGGTCTTACTGAGATTATTACTACATCGCAACCCTACACTTGGGGTTGTGAACAAGTTTTTGGTGCCGTTGCTCGGGACTGAGGGTTGCGTTATTCTGAGATCAACTAGTTTTGGAATTAGTTTAAGATTAGGTTTTTATATTTTCTAACTTTAGGTTTAGGTTTTTCTGTTTGAATTTTTTAGAAACTAACATAACCTTCCTGTTTTGTAAGGACCTTAAGTTAGACTTTCTAAATTGGTAATATATTTCTAATCTTTTTATTTTCCTATTTTTAGGATTAGGTCTTATTTTCTAATCTTTAAAAACTTTCTATTTCTAGGTTTTCTTATATTCTTAGAAACTAACTTACTTTCTAAATTTAGGTTTTTAGATGTTTCCTAATTTATTTCTTAGAAACTTTCTATTTTTGTTTTTTAGAAGTTAACTTTCTATTTTAGGAACTTTCTAATTTTAGACTTTCTATTTTTAGAAACTGACTTGTTTTGTTTTGTTTTGTAGCTTTTTTTAGGAACTTCTAATTTGGTAACTTCTTTCCAACTCTTTTCTCTTTATTTCTAGATTTCTATTTCTTTTCTTCCTTTTTAGGTTTAAGTTAGAATCTGAGATTGAGGGTTGTGAGTGTTTCATGCCTAAGTGGGTCCGTGAAAACACTCGACGTCTCTTGACTGAAGGAAGATTGGTTGAGGGGTTGACTATCCATCGCACAACTAGACACCTCTCGAGATCCCCAGAGTTAATTAAGGTTATGGCCACAAATCAACTAGCCAATCAACCAAAAGGACTACCTCAATCAAGGGTTGGGGAAGTCCATGATGAGAATGAGGTGCAACAAACACCCCTGCCTCATACTTTACGAGATTATTTACAACCGGCGGGGGTAAGCACGCCCTCATGCATAGTTTTTTCAGAGAATACGGGACACAGAAATCAAGCCAGGGGTGATCCAACTCCTTCCTAAATTTCATGGGCTTGAGTCAAAAAATTCATATTTACACTTGAAAGAGTATGATGAGATCATAGCCACTTTATATTTTCCAAACATGTTTGAGGACACAATCAGGCTAAAATTCTTTCCATTTTCCTTAAAAGAGAAAGCTAAGACGTGGTTGCATTTACTATGTCCTTGATATATTAGCACATGGAATGACATGATAAGAGAGTTCATAAAGAAATTTTTTTCACACCATAAAATGAACGCCCTTAGAAAGTCAATCATGAACTTCGCCCAAAAGGAGGATGAAACATTCTTCCAATGTTGGGAGCGGTTCAAGAATCTTGTTAGTTTATGCCCACAACACGGTTTTGAAATGTGGCGCATTACACACTTTTTCTATGATGCACTGACATCTTCCATGCACCAATTGGTTGAGACAATATACAATGGAAAATTCATGAATAAAAATGTCGATGATGTGTGGGATTACTTGGACAAATTTGCTGAAAACGTACAATCATGGGACACTTACCTAAAATCAAGTACCACTTCTAGGCCCACTCAATCAAAGGAGAGGGATAGATTATACCTTCTGAAAGAGGATGATGATATCAATACTAAAGTGTCTAATCTCATAAGGAAATTCGAGGCCATGGAATTAAAGAAGGATAAGGTTAAGAAAACTGTTTGCAGTATTTGTGATTGTAACATTCACGCAACTGAAAATTATCCAACAATGCCTGCCTTTCAAAAGGTGTTGAATGAGCAATCCAAATCCGTAAACAATTACCAAAGACCTTTCAATGGACCTACCTCTAATACATACAATCCTAGTTGGAGAAATCATGCAAATCTCAATTAGAGGCATGGACAAACTGCTACTCCTCAAGGTTTCTTTAATCAAATTCCAAATCAAGCGAAACCTCAAGAGGATCCGATTCTAAAACATATTCAAAATCAAGAGCTTATCACTCAGGGTATATTGCAAACCCTTCAAGACATTTCAAAGGCCATACAAGGGTGTGAGATAAAAAATTCAATTGGAGAAAAAGGGATTCTTCCAGCCCAACCTTTCCTCAATCCCAAACCGCAATATTAGATAAGTGATCCAAGCTCTTCAAATCATATGGAGAAAGCTAAGTCTATCATCACTCTTAAGAGTGGGAAGATATTTGACAAATATATTCTGGTAAGGGCTGAAAAGCCTAAGGACCCGAAAGAGGACAACGATGATAGACCTAGCACTGCTCCACAAGAATTGGAACTGAAACTTCAAGACAAGCCAATTATCCCATTCCCCCAACGGTTGGTTACAACAAAATCTCTCTTTAACTCTCAAGATATTTTAGAGGTGTTGAAACAAGTGAAGGTCAATATTCCTCTACTTGATGCCGTAAAAGAAATACCTTCATATGCCAAATTTCTGAAAGACTTATGTACGATCAAAAGATGGCAAAATATTCAAAAGAAAATCTTTTTGACTGAGAAAGCGAGTGTCATCCTAAAGCGAGATATGCCACAGAAATTCAAAGATCCCAGTAGCCTAACCTTACCCTATGTAATCGGAACTACCGAATTGAGCACGCACTTCTTGATTTAGGAGCAAGTGTAAATCTGATTCCCTACTCGATGTACAAATAATTAGGTTTAGGTGAATTAAAACCCACTATAACCATATTATAACTTATTGATCACTCTGTTCGTGTACCGAAAGGGATAATTGGGGATGTGTTGGTCTAAGTTGACAGATTCTACTACCCAGCAGATTTTATCATCCTAGATACGGAACCCATCAGTAACATGAGCACTTAGATTTCGGTCATTCTTGGTCGCTCATTCCTTGTCACTTCAAACGCAATCATTAATTGAAGGAATGGAGTCATGGGTATGTCTTTCGGGAATATGACAAAATAACTTTTTCAATACAGGCAGACGGTTAGAGGATGATATTGATTTTCACAACATTAACATGATTGACTCTTTCGTGGAAGATAAAAGGCCTTTGACATTATCCTCTGATCCTCTAGAGATGTGCCTGGCCCATTCCCATTATTTTGATGATGACATGATTAGGGAGATGGGTGTCATGCTTGATACTGCGCCGGCCGTTGAAGTTAACCGGTGGAGGCCACAATTTGAAGAGTTGCCCCAAACTGGTGAAGTGCCTCTACCGTCTAACCTCAAGGCACCAAAACTTGACCTAAAACCTTTACCTACTGATTTGAAATATGTTTACTTAGGTAAAGATGAGACATACCCGATGGTGATTTCTTTCCACCTTGAGCAAAAACAAGAGAATATACTCATATCTACTCTCATTGAGCATAAAGGAGCCCTTGAATCGATGATTGTGGACCTTAAGGGAATTGACCCTTCAATTTGTAATCACTGCATTTATCTCGATGATAATGCAAAGACCTCATGACAATCACAATGTAGACTAAATCCAAACATGAAGGAAGTGGTTAAGGCCGAGGTTCTTAAACTATTTGATGTGGGTATCATGTATCCTACATCCGATAGTCAATGGGTGAGTCCAACTTAGGTGGTTCCCAAGAAGTCCGAAATCACCATCGTAGTCAATGTCGATAATGAGCTCGTGCCAATTAGAGTTACTACTGGTTGGAGAATGTGCATTGACTATAACAAGTTGAATACCATCACGAGGAAGGACCACTTTCCTTTGCCCTTTATTGATCAAATCTTAGAAAGGTTAGCCGATCATTCCTATTATTATTTCCTTAACGGGTAGTCGGGCTATAACCAGATAGAGATAGCTCCTGAAGATCAGACAAAGACCACATTTACATGTCCTTACAATACCTTTGCTTACCGAAGGATATCATTCGGACTATGTAATGCCCCTGTCACTTTTTAGCGATGCATGATGAGTATTTTTTCTGATATGGTGGGGCAATATTTAGAGGTCTTCATGTACAACTTCTCTGTCTTCGGTCCATCTTTCAGCGATTTTTTAAAGAATCTTAAATATGTGATAAAAAGATGTAAAGAATTTAGTACTCAATTGGGAGAAGTGTCATTTCATGGTTCATAAGGGAATTGTCCTTCGACATATCATCTCATCCAAAGGAATCGAGGTAGATAAGGAAAAAATTGACCTTATCTCTAACCTACCTCCACCCAAGAACATACGAGACGTGCGATCATTCCTAGGACATGCCGGGTTTTACAGAAGATTCATAAAGGACTTTATTCTCCTCTCTCTTCCTTTGTATAATCTACTTCAAAAAGATGCACCATACAAGTGGACTGAGCAATACGAGGAAGCTTTCACTAAGCTTAAGGGCATGTTAACCACTACACCTATCATGCAGCCACCTGACTAGAGCCTTCCTTTTGAACTTATGTGTGATGCGTCTGATTATGCTCTTGGCATGGTTTTAGGCCAGAGAAAAGAAAAGAAGCCCTACATTATTCATTACGCAAGTAGAACTCTAAATCCTGCCTAAATGAACTACTCGACTACAGAAAATGAACCCTTAGCCATAGTGTTCGCTTTGGACAAATTTAGGTCCTACTTGATCGAATCCAAGATCGTCGTTTACACAGATCATGCGGTGCTCAAGTATCTTCTTTCTAAGAATGATGTTAAGCCCCGCCTGATAAGATGGATCCTCTTACTCAAAGAATTTGATTTAGAAATAAAAGAAAAAAAGAGAGTAGAGAATGTAGTGGCTGACTATCTTTCCTGCCTTGATCTTCCTAATTCCCTTGAGCCGACACATATCAATGACATGTTACCTGATGAACAATTGTTCAAAGTCTCTCATTCACCTTATTTCGCTCATATTGCTATATCTTACCACAGGTTTCACACCTACACATTGGACTGCGCAAGATAAGAAGAATTTTTTCACCGAGGTGCGCAAATTCTTTTGGAATGATCCGTATTTGTTTAAATATTATCCAAACCAAATCTTAAGGAGATGTGTGTCAGACAGTGGACATTCAAGTGTCATCTCCTTTTGTCAATCACAGGCCTGTGGTGGGCACTTTTTTGCTAAAAAGACCACGGCCAAGATTCTGTAATGTGCCTTTTACTGTCCCACTATGTTCAGAGATACTCATGAGTTTTACAAAGCATGTGAGCATTGTCAGAAATTGGGTGCGTTGTCCCATCAAAATATGATGCCCTTGAACCTCATCCTTATCATAAAGGCATTTGATTGCTGGGGCATCAATTTCATGGGACCATTCCCCCAATCCCTTGAAAATCTATATATTTTGCTCATTGTAGACTATGTCACTAAATGGGTCAAAGCGATTCCATGCCAGAGCAATGACCATCAAACGATCATTAAATTCTTAAAAGAGAACATCCTTTCCGAGTTCGGAACGCCTCAAGCCATCATTAGTGATGGGGGCTCACATTTTTGTAATGAAGAAATATGGTATCTGAGCACTTCATACCACCCACAAACAAGTGGGTAAGCTGAGATTTCTAATAGAAAAATTAAACACATCTTGAAAAAAACTATTAACCCTGACCGTAAGGATTGATCAATCCGGTTGACTAATGTTTTATGGGCTTACCGTACTGCATTAAAAAGCCCTATTGGAATGTCTCCCTTTAAACTTACCTATGAGAAGACTTGCCACTTGCCTGTGGAGTTGAAACATAGAGCCTACTAAGCGATCCAAAATTTGAACTTTAATCTGGACAACGCTGGCTCGCTGCGCAAACTTCAATTAAATGAACTTGAAGAAATCTGAAACGATGCATGTGAGAACTCAAGAATTTATAAGGACAGGATGAAGGCGTTTCATGACCAACACATTCTTCAAAAATCATTCATGCTAGATCAAAAAGTCCTTTTATATAATTCTCGATTACATCTCTTTCTGAGTAAGCTCCAATCTCGTTGGACCGGCCCTTTCACTATTATCAATGATTATCCTCATGTGGCTGTCGAGATTCAGAATCCAGACACTAGTAATGAGTTTAAAGTAAATGGATATCAATTAAAGCCATTTGTTGAGAAATTAATTCAGAGGACATGTCCATGCCTCTGAATGATCCTGTTAACCAGGATTGATCTCCTAGTCAGACAGAGGTATAGGTAGGTTTACTGATTTCATAGGACTAGGGTAGTTTATTTTTTATTGTTCTAAGATAGTTGGATTTATGATGTTAGGATAGTTTGCTTTCCAGCTGTGCTAAGATAGTTTGCTTTTGTTGGTTTAACTCTTATGCCGACCCACTCTTTGGAAAAAGTCATTCAATTTTCTTCATCAGGTACTATCTTTCCATCGCTTCTCCTTTACTTTCATTATCTCATGTGAATTGTATGCTCATATCTTTTATATTGAGGACAATGTAGATTTTAGGTTGGGGATGAGAGATTAGGTTACCTAATTAGTATTTTCTTAGTCTTGAGCACAAATTGTGAAAAAAAATTAAAATTTTTCTGAAAATTCTTGTGAATTCGAAGTGATTTTGAAGGTCATCTTTGATTTAGAAGTATAAGATACGTAATATTGGTAATTTACGACTCTTGCATTCAATTATCTATTAGATTTCACAATTAAGTTTGAATTATTAATCCATGATTAGAAGTCTTAAACATTGATTGAGTCATGATTCACATGTCACATCTAGCTTACACATTAAGGTTTTAGTTCGATATTGAATTATTAACCTGGTAACCACTAAACATGGAAGGAACCAACTTGAGAAATTTGTACATCATGTTCATTGAAAAAATAAGAGAATACCTAGCTAAAAAATAGTTGTCATTGTCATAAAAAACGGCTACCTATTCAAGATCTATAAAAAGGTTGACACAGCATGAAACCATCGATGGAAAAATCAAAAGTTGGAAGAGTAAAAAGGCTAAACTGTAAGGCAAACTTCGATTTAGGTTGGGTTATCTAGGAATGCTCTGTTTGATTATCAATGTTATCATTAAAATTGACGATTGGACTCTTAATGATGATAAGCCGAGGTTACACTATACACCCATGGTACTCAATGTTTAGAATTGCTCTAATCGATGGATTAATACTTTGAACTTGACCATGAAGTTATCGTGCACTTGAGTTTAAGAGAAAGTAATGCTCAACATTCATGTATCTTAAAATTCTATTGTTTAGATTGTTTTAAAAAAATCACTCGAGTTCATAAAAATTATCCTTTAATTCTTAAAATATTTTTCGCATACTTTGCTCGGGACCAGTGAAAAGTTGGTTGAGAATTATGTTGAGGGTCAAATGTTGCATATTAAACCCCAGTTATTACTTGGTCTTACGTACATGATAATGTTTAACGTCCTATTTTAATCATGTTTGTGTTGCAAGGTGAATTTAAGAGCTTGGACTGAAAAAGGGTGTTAAAAGCATGGATTTGATGTTTAAGAATCACTAAGGCAAGGGATAGATCTTAGGGGACCGAAATTGAAGATTTCACATGCCAAAGATCCAAGAAAACTCATTGATTGAAGTTAAAAAGGCCTGGAAGTCTTCCTGAATGCAAGATCATAGAGTTCTCACCATCCATTTGACTCAAAACTTTATACCTGGCCTGAGGACCCTAAATTAACTGTACAAATCAAAATTTAACCCTTGGATCCTTGTGGAAGTGGCCCAACTATAAGACCTGTATCTTAGTCCGTACTATTTCGTAGACATCCGTAATCCTTCCCATCAAATTTCGACAATCCGCGACCTGTAGTCGACGTTGCACACGACCGTAAGTCGTATCGTATACATTTGAGTCGGCTTAATCCGAGACTTATATCATTGCGACCGCACAGTCGCCGCGGTTCCAATGCCGCGACTCATGTACCGATCCGATACCCTGACTAAGAGATGTGAGCCGGTGTTTATTTCGAGAAAATGTCGCGCTTTTACAATTCCAAGAGAATCTTTACGACATGTCAAATCAATCTCATCAATCACCTCTCATGTCAAGTACAAAGCACCCATACTTCCTTTCTCCACAAGTCAAGCAACCACCAAAGTCAACTAATACATCACCTCACCCATTACTCACATCCATCACCCATCTCCCATCACTTCTCCTTACATCCCATCTCCCTCTCTCTTTTCTCACACCATTCCCAAGCAAGGAGAGAGCACTCCCACGTCCAAGCTCTTCCCATGAGAGAAAATGTGATTTTGGTGGCCCACTTCCTATTCTAAAAACTCTAATCCTAGCCATCCATTCCCCATCTCCACCATCAAAGTGAAGCTCTAGAAGATCGGCTTTCCAACGGACCGAGAAGATCAAGTGGTGGGTGTTTCCATAGACTACTTTTTTATGTTTTTAAGATGGGCTAAGTGAGGCCTACCGATCAATGGTATGGATCTCACTTGGGACCCTAAGATGTGGCCGATGACCCATCTTGATCATCAATATCATTCCATGATGGGACTATTCTCCATGGACCCCATCATGATGTTTACTTTCTTGCATTAAAGAGGTCATATAGACCGTTCATTTTGGATGGAGAGGGATCTCCACCATTGATCTTTTATTTGGAAGGCCCATATGCAATGGGACCCATTGATGTATGATTGGATGGTTGAAACGGAGGGCCCATAATGCCGGGGTCCCTCCATCACACGTGTCCCACTCTTTTACTCTCTCTCCCTCTCCTTTTATTTATTTTTCTTGTATGTTGATGTGGCCATGTGGCCCAGTTGAATGAGCCCCACCATGAAATATGTATTTTATCCAAGCCGTCCATAAGTGGGGCCCATCTTAGATGCACCATCCATCTTGTGGTGGCCCACCTAAACAAAAAAAAAAAGAGAGAAAAGAGAAACGTCCAGCGTCTGGACGCTGGACGTCAAGAGAAAAACACAAATATTGGCTTATTTCTAAGCCTTTGGGAAGGGCCGCTTGCATAGGCCCCGCCTTGATGTATGTATACAATCCACACCATCTATTTCATTTACCAACTCATTTTAGGCGTTGAGCCAAAAAATGAGGATGATCCGAGTATCTAGTGGGTCATGGTTTTGAAAACATTACCATTACCATTGAAACCTTTCCAGATTCTTTTTACACGCTGAATAAGGGCCGATATTGGTCTGATGGATGGGTTGTGGGCCGTAAAATCCAATGGATGGAGTAGATCTATCAAATGCGGGCCCCACACCCGAAAAACCGTAGAAAAATCATTTTAAAAAAAATTAAAACACAACAGCAGCATGCTGCTGCTGTTGTCAGGCGCAGCAGGCCACGCCAGCGGCGCTGGAGGGCGGACGGGCGGCAGCCCACGACCCCAGTCGTGGGCCACACCTTGATGTTTATTAGCCATCCAACCCGTTGATCTGATGGGTCCCCTCCTCAGGTGGGCTCCCTCCAAAAATGGGGTATATCCAATGCTCAGGTGGCCCACACCATTTGAAATAGTGTGATTGAATGTCTACCTTTGAAAATTTTTGGGACCCACAGGAGTTTTGGATCAAAGCTGAAATTTGTATTTCCGTTCATCCGGGTCTTTGTGGCCTTATCAACAGGCTGGATGGAAAGTTAATGTTATGGTGGGCCTCACATGGGACCTACAGTGATGTATGTGTTTCTTTCCCACCGTCCAAGCGGACGGTGGATCCCATCTTGATGTATGTGTTCTCTTCACACCGTCCAGTGGACGGTGTGGAAGCCCAACATGGTGTTTGTGCTTTATTCACACCATCCAGGTGTGGATAGCGGGCCCCACCATGATGCATGAGATGCATCCGATTTTCCCAACCAATTTTGATAAATCATTTTAGTGCATGAGCTAAAGAATGGGCAGATTTAAAGTTCAAATGGACGCCACATTGGCATATATATGGGGCCCATCTTGATTTACTTATGACCATTCATTGAGGCCCACCTTGGTATATATTTAAAGCCCATGGGATTAAGCCCATTTGATACATATAAGGCCCATGGGATTAAGCCCATTTGATGTGCATGGGGCGCAAATGAAGTGGCCTATTTGGTATATTTAAAGCCCATGAGAGTGGCCCATTTGATATATTTAAAGCCCATGAGAGTAGGCCCATTTGATATATTTAAAGCTCATGTGTGTAGGCCCATCTGACATATTTAAGGCCCAAGTTGTGAGGCCCACTTTGATGTATTTCAAGGCCCATGGGTCATGAACCATTGCAATGTAAATAAGGCTCATTAGTGAGGCCTATTAATGTAGCCCATTTGATGTATCTAAGGCCCATGGATCGAGGCCCAACAGGATGTCCTTAGAGTCCATTGCAATGTATAATTTCTCATGGTTCATGTAATGATATTTATGGCTGGCCATGCCTTAGGAGCAATGATGGTTTGATGTCCACATTGTAAGTACAATGTTGGTTAAATGTCCGCATTGTAACTCTCCTTAGGGCCCATTGGTAGGTTCATACTCATTACTATTCATCACTGTATAACATGCTTAGTAAAATCCCATGACTCATGCTCATACGCATCATATGTATGCTTGATATGAGTAGTGACTGATCATAGCATACGTCATTGGGCGGACCATTTACGGGACTCGTTATGAGACAGAGTGCCTCACATGATCACGCAGCACGCGCTGGATTTCTGCATGATTTGACGGTGTGATTCATGCATCTCACATATGTGTGACTTGACCACTGCACGCCCTAGCGACATCAGGGCCGTGACTCCACAGGTATATCATGGATGGCCGTATCGGATACCGAAAATACTTGTTTCTAGCACTATGGGCACTTAGGATGTCCTTGGGTGAAAGTCCCAGAACCTTTTTGGTACCAGGAGATACTCCAACGTCTAGACCGAGTGGATACACGAGCACCCGAGTGCCGAATACCAGTAGGTCGCGTCTCCCACTGTGTTGTGGTCGTTGGAAGGGGGTGTGGCCTTATCCGCCTAAGTGAGGGGGCTATAAGCTAGGCTGAGTTTGACCAGCTCGCAAATAAGTCCGCTATCGACGAGCCGGGTAGGTATTGGCAGACTACTGGTCAGGCAGATAGTGAGGTCTATTCCGCTTGCTTGACTGTGCAGCTAGGGAGGTAGCAGTCACTATGAAGTGTATTAGACCCCGGTGATATCCAGAGAGGAACTGTACTGATATGTGTACTGGATGAGTACCGACTTACTTGGATTGCATTTCGCATATGACATTCGGCTATGTAGGCCTCGCATTGCATCGGTATGGCCGATGACATTCATGACTTGCATCACATAGCATTGGTATGGTTGGTTTTATTCATGGACTTACCGCATGCTTTCGCATTACCCTGATATTGTACACTCGGCATTTGCCTTACGCACCCACTTACATCACCCCCTAAGCTTTTGTAAGCTTATGCACGATAGTTGCGTGCAGGTAGCATTGGACAGCAGCAGCGCTGAGGCAGGAGCGCGTATCAAACCATTTTGGAGCTTTTTGATCACCTTGTATTTCCCCTTCCACATTGTACTTAAAGTTTTTGATATAGTGAATATGTGGTGATGTTGTTTTGTGACTTGTTTACGCTTGTGGTTATGCTCCATTACAAAAAAAAAAATTCATTCTGAAAATCCTTTTTGTAGGATCCCAGGATCAGAATCTGGCATTTGATTATCAGGAGCCGAGAATGGGGCACTACGGAGGCTGTCGGCACCAGATTCGGCAATCGAGATTCATGTGAATCCGATTTTCGGGTTTGGGGCGTGACACCAACTGACAGATCAGCCGATAATTCACTAATCTGGAGCCCACCTGATATCTGGATATGTTTTAATTTTGGTCACAACCCCTTAAATTAGAAGACAAAATGGATGGCCGGAGCAGATTTCTCATAAACATCACAGTGGACCCCACATGGGGATGGGCGTGTACACAGCACACACACACGTGAGCTATACTAGACCGGAGATTTCGGTCAACCTACCAAGACCCGACCCCCACCCGACTCTCCACAGCGTCCACAAGAATCCGACGTTGTGGCACATTGTGGCCCACCATCGGGGCCCACATGGCTGATCGAGATCGTCCATTCGACTCAGGGGGTGGGGCCGACCATACCCATGCCCTCCTTTTGATCCCATGCATGTGTATACATGCAGATCGCTGTCAAATGCAGGATGAATGGCAGGGTGATTTGATATAGTGAGCCACACCAAAACTCGACCAAAACTATCCCTTTCTGAACAAAATTTCACCAAGAATCTAATGAACGGGGTGGATCTCTCCGAAAATAGCACTGTGGGGCCCATCAAGCATTTCAGCGTAAGATTTCTTGTTCACTCCCCAAGTGCAGGGTTGTGATGTAGTAATAACTCGGTAAGACCGAGGTCGAATCCCAAGGGACTGAAACTTGTACGTTATCTAAAATTATCTAGAACTAGAACTAGGCTAAGATGAATTCTAAATCAATTAGCAATGGTGGAATATTTGTAGAATAATTAATCTAAAACTTAGGAAACAAATCAGAGATAGGAAACTAGGGATTCAGAGGATCCACTTGTAGAGATCAGGGAGAACTTATGCTTGCATCAAAAATTATGAAAATTACTGAACTGCCGTTGATCTAGTTTTCAAAGAGATGAAAGGAAGATAAATTAGAATGGATTCCATCACCAAACCATGCCCAAAGACTATGGCAAACAACAGAATCAAACTAATTACCACCCAATCACATGTATGTAAGTTAGGAAGGGTACCGTCATCCGACCATGCCCAGGAGACTATGGTGAACAACATGGCTTCCTGACATCATAAACATTAAAGAAAATAGAAATATTCAAAGCCATTGCAGACCCATTGTAATTTCAGTCACAACAGATCATTAAAAACCTAAAACATTCCCATAATAATCAACTAAAATCAACGTCAATTCATGAATTAAAATTAAAATAAAATAAAATCTCCCATCTCACTACAAGCTTCACCTCTTAGCCCTAGCTAAGAGGATTTAGCCTGCCATGGATGGGCTCAATCCAAATAAATAAAGAGAAAAAGAAAAGGAAAAGAAAAGGGAAAGAAAAAACCAAGCTCCTCTCTCTCTCCTCTGCCCATGTTGAAACCCAAGCTCGAGCCCTCTGTTCTTCCTCCCAAGACCCTGAATGAATGCTCCCCACGTCCAAAAACCTCCTTTTATAGCTGCTGGAAGGCTAGAGTCAGTGACAGAGTTGTAGCAGGACACGGAGTGCAATTTTCGCAGCCAAGTTCGGTACCATGAAACACGCCACTTTCCTCGCTCAAATTCCAAAGAAACACCGTCCCTTAGTACTTTCTTGGGTCCTCTACATGATAGACGGTTCAGATCTGCCATATGATCAAAGATGGTGGGCCAAAACTGTCCGAAAAAGTCATTTTTCGCGGATGTACGAAACCTTTCGCACCATTTCGCTGTTGTGATTGGTGGGCCCCACAGAAGCATTTTCTGAAAAATCCACCCCGTCCATTGAATTCAAAATAAAATTTCAGTCAAGAATGGGTGGTTTTGAACGTCTATTGACGTGGCCCAGAGAAGAAATCATAGAAGAATCAGTTTTGAACGTTACCAAGCAGCCCTTTTGTGGCCTCTGTATCTCACACGTGTGCACGAATGGGTGCAAAAGGTCAGCATGGTTTTGTAGTTCTCGAAGCCCTCTACACGGTGGACGGATCAGATCGGCCATACGAGCAATGGGTGGAGCCCACTACCATCCGCAAAACGGATGCCGGCCGTCCGTGCGCTGACGTGGTGCGAAAGAATTTTTTTTTTTTTTTTTTTCCTTTCTTTCGGTCAACACTTGCCATACACGGCTAGAGTACCCTCGCTGTACACGTGCAATGCACAGGTGGGTCCAACAGTGATGTATATGAGAAATTTGCTCCGTCCATCTCTTTTCTCATCTCATTTAAGTCGTTCAGAACGATTTTAAAGTATATCTGAATAGCAGGTGGGCCCCAAAATTGAGAATTTATGGGCTGATTTAACTGTTGGGTAACTTCTAGAGAGATCTAACGGTTGAAATTTGACGTGTACGGTTAATTTATGGTCCTCAGGCGACGTATGAAGTTTCGAGCCGAACGGATGGTGGGAACCTCGTGATCTTGCATTCTGGACGTCCTTCAGGCCACTTGAGCTTCAATTTCTTACTTTTCTCGGATTTCTGACCGTGCATATTTGTCAATCTTGGTCCCCTGGAGTGTGTCCCTTGCCTTTGGTGTCATCAGATCGTTAAATCTCAACTTTTGACGTCATTTTTCCATCCATGCTCATAAAATCATTTTGCCACACAAGAATGAGAAAACGAGCCATTAGACAGCTTTATATTTGTAAATCCAGACAATATCTAGGGTCTAATATGCAATATTTGACCCTCAACACAATCCCCAACCAGCATTTTGCTAGTCCCGAGCAAAATATGCGAAAAATAAGTTGAGAATTATAGGAGAACTTTCTATGAAATCGAGTGAGATTTTGAACAAAATACGAGAAATTTAATATCCATGAATGTTAGAAATTGATCTCTCCTGAGCTCAAGCGCACCGTAGACTTCATGATCAAGTGTAAAGCATTAATCCATCAATTAGAAAAATTTTAAACATTGAGATCCATAGATGTATAGTGTAATCTCAGCTAATCACATTAAGATTGAATTTGTTATTTAAGGATCTCATTGGTAACCAGCAAGAGAATTCATGATAACCAAACTTGCCTCATAAATTTCATATTTTGATCTTTTCAACTTTTTATTTTTCCATTAATAGTCATGCCAAAAAGAGGAATCAAATCCTTACCAATAGGGAGCAAACCTATGGCAAAAGACCAATTACCTAATAATTTTTTTTTTGAATGTTTAACCTTGGGGAATCAAACCTTCACCTGTAGGGAGCAAACCCATGGTGAAGATTAATTGCCTAACCTGTTCAATTTTTATACCCTGATGGCAAGATATTTCAGGCTGGTTCCTTTCATGCTTAGTGATTACCAAATTAACCATTCAATATCAAACTGAAACCTTAATGTGAAAGCGAGATGTGACATGTGAAACCATGACTCAATCAATGTTTAAAATCTCTAATCATGGATTGATAATTCAAACTCAACTGTGGAATCTATCAAGTAGCTAAATCCAAGAGTCATAAATTACCAACATCATATATCTCACAATTCTAAATCAAGGATATTCGTCAAAATCAGAAAATTTTAAAAATTTTTCACAATTGTTGATCAAGACTTGTTGCTCAAGACCAAGAAAATACTGATTAGATTACCTAATCCCCCACCCCCAACCTAAAATCTACATTGTCCTCAATGTAAAAGATATAAACATGCAACGCACATGGGACAACGAAAGTAAATGAGAAGTGATGGGAAGATAGTACCTGAATAACGAATCAAGAGAGTTTTCAATAGATCACGGCATGGAAGCATGTCAGCATGAGAGAGAAAGCAGAACAAAAATAACGAAAATAAAATCCTACCTATACCACTTTCGCAGGTGCTCTCGATTGCATTTAACGTATGCAACAAGCCTTTAAACCCCTAGGTTACCCCTAGTGGACGAGTTGTAGTCTCGTGAGGGTTTGCAGTAATGTTACCCACAAACATTGAACTAACTAACCTATGAAAGCGACTATCCTAAACCTATGAAAGCGATAAACCTACCTATACCTCCATCAGACTAGGAGATCAGTCCTGGTAAACAGGAGCAATCAGAGGCATGGACATGTCCTCTGAATCAAATGTCTCAACAAATGGCTTTAATCGATGTCCATTAACTTTAAACTCCTTGCCATTGTCGGGATCTTTTATCACGACGGCCCCATGAGGATAAGCAGTAACAACAATGTAAGGGCCGGTCCAACGAGATCGAAGCTTACCCGGAAAGAGATGTAGTCGAGAGTCATACAAGAGGACTTTCTGACCTGGCGTGAATGATTTCCGTAGAATATGTTGATCATGAAACGCCTTCATCCTGTCCTTATAAATTCTCGAGTTTTCGTACGCATCGTTCCGAATTTCTTCAAGTTCATTTAATTGAAGTTTGCATAGCGAACCAGCGTTGTCCAGATTGAAATTCAGATTTTTGATCGCCCAGTATGCTTTATGTTCCAATTCCACTGGCAAGTGACAAGCCTTTCCATAGACAAGTCTAAAGGGAGATGTTCCAATAGGAGTTTTTAAAGCAGTACGGTACGCTCATAAGGCATCAGTCAATCGAATTGACCAGTCCTTACGATCAGGGTTAACCGTTTTCTCTAGGATATGTTTGATCTCTCTATTGAAAATCTCAGCTTGTTCACTTGTTTGTGGATGGTATGGGGTGCTCACCTTATGCGAGATACCGTATTTCTTTATTAAGCTCTCAAATGGTTTATTGCAGAAGTGTGAGCCCCCGTCACTAATGATGGATCGAGGTGTTCCGAACCGCGACAGGATATTTTCTTTCAAAAATTTAATGACCGTGCCATGGTCATTTTTGTGGCACGGAATTGCTTCGACCCATTTAGTGACATAGTCTACGGCGAGCAAAATATACAGATTTCTAAATGATTGGGGGAATGGTCCCATGAAATCAATGCCCCAACAATCAAATGCTTCTATAATAAGGATGGGATTCAAGAGCATCATATTTCGATGGGACAATGCTCCCAATTTCTGACAACGCTTACAGGCCTTGCAAAACTCATGAGTGTCCCTGAACATAGTGGGCCAGTAGAAGCCACACTGTAAAATCTTGGCCGTAGTCTTTTTAGTAGAAAAGTGACCACCACAGGCCTGTGAATGACAGAAGGAGATGACACTCTGATGCTCATCGTCTGGTACGCATCTCCTTAAGATTTGGTCTGGGCAATATTTAAACAAATATGGATCGTCCCAGAAAAAGTTACGCACCTTGGTAAAGAATTTCTTCTTATCTTGTGACGTCCAGTGTGTCGGTATAGCACCTGTAGCAAGATAATTAGCAATATCAGCGAACCAAGGTGAATGGGAGACTCTAAACAGTTATTCATCAGGGAACATGTCATTGATATGGGTCGCCTCAAGGGAATCAAAGGTATTAAGACGAGAAAGATGATCGGCCACTACGTTCTCTACTCCCTTTTTATCTTTAATTTTCAAATCAAATTCTTGGAGTAGAAGGATCCATCGTATCAGGCGGGGCTTAGAATCGTTCTTAGAAAAAAGATACTTAAGTGCCGCGTGATCTGTGTAAATGATGATCTTGGATCCGATCAGGTAGGACCTAAATTTGTCCAAGGCGAACACTACGGCCAAGAGTTCCTTTTCCGTAGTCGAGTAGTTCACTTGGGCAGGATTTAGAGTCCTACTTGCGTAGTGAATAACGTAAGGCCGCTTATCTTTTCTCTGGCCTAGAACCGCTCCAAGAGCATAATCAGAGGCGTCGTACATAAGTTCAAAAGGAAGACTCCAGTCGGGTGGCTGCATGATAGGTGCAGTGGTTAACATGCCCTTAAGATTAGTGAAAGCTTCTTGGCACTGCTCAGTCCACTCGTATGGTGCATCCTTTTGAAGAAGATTACATAACGGACGAGAGAGGAGACTAAAGTCCTTTATAAATCGTCGGTAAAATCCTGAGTGTCCTAAGAAGGATCGCACGTCCCTGATATTCTTGGGTGGAGGTAGGTTAGAGATAAGATCAATTTTTGCCTTATCTACCTCGATTCCTTTGGACGAGATGATATGCCCAAGGACAATTCCCTTTTGAACCATAAAATGGCACTTCTCCCAGTTAAGTACCAAATTTTTTCTTCACATCTTTTCAGCACACATTTAAGACTTGCTAAGCACTCGCTGAAAGATGAACCAAAAACAGAGAAATCGTCCATGAAGACCTCTAAATATTTCCCCACCATGTCAGAAAAGATACTCGTCATGCATCGCTGAAAGGTGGCAGGGGCATTACATAACCCGAATGGCATCCTTATGTAAGCAAAGGTGCCATAGGGATATGTAAATGTGGTCTTTTCCTGATCCTCAGGGGCGATTTCAATCTGATTATAACCTGAATACCCGTCAAGGAAACGATAATAGGAATGACCAGCTAGCTTTTCCAGGATTTGATCAATGAAGGGCAAAGGAAAGTGGTCTTTCCTTATGACGGTATTCAGCTTTCTGTAGTCAATGCACATTCTCCAAACAGTAGAACTCTGGTCGGCACGAGTTCATTATTGGCATTGGCTACGATGGTGATCCCGGACTTCTTAGGAACTACCTGAGTTGGACTCACCCATTGACTATTGGATATGGGGTAAATGATCCCCACTTCCAATAGTTTGAGAACCTCGGCCTTAACCACTTCCTTCATGTTTGGATTTAGTCAACATTGTGATTGCCGAACAGCCTTTGCATTGTCCTCAAGATATATACGGTGAGTACAAATCGATGGGTTAATTCTCTTGAGGTCCGCTATCGTCCATCCAAGAGCTCCCTTATGCTCAATGAGAGTAGATATCAGCATACTCTCCTGTTCTTTCTCCAGGTGGGCAGAGATCACCACCGGGTATGTCTCATCTTGACCTAAATAGACATATTTTAAATCAGAGGGCAAAGGTTTTAGGTCAAGCTTTGGTGGCTTGAGGTTAGACGGTAGAGGCATTACATAAGTTTGGGGCAATTCTTCAATGTGTGGCCTCCACCGGTTAACTTCAAGTACCGGTGCAGTATCAAGCATGGCACACGTCTCCCTAATTATATCATCATCAAGATCATGAGAGTGGGTCAGGCACGTCTCTAGAAGATCAGAGGATAAGGTGAGAGGCATTCTATCTTCCACAAAAGAATCAATCATGTTAACATCGTGGAAATCGTCATCATCCTCTGAGTTGCTGCCGTTATTGAAAAAGATATTCGATTCCAATGTCAAATTTCCAAAGGACATAGTCATGACACCATTCCTGCAATTGATAATTGCATTTGAAGTGGATAGGAATGGGCGACCAAGAATGACGGGAATCTGAGTGCTCGTGTTATTAATGGGTTCGGTGTCCAAGATGATAAAATCAACAGGGTAGTAGAATCTATCCACCTGGACCAACACATCCTCGATGATCCCTCTTGGTATACGAACAGAACGATCAGTAAGTTGTAGTGTGGTTCGAGTGGGTTTTAATTCACCCAAACCTAACTGTTGGTATACCGAGTAAGGAATCAGATTGACGCTTGCTCCTAAGTCAAGAAGTGCGTGATCAATTCGATAGTTCCCGATCACATATGATATGGTTGGGCAACCGGGATCTTTGAATTTTTGCGGCACATCTTGTTTCAGGATGGCACTCACTTTTTCAGTCAAAGAGATCTTCTTTTGAACACTTTTCCATCGTTTGGTAATGCATAAGTCCTTTAGAAATTTAGCATATGAAGGTATCTGTTTTACAACGTCAAGCAGAGGAATGTTGACTTTCACTTGTTTCAACACCTCTAGGATATCCTGAGAGTTAGATAGACGTTTTGGTTCAACCAACCGTTGGGGAAACGGAGCAACTGGCTTTTCTAGAGATTTCGGTTCAAATTTTTGTGGGGGGCCACTAGATCCATCATTGTTGTCCTCTTCTGGTTCTTGAGGCTTTTCGGGCCTCACCGGAAGGGTTTTATCAATAACCTTCCCACTCCTAAGAGTGGTGATAGATTTAGCGTGCTCCATTTGATTTGAAGAGCTGGGATCACCTGTCTCGTATTGCAGTTTCGGATTAGGGAGTGATTGTGCAGGGAGCATCCCTTTTTCCATAGCCGTCATACGTGAATCTATTTTTTGCATAAAATCTGAAATTCCTTACATTGTCCGCGCCAGCTCTTGTATGGAAATTTGAACCGATTCTTCTTGAGGTTTCCCCTGATTTGGATTTTGATTGAAGAAACCTTGAGGGGTAGCAGTTTGTCCGTTCCTCCAACTAAAATTCGGGTGATTTTTCCAGCCAGGATTGTAAGTATTAGAGGGTGGTCCATTGAAAGGTCTTTGATAGTTATTTACGGCATTAGATTGTTCATTCAATACATCTCGAAAGGCAGGTATTGAAGGACATTTTTCAGTAGTATGAATGTTGCAATCACAGATGCCGCAAACACTTTCATTAACCTTTTCCTTCCTTCCTTCCATGGCCTCAAATTTTCTGGTGAGATTGGCCACCTTAGCGTTAAGATCATTATCCTCTTTCAGGAGATATATTCCTCCTTTTTCCCTTGAATGAGTCGGCCTAGACGTGGTGTTCGTTCTTGGGTAATAGTCCCATGATTGTGTTTTTTCCGCGAGACTATCGAGGTAATCCCATACCTTGTCGACATTTTTATTAATAAAATCTCCGTTACACATTGTCTCGACCATTTAGCGCATGAAAGATGTTAGCTCATCATAGAAAAAATTCGTAATGCGCCATATTTCAAAGCCATGTTGTGGGCATGCATTAACCAGATCCTTGAACCTTTCCCAACATTGGAAGAATGTTTCATCTTCCTTTTGGGCAAAGTTCATGATTGCTCTCCTGAGGGTAATTGTCTTATGATGTGGAAAAATTTTCTTTATAAATTCCCTCTGCATATCATTTCATGTGCCAATGGATCTAGGACGCAGTGAATGTAACCACGTCTTGGCTTTTTCTTTCAAGGAAAATGGAAAGAGTTTCAGCCTAATAGTATCCTCAGATACATTAGGAAAGTATAAGGTGCCTATGATTTCATCGAACTATTTCAGATGCAAATATGGTTCTTCAGACTCAAGCCCATGGAACTTAGGAAGGAGTTGGATAACCCCTGGCTTGATGTCCATATGTCCTGTATTCTCAGGAAAAATCATGCATGAGGGCGTACTCACCCCCGCCGGTTGTAAATAATCTCGTAAAGTACGAGGCAGGGGTGCCCGATGCACCTCATTCTCATCATGTACTTCCTCAACCCTTGGTTGGGGTAGTGCTTGAGGTTGATTTTCAGCCATAACGTCTTCTAACTCAGGAGAATTCAAGTGGTGTCTAGTCCTGCGATGGACAGTCAACCCCTCAACTAATCCTCCTTCAGTCACGAGACGTCGAGTGTTGTCGCGTGCCCAATGGGGCATAAAACACACTCAGCCCTCAAATTCTAACTTAAACCTAAGAGAAAGAAAGAAGAAATCTAGAAAAAGGGAAAGATGGAAAGAAGTTACCAAATTTGGAGGCCTAGGTTAAGAATTTGCAAAACAAAACAAAATAAGTTAGTTTCTAAGAGTAGAAAGTCCTAATTAAAAGTAAACTAATTTCTAGGGAAAAGAAGAAATTTCAAAGAAAGAAGAATTAGAAAGAGTTTACTAAATTAGAAACTTCCTACCAAACAGAAAAATTGGGTTAGTTCCTAAACAAAAACTTATAGAAAAATTCTAAAACAAGAAACAGGGTTAGAATTCCTAAAAAGATTTAGAATTAGGATCTCACAAAAAAGAAAAAATAAATCTTAATCTAAATCTAGAATAAAAAGGAAGAATTTAAGAAAAATTTTACTAATTTAGAAACTATCTTAGAAGCCTATAAAATAAGAAAAACAAGTTAATTTCTAAAAATTAAGAAAATCTAAACCTAATCTTAAACTAATCCTAAAACTAATTAATTTCAGAAAAACGTAGCCGACAGTCCCCGGCAACGGCGCCAAAAACTTGTTCACTCCCCAAGTGCAGGGTTGTGATGTAGTAATAACTCGGTAAGACCGAGGTCGAATCCCAAGGGACTGAAACTTGTACGTTATCTAAAATTATCTAGAACTAGAACTAGGCTAAGATGAATTCTAAATCAATTAGCAATGGTGGAATATTTGTAGAATAATTAATCTAAAACTTAGGAAACAAATCAGAGATAGGAAACTAGGGATTCAGAGGATCCACTTGTAGAGATCAGGGAGAACTTATGCTTGCATCAAAAATTATGAAAATTACTGAACTGCCGTTGATCTAGTTTTCAAAGAGATGAAAGGAAGATAAATTAGAATGGATTCCATCACCAAACCATGCCCAAAGACTATGGCAAACAACAGAATCAAACTAATTACCACCCAATCACATGTATGTAAGTTAGGAAGGGTACCGTCATCCGACCATGCCCAGGAGACTATGGTGAACAACATGGCTTCCTGACATCATAAACATTAAAGAAAATAGAAATATTCAAAGCCATTGCAGACCCATTGTAATTTCAGTCACAACAGATCATTAAAAACCTAAAACATTCCCATAATAATCAACTAAAATCAACGTCAATTCATGAATTAAAATTAAAATAAAATAAAATCTCCCATCTCACTACAAGCTTCACCTCTTAGCCCTAGCTAAGAGGATTTAGCCTGCCATGGATGGGCTCAATCCAAATAAATAAAGAGAAAAAGAAAAGGAAAAGAAAAGGGAAAGAAAAAACCAAGCTCCTCTCTCTCTCCTCTGCCCATGTTGAAACCCAAGCTCGAGCCCTCTGTTCTTCCTCCCAAGACCCTGAATAAATGCTCCCCACGTCCAAAAACCTCCTTTTATAGCTGCTGGAAGGCTAGAGTCAGTGACAGAGTTGTAGCAGGACACGGAGTGCAATTTTCGCAGCCAAGTTCGGTACCATGAAACACGCCACTTTCCTCGCTCAAATTCCAAAGAAACACCGTCCCTTAGTACTTTCTTGGGTCCTCTACATGATAGACGGTTCAGATCTGCCATATGATCAAAGATGGTGGGCCAAAACTGTCCGAAAAAGTCATTTTTCGCGGATGTACGAAACCTTTCGCACCATTTCGCTGTTGTGATTGGTGGGCCCCACAGAAGCATTTTCTGAAAAATCCACCCCGTCCATTGAATTCAAAACAAAATTTCAGTCAAGAATGGGTGGTTTTGAACGTCTATTGACGTGGCCCAGAGAAGAAATCATAGAAGAATCAGTTTTGAACGTTACCAAGCAGCCCTTTTGTGGCCTCTGTATCTCACACGTGTGCACGAATGGGTGCAAAAGGTCAGCATGGTTTTGTAGTTCTCGAAGCCCTCTACACGGTGGACGGATCAGATCGGCCATACGAGCAATGGGTGGAGCCCACTACCATCCGCAAAACGGATGCCGGCCGTCCGTGCGCTGACGTGGTGCGAAAGAATTTTTATTTTTATTTTTTCCTTTCTTTCGGTCAACACTTGCCATACACGGCTAGAGTACCCTCGCTGTACACGTGCAATGCACAGGTGGGTCCAACAGTGATGTATATGAGAAATCCGCTCCGTCCATCTCTTTTCTCATCTTATTTAAGTCGTTCAGACTGATTTTAAAGCATATCCGAATAGCAGGTGGGCCCCAAAATTGAGAATTTATGGGCTGATTTAACTATTGGGCAACTTCTAGAGAGATCTAACGGCTGAAATTTGACGTGTACGGTTAATTTATGGTCCTCAGGCGACGTATGAAGTTTCGAGCCGAACGGATGGTGGGAACCTCGTGATCTTGCATTCTGGACGTTCTTCAGGCCACTTGAGCTTCAATTTCTTACTTTTCTCGGATTTCTGACCGTGTATATTTGTCAATCTTGGTCCCCTGGAGTGTGTCCCTTGCCTTTGGTGTCATCAGATCGTTAAATCTCAACTTTTAACGTCCTTTTTCCATCAATGCTCATAAAATCACTTTGCCACACAAGAATGAGAAAACGAGCCATTAGACAGCATTATATTCGTAAATCCAGATAATATCTGGGGTCTAATATGCAATATTTGACCCTCAACATTCCTCCAATTACACACATCCGGATGTCATTTTCTCCATGGACCATTTTGCAATTTTGATGACGGTTGGATCTATCATCCGGACCGTCCAAAGGAGAGAGAAGGTGGCCACGACCCCAACCATGGTGCCGAAACTAAACTGTGGGACGGTCAGCCATCCCAAACACCATTCAAACGAGGTTGTTTCTGTGTATCACTGCGCATGCTGTGTAAAAAAATGCATAAGGTGCTCTCCACCAACTTCCAGCACCGCACCTGCTGTCTATGAAAAGGAGAGAAGAGAGAGAGCACGAAAATCATTATCTTGAACGTGGAGCACGAGAAAGAGAGAGCGAGACATGGAGACAGCCAGGCTTTCTTCCTTCTTCCTTCTTTTTTGGTTTTTCTTTCCTTTTGATGTTATTTTTTAAGAATTTAGATTATCATGTCTATGATGAGCTAAACCTCTGTGATGGGGCGTTGTTTATGGCTTTGATTCATGTTACGTTGAACTATCCTCGATTTTGGTTTGATTATAAAGAATATTTATAGTTTTTAATGATTTATTATGACTTAAATTATAACGGATCTACGATAGCTTTGAGTATGTTCTTTTTATTATTATGATTGTGAAGTTAGGGAGCCCTGTTCTTTACTATCGTCTCATGGACATGGTTGGATGATGGAATCCTTCCTAACGTTCATAACTCTTTCAGATTAGTTGTGGATTAGTTAAATTCTATTATTTGCTTTGTCGCATAGGCACGATTTTGTGATGGAATTAATTCTAATTTTCATACCTCTCATATTTTGAAAAATGGATCAAAGGAAGTTCAAATTTGATTTTTAATGATATATCTTTCAACTTGATGAAAATGGGACTCTAAATCTAGTTGTTTATGAATCAAGCATAGATCTTCCTGATCTCTACAAGTGGATCCTTGGAAACCCTAGTTTCCCACCTTTGAATTTCACAAGTTTTAGTTTAATATTTTAGCATTATTCTCTTATATTTTTCTGGTTTAGATTACATCTTCTCCTAATTCTAGTTCTAATTACTTTCAGATTACATACAAGGTTCAGTCTCTGTGGATTCAACCTCGGTCTTACCCAGATTATTACTACATCGCGACCCTGCACTTGGGGTCGTGAACATGAAGCGGAGAGGTTGTCCCCTTGATTAATTGATTGATGCTGACATAGGTAGGGTGTGCCTGGTTGATTGTTGAAGTGGGGAGGTTTTTTTTTTTGTACCTTAAAGAGTATAAATAATTTTTAATCTGATGCACTAATGAGGATCTAATTCAGTAATCGACCCCTCATTTATGGACCATGGCGATGCAATAACCAGAGATTGATTCACCTCATATGTCTGCCTATGGGACCCTGTCATAGACATGTCCGGAGCCGTTCTACTCATAGTAAAAAATGCAGGCTGTGAAGGTACTGAGAGAGTGATAGAGAAGTTGTTGAGCATCAGCAGAATTGACGACATGGTGGGCCTACTGATCACATAGCAATGCAATATGGATGCATCGCATCACTTCGCTGCTCGAGATAGATTCGCTTATAGTTGGATCAATCAGATCTAGAACTGTGCCATCATTCCAATGCTTCCATTCATGGCTGAGAAGGTCTTCGGCGAGGGCTGACTGGTAGAAATAACTATTCTTCTGGCCGGTCACGATCTCCAGAAGTAAAACACCGAAGCTGAATACATCCGACTTAAGGGAGAATTGTCCATGCATGGCATACTCCAGGGCCATGTATCCACTTCAAGCCATAATCACCAATATCACCAGATTTTTGATAGATTAGTAGAGAAGGTTTGATTTTACTTGAACTGAATTTACTTATTAAAGATAGAAACAGAGATTTGAAAACATTTACAAGGCCAGGATTGCTCATCCAGAGGGCCCAACCGTATATGGGACCTAACAAAAAATCAGGCTGATCACATGATCCCAACTGTTCAGTCAGTTTTTTTCCCTTTCATTCCTCATTTGGGCACTTCAGCCAAATTTTTTTTTTTTTTTTTTTCAAAACAATAGGATTTCATTGATCAGGCCAAATTACATAAACGAGTTTCGAGAGGGGTTTCCCTCCTATCATGTGCTGTACATAGTTGATTTTTTTTATTTTTTTTTATTTTTATTTTTTAATGTTGAGACGGGTTGGGTGCATCCCTGGTTGATTGTTAAAGCGGCTGTGATGATAAGAATCAAGGCATCTGGATGACCCTTGAGGTTTTGTACTTGGTCTTGCTATTGGTCTGTTGCTTCTTCTTCTTGTTGTGTAAGTGGTTCCCTCCTTATTGGCCCTAGGATTATTTCCCTTTGGATAGGAGGTCACAGACCCTCACTCAGGCATAAAGGAAGACCTTTATGTAGTGCGGTTAATTTTTCTGATCTTTCCTCATTGCAAGGAGCCCCAGGTCCAACAAAATTGTTTGGTGTGCATCATAACTTCATCTCCCTCCATTTCTCTTTGATAGTAGGCTGTATCCCAGTCTCCACTTCCCTTTATTGTAGGTTGTTTCTACCGCCCTTGTCCTAAAGTGATTCTTTTATGGTACTTGAAGCTTATCGCTCTGCTAGTGAGAAGACATACTCGGCACTCATCGGTGATAGATTGGCAACCGTACTCATAGTCTTGATCTTAAAGTGTGGTAATAAATTTCTTCTTCTGAATGCTGGATGTCAATGACTGAAACGCCTGGTTCTTTTATACCATAGTCACTTGGAATGATAAAATCGTATTTGGCCGGGACAGAGATTACCTTGTTGCCTACTCCATTTTTGGTGGACGCACCCTTCTCAAGTGTACCAAAATTTTCTATCTAAAAGGTTTTTAATAAGTTCATCTCCAACTTTTACAATGGTTTTACAGGTTCACCACAAACCTATGCATCCACACCCGTATTGGTGGACCATGCATACACATGTCAATGATGGTCCTACACAAAGATCTACACATACTCACCCGTGTTGGTGGAACACATTTCCACCTATGTTGGTGGCTCCCGTGGAGACTTATTTTTCTATCGGCTAACCAAGAACCACCATGGTCCTAATCTAAGAATCCACGTATACTCTCGTCGAAGACTCGCATGGATACTAATACATACACACTCGTGTCCGGTGGTGGTCCTAGATAAGAACCTACATACACTCCCACGAAAGATGGTCATACACAAAGACTTAGATGAGCTTGGATCTTAAACTCTATATTCAATTATACACAAGAAAAGAGTATGTAGACTCTAAAAATGATAACCTTACTTGTCAGATTGAACCCTGTTGTAACGCTTTTCTTGAGAGCTTCTTAAATCTTAAATCGGCTTCTATTGTGCTTCCCTAATATCTGAAGTCGGTCTTCTTCCTCTTCCTTGAATCACCTGATCCTCCAAAGAAGTTACCAAAGTAATAGAAGAGATGTTGAATTTCTTACAATTATGAAATTTTTTAGAGGATTTAAAGAAGGATTTATCTATATGTTTAGTGTCTAACCTTTAGAAAATAAGAGAAAACATGAACACCTTCGTAATGGCGCTTGGAATGCTTATTAGAATGATTAATCATAAAAAAAAGTATCATGAATCTCTTTGGTTTAGAGTCTAAGGAAGAGATAATGAGTAAGGAATCACCTAGGCTTTAATTACATAAAAAACTCATCATTTTGTCCGAAAGATCAAATGCTATTTTATAGAGAAAATATTTACAATGATTATAAAATGGCTAGTTTAACGACACCCTCGATAGGATTGAGCGAGCCTTCAATACAATCGAAAGTCCTTCGATACGATCAAACTGGCTTTCGATCCGATCAAGAAAATTCCTAAATGTGGAGTTTGGTTGCTGGACTATTTCTTTGATATTATCAAAGAGATCTTCAATCTTATCGAGTCTTATCGACAACATGTCGATAGGATAGAGATCCACTCGAAATTGTCAATTTGGGTTGTTTGTTTACCAACAACTTTGCACCTTTAAAGCCTATCTTACCATGATCAAATAAAGGCTCCTAAAAAAGAAAAAAGGGCTCCTAAGGCCTATAGGATTATCAAACAAAGGTTTAACTCCTTAATGCTCCAAATGTTCATGTATCTTTAGCTTCTAAGGGCTCAACCAACTTATTGACACACGTGATTGACAAACAAGTGCACTTAAAAGCCACATTGCCCACATCTACAGCTATATAGCCTCATTGCCTGCACGTGTGTGTTCCAATACGACCCGATCACCCTCTCTTTTCTCCAAGTAAGCAAGTTAAAAACAAGGGAGTTCATAAACTCAAAAAAATAATAATAATAATAATAAATTCTCTTTAGCAAGGTGGGACAAAAAAAAAAAAAAAAACCAGGGCAATCAAAATTTTGATTTTAAATTTGACTTTCAAATTCAAAGCTTTTATTTATTTTAACCTGATAAGAAGAATCCTCAACATGCAGGAGATCCTCCAAGGAAGAAATCTTCCCATCATGGTGCGACATTGCTTTGTGAAAAATGTTTCAGGCTGCGTAAACACAAATGCATGCATCAAGCGGTTATTGTAGGCCTACAACGCAGTGTGCTGAGGATTTCTGATGATTGATATCCACGTGCCACTCAGTAGCCAATTATAACGGATGGAAATGTCAAATCCTTAAAATCCGCCTCACCGGTTCCTTTTCAAGTTCCTGTAGAATTAACCAACTCTACAACTGTTGCTCATGGGGCCTATCTAAGGCACATGTATGGCATCCAACCAATGCATCCAGGTGGTCCACCAAGAAAGTTTGAAGCCTTTAAAAAAAGGCAATCGAACCATCACGACGCCCCCGTGATGGAGGTTTTGGGATGATTGTCTTCTTCTTGTTCTTCTTCTTCTTTTTTTCCATGGTTCACCGTTCGCGGTAATTACCGGTGAACAATGGCAAAAGCAGAGTAATTTTAACTGTTCGCTGTTTGCAAGAAAGGTGAAATTTTCACAAGAAAAAACTCTGTAAGACCTACCATGATGTGTTGTATACCATTTATTTTTTCTAATTATTTTAGAGCATGATTCCAAAAATGAGACAAATCCAAAGCTCAAGTGGACCACACCATAGAAAACAATGGGTTCAACAGTGAGTGCCATTGTTCCCACTACTTCTTGTTGGGTGGTCCACTCGAAGCATTGGATTTGCCCCATTTTAAGCTTATGCGCTAAAATAATTTAGCAAAGTGAATGGAGGGAGGTTAAAGCACATAGATCATGGTGGAGCCCACATATTTTTGCCACACAAAAACCGAGTTTTCTTGAGGGGCCATACCTTTCAACATCATACTATATAAAATACCATGGTAAATAATTATTAGTAATTTACACCAATTTCTTAATAATTACAACAAACCAAATAGACCCTTAGCTTCGCCATGGTGATTGGAAGCCCCAAAATTCAAACTGACACAATCATTAGGCTGGCAACATAATAAAAAGCAATGAGCAAGCATTTGCAACTTCTTCTTTTTTTTCATGCGCACACCCTCACACCCACACACACCTAGATGGGTACTCGAACCAATGACCTTAGTGTTGAAACTCCTGTAAGCCTACTACTAAGCTGTGAGTAGGGACCCAAAATATTTACAATTCATCTACAAACCTTAAATCTACGTGGCCAATCACATGATGGTTGGATTGGCCTTTTCTTTGGGTGCCCAACATCTTGTTGAGGTGAGCCTGATTGACAGGTTAGGATGCCACACACCCCATGGGGTGATTCAGCTTATTCTGCAAGTGATGTAGAGAAACCCATAAGTGATGTAGAGAAACCCGGCTCAAAGAAAATTCGCGTTTCAAAGATGAATTTGGAAGTGAAGATTTCTCATTTTGTTTGCGAGTAATTTCATTAATATTAATAGATAAACAGAAAAACAAACCATACACAACCAACCAATGTACGCTATGGAAGGCCATAACAAGTTTGCCTGTAAACAAAGTGTTTGGCTGCACAAATATAGAAACCTAAACACAAAACACTCAACCCTGCAAGAAGCCAATAGAAGTAATCTAAATGTGAACTATTAAGATCGTTGGTTAACCACTCCGGTCTTACAACTTGGACCAACGAAATGATAATACTGCTCAGGAAGTTTCCAATGCCAAAGATGCTAAGATAAGCCGCGGCTCCAATGCTCCGCATCCCATCTGGCATCTGATCATAGAAAAATTGGTGCAATCCCACCATCATAAATATGTCTGAGAGTCCAACAATTATGTATTGTGGTAGCAACCACCAAAAGCTCATAGGAACAGTTGCATTTGGGTGATCAAAGGGCGCATATTCTCTAGCAATTCCAAGTCTTCTCATCTCTACCAATCCTGCTACAACCATGGAAATCGCCGTGAGAAGTATCCCGGTTCCAATCCTTTGGAGGATTGTTAGGCCGGATGGGATTCCAGTAAGTCTTCTTGTGGTTGGCACAAGGATCCAATCATAGACGGGGACAAATGCAACAGTTGTTAGGCTTCTAACAACTATGAGGGATGCAGCAGACGCCTCAAAGGTGGATGAGATCTTCCTGTTCATGGTGCTAGATTGCTTAGTGAAAAATGTGGTAGGTTGTGCGGACACTACCCCAAGCATCAAACAACAAGACCAGATGGGGAAAAGCCGCATGATCTGTTTCGCTTCTTCAACTTGGGCTTGGGTGCATAACCTCCAGCTATTTTGACAACAAGGTGCATCTAAGTCATCTACAATGGCAGCCTTGTCCAAGAATCTGCAATTTTTAAATTGGTAATTAGAAGTAGCTGAGAATGCTAACCACATTTTATGTTTCATTATCATTGACAAAAAATCTATATGCACAGTGTGTACTAAGAGTAGGCCAGCACACACACCCTAACCACTGTTGGGTGGAAATCTTATCATGCATTTCAAAAAATTTGCTCCTAAATATTCACAATTCTTCAGAGGTCAAGAAGGTGTGGGTTAGGAGAAGCGCACAACTACTCAGTTTCTCCTTGGCACCTAATCTAGACGGTTGCATTTTGGATCTTTTCTTTAGTTTTTCACATTATTTTGGGACCCACCCTTGTGCCTTGGAGGGGGGAGAGCAACTCATTCTCTCCATAGTGCTTTCATTTGAAAATTATTGGCTCTGATGGCTTAATTGGTTTAAACATCATCTTTGTGGGAGAACGTACGTTTGAACTGCCAGGAAACTCTTTCATGTTCTTCAAAAGGGAGCATAGCAGGGTCATTTGAAATGACTTTGATCCTTGGTGCTATCCTTGCACTTGAGGGTGTTTGGTGCAACACTCCTTGTTAGAGAGGCCCCTTTATCTTGAGGTTGGTGACGCTTCCTATTTTCTCTCGTGTTGGTCTTGAATTTCTTATTAGTTTATAGGCCCAGATTCATGTTGATGTCCATATCTTGAGGATGATTAATGCCCCCATTTTCAATATTTTGATTTTTCCTTTCAAAAGCGGGACAATCGGGAGCTACTGGCCATGGGAGTGGATGGATAACGAACTATCATGGAGTTGTGAGACATTTAGTTGCTATAATTTTTAGGGTCCACTGGATGAATGATTGCAATTTAGGTGTTCCTAGAAGGTATCTTCTCTTCACAACCTTGAAAGGGTAGGATTCACTTACTTGAATTGATTGGCTCCAGCAGTAACTTCCTTAGCCATAGGAACACATCTGCTTTCATCTTGATTATCCTTTCTTGACGGAAGATGCCACTTACGAGCAGCAGCAACAATGACTTTGGCAACTTGAGTCAATGGGCTTTGCCCGTTTGGAACTAGATGGGTGTATGTGTTTGATCCAACTATAAAGAGAACAAGCGCAACCACCATAGCACTCGTGAGAATCCCGAAGCCGATGGCCCACCCCACATTGTCTTGAATATAACTTGCAATAAGCATTCCCACACTCCCACCACTGCATACCGCAAAATACCACCAATTGAAGAAAGAATTCTTGGCTTTTCTCCCTTTCTCGCTATCATCATCGAATTGATCCACTCCAAATGCCTCCACACATGGTTTATGTCCTCCTAGTCCCATGCCCACCATATACAGCGAAATGAAAACGAGCAATTCCCGAAATTGAAGAGGAATCACCATCGCCGCTGATGTAGTTAGTAAGGAAAGTCCCTGCAACAATTTGTCAATTAATTCTGAATGTTGATCAGTTGATAAATTTTTGAGAAAGTTTATAATAATAATACACCTTATATTTGTATTTATAATTAAACTAGAATGAATGATCACATGAAGTCAAAGTCAAGTTGTCGTCCAAAACCATGTGTGTATGCCATCTAACCTATCCAATAGGTCAATCCAATCATTAGGTTAGTATACCTCAAAATTGGACCAAACCATAGTTCTAAAACTCTGTGACTCAAAATTGGATTTCAAGCCAAGTCACTAAGAAAATCACATATGAATGAGACTCCGTTGTAACTCATCAAGACTCGGTTGTAACTCATGAGACTCCATCTAACCTATCCCAATCCAATCATTATGTTCTTGCCAGGGCATTCCAAGTTGATAAGGAAATAGTTTATCATCTCCAATAGTAGTTTGCAATGAAAAAACTAGAGCATGCCCATTAAAATATTAAAAAAATAAAAAGATTTTGGAGGTTGTTAGCGGCTTCAGGATCATTGTGTAGGTGTTTGGTTACTTGCTGGGATCTGCTATGGCAGGTGATAAAGCGGTTTTGAGTAAACCTGAGAAGAGGCCTATGCTACGGTTCATGAATGCAGGCCACAGTTTTGGTGTAGGTTTTACGCTGCCCTGTTTTCAGATATTGAGTCCTAAAGTATCAAGGCGTTTTGTAATGGCTATGTATATTCCTGTATTTAGCTACTTCCTTAACTAGGCAATCTGGTTTGCTTTCCTTTTTATGTAGATTATAGGATAGATGAGGCCTCTTTCATTTTGTGGGCCCACTCAAATAGATGTAAATCATTTTCCACATCAACAAAGTTACGGGTAGTGTGCTCCCACCTTTTTATTTTTATTTTTATTTTTTAAAAAAGGACCGGACTATTTGACCGTTTCAGCATCTCAAACTTGCAGCAGACCCAGGTATCGACTGGTAATCCGGAAGCAAAAGCTTGAACAGTCTCCAATTCCTCCCTGTATGACAGAACCAAGTGCAAAGATCGAGAGTTCGCCAGGCAGAAAGATTCACACAAGATCTGAGATGGTCAAGCTTTCCATGGAAGATGATGAAACTCATTGAATATATAGAGACATCTACGATAAAAGAGGATCTAGTGCTATCAATATCTCAAGTTAGATATCAAGCATTTAGTACTGGCATGCGTTAATGAGATAATTCAGATTTTCATGAAAAAAAATTTAAAAAAGACTAGTCGAGTTCGTTTCCCATTGGGCATAAAGCCTTAAAAATTAGTGTAGGGCCCACCGTGGTAGTAGGTCTGTGGCATCCAATCCTTTCAACAAGGTTGTCCCACATGATATAGTGCCCCTAAAAATCAGGTTCACCCAATCATCCGGTGCCCCTTAATGTGTAATTTGATTACTGTTAAAACGCTGCATTGCCTCTCAATGTGTAATTTTAGGGCTGTTAAAACGCTATAGTAAGTTTATGGCGGCATCCATCCCTTCCAACAAGGTTACCCCACATGATACGATGCCCCCAAAAGCCAGGCTGGCCCAATCATCTGGCCCCACATGATTGATTGGGCAGTTGTCCACTGTTTTCTACGGTAGTGCATGCTTTCTAAATACACACATATCCGTTTATCCATCTGTGGACCTATCTTTTAAAAAATGTCTTCTGCACACTTTTTAAGACAACATTTTTAAATTTTCGAATACCTTTCGACGTGGGAATCCATCTACACACAACAAGGTCCAAGTCATTCTTGGAGCCATCCACAAGTGAGTCTCACCCACGTAGATCTTTTGGCTTGTTCATCAGATGGGTCACAACTGTAAAACAAGTAGGTTGTTAAGAAAACTTATCCAACTTCTTCTAAGCGTGGGACACCTGTTGAGTTGACTGACCTAAATTTAGGTCATGTTATCTACACCATTGGACCTATGTAATTAATGGCTTGTATCTCTCACTCATGTGCCACATTTTATATATATATATATATATATATATATATATATATAAAAACTTTTTGAAAAGTAAGTGATTTGTTTGTTGTTGTATCAACAAAGTTATAAGTGGTGTGCTTCCACCTTTCTGCAAAAAAAAAAAAAAAGGGTTGTTTGTTGTCAGTCATGACCCTATTTCCATTTTGTTGGGCCCGCTCTTGTATTAGGGAAAAAAAAAGCTACTGTATACAATAGGTGAGGCCTATTTCCTTTTGTAGCCCACGAACATTTGTACAGCCATTTATCATAATCAACAAAATTGCAGGTGATGTGCTACTACCTTTCTGGAAGAGAGAGAGAGAGAGAGAGAGAGAGAGAGAGAGAGAGAGAGAGAGAGAAGATTTGGAGAGCCTGGCCAGTGGTTAAGCTCAAAACCACACTATTTAGAAACTCATAACTTCACTTTTAACTCTTCGGGTGGAATGTCAACCATTTGCAAACTTTTCAATTCACTGTCCATTTGAAGGCCACCAATCGGATGCCTAGTATCATCCAATTTCTATGATTTTTCTACAACAATTCCATTTTGTTGGGCCGTTCTGGTATTAGGGAAAAAAAGCTGCAATATACGATATGTGAGGCCCGTTTCTTTTTGTGGCCCACCCAAATATTTGTACAACCATTTTTCATAATTAACAAAGTTGCAGGTGGTGTGCTCCCACCATTCTAGAAGAAAAAAAAAAATTTGTAGAAATTTGTCAGACGGATGTCTTAAATCTGTCAATGTCTTAAATCTGTCAACGTGCTGCTCAACCAGTCGAGGGTCCACTCGACCAGTCGAGGTCCACTCGACTCAAAGTCCAGCAAGCGGTATTTTTTTGTATCGACCAATCGAGGGTTGGGGTCCTTCGGCCAATCGAGGACCTGACTCGACTAGTCGAAGGTTACGCAGACTGTGCGCGGACTACGTAAATTTGAGGCGGTTTTCGGACTGTTATAAGGTCGGTGCGAAAGGGGTGTTCCTTAAACTATAAATAGCGGTCCCTAGGGCTATTCTAAAGTATTTTAAAGCTTTCTAAAAGTTTTCCAAGGGTTCCTAAAAGGGTTTCAAGGTTATCAAAGGGTGTAATAAGGGTAAGATTCGAGATTGTTCGAATCGGATAAGTCCTCTCTCTTTGTAATTTCTTTTCAAAGTGAATTTTTGTCGTCTTGTGCTGAGGTTTTTTTCTCGAAAGGGTTTTCCAGGTTAAATCTTTGTGTTCTTTTGTGATTGCTTAACGTTATTAGATTGCTATCCTAGATCTAGATCTGTGTTATTCCGCAGTACAAATCTCTAACAAGTGGTATCAAAGCAATCATTGGGATACAGATCTAAATCTGCGGGATTAGTAATAATGGTAAGCGGCAAGTTTGATATTAAGAAGTACTCAGGCAAAAATAATTTTAAATTATAGAAGGTTAAGATGATTAGCTTATTAACCAAGGAAGGTAAGATTAAGGCTCTTTATGAGCGAAAATCTACTATTAAAGATGAAGAATGGGAAAACCTTAATAGTAATGCTTTAGCCTCTATCTGTTTATGTTTCACGGATGAGGTTCTCTATAATATTTTGAAGGAGAAAACTGCAGCTAGTTTGTGGGCGAAGTTAGAAAACATCTATGCAAAGAAGTCCTCTGAAAATCGCCTACACTTGAAGTTACAGTGTTATACCTTAAAGATGGCAGAGGGTGGAAATCTAGAAGCCCATATCAACAACTTTAATAAATTAATGTGCAAATTGTTGTATATGGAAGAAGTGGTCAAAGATAAGGAACAGGCATGTATATTGTTGAATTCTCTTTCCTACATCATATGAGTCTTTCAGGGACTTGATGTGCACCGTAAATAAAACCCTAAGTGTTGACATCATTATCTCAGTCCTTCAAAGGAAGGCTATGAGAAAGCTAAACGGCTACATAGGGGCATTTTCTGATGCACTGATTACGAGGGGTGAAAATTCTGAGCGAGGTACAGGATCTTCAAGTCCTAGATCCAAATCCAAGGGCAAGGGCAAAGGAAAATTAAAGTGCTGGAATTGTGGGTTGTCTGAACACATGAAAAAAGATTGTAGAAATCAAAAAGCGAAGAAAAAAAATTCAATGGCTTCTTCCAAGGAAGCCAATGTTGTCACATCTGATGAAGAAATAAGTGGTGGTGATGTTTTGTCTATGTCCATGATCGGACATATTCACGATAATCATGCAGATGAGTGGATCCTAGGCACAGGAGCGTCATATCACATGACTCCTCATCGGAGTTGGTTCACGAGTTACAGAGAATGCGATGGTGGACAGGTCTTTATAGGCAATGACAATGCCTGTAATGTTATGGCTATTAGTACGATGAGCATTAAGATGTTTGATGGGATTGAGCGTACCATGACTGATGTCAAGCATGTTCCTGATATGAAGAAAAGTCTGATTTCTCTTGGTGCACTCGAGGCTATAGGGTGCAAGTTCACCGATATTGATGGTGTCCTTAAAATTTCAAAAGGGGCACTCGTGGTTATGAGAGCGCAAAGGTACGGAAACATTTAGAGGTTGATTGGGAGCACTTTAGTAGGTGGAGCGGCAACATTATTTCAGACTCCACGTCTCTACATATGTGGCATGCTTGTCTGGGCCACATGAGCAAGGGGGCCATCATGAAGGTACTTTCTGATCGATGTTTGATTTCAACTTTTAAAAATTTTGATTTAGATATATGCAAGCATTGTATATATGGTAAACAATCTAGATTGTCTTTTAAATCTGTAAAACATATTTGTAAGGAAGTGTTTAATAATGTGCACTCTAACGTATGGGGGCCATCACCAGAAGTTTCCATTGGTGGGTCATCATGGTTTGTTTCATTTATTGATGACTACTCCAGGAAAGTTTGCGTTTACTTCATGAAACGTAAATCCGAAATTTTCATCATATTCAAACAATGGAAGGCAATGGTGGAAAAATAGTCAGGGTAAAAAATAAACGTTTTAAGGATTGACAATGGTGTAGAATTTACTTCTACTGAGTTTAATGATTATTGCAAGGATGAAAGGATCATCAGGCACAACACAGTGCACCACACCCCCGAGCAAAACAATATGGCTAAGCGAATGAATCGGATTCTCCTAGAGAGGGCTAAATGCATGTTAAGTAATATGAATTGGGCAAGGATGTATGGACTGAGGCCATTAACACGACTTGTTATTTAGTAAACCGGTCTCCTTCAACGGCAATTGAATGTAAAATTCCAAAGAAAGTATGGAGTAGTCAGAAAATCAACTACTTAGATCTACGCATATTTGGTTATAAGGATTACTCTCATGTACCATCAGTTGAGAGAAATAAGCTAGACCATAGAACCAAAAAAAAAAACATCTTTGTTGGCTATGGCATTGATGTGAAATGTTAGAGGTGATTCGACAAGGTCACACGAAATGTCATCACTAGCCGTGACGTCAGATTCGATGAAAACTTCTTATTTCACAAGAATGATTAAGAGAAGTAAGAGGAACCAGAAAGGGTGATCATAGATGTCCAGATTGACACAAATGATACTCAGGCAGAGACAAATGCGAAGATAGAGGTACGGGATCAGGTAGAGCAGCCACCTGTGAGAAGGAATCCACCGCATGATCGCAGGTTACCAGCAAAATACAAGGACGATTCTAATATTGCATATGCCCTCATTACAAATGAAGGGGACCGCCTACTATTCAGGAGGCTCTTGATGAGCCTAATGTAGAAAAGTGGAAGGCGGCTATAGACGATGAGATAGACTCGTTGCACAAAAATCACACATAGGAGCTAATGGAGCTTCCAGTGGGCTGAAAAGCGATCAAATGCAAGTGGTTATTCATAGATACAAAGCAAGGTTGGTAGCGAAGGGTTATACTCAGAGAGAAGGAATCAACTTCACAGAAATATTCACACTGGTAGTTAAGCAGGTGTCTATCAGATTCATGTTGGCGCTGGTTGCCTAATACGATCTCGAGCTAAAATGGATGGATGTTAAGACTGCATTCCTACACAGGGAATTGGAAGAGTAGATCTACATGAAGCAACCAAAGGGCTACAAAGTTAAAGGGGCAAAGAAAAAGGTTTGCAGGTTAATGAGGTCGTTGTACGGCCTGAAATAGTCGCCTAGGCAGCTGTATAAAAAATCTAATTCTTTCATGGTGAGTCAAAAATTTACTCAGAGTGAATACGATCACTGTGTCTATTATAAGACACCGAGTTATGAAAAATTCATCATCTTAGTATTGTATGTTGATGATATGTTGATCTCTTGTCATGATATGTCTGAAATCAACATACTGAAAACTCGGTTATCAGGGACATTCGAGATGAAAGATTTAGGGGCTACAAAGAGGGTTATCGGCATAGATATTCATAAAGATAGGAAGAAGAGTATGTTTTGGTTATCACAAGCAGAATACTTGAAAAGGTGTTAATCAAGTATGGGATGGACTAAGCAAAGCCGGTGAGCGTTCCCTACGCGGCTCACTTTAAGCTTTCTTTAGAACAATGTCCTAAATCAAATGAGGAAAAGCAGGTGATGTCTCATGTGCCTTATTCAAATACAGTTAGCAGTTTAATGTATGTCATGGTCTGTACAAGACCAGATATTTCACAAGCAAATGATGTTGTGAGCAGATACATGTCAAATTCCGGTAAGCAACATTGGGAAGCGGTGAAATGGCTACTTCAATACATTCGAAGTACGAAAGACTACGTCTTAACTTTTGAGAAGACAGAGACAAAGTTGGTTGGGTATGTGGATTCCAACTAAGCAACCAGTGTGGATTCCAGGAAGTCTACTTCAGGATACTCGTTTTGTACTAGCGGGTAGAGCAATTAGTTGGATGTCGAAGCTTCAGTCAGTGGTGGCTCTTTCCACGACCAAAGCAGAATATATGACAGTGACGGAAGCATTTAAAAAAGGTATCTAGCTCAAAGGCATGATAAATCAGTTGGGACTTCAGTAGGAGCCTGTGCCGGTTAACTGTAATAGCAAGAGCGCTATCAATTTGGCTAAAAATTATGTTTATCACTCACGTACTAAACATATTTATGTTCGTCATCACTTTATCCGACAAGTGCTTGAGGAATAGGCGTAACACTTGAGAAGATTCACACCAGCATGAATTCAGCAGACATGCTCACCAAGGTCATTCCTACAAAGAAGTTCAAGTTTTGTGCAACTTCTCTGAGCTTAGCAATGGCGTAAAAGAAGGAGGGTGTGTGCACGAGAAACGTTAATTGAAGCTATGATGTGATGCAGAGATAAGAGAAGAGGTCAAGGAGTTGCACGGTTGAAGATTGAAGACATGGTGGAGATCATTGTCAGACAGCTGTCTTAAATCTGTCAACGTGCTGCTCGACCAGTCGAGCGGGCTGCTCGACCAGTTGAGGGTCCACTCAACCAGTCGAGGCCCGCTCGACTCAAAGTCCAACAAGCGGTATTTTTTGGTCTCAACCAGTAGAGGGTGAGGCTCGACCGGTCGAGGGGGTCCTTCAATCAGTCAAGGACCTGGCTCAACTAGTCAAAGGTTACGCAGACTGCGCGCAGACTGCATAAATTTGAGGCGGTTTCCAGACTGTTCTAAGGTCAGTTCGAAAGGGGTGTTTCCTAAGCTATAAATAGGAGTCTCTTGGGCTATTCTAAAGTATTTTAAAGCTTTCTAAAAGTTTTCTAAGGGTTGTAGGGTTATCAAAGGGTGTAGTAAGGGTGAGATTCGAGATTATTAGAATCGAGTAAGTCCTCTCTCTTTGTAATTTCTTTTTATAGTGGATTTTTGTCGCTTTGTGCCGTGATTTTTTCCCGAAAGGGTTTTCCATGTTAAATCTTTGTATTCTCTTGTGATTGCTTGACGTTATTGGATTGTTATCCTAGATCTAGATCTGTGTGATTCCACAGCACAAATCCCCAACATTAACCAAGAATACAGCTAAATTCACCATCAATTGGATCTGTTATAGCCCAAGCAAATGGCCTTCAGCCCCCTTCTACGTCCACAACTTGTTGGAAACCCATCTTTGCCTGCATTGTGTCACTGAATCTATTGCATATATCAAGAAAGGGGCATTAATCCATTGTCGTCATTTCCAACCAATTTGCATTCATCTAAATGTTCTTAGATTGTGTCTGTTTCAGGTTCCAAACCCTTAGATATGCAACTGTACTTTGTAGGCCATTGGCAAAGACCCGCTTACGTGCTTGGATCTATTTTCAAGACATTGTTGCTGCAAAACTCCAGGTCTCATCAAATAGTGAACCACCTTTAGGCCTAATTTGTTGTGAAAATCATTGTAATGGACGCAGTGTCCCAACTGGTTGAAGAAATCAATCCGTGACTGCTCATCCACTCCGCGCTTCTTTCCGTCCATTTAAACCTTCTTCTTTTTTTCCAAATGCCTTCTTTCCTAGCTACTTCATGACCACTTCATCTAGCATGTCAACTTTTTTAAGCCATCTCTTCTCCTCCCACCACTTGGATTATTAACAGTGGAGCCTCTGCTCATATATCACTCAATCTCTTATTGTTTATAGATTTCACATAACTTTTTAGAGTTAAACCCGTCGCATTAGTAATTAGAGATATCACCCCATCACTCATATCGACTTAATATCTTTATCTCTAAATTTGGTTCTACATGATGTTCTTTGTGTTCCCACTTTTCATTTTAATCTCCTATCTATTAGTTATATAACAAAAAGTTCAAATTGTACTATCATTTTTTCCACATTTAGTGTTTTTCAAGATTTATCATCAAGGAAGTTGCTTGTAGTAAGTGAAGTAAGAGACGGACTCTACTACTACCGTCCACCCCCAGTCCCCACACCATCAGCCATGCTCGTTACTCAGTCTACCAGCTCCAACCGTTGGTATATGCACCTTTGTCACCCATCTGTATCAAGCTTATATCAGATATCGTTTACTTCAAGTACAACTCGTTATATCTGAAAAAGGGCTAAACGAACTCATTGTCTATTTCCACTAAGTTGCACTCGAAGTGCAATTCCTTTTAATTTGGTTCACCTTGACGTTTAGAATGGCCATCCCACACCATTTCACACCGGTGCATATAATTTTCTCATAATCGTAAATGACTATCCACGTTGCATTTGGGTTTGTTTTATGTGTTTTAAATATGAAACATATTCCCTTTTTGAAAACTTATGTGCAATAGTTCAAACTAAATTCAAATCTCAAGTTCAACAAATTCGCATTCATAATATGATGGAATTCCTCTCAAACTCCATATAAACTTTTCCTCATGAACATGGCATCCTTTATCAGCACACTTGCATTGAGATACCACAACAAGGCTAGTTAAGCACAAACATTGGAACCTACATGAGCTTACTCACGCCTTATGCTTTCAAGCCAATTTACCATTGTCCTTTTAGGGGGAATATGTCTTGACTGCCACTTACCTCATCAATTAGATACCCAAACCCATTTTGAATGGTAAAACCCATATAAAATGTTATTCAAACATCTGTCATCCTATGATTATCTTGGCATTTATTTTTTTTTGCGTTGCTTATGCTATGCTCATACCATTTATAGTAATAAACATAAATTTGCCTCATGTGCATCTAAATGCATCTTTGTTGGTCATCTTCGGTATATCACTTTTCTCGATACCATATTTCCCTTTCAAAATACCAAACTCGATACATCATCTCCTGTCATTTTTGTGCCTATCACTTACCGAAGTCTAGATGATCTTATGCCTCCTCCCATTGGCACTCCTAAGCCTCATGATCCTTAACCTTCAACCAATGCACCACCACCTAACCCTCGTCATTCTAATAATGCCATAACCCATTCCGCCTGCTTTGATGACTATGTTTGGCCCACCCTTAATCCTCCATCCTCTCCTACGTCACCTATTTTATGACACTCTTCAAGTAATCTATATCCCCTATCTAATTTTCTTTCATACATACAGTTATTTCTCTACTAATCATGTCACCTTTATTTCCTCTATTTCTTTCATGATGAGTTGTCATCATTTTCTCAAGCTATTAAACTTTCTCATTGCCATCAAGCAATAGCCGCAGAAATCAAACTATTAGAGCTAAATTAGACTTGGACTTATCACTAAAAAAAATACTAATTGGGTGCAAATGGGCGTATAAAATCAATTATCATGTTGATGGAACTAATGAACGTTTTAAAGGATATTTGGTGGCAAAAGGATAAAATCCGGTTGAGGGTCTCAATCTCTATGAAACATTTGCATATTTTGCAAAAGTGATTATTGTATGTTGTCTCCTTGTTATACTTGTTATTCATCATTAACCACTCTATCAACTCGATGCCAAAAATCCTTTCCTTCATGGAAACCTTCTTAAAGAAGTCTACATGACGACTCCCCCTGGCTTTGCAAATACCTCTGAAAAGTGTTACCACATACTGAAGCTTAAACATCAAACTGATAGCTCCACTTGCCAGTATAAAATAGTAATTGGAAGTAAAACTTCTATTTTCCACATTCCCCACATAATCCGAATCAACATATCATACAAGTCTCTTCTTTAAATCTCTAAAACACAAGACATAGTCCGTCGTACCTTGTATATACTGAAGTAACCATTTCACTGCTTCCCAATGTTGCTGCCGGGGTTTGACATGTACATATTCATAACACCAACTGCGTGTAAAATATCTAGTCTCGTAAAGACCACAACATACATAAGACTATCAACTGTGCTCAAATAGGGCACATGAGACATACCATTTTTCTTCATCTGACGTAGGACATATAATTTCGAAGAATGCCGAAAGTGACTAGCATGGAGAGTGCTAACCGGTTTCGCCTCTTCAAGTCCAAACTTGATTGGAACCTTATCAAGATACTCCTCTTGAGACAACCATAGCATGCGCATCTCTCTGTCCATATGTATATCAATGCCAGTTTCTTCGCTGCGATCAGGCCTTGTACCTAACTAGTTTCTTACGAAATATCTAATTGCACCCGATCTCCTTCCTCCCAATGGGTAGCTCAACTAGCGCCCACGTTTGATTTTTATACAAAGAATCCATCTCTTCATGCATAATTACCATCCACTTTTCTGTATCTTTATCTTTTAAATCTTCATGAAAATTAGATGGATCCTCAGCATCTATAATGAAAGAAAATGTAACATTAGATTCATCCTTGTATCTCAATGGTAACCTATGATTCCTTGATAGATTTCTCCTAATAGGTGGTGGCTCCACATCTTCCTATACCTTAATCTACAACTCGGGTTCCTCAAATGTCTCAATCATATCTAATTCCACATCAACAACTAACTTTTATGTTTCCTTTTACTCATCTTTCCAAAATAAGAAACTCTCATCAAATTTGATATTCCCTCTAATAATGATCTTCCATAAAGCACGGCCTAATGACCTGTAACATTTCACCTCATCATTATAGTCAACAAATGTGCACTTTTTTATTCTTTGTTCTAGCTAATCGTTCTCAACAAATGGTACATGAAAATAAGCATCATAAGAAAATATCCTCAAACTCGAGTAATCAACTGCCTGACTACTTCATACATTCTCAGGAATTTTACAATCAATAACTGTAGAGGGAGACCTTTTCACCAGATAATAAGTTGTAGAAACAGTTTTAAGCCAAACCTCTTTGCCCAACCTAGAATTGTTCAGCACACTTCGAGTCATTTTCAAAAGAGTCTGGTTCATGTCCTGGTACACCATTCTGCTTTGGCTTATGCCTTACCATGTTGTGCCTGACTATTCCATTATTCTTTCAATACTGATCAAATTCTTTTAAAGTAAATTCCATGTTGTTATCTGTCATTAGAACTTTCATTTTTCTATCTTGTCTGTTTTTTAACCACCGCTTTACACATCTTTAAAATGACAAACACATCAGATTTATTTTTCAAAATATAAACTCAAACTTTGGTAGAGATCATCTATAAATGTGACAAAGTAAGACGATTGTCCTCCAAAAACAATAGGCGGAGGTCCCCACACATCAAAATACACAGAATCAAGCTGCCTTTTACTGCCATATTTTCCGATTTTAAAATGCAGCCTTGACTGTTTCCCATACATACAATGCTCACATATATCCAAATCAAAGCTTTTAAAACTATGAATTAATTTAGGATAGAGAAGTACCTCTATACCCCGCTCGCTCATGTGGCGTAAGCACATATGCCACAACGTGCCAACGCGAAATCTGCTACAGACTCTGTAGCTCCACTAGATATAGTATTTCCAATCAACCGATAAAGATTACTTTTTTGTTGTTCCTTCATTATTGTAAGAGACCATTTTGAAATCTTCGAGACACTATCATAATTGACAAGCTTGCAACCAATTGCATCTAGTGCTCTTAGAGAGATGTAAATCTTCTTCGAGTCTAGAACGTGAATTACATCTGTCAGAGTACGCTTTACTCCATCAAACATCCTAATGCGAACCAAACCAATTTCCATCGTCTTTCAGGCATGGTCATTACCCATAAGAACCAACCCACTCATTATACTTGCTATATATGGTAAACCAACTTCGATGAGGACCAGTGTTCAAAATATCAATATCGCACAATGTATCGCACCCTTAGGATATAGATACGTATCGGTTATCGCATGGATATATCGTTTATATTGCACAGTTTATCACACTCTTGGGAAACATGGGGAAACATTGGGAAAATGGTTGAATTTTTTAATGAAACTTTGGGGATAGTTAAAAAGGCCCTTAATACACACTTTTAAATCATAAAGTTTCAAAAAAGAAGTGTACATAATAGATTTCCTTTGTATAGGGTCCTAAGCTATGCGTTGTCCGATTGAACTAAGACAACTATATTTAGTATCAACCCCGTCCATCCGTTTTTCCATATCATTTCGAGACATTATCCAAAAAACAAAACAGATCTAATAATTAGGTAGACCATACCATAGGAAACAATGGTGATTGACCATTAGTGAGCCACAAAAGTTTTGGATCAAGCTAATAATAGTTTTTTCTCTTCATTCAAACCATAAATTTATCTAGTAAAATGGATGGACAAAGTGGATAAAATACATGAATTATAGTGGGCCCACAAAGTTTACAAAGTACACTGCTCACTAGGGGATCCACTTCCCACCACATTGGGGGTGGGGCACTGATCGTACGCAGATTTCCTGCCAAGTTCCTTCGCTTAAAACCTAGGTGGGGCCCATTGTAATGTTTGTAAGAAATCCACCTCGTCTATTCATTTTTGAGATCATTTTAGCACTTGAGAGCAAAAATGAGCATAATCCAAGATTAAAGTGGGCCGCACTAAAGGAAAAGGTGGGTAGGAAAATTCCTATCGTTGAAACCTCCCTAGGTCGACAGTGATATTAATATGTCATCCATATCGTTCATAATGTTATCCTACACGAATGAATTGAAAATACAAATATTTGTCTAATTCAAAACTTATGTGACCCCATGAATATTTCAAGTGTGGATGTTCAATCCTCACATATTTGGCACACTTGAGTATTAGATCCTACTCATTTTTTATTCCATGTCCTAAAATGATCTCACAAAACGGATGGACGAAGTGGATTCCTCACAAACATCATGGTAGGCCGCACTAAGGTTTCAAGCGCAGGAACTTCCTGTGGAAAGCTTTGGCAGGAAATCCGTGTACAACGCTAACCTCCTCGAGCTCAAGTTGTACAAACATTTCAAAGTTACATGGCCCCACAATAATGTATTCATGGTATGCCAAAACGGTTACGTATCGGCCATTACGGCCAATACTTAACGGTAACGGGGGTGACCGTTACGAGTTTCGGGGCCGTAACGGCTGATACGATTTTTTGTACCCGTATCGGCCGTTACAGGCTCGTAACAGGTCCGTATCGACCTTTTTCCATTTTAAACTTTGTTTTTGCTTCTTTTTTTTTATCATCTTGCTTCCAAACTGTTTCTTACTCCTTTTACTACTAATTTCGACCAACCTTGACTGGGTATTTGCGATAAAAACACATTATATTAAAAATTTTCTTGAATCAAAGCTCGGTGGGCCATTTTTCAGAAATTCGTCAAAAATAGGTATTTATACTTTTTTTTAATATGTTTTGCGGTTTTAATAATACCATATGATGTGTTAATCATAGTAAAACATGTTATGTGCATTTTACAGATTTGGGGTGCCATTTAATGTTTTTTTTTATATTTTTTTCTATTTAATTTTGGCCCCTTCAAAAAATCAATTTTTAATGGTTGTATTGTTCTTTTAATCATGTCATTTGATGTGTTAATCATAGTAGAACATGTTAATGTGCATTTTAAAATTTTGGGGTGCCATTTTATATTTTTTTCTATTTACGCATTTATTTTGGCCCTTTTTTTGAAAATTCGAAAAATCATTTTTTACTGATTCTTTTGTTGTTTTAATGATGTCATATGATGTGTTAATCATATCAGAACATGTTAATGTGCATTTTACATTTTTAGGGTGCCATTTTATATATTTTTATATTTTTTTCTATTTACGCATGAATTTTGGCCCCTTTTTTTAAAATTCGAAAAAATAATTTTTAATAGTTGTTTTTTTGTTTAATCATGTCATATGATGTGTTATTTATAGTAGAACATGTTAATGTGCATTTTATAGATTTAGGGTGCCATTTTATTTATTTTTTTATATTTTTTCTATTTACGCATTTATTTTGGCCCTTGAAAATTAAAAAAAAATCATTTTTTAATGATTCTTTTGTTGTTTTAATAATGCAATATGATGTGTTAATCATAGTAGAACATGTTAATGTGCATTTTACAGATTTGGGGTGCCATTTTATATTTTTTTCTATTTACGCATTTATTTTGGCCCTTTTTTTGAAAATTCAAAAAATCATTTTTTAATGATTCTTTTGTTGTTTTAATGATGCCATGTGATGTGTTAATCATAGTAGAACATGTTAATGTACATTTTACATATTTGGGGTGCCATTTTATATTTTTTAAAATATTTTTTTCTATTTAGGCATGAATTTTGGCCCTCGAAAATAATTGCAAACATGTAAATGTAAGATATTTTCATATTACATTCTTTCTAATATATCTATCATTGATAGTAGATAGTTAGAAAATTAAATATATGAATTTTGTAGTCAAATTCAGGTTATCTGGTTCATAAATTCATCAGACAGTCCGATACAACTTCTGACCAAAGAGTGGACCGTTACACCACCATAAACATGTTCCAATTTATAAATGAATGCATATTTGGAATGCTTAGGATATTCCGGATTTAATCCATATTTTTTCATATTTTTTTGGCAAAAAAAAAATTTTGCACCTTTATGGGCCGTTACGCCCCCGTATCGCCATTACGCCTCCATATCCGTATTGCCGTTATGCCAACCGATACCGATATGATGCCTTCCGAAACCGATACGGGACATCTTGAATGTATTTATTATATCTACACTGTTCATGCACTTGGGGAGATCATTTTAGATCATGAACCCAAAAATGAGTCATATCTAAAGGTCAAGTGGATCACACCACAAATAGCAGTGGGGGACTGATTCTCACCATTAATACATTCGTAGGGCCCACCATAATGCTTATTTTCCATCCAATCTGTTGATTAGGTCACACAGACCTCGATGAAGAGGAAAAATAAATATCATATTGATCCAAAACTTTCGTGAACCCCAAAAGGGTTTCAATGGTAGACATTCAATCTACTACTACTGTTTGCAGTGTCGTCTAGTTGATCTTTGGATCTGTCTTATTTTTCGGCTCAAGCCTTATGAAGAGCTCGCCAAATGGACAAACGGTCTGGATATAACACATACCTCATGATGGAACCCACAGAACTTGGTGACGTCAACACACAGCTCAGTGGTGTGCTCGGTGGTGTGCGCGGTACTCGATTTTGATTTTTTAAAAAAAAGGCTCGAACGACCTTTAGTTTTTAAGCAGAGAGGGTTCCAGAAGCCAGAAGTCGGAGCCCTAAAATTTCTCCCAACTCTCATCATATCGGCGAGGATGTATCCGGATTTCTCTCCAAAATCGAAAATTTTATTTGCGGTAACCTAAGAACGACCCTTCAATTTGAATGGCCGACCAAATGGAAGCTTCCGATCATGGCGATCTCTTCTACAGGTACCGAAATCCACCCTCTAATTTTTTTTACTGATTTTTTTAGATGATGACGTGAATGTCCGACAATAATGGAGAGGAAATCGCGTGATATCGTCGAAATATCGTGCGATATCGACGATATATCGGCCAATATCTAGATTTTGAATTTTTTGGTATCTTTTAGGGGTTATCGCGAGTGTATCATCTCGCAGGGGTGCGATAACGATAATATCGGCCGATAGTATCGATATTTCAAACACTGATGAAGACAAATATGATACACTACCCTTATATCTAAGATCCATTCCTAATAGAAATTTTCAGTCTTGGTCATCCACAATACATCACAACCGAAACTAACAGTTATTTTTAAAATGTCACGTCCTTTGACAATTCCAAACACTTCAACTTTCCTTTACATGTTGACTTGGATCTTGATTGTAGTTTTCCCCCTTCTCTCACTCAGATAGCCTTTTCCGAATAAACAATGCATTCATAGAGGTACATTCATCTCCACTCCATTGTCATAACCGCTTCGATAAAAGGGTTACGATAATGGTTTCGATATCTAAAGTATTGATACTATGACAAAAAGTATCAACGAAATACTCAAATGACTTAGGGAGAGATATCAATAAAATTAAGGTTTTGTTTTTCTCCTCGATCTTCACATCAACACTCGTCAACTTGCAAATCAATTTGTTGAACGTATTAATATATTTAGATAGATCCAATCCTTACACCATTTTTAGAGTATAAAAATGCATTTTCAAAAATAAACTATTAGTTAAAGATTTTATCATGTAAATACTCTTCAACTTTGTTCATAAACCTTTAGTAGGCGTCTTATCTATAACATTGTAGATATATGGATGAATAGCATGGTTAATACACATGCACCAATGTGGAGCCCACAGATATAATAAAATTTCAAAGTTGTTAAGGATCAAATATTGCATATTAGACTCCAGTTATTATCTGATTTTACGAGCATGATACCGTTTAATGCCCTGCTTTAATCGTGTTTGTGTTGCAAGGTGTATTTAGGAGTCAAGATTGAAAAAGGCCACTAAAAGCATGGATTTAACGCTCATAAATCACCAAGGCAAGAGATGGACCCCAGGGGACTGAGATTGAAGAAATTACACGCCAGAGATCCGAGAAAACCACGCCACTCACGTTAAACAGGCCTAAAAATCGTCAAGAATGCAAGATCACAGGGTTCCCGCCATCCGTTCGGCTTGAAACTTTATATTTGGCCTGAGGACCTTAAATTAACTATACACATCAAATTTCATCTATTGGATCCTTGTGGAAGTGGCCCAACGGACAGATCAGCCCATAAATCTCTGATTTGGGGCCCACCTGATCTCTGGATATGCTTCAATTTTGGACTCCACCACTTAAATTGGATGGGGCAGCGGATGGACGGAGAGGATGTCTCATAAACATCACAATGGACCCCACTTGAGAGCGTACGTGTGCACCATGTGCACACTCCCACAGTGCACCGAATCCCATAGAGTTGGTCAGTGCACGCTGACCGACTCAAATATTCAAAGTGCAAGAAACAACAACGTTGGCACCACACCGACCATTTTTGTGTAGTGGGGCCCACACATCATCCAAATCAGTGATCTAGACCGTCCATTCACCCTAGAGGGGGGGTATGACCCTCGCCTAGGTGTCCTTTTGGCCCCATACGCACATACACACGTGGATCGCTGGAAAACGCAAGATCAATGGCAAGTTGATTTTATACAATAGACCGCACCAAAACTCAACCAAAACTACTCATTTTCGACTGATTTTTTGCCAGGAATCCGATGGACGGGGTGGATTTCGCTGCAAACATCACTGCGGGACCCACTGGGCATCTAGCGTAGTTCCGTACGCAAGGCCGTGCGTCCGGCAAATCCGGCCACTGGGCCATTCCGTGATCATAATCACGGTCGGATTCGTGATCCAAACCGTTCACATGATGGAGAAGGGCGTCTACGCCACACCTAAGATGTTAGACCACATCGATGGATGGTCAACAACTCCAAAACATGGGTCCAACACTAGGCTTCTTGCGGTTTTCTTACGCACGCGGCTGTTGCTGCGAGAGCTCTCCACACACACCGACTCCAACTTCTCCACCACCTTCCTGCTTATAAAAAGGGAGGGAGAGAGAGAGAGAGAGAGAGAGAGAGAGAGAGAGGCATCTGATCTTTGGGAAGCCGTGAAGGCGATCTTGGATGTGGGTGCTTGGACGTGAGTAGAGGAGAGAGAGACAACTTTTTAAGAGTCTTTAGCTTGATCATGTATAGCTAAACCTCTTAATTAGGGCTAAGAGGTGAAGCTTGTAGCGTGATGGGTTGTTCTTATGACTTTTATTCATGTTTTATGAACTGATTTTGATTCTAATTTGATTATAAAGAATGCCTTTAGTTTTTAATGGTTTGTTGTAACTTAAATTACAATGAATCTGCGATAACTTGGGGTATGTTCTTTGCATTATTGAGATTATGAAGTCAGGAGGCCCTATTGTTCACCATCATCTCCCGGGCATGGTTGGATGATAGAACCCTTCCTAACATTCATACATCTCTTAGATTGGTTGTGGATTGGTTAAATTTTGTTGTTTACTTTGTCTCATGGACACAATTTTGTGATGGAATCTATTCTACTTTGCATCCGTCTTATCTCTTGAAGACTAGATTAGAAGAAGTTCAGATTTGATTTTCATGGTATATCTTCTAACTGGATAAAGATGGGACTCGAAGTCCAGTTGAGTTCATGAACCAAGCGTAGATCTCCCTGATCTCTACAAGTAGATCCTTGGAACCCTAGTTTCCTACCTTTGAATTTTATAAATTTTAATTTAAATGCATCACAATTCTTCTCTTAAATCCTTCATCTTACTCTAGTTCTGGTTCTGTTTACTTTCATAATACGTACAAGGTTCAGTCCCCGTTGATTCAATCTTGGTCTTACCGAGATTATTATTACATCACAACCCTATACTTGGGGTGTGAACAAAAGTCTACCATAAATCCGATAGTATTTACTTTTGAGACTAAATGATATTATATCTATAATAATCCAATCATTCTCATTGCTTCCAAATGACAATGAAATTTACATGAGACCAAATGCAATTCAATGCCACTTAATACCAAATTTGCAAACTAGACTATCTACACGGTGACAGCTTGGATAAGGCTCTCATGCCCTGCCAGTGGCATAATGGCCAATAGGCATGAGTATCATAGGTTAGGCCCCATACACAGATTAGGTTAGTAAAAAATCATCCATATTTTATCTTTTCAATCTTTATGCGAAAAACACACTTCAAATAATGCTCAATGTGACTTAATGTGGCGTCCTACCATTTAATAATGGATGGGAGTCTGACAAGACAGTTGACACTGCCCGTCATGATGCCCATTCGCACTTTTAACGATGGGAGAGGTCGCTGAGGATTTGGTACTACCCTGTCCGGGGAAGTGGATTGGCTGATGTAGCACACACCACTAACCTAGGTGGTGTCTGTGGGTTGCATCATGAGGTACGTGTTATATCCAAATTTGATGTTACTAAATAGGTGGGTCCCATTACAAGGTGTGTTATATCCAAATTATCCGAACATTTGGCAAGATTGTTGTAAGGGTTTTCTCTTTCTTTCTTTCTTTTTTTTCTTTTTTTTTTTTTTAAAAAAAATAAGATAAATCCAAAGATCAACCGAGCACACTGTAAAAAGTGGTAGGGTATTGAACATCTACCGTTAAAACCCTTCCAAGGTACATAAGTTTTGGATCATTATTATATTTGCCCCCTCTTCCTTCGTGCCTGTGTGCCTTATAAACAGATTGGATGGAAAATAAGTATTATTGTGCTCTACCAATGTTTTAATGGTGAATCATGGCGTGCTTGTCCTCCAAAATGATATCTCCCCATAGATAAATGGCGTAGATATAATAAATAAGATATTGTGGGGGCCATTTAACTTCAATCTCCGTTCAACTATTCGTACAACTCAAATATCAAGGAGCGTCAGGGACGCGGATTAGCTACCGATAGGTTGAGCAGCGAGACTTGTTACTCAACCTCACTAAGTTACGCGAGACCCACCGTGATGCATGTGTTATATCACACTGTCATTCCATTTGGAGACACGGACTTAGGGTATTAACCAAAAAAAAAAAAGTCGGATCCCATGCTCGAGTGGACCCCACCGCATACAATAGTAGAGAAAATGACGCCCACCATTAAAATTTTCTAATAGCTAGGAAAGTTTTTGATAAGATGAAATTTTCATTTTCCCTTCTTTCATGTCTATTTTAACTCATGAACAAGTTAGATCACCGGTAAACTTTACAGTAGGCCTTAGGAAGGTTTCAACGGTTGGCGTCACTCTTCCCACTGTTTTCTATGGTGGCCAAATTTGGATCTGACTCATTCTTTGTCTCACGCCCTAAAATGATTTCTCCGAATGAATGAATGGTGTAGATACAACACGTACATCATGGTGAGTCCCACGTAACCTAGTGACGTCACTTCAACCTCGAGTCTCCATACTCAATATTCGGCGTCTAATCCGCGTCAGCGCTCATGTTGGCACGACACGTACGCTTCCCCTGTCCCAAACTCGGAAAAGGCTGGGCTCCAAGGGACCCATGGTTATGTAAGGGTTTATCAACACGGTGCATTCATTTTTTTTCATTTTATTTTAAGACATAAGCTACAAAATAAGCAGATCCATGGATTAAGTGGAACAGACAGTTGGGATTAATCATGCCTCCTTGGATCTGCCACATTTTTGGGCTTATACCATAAAATAATATGAAAAAAAAAAATAAAAATGGATGAACGGTGTTGATAAACCCATAAATCATGGTGTCCCCACAGAGACCCAGAGTGTTCCAAGGTCGGGACTTGTCGGATAATACCTCGTCCGATATATGTGGTGCGTGCTATGACACGTGACATGTCGGTGTACAGCTAGCTATGGTTCCATTCACGAGATGTAAAACGTGTGAGATAAAGAAAATGATTGTTTTTTGTTTTTCATCCTCTGATTTTAAAGGCGTGTTTGATTTTTAAGAGATTGAGTAAATACTCAGGAAATGGGTAATTATTACCATTTCTTTCATTTGAAAATTTAGAAAAACTTTTGCATTGGGAACCGGTTCAAATAATTATTTAAAATTTTTAAACCATAAGATAATGTATATGATATATCAATTCTATCCATATGTTTTAACACAATATTTTGAAGCACGACCCAAAAAATGAGGATGATCCAACACTCAGGTTGCCCATACCGAAAGAACAGTAGCTTCACAAAGTTTTTAATGATAAGTATTCGATTCCTATTTTCGTATGGTGTGGTCCACTTGAGTTTTGGATGTACCTCATTTTTTTGCTCATACTATAAATTCAAAAGGCATAATAGATGAATGGTGTGGATAAGCGAAACGCATCACAATGGGACTCATATATTTTGTAATATTTTCAATTTCCGTATCAAAAAATAAACAGTCAAATCAGGTGTCTTGCAAATACACAGAAATAATTATTACTCTTTTTCCAGGTATTTACCATTCCACTGGAAAATCAAACAGGCCCTAAATGCAGGAAGCGGATTAGGTGCGGCCCTTACCATGGGGCCCACCTTGATGTATGTATTGGATATCCACTTCGTCCATTCGTTTCCCATACTATTTGCAGCTATGAATTTAAAAGTCATGCAGATAAAAATTATAGGTGTACGACGCCATAGGAAAGAGTGGTTTTTTAACATTAAAAACTTTTTATACGCTACAAATGTTTTGAATCAAGTCAATATTTGTTATTTTTCCGTTGGTCCAGGTTTATATGACCTTATCAACAGATCCGATGGAAAATAAATGTTCCAAAACCATTACCGTGAGCCCCAAGAAGTTTTTAATGGTGGAACGTACAATCACCTCTGTTTCATACAGTATGGTCCACCCGAGATTTGTATCTGCTTCATTTTTTGGCTAATGCCGTAAAATTATCTGGCACAACGGATAAACGAAGTAGATATGGAATACATATATCACGATGGGCTCCACGGTAAGGGCCGCACCAAGCGAAAGTTTCATAATTCATACCATCATTGTATTTCTCTTCATGTCTGCCGATAAGTATGAATGTCTTGATTTAGACATTTCGAATATGTATTAATTTTGTATTCCCATCACGGTTCGTCTACATTGACAGGTGCAGATTAGGTACTACCTACCTACTCCGCACCTCGAAAGCAGCATGGAGGCAGCTACTGTTGGGAAGCGGATTGGGTGGTGTACCACACACCAGTGATATAGTTTGTGTGAGTACGTGTCGTGCCCGTGACACTTCTCGATTTCTGAGTTGTACGAAAGGTTTAAAGAGATCAAAGCTGCATGGCTCCAAAATGATGTATTTAATATATCTGACTATTCATCTGTTTGGCCATGTCATTTTAGAGCATGACGTAAAAAATAAATTATGTGCAGTGCCTAAAAGAACCACACCATGAACAGCAGCGGGGATAATGATTTTCATCATTAAAATATTCATAAGGCCCAGCACAACATTTATTTTCCATCCAATCTGTTCGCAAGGTCACGGAGACCTGAATAAATGGGAAAAACAAATATCATATTGATTCGAAACTTCTGACCCTTGGAAGGGATTCAATGGTAGATGTTCAGCCTCCCACTGCTTTTTGCAGTGTGCTTCACTAGATCTTTAGATTTGTCTTATCTTTGGCTAAAGCATTAATACTAGCTCGCCAAATGGATGGACGGTTTGGATATGACACATACCTCATGATAGAACCCACAGAACTTATTGATGTCAACGCCAGCTAGATCGCTGGTGTATGTTACACTGTACACGGGCCAATCCCCTTCCCTTCAATGGATCCCTCACTGTGGGGATGTCATGATGTAAGCATCTTATATATCCGAGCCATCCATCCATTTCATCCAATCGAATTTAAAATTTTAGGGGTTCCAAATCTTAGCAGATCACACCATAAGAAGGTGTGGTGATTGAATGCCCACCATTAAAAACTTCTTGTGGGCCACCGGAATGTTTATTGGCCATCCAATCTGTTGATAAGGTCACAGAGACCTTGATGAAAGGACCACATAGATATCAGCTAAGAGTCAACGCTTTTGTGGGCCTCTAGAAATTTTTAATTGGCAATCACCACTATTTTACATCGTGTGGTCCACCTGAGATCCGTATCTTATGCATTTTAGGTTCATACCCTAAAATGAAATGGTGAATCGACTGGACAACTTGGATATAAGACGCATGTATCATGGTGGGCCCCATAGTCAGGAATTTACCAAACTCTTAGAATCCAGGAATCCACTAAAGCCACTTCCCAATAGAGTAGTGGATTGGATGACATAAGCATGGAGATCACCACTCAAAAGAAAACAAGAAAGAAGCTGTAAGTGGTGTGCTCTCACCTTTCTCCTAAAACAAAAAGAAAAAAGAAAAAAGAAAAAAGAAAAAGAAAATACCATGAGATGCTTCTCAACAATCCTTTTTAGTTTTGATGAAGAGGTGAGTAATGGAACTCTAATAGCCAACAAAATTAGAAAACATGATTTTTATGAAAACAAATACTTACTATTAGGGATCACGTGGCAACAAATCTAAATTCAATCAAACAAAATGAAATCAAACGCAACACAAACATACAAAGATCACATGATTTTTACATGGAAAAACTGTTACTGGAAAAAGCCACGGCACAAAGCGACAATGAATCCATTATAAAAATGAAATTACAAGAGATGGATAGACTTACTGATCTGAACAACCTCAAAATCCCTTCACAAAACTCTAGTTTTTCTCTCCCTCCAGTACAAACGTTGTAGATCCACTCGATACAGTATTCCCGATCAACTTATAAAGGTTATTATTTCGCTGCACTTTCATTACTATGAGACCCCCTTTAGAAACTTTAAGGAACTGATCAAAACTAGTGAATTTGGACTTAAGTGCATCTAATGCCCCAAGAGATATCAAGTTCTTCCTAAGGTCCGAAACGTGTCACACATCTGTTATAATACACTCCACCCCATCAAACATCTTGATGCGTACTAAACCGATGTCAATCGCCTTATGTGCAATATCATTACCCATAAATAACATGTTCACCATTATACTTGATATAAGTAGTGAACCAATTCTTATGAGAAGTCATCTGGTACGACGCTGCCAAATCTAAAATTCGGTAGTTACTAAGGTAACCATATTTGAATGTGGTCAACACATCACCACCTACCTCCTTATTGGATTGCATTGTATTGGCCTTCTTCATTACATTCTCGTATTACTCTTCCTTTTACCCTATCAATACACAATTTCATGTGCCCTATCATTACACAATTTCAGTACTTTATCGTCCTTTCCATTTCAATTTAAATTTAGATCGAGAATTTCCTTTCTCCCGTTCAAAATTCCTTCCATTAGCAATCGATGCACTTGTATAGATATCATCATCATTGTCTCTCATTCTTAACTGCTTCTCATGAAGGACTAAGGTGATTTTGAATATCGATGATATCTTTACCATGGATCAGAGTGTCTACGAGATTCTCGTAAGACAGTGGAAACAAATTCAACAGAATTAAGGGTTGATCTTCTTCTCTCATCTTAACATCCGCATTCGTCAGTTTATAAAGCAATTCGGTAAATATGCTCATATGTTCATTGATATCAGACCACTCTACCATCTTAAGATTATATAACTGTTTCTTAAAATATAGACAACTGCCTAGGGATTCTTCATGTACAAACCATTTAGTTTCGTCCATACCCTTGTGGCGGTCTTTTAATCCGGCACATTTTAGAGAACATTATCTGCTAGATACAATTGGATCAAGGTTGTATCTCTCTTATCAAGTTCATTCCACTCTTCATCAGTCATATATACAGTAAGCTTCACCTTACCAAGGAGAGCATGTTGCAATCATTGCTGAAATAGAATGCCTCTAATATTAACATTCTATAGTTTATTCTATTGGTAAATTTTTCTATTTCGTACTTCGTGTTAGATTCTTACATCGACATGTTTCAAATTAGAACTCAAAACCTTAACATTTGTTATAACCATTTATTGGTGATCACACAGAAGAAAAATCCGAATTCAATCAAACAAGATGAAATCAAACGCAACACAAATACATACAAATCACACAATTTTTATGTGAAAAAACTCTTGTAAAAAAACCTACAGCACAAAGTGACAACAAATCCAATATGAAAATGAAATTACAAGAGATTAATAGACTTATTGATCTGAGCAACCCAAAATTCCTTCATAAAATTCAAATTTTGCTCTATCTCTTGCTCTAGAAGCCCTTGAATGTCATTAATCATAATTTCCCATTTAAAACTCCTTATATATAGTTACAATCGAATTAGGAAACAAAATATGCACTTTCACAAAATCACATGCGTCCGTCAATAAAACCTTTAATAGGATCAACAACCATCAAGGGCCTATTGATGGGATCGAGTAGCACTCCAAAAACTATCCAATGACCAATTGGAATTTTTTTAAAAAAATTTTCGATAAGATTGAGTGGATTGTCCATGTAATCGAGTGGTCTGTCAATGTCATTTACAAACCATGTTTAAGATAGATTGAAGACATTGACAATACTTGCTAATTGCAAAAATATACAAAACAACCGCACGGAGTTGTATCGGTGAGTTCTCCAAGTCTGGTCTACAGAACCTAGTAACATTTAATGTTTAAAAATATTATAACAATTGTAGGGTATTGGTTAGTCCAGTTGAATTTTGACCAGTTTTGCCAGTCAGAGTCGAAACAATTGAGTTGACCTGAGTCTTCTACGACGAGTCATAACCTGGTCTTGACCAAATTGAGGTTTTTCCCCTTTCCTTTTAGAACCTCAAAGAAATCTGATCTGAGAGGAAATGAGTTTTTTCAAAATTTTCAAACGGATGAAACAATAGATTCAGTAGACACAGAGAAGCTTACCAGGAGATAAATCAACGATGAAATGAGTATGGTTCGGTAGCGGCCCAAATAGGAATCTGCCATGAACGCTCCCAGCAGCGGAAGTAGGGTGGATACACCAGTCCAGATGTTCACATTCTTCGCTGCAGACACAGTCGACTCGTTCAAGACAGTGGTGAGATACATGATCAGATTTCCTGAGAGGCCATAGTATGCGAATCGCTCTGCAGCTTCGACTCCTGCAATATGAAACGAAGAATTACATATTAGAAATCAGTAATGGAGGAGAGGCCACAGTTAATCTTCATACAGGGGCCATCCATAGATAGAACCCAGAAGGTGGACAGTGTGGATCTGCAATCTGACCTGCCAGAACTCATTCTTTTGGCAACAAATTCCAGAGAGCAGATGAAGGATGCCAAAATGGAGAAGGTTTACATTACCGATTATGTAAATGGCAGATCTCCATCCTCCAGTAAGCCACTTTTCTACCTTTCGGTCTACCTCATATTGATGATCCTCAAGAACAGTTAGCAGAGGAGATGTTTGTGAGCCTTCCATTTCCTCAACTTGATTTAGCAAATTAATGATTTATGAGGTCTGCCGATTGCCCGAGGACCTTGGAATGAGCTGTTCTTTGGCTGCACTCGGGAGTAGGTAGCCAAATTGAACTCTCTTCCTACTGCCTGCTTCATTTTTTGGGACGCGGATTAGCTACTGAACTCGACAGTAGCAATGTTGCTACTGAAGTGACGTCACCATGTTCGGTAGCCCCCACCATGATGTATGTGTTGTATCATCACCGTCCATCCATCTGGAGAGATCATTTTAGGCGATGAGCCAAAGAGTAAGGCAGATCCAAAGCTCAAGTAGAACCCACAACAGAAAAGAGTTGAGATTGAATTACTATCATTAAAATCTTATTTGGGCCATAGAAGTTTTCGATGAATCTAATATTTATGTTTTCCCTTATTCTATCTCTGTCTTAACTTATAAATAGGTTAGATCTCAAATAAACATCACGATGGGCCTTAGGAAGGTTTCAACTGTGGGAGTCATTGTCCCACTCTTTTCCTTGGGGGGTTCACTTGAACTTTAGATCTGCCTTGTTCTCTGGATCATGTCCTAAAAGTATCTCTCAAGATGAATTTATGGGGTGGATACAATACATACATCATGGTAAGGCTCAAAGAACATGGCAACATCACTTCAGTAGCCAGGCTAATACGCGTCCTATTTTTTGGACGCCCAAGACACGCTACTGTCGTGTTCCGTAGCTATTCTGCATCCTATTCTTCGGACGCGAATTTCCCGCTAAAGCCTGGGAATTAGGTGAGACCCGCCGTGACGTTTGTGAGAAATCCACTCCGTCTATCCATTTTGTGAACCGATTTTAGGACATATTTCAAGAAATGAGCAGTATCCAACACTTGAGTGGGCTAAAAATGTGAGGATTGAAGTCCACAGTTGAAATATTCGTGGGGCTAGTGCGGTCCACTCCAGTCTTAGATCCTGATCACCTTTTGTCTCAAGTCTTAAAATAATGCCACAAAACGGATGGACAGAGTGTATTTCTGACAAACATCACAGTGGGGCCCACCTAGTTTCCCGGGCAGGAACTTTCTGCGAAAGACTTTAGCAGGAAATCCGCCTCCCCATCTTTCGGACCACGCCTCCAACGCAAAAGAGATGGACGGCGTGCATATACAACACATATATCAAGGTAGGCCCAACAGTCAGGGCCTGCTGGTAAGAGGCGGCCAGGCCCGCCCAAGTTGATAGTGCGGCACTTACCATGGGGCTCACCTTTATGCATGTATTCTAGATCCACGTCTTCCATCCGTTTGGACAGCTCAGTTTAGACCATGCCTGAAAATAAGCTGGCCAAGGGATAGATGGTGTGGATATACAACACATATCAAAATGAGCGGGTCATGGTCAGAGCCCCACCAACTAGACTAAGCTATTCGAGTGGATCAGGTGGGAAGCGGGGACGAACACTGACGCTTCTCGTGCTCCGAGTCGTAGGAACGGTTCAAAGGAGATCAAAGTTACATGGGCCCCACAGTGATGTATTTATTATATCTATACTGTTCATATATTTTTGAAAATCATTTTAGAGCATTATCCAAAAAATGAATCATATCTAAAGATCCTCTGGATCACACCACAAATAGCAGCAGAGATAATGATTTTCACCGTTAAATAATTTATAGGGCTGACCATCACGTTTATTTTCCATCCAATCTATTCAGAAGATCACAAAGACACAAGGAAAAATAAATTTCATATTCATCCAAAAGTTTTGTGACCTCAAAAAAAGTTTTAATGGTAGACATTCCACTTGATAGTTAGATCTGTCTTATTTTTATAGTGTGGTCCACTTGATAGTTAGATCTGTCTTATTTTTCGTCTCAAGCCTTAATACGGGCTCTCGAAATAGATGGATAGTTTAGGTATAATACATACATCATAATCAGACTCACAGAACTTGCTGACGTTAATGCATCAGCGGGTGTCAGGTACACCAGCCAATCCGCTTCCGATCAGGTGCGCCCTGGCTGCACCCAAGCCGGTGTTGCCCCTTGCCATGGGGCCGACCTTGATGTTTGTATTTTACACGCCATCAGTCTGTTTTGCTGGACTGTTAAAGGGCGTACGCCCAAAAATAAAGCAGAGATCCAAAAGTCAGGTGGACTATACGGTAGGAAAGAGTTTGGACGCCCACCATTAAAAACTTATGATGGTCCACTGTAATGTTTATTTGCCATCCAACCTATTGATAAGGTTGCACAAACTTGGATGATGAGAAAAACAAACATCAACTCGATCCAAAGCTTTTGTGGCTCATAGAAAGATTTTAATAGCCATTCATCATTGTTTCCTATGATATGGTCCACCGGAAATTTGGAACTGCTTCATTTTTTAGTTCGTGTCATACAGCGTCGATGTAGAATACATATACTAATCAAAAAATTTAAATTTAGAACCGCGTCTCTGGTTTAGAAAATTTGGAATGGTTTTAAACCATTTTAAATGTATAAAAAGGAATGTACTCCGGTGTATTCACGATGCTGATTTTGACAGGTTCCACATACTGTGTGACCCTCTTTGATGCATATATATAATACATCCGCATGTTCATCTATTATTTAAGATTAATTTAGAGTAAAATCTAAAAAATTAAGCAAATACATTTCTCGGGTGGACTATGGTCATCATGATTGTTTCCCACAGCATTAACATCTAATTTAGGCTCACAGATTGTGGTATGCTCACATGGATCAAGCTAATATTTGTATTTTCCCTTTATGCAGTTCTGCTTGACCTTATCAATAAGTTAGTTAGAGAACAAACATTACGTATCTGCTTAAAGTGGGTTTTAGGAAGTTTTTAATGGTGATTTTTCAACCATCATTGTTTCTTGTGACATGGTCCAGTTGAGATTTGGATATGCTTAATTTTTGGTAAATCATCCTAAAGTGTTTGAATAAACGGACGAAGTGGATATACAAAATGTCATCACGGTGGGCCATACGGTAAGGGCAACACCCACTAAGTTGTAACTAGGGTAACACCTAATCGAATGCAGATTTCTCACATAAGCCTTTCGTTGGAAGTTCATGCGCTGGGATGCTAGGTGGGGACCACCTTGATGTTTGTGAGAAATCCACATCATCCATCCCTTTTAAGAGTTCATTTTAGGACATGTGTCAAAAAATGAGGTGGATCCAAAACTTAAGGCGGTCGCACAAGAGGGAAAACTGGAGAGTTGAAACCTTGGCATATACCTTGATGTTTATATGCCGTCCAAATCGTTTATAAGGTCATTCCCACCGGGATGAAGTGAAAAGACTAAAAACATAGCTTGATATGAAGCTTTGTTGCCATATGAATGTTTCAAATGATGGTCATTGAATTGCCACTGTTTCCTCGCATGCGACCCACTTGAGTTTTGGGTCCACTTCATTTTTGGTCACATGTACTAAAATGACCTCTTAAAATGGATGAACAGTATGGATTTCTCACAAACATCATAATGGGCCCCACTTAGCATCCCAGCATAGGAACTTGCAAAAGGCTTTCGCAGGAAATCTGCATCCCACCTAATTTGCGTACCCTTTCTTTCTCACTTTCGCTACACCCCAAGGCCCCCAAAACCAACCCTTCAAACCCTCATCTCTCTCTCTCCACCTCTTTCTTTGGAAGGAGATTGGAATGTTTTTTAGAGTTTTTTAGCTTCAATTTCTAGTAAGCGATTTCTCTCCTGTATGGTTTATTATTGTAATTTATTTTTTTTCTTACGTTTTTCAATTCAATTTTCTGGTGAGAGAGCAATCGCTTCCGTTGTTGTCAATATGAGATTTTGGGTTTTGTATCTTTCTAGTAACCTGCGATATCGCGGTGGATTTCGTCTAGGTGGCCGTTCTACCTGTTCCTATACTTCTGTCTATGTATCTGTCTTAGCTTAAGTGTTATCTGTGTTAATCTGAAAGTCACTGACCAATCTTTCCGGTTTCTTTTGCTCCTCCTGATCATTCTTATGGAATAGAGAGCCTTAGTCAAATTTAACATCACAGGTAGTGATGATTTTTTGTGTGATCTTGTCATATAATTTATAAGCTTTCACACTGATACAATAGCTAATAAAAATGTACTTTTTGGATATTTGTTCTATCTTGTCTTTCTCAATTGATGGTACATGAGAGTAAGGTTCATAACCAAATATACGCAAACATGAGTAGTCAACCTTATGATCACTCCATACTTCTTTTGAAATTTTACATTCAATAACCGTAAAAAGGGACTGATTCATCAAATAACAAGCCGTGTTAACGACATCAGTTTATAGGTCTTTGTCCAACTCAGCATCACTAATCATACATCAGGCTCTCTCCAAGAGAGTCTGATTCATCCGCTCAGCCACATTGTTTTGATCGGGTGTGTGGTGTACTGTCTTGTGCCTAATGATCCATTCATCCTTACAAAATTGATAAAATTCAGTGGAGGTAAATTCACAACTATTATCAGTCTTTAAAACTTTCACTTTTTACCCTGTCTGTTTTTCCATAATGGCCTTGAATTGTTTGAAATTGGTGAAAACCTCGGATTTATGTTTTATGAAATAAACTCAAACTTTCTGACGCAGGGATGAACATGATGAGGTTGATCACCGTCTTCCTCAAGGATAACTGCTCCGAATCCACAGAGCTTCTTTAGACTCCTCACGAAGACTTCTCAAATCCATAAGAAAAAAGAAGCAAAATAGAAATAAATTCTAATAAATTTATAAATTGATTTATTATTGAAGTAAACGAGTTCGCGGCCCTTTAAATAGGGATACTAAACAATGAAAGAAATTTCAGAATCAAACTACAACTAAAACTCCTAGCATTCACAACTTACTATAAATAGTAAATTTTTTATTTATAGTAAGTACCCTATGTGGCTTAACCACGTTATTCTCCTAATTTTTCTAAACACTTTTCATATTGGACACAACTCCTAAAGCCCAATGGATGAAGAGTTATAATCAAATTAAAACTTATTAAAAATAGTAAAAATGGAAATAAACATGGAATTTAACCTTAGATATGATGGAATCTCACAAATTCGGTGTGAGTAACCTAGATGTTCTGATTTTTTTGGCTAAAGTAGCTCATCCTACCACAAAATCATATATGGTACGTCGAGTAACTCATTCCGGTTTGTAAGATATGCCTGTTTTAAGGTTCTGATGGTCTTGATGACTTCCGCCTTCGATCGGGCCTTCTTTGGTCCATCTTGGACATGAAAGTGTTCACGACCCTCTTTACATCAGTCCCATCCACTTCAAAAGAACTCATCCTCGAGTTCTCGTGTTACTTCGGTTCTTGATACTTGGTCAGGTGTGTCGTAACAATACCCAGATCAAAAGTTATGATTAATTTACGGTTCACCTTCTTTTGGTCCAAACATGCTAGGAATATATCTATGTCACGTCCTACATCAAACCCGTCCACTTGAAAAACACTCGTCCTTGAGTTACTCAAGAGACTAATTAGCTTATGATTCTCAGATAACTTTTGACACCGATGTTTCTTAGAATTTTTCTTGTACTTGACATTAGGCTTTTGAGTTAACACAATACATATACTCATGTTCTCCTTAACTTGGCTAGTATGAATCAGTTCCTTCACTCATGCCTTCAAGATCACATTCCTTCTGATAATGCGAGCAATTAGGCAGACTTATCCTTGTGGCAAGATCAATATGGTTGTGTATATCTCGTATGGGAGGCAATTTGTTATAGAGTTCATCGAGCACAATCGCCTTGAACTCCTGCAACACTGGTTTCAAATCCCCTGGGATGTTCACGGGCTTCATATATTCTTTCTTTTCAACTAATGCATATATATTTCTCGTTTCCTCATATCGTTTAACAAAAGCATGTTCAGTTGTGAGAGACTGTTCTTCAACTTGCTCGGGTGGTAGACTCTCAGGAGTTTCAACTCCCCATCAAGGGTTTGAGTACCCATAGGTGGTGAAATTCCACTAGCGTGAGTGTGTGGGGTTATTGTGTGCATGTGTTAAAAAAAAAAAAAAAAAACATAAAAAAAAGTTGTGAGAGATTGTTCCTCAACTTCAGAAGTCTTGGGTTGGTTCTTCGTTCTCATAGGGACAAGGCCAATCTTTATACCGTCTTTAGTAAATATAAAAGCGATATCCCGACCTCTATGCGTAGTAATAGCATTAATATTATTTTGTCATGGTCAACTAAGTAACATATGACAAAATAACATGTCGACTACATCATAAAGTACTTAATTTTTATAATTTTTACGAATTGAAAATGAGACAGTGTATTGTTTGGTTATCTCTATTTTGTTGACCTTCTTGATCCATCCAATCGTGTACGGAGATGGATGCTTTTCTGTTTTCAGTTGCAGCTTTTCCACCATTATTTTCGACATGAGATTCTCACTATTCATGATATTGATGATTACATTACATACCTTTTGGTTTACAGTGCACCTCGTTCGAAAGATGTTGTCTCGCTGTAATTCTATTTCTACCTTTAGCATGTATAACGGCTTCTTCATGATCAAAGTAGTGGCCTGCGATTTACCATTATTTGATGATGCTTTGTAGAAATTGGGATTGTGTCGTATAGCTAGCAACCACGAGCGGTTGAGCATCACTTTGAGCTCGGGGCATAATTAACGCATCCGCAATATGATTGAGGGTTGCTTGCAACCCTTACATGGTCAACTGACTCTCCCACTGGAAAGCTTTCATTCTTTCCAAAAGATAACAAATCTCTAAATTACCGTCCATAAGATTTAGTTTATGCCTTCGTTGTTTGCTATCGGCCCGAAGGAAATTCTCTCTCTGATACCAATTGACGCAGGGATGAACGTGATGAAGTTGATCATCGTCTTCCTCAAGGATAACTACTCTGAATCCACAGAGCTTCTCCGGACTCCTCATAGAGACTTCTTGAATCCACGAGAAAAAAAAGGAAGCAAAATAGAAATAAATTCTAATAAATTCGTAAATTGATTGATTATTGAAATAAACGAGTTCACAACCCTTTAAATAGGGATACTAAGTAATGGGAGAAATTTCATAATCAAACCACAACTAAAACTCCTATAATTCACAACTTACTATAAATAGTAAAGTTTCTATTTTATAATAAGTGCCCTATGTGGCTTAACCACGTTATTCTCTTAATTTTTCTAAACACTTTTCATGTTGGACACAACTCCTAAAGCCCAATGGATGAAGAGTTATAATCAAATTAAAACTTGCTAAAAATAGTAAAATACATAAATAAACATGGAATTTGACCTTAGATATGATGGAATCTTGCAAATTCAGTGTGGGCAACCCAGATATTTTGGGTTTGTTAGCTAAAGTAGCTCGTCCTACCCCAAAATCACATATGGTACGTCGAGTAGCTCATTTCGGTTTGCAAGATATGTCTATTTTAAGGTTCTGACGGTCTTGATGACTTCCGCCTCCAATCAGGCCTTCTCTGGTTCATCTTAGACATGAAAGTGTCCGCGACCCACTCCACATCACTTTCCTGGAGTAGTCGTCAATGAATGTGACAAACCATGATGACTCTCCAACGGAAATCACAGGTGACAGCCCCCATACATCAAAATGCACATAATCAAGCACTCCCTTATAAACATGTTTTTCAGATTTAAAAGATAACTTAGATTGTTTGCCATATATACAATGCTTGCATATATTTAAATAAAAAATTTTAAAACTTGGAATTAAGCATTGGTTAGAAAGTACCTCATACCCCGCTCGCTCATGTGGCCCAAATGTGAAGACACATACGTGCAAACGTGAAATCTACTATCACGGTTACAACTACACCTGTTGAAGTGCTTCCAATCAATATATAAAGATTACTAGCCTTTGTGCTCTCATAACTATGAGCGCCCTTTTAGAAACCTTAAGGACACCATTAAAACTGGTGAACTTACACCTTTCGCTTCGAGTGCACTAAGAGATATTAAACTTTTCTTCGGGTCAAGAACATGACTCACTTCAGTCAATATACGCTCTATTTCATCAAACATCTTGATACGAACAGTACCAATAGTCATAACATTATAGGTATTATTATTGCCCATAAATACATGTCTAGATGGCGAACTAACTTCGATTGGGAGTCATGTAATATGAAGCCTTTGTTTCCAAGATCCACTATTCCCTACGATCATTGTATAAGTGTCCGATCATAAACACTGACAACACATCACTTCCATTCGTTTCTTCATTAGAAGTGGCGGCGTTGGCCTCCCTGAAAGGAGCCTTTAAGTTCTCTTTCTTTGCTTTAGGATTTGTACAATCCTTCTTCATGTGTCCTATCATCTCACAATTTCATCACTTTAACTTGTCATTGCCTTTGGATTTGGATCTCGATCGAGAAGATCTAATATCCCGCTCAGAATTTCGACCCCTCGTAAACAATACATCAATAGAGGCCCCCATGTTATCGTTTTTCTTTCTCATCGACTTTTCTTAAAGGTCCAAGATGACAATATCTACACTAAGGGTCATGTTGTCAGTGCATGAGGTGTCTTTAAAAGACTCATACGAATTAAGGGAGTGAATTCAACAAGATATACTCTTGATCTTTATCATCGACCACTACCTCCACATCTACCAATTTGCATATTATCTTGTTAAAATTACTAATGTGAGCATCAACATCTCCTCCCTTTGACATCTTGAAGTTGAATAATTATATCTTTAACTGTAGGCGATTTTCAAGGGACTTCTTTGCATAGATGTCATCTAACTTCACCCACAAATCTGCTACAGTTTTCTCCCTCAAGACATTGTAGCCTCATCTGTTAAGCACAATTGAATTGAAGATTTCACTTTCTTATCCACTTTCTTCCATTCATCTTCTTCCATAGATTCTGATCGCTTATCAAGAACCTCATCCAATCCTTGTTGAATCAATAGGTCAATCATCTTGACCTTCCATAATTCAAAATTATTTTTCTCGAAATATTTTTCAACATCGAACTTAAGATTGGGAGTCATTGTTACTTAGTTTTTTATTCAATCCCGCACCCAACGTTTTGCTCTAATACCACTTGTTGGGGGACCGTGGAAGCATACAAAGATGAATCAAGTGAACAAGCACAATGCAAATACTCCAAATTTAACATGGAAAAACCCTTAAGGGAAAAAACCACGGTACAAAGTGATAGAAAACACTATGAAAAGCATAAATTAAAAAGAGATAGAGAGAATACCCAATTCGAACAAGCCCCGAATCTCTCTTTACAAGCCCTTAAAACCCTGTAAACAAATTAGAAAGTCTCAAATACCTCACAATCCTAATTACACCCAAATATATAACCTCTGGGAGAATCCCAATCAAAATCGGAAACAAATCTCGCGAATTCGTAAATCCACAAAAATCTGTGTAGAATCGTTAGATGACATCGAACACACTTCGATGTTGTCAAAACTTAACCTTTGATGACATCAATGTCACTTCGATGGCATCGAAACAATATCAAAACGTTCTAGTGACCAAACATGAAAATTCGAATATTACCAATGACATCGATTGGTTTTCGATGGCATCGTAAAAGGCACAAAAGTGTCTAGCAACCAAATCGATCGAACCTATCATTGACAAACTGATGAAGTACAATCTATCAACAGAGCATGCCATTAAAAAAAAAAACTAAATAGAGATGAGGTTATAGCCTATATAGTCAGCCACCACAACCGCGACCGACTGCACCAAGCCGATATAACCCCAGCCAAATAAAAATAATCAGCCACCCAACAATCTCCCACAAACTACCTAAATAGAACCCCCCATCCAGAGAAACAACAAGCTAACAACTTACCATCTCACACCCATTAATAGCTAGCTGTAATAGACAGAACAATAGAAGGAAGGGTATAATTTCTAATGTAACTAGCATCCAATTTCTCTTGACGAAGCCCTTGCTCTAATCATTCCTAAGCCTGCATTCTCATGGGTCTCCAAACCTCGGATCTCCTATAGGAGGTCATATCTACTTCTGAAGAAACGATTTGGAAACCCACTGCTACCCAGTCTAATCAAACCAACGACAACTGTATTGCCTTCTCTTCATGTATGGGCTATCCTGAAATTGAGCATCAACCCGATGCAGGCAATGGCCGCCAACCGGTACTGAATGGTCTAACGAGAGGGGGCGAGCAGGCTAGACATGGCTTCCACAATAATCTAAGAGTCTGAGGTAGGTAAGGACGTGATGAGGTCGAGCATCATCTTCCTCAAGGATAACTACTCAAAATCTACAGAGTTTTTCTATACTCCTCATAAAGATTCCTCGAATCCACGGGGGAAAAGAAATAAATTCTAATAAAATAAAAAATAACTTGATTGATTATTGTCTCTTGTGTCTGTCCTTGTTACACCATCAATAATGAAAAAAAATAAAATAAAATTTGTAATTACAAAAAATAGCAAAATTCAAACTCTAATAAAAATTCTAATTCTAGTAAAAATAATAATCTAGAACTCTAAAATAATGAAATATTATAAAAATTGGACTTACTAAAAATAATAATTTTTTCTTATAATTTCATTTTTGAGCTGAAAGTGCACGTTTTCTAGCTTAACGGACAAACACAACCCACTTTGTGGGTCAGTTCACCTCGGATGGCTTGTTATAGTAAAGATTGATAAGTTGTGCGCCCGTGATGATACCTAGATCAAAAGTTATGGCCAATTTACAGTTCACCTTCTTTTGGTCCAACCTGCTAGCAATGTACTTGTGCCACGTCCTATACAAGAGTCCAACTATAATTACATTATTTAGGCCCATCTTAAGATAAAATTTAGCCCCATTCAAACCTGCCTGGGCTTCAACAACCGTGTTGGAGGACCAGCCATAAAAATGATGGAAGGCAAAAATAACTCTGGCTAGCTAGCTGATCCCTGCAAACACCTCACACTCCTACCTAATTTGGATTGCCCATCAAAGAACCATGGTTCGACATTCAGCTTTACCCAGCCTAGAACTGGCTGGCACCATTTACGAACTTCAAAAGATGGGGTAGTGGTAATGAGGCCAGTGATAGGGAACTGCTTTGTATGGTGGAGTGTGACCCCTTGTTTTGCTCATGTTCTGCTTAGAAGGTTCTATGAGCTAGCACCATGAATGAAGAAAAAGAAGTTTTTGGAGGCTATTGAATCTTTCAATTGGGAGATGGGCCCTCTATAGTGATGCTAATGTCTTCCGGTTCTACCATTGTGGTTAGGCCTACAGGTCCCCTGTGCATGCCTTAACCCGGAATTGGATTCATAAGAATCTCAATCGCCGAATCCGGTATCGACAACCTCCGTAGTACTCCATTCTCGGCTCCTAGCATCCATACGCTAGATCCTATCCTAGAATCCTACAAGGAGGATTTTTTTTTAATGTACATTTAACTCGTAATAAGCATAACCACAAGATTACCCAATTTACAAAGGCAACATCATCATCACATATCCACTAATATAATCATTGAGTAAAATACTGAAAGAGAAATACATAAATCGAAAATCAAGTTCCAGAAGACCGCTGCACGCTCCAAGCTCAACACTGCTACAACCTAACATCACCTGCACGCATCTATCGTGCATAAGCTTATACAAAGCTTAGAGGGTGGTGTAAGTGTGTGCACAAGGTAAGTGCCAAGTATTCAATACAATGTCATCATCATACAATACTGGAAATACTGATAATCCATAAATTGTACATTATCGAAATAAGCAGAAATACTGACAAGATCATGAATTATCAGAGTAAACAGAAATACTGACAAGATCATAATCATACGATAACAGAGTAAACGGAAATACGAACAAGTCCATGAGTTAATCAATATCAGAATACACAATATGGAATAGCTATGCAAATGAGGAGTCATATAGAGTCAAATATTAGATGCCGAGGATGCGATGCAATATGCAATTCCTGATGAGTTCAGGAATAGCGTCAGCTGTATCTAGACCATATAAATGCAGAAACACAGTAACCCAAAATGCCATATGCCGCGGATGTAAAGCAATATGGTGCGAATGGAATAACCATGCTGGAGTGTGAAGTTGGGATGATAGTACGTAGTATTGCAGGCTATGGGGTCCATCACAAGGGACTTCTATCCAAACCAGTCTCATACCTAACTTTGGATAGTCAGACTCGATGTGGTAGACTCCTGATCTCAGGTTAGTCCCGTGCCCCAACTAAAATCCTGGCCATTGCGAAGGTACAAATAAATAGTTACGCACACCAGCCCGAGTGGATAGTGAATGAATGAATGAATGAGTATGTAATACATGCTCAGTAAGTCCACATATCAGTACAATTCATCTCTATCATCATCATCGGAGTTTAGTACACTCCAAGTGGCACTGCCCCTCTCCCAGCAACATAGTCCAAGTGAGCGTAAGAAACCTCATTATCTGCCCGGCCAATAGTCTTTCAATACCTATCCGGCATATCGATAGTGGACCCATTCACGAGCTGGTCAAACTCAGCCTAGCTATGCCCCTACCCTCGGACGGGTAAGGCCACACCCCCTCCCAACCGACCATGATATAGTGGGAGACGTGACCTCCTGGTATTCGGTATTCGGACGCTCATGTATCTACTCGGTCTCGACGTCGGGGCATCCTTTGGTACAAAGAGGGTTTAGGAATTTTCAGCCGGGGCCATCTATGGTAGCCTGATGCTAGTAACAGATTTTTGGTGTCTCATCTGTCTATCCATGATATGCTTATGGAGGCTACGACCCTGATGTCGCTAGGGCGTGCAGAAATCACAACACACAATGCAAGATGCATGAGTTATACAATCCAGTCATGCATCAATCCTGCGCATATCTTGCGCTCATGTGAGATAATCTTCGCCTATCAGGGAGTCTCATGACAACTGGCACTATGACATATGCAATGGTCAATCATATCTCATAACAAATATGCAGATGATGCGTATGGGCATGTATCATGATGCTATGCTGTCACATACTCATAATCGGTATCAATAACCGTCATCGACAATTAACCTCGACAATGTGGACATTTAACCAACATTTTTTCCAAGGAGTGACCCATATAGAAAGCCTAACATACAGTGGACCCATGGCCTCACACAAGGGCCAAATGTATAATACTATGGGCCTCACTTAAGGGCTTAATACACATCACGATAGGCCTCTCACATGGGCCTAACATACATCATAATGGGCTCTATCACCTGGCCCTCAAATGTACCACAATGGGCCTCATCACATAAGCCTCATATATCTTACATAGGCCTCAAATGCATAAAGTCGAGGCCGAATGCTCATCAGAATGGGCCTAAAATACGGGCTGCATATACATCACAATGGGCCTCGACAATTGGCCTCGATATCTGGCCTCGACAATTGGAGTTGGCTTCTATTATCAAAATCGGTAATCGACAATTGGAATTGGCCTCGACCCCGATAATCGAAATTGGTAATCAGCAATCGGAATCAGCCTCGACACAAGGTGGGGTCCATAGATGGACGGTTGATATGAATCAAGCAATGTCAATGGGGCCCAAGCGTTTGGGTTAACCCACTAGAGAACGATGAGATTAGGCCTATCCAGGCCTAAGAAAAGGTCATAATGTGGACATCCAACCATCATTGCCCATCAACGTGGACATTCAACCAACATTGCTCCCAAGGAGTGGCCCACATAGGGCCGAGCATACAGTGGGCCCACGACCTCATACAAAGGTCTAATGTACATCACAATGGGCCGAATTCACAGGCCTAATATACATCACCATTGGCCACGACCCATGGTCCTCAAATACATCATAATGGGCTACAACCCATGGGCCTCAATATTCATTAAGTGAACTGCATTAATGGGTCTCATATACACAATAGGTGGGCCTTACACATGGACCTCATAAACATAGCATGCGGGCCCTACACATGGCTCTTATATACATCAAATGGGCCACATACATGGGCCTTGGATACATCAAGTGGGCAACACTTCATGGGCCTAATACACATCACAATGGGCCTTGCCCATAGGCCTCGAATACATCATAATGGGCCACAACCCATGGGTTTCAAATACATCATAATGGGCCGCATCACCTCGGCTTCATGTACATCAAGTGGGCCGCATCGCATGGGCCACATATACATCGCAATGGGCCGCGTCACGTGGGCCGCACCAGCGGGCCTCATATACATCAAGTGAGCTACATCAATGGGCCGCACTGATGGGCCTCATACATAGCAAGTGGGCTACATCAATGGGCCGCATTGATGGGCCTCATACACAGCAAGTGGGCTACATCAATGGGCCGCACTAATGGGCCTCATACACATCAAGTGGGCTACATCAATTGGCCGCACTAATGGGCCTCATATACAACATGTCTAGTCTCATGGATGGCTACAATTCATCGAGGTGGGCCTCATGGATGGGCCATAAATACATCAAGGAAGGCCTTATGGACGGCCACAAATATTTCAAGGTGGGCCTCATCATATGGGCTGCACCAAAAATCATTTCAATAGTTGTAGGTGTAACATGCGTATCCTTGCACACATGGCTCACGTATGATGATCAGCACTGTCCAAACATTGTCCAAGTAAATCAGTGCCGATCAAACATTTTCATGAAAACCAGCACCTGCCAGACAAATTTCAGCATCGTCCAAACACTATGAACGGTGTGGATAGAATACATACATCTAGGTGGGGTCCATAGCACCGACTAGAGGTGGTCCAGCACCGTCTAGACACTTTGGATGATGTGGATTACAAAACATACATACTCAGGGTCCCATGGAGGGACGATGTGGGTACAACGCATACTACAAAGTGGGCCCACACAAAACTTGCTGACGTCAATCAACAGTGGGACCCACCATCCTAAAAATCAGATGGACAGTATGGATGTAACATATACATCACGTGGGCCATACACAGGGATGGACAACATATATAAAACACATACATCATGGTGGGGTCTACACGACACGTGTGACCCACCAAATGAAATGGGCGGACGATTTGGATTTCCCACGCCTAGATGCAAAGGCTTCACCGTCCAGAGCACATGGACAGTGGATATAAATTACATGTGGCATGGTGGGTTCCATGTGGTGTGGCCTCAACATGATATATATATATATATATATATATATATATATATATATATATATATATATATATATATATATATATATATATATATATAATATATATGATCATATACACCTGGTGGGTCCCACGTGGGCCCACCATAATATATTATATATATTTATATATATAATATATATGATATTATATTATGATTGTTATATATATGCTATATATATGCAGGGGGTGCAGCGTCGAAATCTTCTGGACGTTGGATTAACGGTGTGGATATAAAATAGAGAAAATCAAGGTGGGTCTCACATTTTGGACCATCTAACCATCCAGACCATATACAACATGGGTGGGTCCACGCACGTCCAAACGGACAGTGATGATAAACACATGCATTAGGTGGACCCACGTCCAGAGATGAATGACATGAATAAAACTCATGCTTCAGGTGGGGTCCATGCAATGGACGGACGTGGATAGAACAAGTACATCAGGGGGGCCATGTCCTTAGACAGCTGGGATAAAACATTACATCATGGTGTGGACCACAACACCTTCCAAGTAATCCAGCACCGTCCATATGGTGTCGATGGTGTGGATTACAAAACATAAATCACAGTGTGGCCCACATGCAATACAGATGGACGGCTTGGATGAATTAGATGGACAGTGTGGGATGATATGCATACATTAAGGCAGGCTAGCCCACCGTCCCATGCATATGGACGGTTTGGATAGACATACATCGCAGTGGAGTCCAGGTGAGGTGCCGCTGCAGCACGTGCGTCCCAGATGGATGGTGTGTGTAAACACATAGCAAAGGTGGATTCCACTGTTAATGGACGGTGTGGATCAAACCAACACGTGCGGCTACTATGCAGCACATATATTATGTGTGGCCCACCATCCAGCCCTCTGGACAGTGGGGATTGAAAAACAGATGGTCAGCATGGGTTAAAACCCATATATCATGATGGACCCATACCATGGTGGGACCCTCAACTTGGTGACGTCACGCACACTAGCCATGTGCTGTTGGGTTGCTGCCCAGCGTTTCAACTGACGGAGGGTGTGGATCATACCATGGCGGGTCAGTGTGGATCCCACTCGTGCTACAGAAGGCAAGCCCCACCGTCCTGCCCTTGGATGGTGGGGATCCAGCGTATATGACATGGTGGGTCCACACGTGTGGCCCTCCCCAGCTACTATAAAGCTGATATTTGTGTTTCCCTTCACATAGGGCCTGCTAAAAATGGGCAGCAACATGGTGGGGCTCAAGATCAGATGGTGAGGATAATACAAAAAGGTGGGCCATGCAATCAAGGAAAAAGTGAGGGAGAGAGAGAGGGTGAGAACGTGGGAAGGGAAGAGACCCCGCCACTATGGGCCCTCCCTATACAACTCATACATCAAGATGGGTCCCACATATGTGGCCCTTAAATCACAAAAAGATAAATACAAGATCACCCATCTCAAGATCTCGGACTCTTCCTTCCACCGATGCAATCTAGAGCTCCAATGGAGAGACTTCAATGGTTGAGATTGGAATTGGATGGTGGAGATGAAAGGTAGGAAGGTGGGCCACACTAGCTCTCTCATGGGAGCTTGGACGTGAGTTGCTTGGGAGGAAAAATGAGAGAGAGATGATGGGAGAGGAGTGATGGGAAAGAGGGATGGATGGGTGTACTTGTGTAAGGGAGAGAGTTGACTTTTAAGGGTTAATTTTGTACTTAGGGATGGGATAGAGTAATGGGTATACTTTGACAAGTGAAGTGATTGATGTGACATTCTCTTGAAATTTACAACAAGTGGTCTTTTTTCTCAAACTGAACACGTCCCACATCTCCTAGCCCGGGTATCTCCTTGGCTCGCAAAACGCCGCTTTGTAACCGTGGCGACGGTGCGGTCGCTAAGGTATAAGTTTCAAGTTAAGCCGACTCTGATATGCAAGACACGACTTAAGATCGCACGCAAACGTCGATAACAGATCTCGAGTTGCCAAAATTTGACTGGGTGGACCGCGGAAGCATATGGAATAGTACGGGTTAGGGTACAGGCCTTACAATTCTCCCCTCCAAATAAAAAATTTCATCCTCGAAATTTACTATCATGCAAGACAAATCTAGGGAAGAGGAAGCATCGACTTATAATATACACACAAAATTCGCTCTCTAATCTGAACCTCGCCTTCTTAGGATGCCTCATCAACGTTGTGATGACCCCACTAATATTGGATCTCGGATCAGAAATGCACGAAGCCTGAATACTAAGCAGCCTAACAATCTCAACGGTAGGAAGCTATGTCAGAAAATCTCTAAGTTATTCGAACTCGTGGGTCTAACCATTCTAAGTTCTTAACAATCATAGAGTGTAGGGTAGCTATTAGCAGATATGTGATGTTATTTATAGGTATTCTCAAGCTTTGCTCTGATACCAACTTCTGTCATGCCCCAAACCCGAAATTGGATTCACAAGAATCCCGATCACCGAATCTGGTGTCAACAGCCTCCGTAGTACCCCATTCTCGGCTTCTAGCGTCCATACGCCAGATCCAATCCTGGGATCCTACAAGGAGGAATTTTTTTTTAAAAAAATGTTCATTTAACTCGTAATAAGCATAACCACAAGATTACCCAATTCATAAAGGTAACATCATCATCACATATCCACTAATATAATCATTGAGTACAATACTAAAGGAAAAATACATAAATCGAAAATCAAACTCCAGAAGACCGCTGCACGCTCCAAGCTCAACACTGCTACAACCTAACATCACCTGCACGCATCTATCGTGCATAAGCTTATACAAAGCTTAGAGGGTGGTGTAAGTGTGTGCACAAAGTAAGTGCCAAGTATTCAATACAATGTTATCGTCATACAATACTGGAAATACTGGTAATCCATAAATCGTACATTATCGAAATAAGCAGAAATACTGACAAGATCATGAATTATCAGAGTAAGCAGAAATACTGACAAGATCCTAATCATACGATAACAGAGTAAACGGAAATACGGACAAGTCCATGAGTTAATAAATATCAGAATACACAATATGGAATAGCTATGCAAATGAGGAGTCATATAGAGTCAAATATCAGATGCCGAGGATGCGATGCAATATGCAATTCCTAATGATTTCATGAATAGCGTCAGCTGTATCTAGACCATATAAATGCAGAAACACAGTAACCCAAAATGTCATATGCCACGGATGTAATGCAATATGGTGCGAATGGAATGACCATGCTGGAGTGTAAAGTTGGGATGATAGTACGTAGTATCGCAGGCATGGGGTCCATTGATAGGGACTTCTATCCAAACCAGTCTCATACCTAAATTTGGATAGTCAGACTCGATGTGGTAGACTCCTGATCTCAGGTTAGTAGCACGTCCCAACCGAAATCGTGGCCATTGTGAAGGTACACGTAACAAATATTTATGCACCACCAACCTAAGTGGATAGTGAATGAATGAATGAGTATGAAACTCCTGCTCAATAAGTCCACATATTAGTATAGTTCATCTCTAGGATCATCACCGGAGTTTAGTACACTCCAAGTGGCATTACCCCTCTCCCAATGACATAGTCCTAGTGAGCGTAAGAAACCTCACTATCCGCTTAGCCAATAGTCTGCCAATACCTATCCAGTAAGTCGATAGCGGACCCATTCATGAGCTGGTCAAACTCAGCCTAGCTATACCCACTACTCTCGGGCGTGTAAGGCCACACCCCCTCCCAACCGACCACGACACAGTGGGAGACACGACCTCTTAGTATTCGGCACACGGGCGCTCATGTATCCACTTGGTTTTGACGTTAGGGCGTCCTTTGGTACAAGAGGGTTTATGAATTTTCACTTAGGGCCATCTATGGTAGACTGATGCTAGTAACAGATTTTCGGTGTCCCATCTGGCCATCCACGAATGCCTGTGGAGGCTACAAACCTAACGTCGCTAGGGCGTGCAAAAATCACAACACACAATGCAAGATGCATGAGTCATACAATTCAGTCATGCATCAATCCTATGCATATCGTGCGTTCATGTGAGATAAACTCCGCCTATCAGGGAGTCTCATGACAACCGGCACTATGGCCTATGCAATGGTCAATCATATCTCATAACAAACATGCAGATGATGCGTATGGGCATGTATCATGATGTTATGCTATCACATACTTATAATCGGTATCAATAATCGTCATCGACAATCAACCTCGATAATGTGGACATTTAACCATCATTTCCCCCAAGGAATGACCCATATAGAAAGCCTAACATACAGTGGACCCATGGCCTCACATAAGGGCCAAATGTATAATACCATGGGCCTCACTCAAGGGCTTAATACATATCACGATGGGCCTCTCACATAGGCCTAACATATATCATAATGGGCTCTATCACTTGGCCCTCAAATGTACCATAATGGGCCTCATCACATAGGCCTTGCATACCTTACATAGGCCTTAAATGCATCAAGTCGAGGCCGAATGCTCATCAGAATGGGCCTAAACTATGGGCTGCGTATACATCATAATGGGCCTCGGCAATTGACCTCGATATCTAGCCTCAACAATCAGAATCAACCTCGATAATCAAAATTGGTAATCGATAATCAGAATCGGCCTCGACTCCGATAATCAAAATTATTAATCAGCAATCGGAATCAGCTTCAACACATGGCGGGGTCCATAGATGGACGGCTGATGATGAATCAAGCAATGTCAATGGGGCCCAAGCGTTTGGGTTAACCCACTAAAGAATGATGATATTGGGCATATCCAGGCCTAAGGGAAGGTCACAATGTAGACATCCAACCATCATTGCTCATCAACGTGGATATTTAACCAACATTGCTCCCAAGGAGTAGCCCACATAGGGCCAAGCATGCAGTGGGCCTACGACCTCATACAAGGGTCTAATGTACATCCCAATGGGCCGAATTCACGGGCCTAATATACATCACCGTGGGCCACGACCCATGGTCCTCAAATACATCATAATGGGCTACAACCCATGGGCCTCAATATTCATTAAGTGGACTGCATTAATGGGTCTCATATACACAACAGGTGGCCCTGCACATGGGCCTCATATACACAGCATGTGGTCCCAATACATGGCTCTCATATACATCAAATGGGCCACATACCAGGGCCTCAGATACATCAAGTGGGCTACACATTATGGGCCTAATACATATCACAATGGGCCTTGCCCTTAGGCCACAAATACATCACAATGGGCATTGCCCATAGGCCTCGAATACATCACAATGAGCCACAACCCATGGGTTTCAAATACATCATAATGGGCCGCATCACATCGACTTCATGTACATCAAGTGGGTTGCGTCACATGGGCCGCACCAGCGGGCCTCATATACATCAAGTGGGCTACATCAATGGGCCGCATTGATGGGCCTCATACATAAGTGGGCTACATCAATGGACCGCACTAATGGGCCTCATACACATCAAGTGGGATACATTAATGGGCGACACTAATGGGCCTCATACACATTAAGTGGGCTACATCAATGGGCCACACTAATGGGCCTCATATACAACACGTCGGGCCTCATGGATGGCTACAATTCATCAAGGTGGGCCTCATAGATGGGCCATAAATATATCAAGGTGGGCCTCATGGACGGCCACAAATATTTCAAGGTGGGCCTCATCATATGGGCCGCACCAAAAATCATTTCAATAGTTGTAGGTGTAACATGCGTATCCTTGCACACATGACACATGGCCCACGTATGATGATACGCACTATCCAAACATTGTCCAGGTAAATCAGTACCGATCAAACATTTCCATGAAAACCAGTACCCGCAAGACAAATTTCAGCACCGTCCAAACACTCTGAACGGTGTGGATAGAATACATACATCTAGGTGGGGTCCACAGCACCGTCTAGAGGTGGTCCAATTTGGATGATGTGGATTACAAAACATACATCCTCAGGGTCCCATGGAGGGACGATGTGGGTACAACGCATACTACAAAGTGGGTTCACACAGAACTTGTTGACGTCAATCAACAGTGGGACCCATTGTCCTGAAAATCAGATGGACAATATGGATGTAAATGATACATCACGTGGACCATACACAGGGATTGACAGCAGAGATAAAACACATACATATTGGTGGGGTCCACACGACACGTGTGACCCACCAAATGATATGGACGGACGATTTAGATTTCCCACGTCCAGATGCAAAGGCTCCACCATCCAAAGCACATGGACGGTGGATATAAATTATATGAGGCATGGCGGGTTCCACGTGGTGGCCTCAACATATATATATATATATATATATATATATATATATATGTATATTTGAACATATACTCCTAGTGGGTCCCATGTGGGCCCACTATAATATTATATATATATATATAATATGATATTATATTATTATTGTAATATATATATATATATCCTATATGCAGGGAGTGCAGTGTCCTGATCTTCTGGACGCTGGATTAACGGTGTGGATATAAAATAGAGAAAATCAAGGTGGGTCCCACATTTTGGACCGTCTGACCATCTAGACCATATACAACATGGGTGGGTCCACGCACGTCCAAATGGACGGTGATGCTAAACACACGCATCAGGTGGACCCACGTCCAGAGATGAATGGCATGAATAAAACTTATGCTTCAGGAGGGGTCCACGTCCATGCAATGGATGGTCGTGGATAGAACAAGTACATCAGGTGGGCCATGTCCTTAGACAGCTGGGATAAAACATTACATCATGGTGTAGACCACAACACCTTCCAAGTAATCCAGCACCGTCCATATGGTCTCGACGGTGTGGATTACAAAACATAAATCTCAATGAGGCCCACATGGCAATACAGATGGACGGCTTGGATGAATCAGATGGACAGTGTGGGATGATATACATACATTAAGGCAGGCTGAGCCCACCGTCCCATGCATATGGATGGTGTGGATGGACATACATCACAATGGAGTCCAAGTGAGATGCCGCTGCTGCATGTGCGTCCCAGATGGACGGTGTGTGTAAACACACAACAAAGGTGGATTCTAGTGTTAATGGGCGGTGTGGATCAAACCCACATGTGCAGCTGCTATGCAGCACATATATCATGTGTGGCCCACCGTCCAACGACTGGACGGTGGGGATTGCAAAACAGATGGTCGGCATGGGTTAAAACCCATATATCATGATGGACACATACTAAGGTGGGACCCTCAGCTTGGTGACATCACACACACCAGCCATGTGCTGTTGGGTTGCTGCCCAGCGTTTCAACAGATGGACGGCATGGATCATACCACTGCGGGTCAGTGTGGATCCCACACGTGCTGCAGAAGGCAGGCCCCACTGTCCTGCCCCTGGATGGTGGGGATCCAGCATATATGACATGGTGGGTCCACACGTGTGGCCCTCCCCAGCTACTATAAAGCTGATATTTGTGTTTCCCTTCACATAGGGCCTGCCAAAAATGGGCAGCAACATGGTGGGCCTCAAGATCGGATGGTGAGGATAATACAAAAAAGGTGGGCCATGCAATCAAGGAAAAAGTGAGGGAGAGAGAGAGGGAGAGATCGTGGGAAGGGAAGGGACCCCACCACTATGGGCCCTCCCTATACAACGCATACATCAAGATGGGTCCCACATATGTGGCCCTTAAATCACAAAAAGACAAATACAAGATCACCCACCTCAAGATCTCGGACTCTTCCTTCCACCGATACGATCTAGAGCTCCAATGGAGAGACTTTAACGGTTGAGATTGGACTTAGATGGTGGAGATGAAAGGTAGGAAGCTGGGCCACACTAGCTCTCTCATAAGAGCTTGGATGTGGGTTTCTTGGGAGGAAAAATGAGGGAAAGAATGAGAGAGAGAGAGAGAGAGAGAGAGAGAGAGAGAGAGAGAGAGAGAGAGAGAGAGAGATGATGGGAGAGGAGTGATGGGAGAGAGGGATGGATGCGTGTACTTGTGTAAGGGAAAGAGTTGACTTTTAAGGGTTGCTTTTGTACTTAGGGATGGGATAGAGTAATGGGTGTACTTTGACAAGTGAAGTGATTGATGTGACATTCTCTTGGGATTTACAACGCGTGATATTTTTTCTCAAACTGAATGCGGGCCCACATCTCTTGGCCCGAGTATCACCTTAGCGCGCGAGACGCGGCGTTGGAACCGTGGGGACGATGCGGTCGATAAAATAGAAGTTTCAAGTCAAGCCAAGTCTGATATATAGGGCATGACTTAGCATCATGCACAAACACCGATAACAGATCGCTGGTCACCGAAATTCAACCAGGAGGACCGCGAAAGCCTACGGAATTGTACGGGTTAAGATATAGGCCTTACACCCTGCTTAGCTCTCCCCTTTCTACCATCGTGGCCTTGTTTGCTAGCCTAGTCCAGTGAAATCTTTATGGATCGCTGGTCTCATAAGTAATGTCAGATTCAGCAGCTTAGGAGTCTTCTTGCTGTAAGGGTTGGTGAAGGTTTTCGAATGTTGAATAGCTGTTTATGTGCTGGGATTGCTTGGAATTGGTGCTGGGTTTCAGGTCAGCCCATCTGTTCGTTGGGAGTCGTCCTATCTTGACTTGTTGTTTTCATCTTTTCTACAGCTTTTGTAATTATTGTGATGGCTTTGTGTTCCAAGATTGTATACGTTGCTAAGTCAGGATATACAATAGGCAAGGCCTGAATTTGTGGTGTCTGCCCAAAGGCTGTAAATTTCACGCAGAACCAACACAATTAGCTCCCACCTTTCTTAAAAATAAATAAAAAATAGAACTTGGGAACATGATAAAAATAATGAATAACCATCAAGAAACCTTCAAATCTATGTGGTGAATCACATGATGGTTGGATTGGCCGGACTTTCTGGGGGTCCAAAATCATGTTGAGGTGACTGTATTGGATGTGTTAAGATATCAAACACACCCCATGGTGTACCCCATGAGTAGAAATAATAAAATTAGCTTATTCTATATATAGAGGAACCTGGCTAAAGAAAAAAGAGGCATTTCGAAGATAAATTTGGAATGTGAAGATTTCTCATTTTGCTTGGGAGTCATTTCATTATTATTATTATTAATTAAACAAAACAACAAACCTTACCCAACCGGCTATGGAAGGCCATAATAGGTTTGCCTGTAAACAAAGCGTTTGGCTGCACAAATATAGAAACCTAACCACAAAACACTCAATCTTGCAAGAAGCCAATAGAAGTAATCTAAATGCGAACTATTAAGATCATTGGTTAACCACTCCGGTCTTATAGCTTGGATCAACGAAATGATAACACTGTTGAGGAAGCTTCCGATGCCAAAGATGCTAAGATAAGCTACAGCTCCCATGCTCTGCATCCCATCAGGAATCTGATCATAGAAAAATTCTCGCAAGCCCACAACCGAAAACACGTCTGAGAATCCATAAATTATATACTGTGGTAGCAACCACTAAAAACTCATAGGAACGGTTGCATTTGGGTGATCGAAGGGCGTGTATTCTCTAGCAATTCTAAGTCTTGTCATCTCTACAAATGCTGCTACGACCATGGAAATCACCGAGAGAAACATCCCAATTCCAATCCTTTGGAGCATCGTTAGGGCAGAGGGGATTCCATTAAGTCTTCTTGTGGTTGGCACAAGGATTCGATCATAGAAGGGGACAAGTGTAACAACGGTTAGGCTTCTAGCAACTACCACGGATGCAGGAGACACCTCGAAGGAGGACGATATCTCCCTGATCATGGTGCTGCATTGCTTGATGAAAAATGTGGGAGGTTGTGCTGACACAACTGCAAGCATCAAGCAACAAAGCTATATGGGGACAAGGTGCATGATCTGTTTTGTTTCTTCGACTTGTGCTGGGGCAGAACCTCCAGCTATTTTGACAACAAGATGCATCTAAGTCATCCACAATGGCAGCCTTGTCCAAGAATCTACAATTTAAAAATTGGTAATTAGAAGTAGTTGAGAATGCGAACTGAATTTTGTATCATTATCATCAGCAAAAAAGTCTATGTGCAGTGTGTACTGAGAGTCGGCTAGCACATATCCTTAGCCTTGTTGGTAGAATCTTATCATATATTTCAAAAAATGAGCTCCTAAATACTCAATTCTTTAGAGGTGGAGAAGGTGTGTAGGAGAAGTGCAAGAGCTACTCCTTTTTTGCTTAGTGCCTTATCTAGATGGTTGCGCCATGGATCTTTTCTTTAATTTTCTAACCATGTTGGTGATATCATTACCAGTTTTTCACATTCTTTTGGGACCCACCCTCTAGCCTTAAAGGTTGAGAAGTTGTGGCTTAGGAGGAGAGGAGAGAAATTTGTTCTCTCCATAGTGCTTTTATTTGAAAATTGTTGGCTTTGATGGCTTTATTGGTTTTCTCGTTCTTTCTTCGAGTGAGAATGTGCCAGCGATCGTGGGAATAAAGCACAACATTCCTCTTTCAAAGGGAGTTGGAGGGTCATTTAGGATGACTTTGATCCATTATGCTATCCTTGCACTTGAGGGTGTTTGGTGCAACATTCCTTGCTCAATAGGCCCCTTGCTCTTGAAGTTGGGAATGCTTCGTATTCTGTTTCCTGCAAGCCTTGAATTTCTTATTAGTTTGTAGGCCTAGATTCATGTTGATGTCTATATAATGAGGTTGATCAATGCCCCAATATTTTTGGGCTTGATGGCCTTTGTTTTGGGGTTTATGATAGGCGAGTCCTGGTATGTTTTAAGGCTAGGGGCTGCCAAATTGTAATTAGTGGTTTTTAGATTTTGATAAAATTTTCCTATCTTTTGAAAAAAGAAAAAGAAAAAGAAAAAGAAAAAGAGAGAGAAGCTGATCAATGCCCCATTTTCAATATTTTGATTTTTCCTATGCAAGTAGGACAATCGGGAGGTGCTTCCACACACCAATGTAGAATGTGGCTTGTTTCTTTAGTTATGACGATTAAACACCACTTGACGTGATCATGGGATTGGATGGATATCAGTTGCTATAATTTTTAGGCCTATTGGATGAAGGATTGCAATTAGGTTTTCATAGAAGATATTCACTCCTCTTAAAAAGCTTAAAAGGGTATTATCACTACAAGACAACGGATCTTACCGGCGGCCAAAAACCGTGGGAAAAATCCCTACAAAAGCCGATGATCTCTATCGGCGCTAGACAAGCGCCGCAGACGAGTATTAGGTTAAAGTTTTCCAGTGCGAAGGTGCTTTTAGCAGCGCTTCTCCGAGTGCCGCTAACATAGAATCTACCACGGCGCTCTCTTTCATTCCACCGGCGCTTTTGCTGGCGCTGGTTTTGGACATAAGCGCCGCTAAAGTGGAAAAAACGCAGCTAAAAGTCTTCCAAGCGCCGATAAAAAGTGGCTTCCGATACACTTTTAAACGGGAAAAGCGCCGCAAATATCTATAGAAGCGCCGGTAAAAGTCCTTGTACAAATTTGTGTAGCCCCAGTGCAGGCTAGTAATTTTTTTTTTTTTTATTATATATAATTCAATTGAAACCCGTATTTTTTTTTTTAATATTTGAAACATAAAAAATGTTGCAATAAAATTTAAACTAAATATTAAACAAAATCTATATTACTTCATAATAAAAAAATTATATTATTTTTTACAATAAATTGAAATGGTCTTAAATAATTTTTTTTAAAAAAAATCCTCTATATGGTACTCTCACACGAGTAGCATCAAAAGGCTGAAGTGCTAGTTTGTGGGCCTAAATTTAGGCACGATTGATTAAAATCCTGCACACAAGGGAAAAAACAAAATCAAAATAGTGAGGTATATTTATGGAAAACATTAAAAAAATGATGCATTTTCTCTTTCAAAATCCTAATAGATGTTTATGGCATACGAAATAAAATGAGAAACCATGACCAACAATTAATGCAAACCCATTAATGTGTGCCACTTACTGACTGCACACCCATGAAGTTTAAGACAGGCTTTGCAGCAAAAATGAGGAGAACAACTTGTAGAATGCCAAGCACTCCACCAATAACTAGTGTTGAAGACACTGATGGTATATACCCTCTCTCATACCTGCTTTCTGTGGGGGTGGCTAACATGGAGTGTGTACTGACATGGGTGTGTACTAACAAGCTAACGCAAAAATAAAAATAAAAAAATACCTGCTTTCTGCCATATTTTGATTTTCAAAAGCAATGAATGGGTGGTACTCATCCTTGCCAGAATCTGATAAAGCAATGATGAAAGAAAGCATGTTGATTTTCCAGGTGGTTGAATTGAACTAAGAAACTCCAAATGAATGTAAACATGAAAAAATCAATATGAAAGAGATCAAAAGAAAATTCAGACACTTTCTAATTTCATCACTTTATCTGGCGAACCATTTCTTCTTATTAAGAATGAGGCTGTATGGATGTTGGCATACCAAGCTGTGAAGGCAAGTTTTTCATTTCTCTGCTTAAAGGTAAAGCCTCTTCCAGATTTTCATTTCCTCGTTCTTCAGTGCTCATCATCTTAACACACAGCAAGCTCCACTAGACCTGCAAAACAAAACAAAATGGCAAGGTTACATGACTTATTCTTCCAGGAATGGTGGTACTAGGGGCCCAATTGATGTTTGCATCAAAATACCCTTGTGGTTATCCACTAAAATGCATTTGCCTCACTGTAACAATGTTTGAAGTTCCAAATGTAAATTGAACAACTAACCACAAGAAACATTTTGAAAACAAGAATAGAAAATCACTAGGGAGGGAGTTTTATCCGCTAAACGTGTGCAAGTGAAATACCTTCCTGTTCCTGTCATCAAGGGGCTGTACTTCAATGGAAAGGTATGAATTAACATCATCAGCAGTAACCGGATAGTCAAGTTGCTTCGCTCCTATTGCCAGAAATATTTTTATAAACTGGATATTCAGGAAAAATCAGCAATGATAGAAGACTAGAAATAAGATCCATTACCAACTATGTAATTCACAGACCTATCTTCCAAAAAGCGTACCCACTAGCAGTGCAAAAATAAGGAAGAACTGTCAGTTATAATGGAAAGTGAAATAAGGAAAGAGTCAGCAATGATAGAAGACTAGAAATAAGGAAGAACATCCTAGGTGCTTAATAACCAGACGCACCAAAAGAGATCACCACCAATAGCAACCCCAGTGAGATTATGACAACAACTGCTCCCATGACCAAAATGGCAGCATCAACAGTTCCTTCTGCATATATTGATCGGCCACAGACATTATGCTGAAACTCGAACGAAACTCTGGCAGAAAAAGGGAAAAAAAAAACATTAAGCATGATTTGGATGTTCGAGGACATGGATATTTGATAAAGACGCTGAATAAAATTCATGTTGAGATGGAAGTTTACGTTTGATACATATGAGATGCATGGCCAGACACATATTCTTCAGGGACAACCACCATCTCAATTTGTTTTTCAGGATCCCTTATCCATTGTATCTGTTGACAAGAAGGGAAATTGTTAAAGGAATATCAAACACTGGAGAGAAAGAAGGGGACAGGAATCGCCGTGTGAACCTGAAAGGAATCATGAATTGCTTCTTCTTTTTTTCTTTCTTTCTCAAGACACGTAACTTTTAATTTTAAAAAAGTAAAAACAGTAAAGATTGACAAATCAAACCCGAAGGAGGGCACCAAAAATAAAAGGGAAAAATAAATGTCATAGTATAGGGATGAAAATCAATGTTGTACTCATTTAACTTGAAACAAAAGCTTACATAGTTGCATCTATTCTACTTGGTCGCATTTGACATAATTCCTTACAACTCAAAAGTGGAGAAAATACATCTGAAATATGGACTAAACTACACCTACATGATGATATATCACTGTTTAAAATCAAAAGAGAGGAAGCATCATAAACAAAAGAAGAGAGAACAGACGCAATGTAGAGTGCGATTAACGGGAGACAAGGTTGGAAAAGAATTGATACCTGTGTGTACTTATTCAAAGGAGTAGGCTGAATTTGGATGCACTATTGGCATGTCCTGCACACAACTCATTGGCAGGAAGCCCAGGACTGCATGTGAAACTTCAAATATAAAGGCGTGATCTTTGTGATCATCTGTATCTGATACCAATATAAGTAACAAACACTCAAGTATAAAAGGCATCTTGCGAATCGGATACCAATATATGTAATTGTATCCTAAGATTTAGAAATCGAGAGTCGTATCCCTATTCCCATATAAGTGGACTGGCACTACTTATGCAATGGTAATTGCCACCATGAAACCAAAACAGGAAAAAAGGAAAAATGGAAATTGTCTAGCCACACGAGAGAGTGACTCTTCCTTATACAAAAGCTGTCACAATGGCAATATGACACAATATAAAAGCTTGGCTCATATACACACTTGCATACTTACATGCATATTTGTATACATGCATGGCTGCGTGTATAAGGAAATGGCCAAAATGCTACTGCTTTAGTAGAAATGAAAGGCTGATTACCTTCAACCACTTACAAAGATCTAAATGCCCTGGTAATGTTATGCACCCAACGCTAGTGACATAGTTGATTTTCCTTCAAGCAATAGTTACTGGGTATAGTTACTGTAGGGTTGGAAGGTTTATGAAAGAAAGGTTTGAAAAAGAGTGTCATGATGCAAGAAACAGGGTTTTGGAAGGGATTGGAAAGATGCACTTGTTGGTGATATGATGCCTGAGACAGGCCTGTTCCTAAATCATGAAGTCCTCTTTGGAGCAACCATATTCCTCATTACTAGATATAAAGGCACAGCATATACAAACAATGCTTAAAGCAATACAATTCTGCCAGTAGAGAACTGTTGCAGTTCTAAGCCCTTTAGAGCATGGATGACAGATCCAGCATTTCCAGTATGATGATGATTCAATATTTCCATAAAAGGCCTCTAGTCTAATTCTTAGATCTTTTGGACATTGTTCTTACTCCTAAGCAACAGCCAGACTATTAGACGAATCCAAATATTTGGGAGAAGGCTAGGATGATGATGGGCCAGACTACACCTTCGAATCACTCCTTTCGTGGAGATTTCTGATGTGGGTCTCTTTGTGTTTGCTGTTTAGAGGGTCTTGACATTTAAAAAAAAAAAAAAAAAAAAAAAAATCTGTTTTAGCCTCTTTTCATGCAGATTTCTGATGTGGGTCTTTTTAGATTTGCTGTTTAGCCTCTTTTCATGCAGATTTCTGATGTGGGTCTTTTTGGATTTGCTGTTTTTTGCTATTACACGTTGTGTTCTTGGGGGTTGTATGAAAGTCAGGCATAAAGTAACTAAAATTAGACAGACTAGACTGTGGAATCCACTGTCGCTAAATCACAATCTGAAAATCAGGCTGTTTGAACAATCCTAACCTCTGATTTGTAGAGACTCGTTCGTTGAAATAGGACCGTTGGATATTTTTCATTTTAACCATTCAATAAATGTCCACCAATCTGAAATAATCAAATAAGTGTGATTTTTTGGTTCATGGGAAATTTACACTGAGATCCATAATTTGGACAATTTGGTTTGACTAAATTGTCTGCTATGTATGTGATTTCTAAGTGCCTGTGTATCATCAATCATTCTCTGCCTGAGTATCAAAGTTTTTCTGTGTTCTTTCGGATTCTTGAATTTTGTAAGCTTTTATTGCAAATTTTGTGGCATTTATATGACATATGTTGTATGTGATTTCAGCCCAACTGCTGAAAATTTAGTTCCTATCCGTGTGGATGTGGAAATTGATGGACAACATTTCAAAGAAGCATTTACATGGAACCCTTCTGGTATGGTCTAATTTCAAGAAAGATTCTTTGCATGTGCTATGAAAGCAATGATCCAATACACATTCTTCCTACCTTATTCCGATGCTGGGTCAACTCGAGTTTTATGAGACAGGAGTCTACGATGGATTTCTCACCTTCACAAAACTGCTAAGGTCGGATGATCAAAATTGTCTGGTTAAGAGCATGCACGATGGATATTAATAATATTTCACCATCTATTTTCTTATCATTAATCGGATGGCATTGATCATCCAATAATGGTGGTTTTAAGGTCATTTCTCCTCCACAGATTATTCCTCCTATCCAATGGTCCACCATGATTGTTAGTGGTGACCTGGTTCCCACAAAGGAATTCGCACTGTAATAATGTAACAAGAATTCGTACTAGATCTTTCTCTGGAATATGACAGTAATTTACATAATCTTTTGGTGGATAAGGTTGGATTGGATCCCTGACCTTGACGTTGCGACTATTAGGTTGTAATGGTGAAGTGGGACGAGGTTCAGCTTATGACATGTTTCTAAAGTGCCATTCTGTTTATTATTGTTATTATTAATTACAATGTTTTATAATTTGAGACCCCACTTTAGAAATTGATGACTTTAATGTAGATTGTTTTGTTTCGTTTTTCAAAATTGACTCAATGGGCTTCTCCTAATTCACATTATGTTTGGACCGAATTGATGGCAGTCTCATTAAAACTAGAATTCAATGTTTGCGAGGCCTATGTTTTAGTGATTCAAACCATTCACTGGGCTTTGTTGTGGATGGAAGAGCTTGAAAAGAAATCCTCCATTTTGTAATCCTAGTCATTCGATCAGTTGCCTAAAAGTGGAGGGCCAAAACTAAAATATAGTCAGTATGCACCTACCGTGTAGGTAGGTGACATCAAGTGCTAAATGCTCGGTGCCTAGTCCGATGATGGAATCATGGACAAGAGGGAAGAATAAGAATAAACTTCAAAAACTTAATACTACAAAGGAAACTCTGTGTGATAGCAGGTTTTCAGTATTGAGTGGTGAGACTACCATTACCGCTGCCCCAGTTAAACCAAGTTGCTCAGCTGCAAGGATGGAGGCTATCTCTGGCAGACTTACACAATAATGGAAATAAAACAAAAGGCCACCCCTAGCAGCACACAAGATGATCTAAAAGCGATGGCTGACAAGCTAAAAAGATTAAAAGAGAAGGGCAGAGACAGAAGTGCCGAATAAAGCTACAACTTTGTCTAGTGGATAGTCCTCTCTCTTCTCTAAGTTGTCTGTAGTAAAGATCGTGCTCAAAATTGGCTAAATGCTCCTCTTTATATAGGTGTAGGGGGGAAGAGGTGATCTCAAACCAATCAGGACTGGCTCTCTTGGAATAATTGCACCATGCCAAGTTGGTTGAAGTTTGCTAGCTCAGACAAATTAGAATTCATCACATCAGGATCGGGATATGAGGTTCTTCGAGGAGAGCAATCAGATCAGCTAATGTTGGTATAAATCAGGCCAAGGATGTAAATTGTCGTGTTGTGGACGGACATTGACTGGATGAGATCTCCAAAAAATCCACTGAAATCCTATCTTTGATTCATTAAATCCTACTCAAATTTTGTGTTTCAATCTAAAAATAGTCCTACATGTAGTTTAAAACCTTCTAAGGTTACTTCATGGTTGAAATGAAGAGCGGAAAATGAGAGAGGAAAAAAATAAAAAACAAAATTGGCCATTTGTTACTGTATTGGCCTGTGACAGCTGAATCAGCCCCATAACGGTGCCAATCCAGCCCATTTTGTTCTTAACAGACTGATTCACGCCTGCATAGCGTAACAGGGATGGGGCATCTCCTTAACAAACTTGGCCGAACGAAATGCTTGAAATTTAAGCTACTTAGAGATTGCCATTGTAACAAAGCATTAAATTTCAAATATGGAAATTTAAGCGACCTAGATATTGTCATTATGAGATCAGAATTACAGGTCAGGAGATGGAAAGGGCTATAAATAGTGCAAAATAGGTGAAGTTAAAGGCTATGGTGGTTTACTCATGGTAACAGTGCCTAGTGGGAGGATAAACCTAACATTCAAAAGCAGGATCAACAACACCTAACAAACGGAATCAGAAATTAGCACACAGATGATGGTAAATGATGAAAAGATAGAAGTGGCTCCATACCACCACAGCCTTTAACTTCACCTATTTTGCACTATCAGGGAAATTCCATTACATGTATTTTATCCACAGCATCCAATCAATTTTTTTTTTTGAAATTGTGAAATATTCTACAAAACACACACACACACACGTGATGGGGATTCTCTCCTCATTGTTGGGTTCGATGAAATCGAACAAGTTTCGATATCATCGATAATTGCAGGACTTTTCAGCGTTGGTCGCTAGACAGTTTTTTGTCCTGTCGATATCATCGAGAGACTTTCAGATAATATCGAGGCTGTCATCGAGAGTGGCTTGATGACATCGATAATTGTTGGAATTTCCAACCCTTGTTGCTGGACAGTTTTGGTCCTGTCTCGATATCATCGATAGACCTTCAGATGATATCGAAGCTATTATCAAGAGACCTTTGATATCATCGAAGAGTTCCATAGATACGATTGCAGAAACGTAGATTTTACGGATTTTATTTTCTATTTGGGTTCTACCTCTTTCTATTCTTTTATAAATGGGTGTATCCGGGATTGAGGTGTATTCCAGGGTATTCTAGGGTTTCCTAGAGCTTTGCAAGGGTTTGCTAAAGGGTTTAGAGCTATCAAAGGTGTGTGAGAGAGAGAGAAAGAGAGAGAGGAAGCTTGTGGAAGGGAGGCTATGCTCGTAGAGGTGATCTACCATATCTCAGTGCTTCCACGTCCTCGTAATCGGTGAGATCTCTCCATTTTCTTTGTTTCTCTTACTGTTTATCCTTTCCTGCGTGAGTGATGAAGGTTTGATCCAAGCGGTATGTGCTTGTGATCAGTTGTAACGTTCTGCTTTATAGTGGATTGTTGATTTGGATGAGGTCCCGTGGTTTTTACCTCATTGAGGGTTTTCCACGAAAAAATCCCTGGTGTGGTGTGGTTTATGTTTTGATTTACTTCATTGCATTATTATTCTATAATTCTGGTTTGTTCTGGAGGGCTAGATCCTAAGGTTTTGTGCAAAGCCCCCAACAAAGTGGTATCAGAGATAAGTTCATTAAATGGGTAGGATCGGTTTGGAATTATGGAAGGTGGCTTATCAAGGATGATCAGCCTCAATGGTTCTAATTGGACCATATGGAAGGCTAAGATGGAGGACTTGCTTTATTATAAGAACCTATATTCTCCAATTTTAGGCATATCAGCAAATCCAAGGATATGTCTAATGATGATTGGAAGAAGTTAGACCGAAAGGCGGTGGGGTTTATTAGATAATGGCTGGATAATTCTGTGTTCCATCATGTGTCTACACAGAGACCTCAGCCATTAGCCTATGTCTGAAATTGGAAGGGTTGTATGAGAGGAAGACAGCTCGTAATAAGATTTTTCTGATAAGGCGACTTGTGAATCTCAAGTTCAAGGATGGTGGTTCTGTGGCCAAGCACATGAATGAGGTCAGCAATATAGTGAACCAGCTCTTCGCTATGAAGATGGTCCCGGATGATGAATTGTAGGTTTTGTTATTGCTTAGTTCATTGCTTGACAATTGGGAGACATTGGTCGTGTCTCTAAGCAACTCCGCGCCAGACGAAAAGGTATCTATAGAACAGGTAACTAGCTGTCTCTTCAATGAGGAGACAAGGAGGAAGTCTCAGGGGTCTACTCATCAAGAGGCCCATATGACACAGGAACGAGGGAAAGGAAAGAACAGGAAGGGCGGGAAGGCCCAAGAGGCAAGTCAAATAACAGAAAAGATGTTGATTGCTGGAATTGTGGCAAGAAGGGCCACTACAAGCATGAATGTCGTGCTAAGAAGAATGACAAGAAAGGAAAAGGAAAGGAGAAGGAAGATGAAACAGATTCTATTGCGGTCGCTACAGATGGCGACATTGTTATGAGTCATGACACTGACTGGGTGATTGACTCAGGAGCTTCTTTTCAAGTGACTCCACGCAGAGACTTCTTCACAAGCTACAAGTCAGGTGACTATGAGACCATGAAGATGGGGAATTCTGGCGTATCGAAGATCGTAGAGGTCAGTGATATTTGTGTGAAGATCGATGTGGGCTGCACATTGGTTTTCAGGGATGTGAGGCATATCTCAGACTTTCGCCTCAACTTGATGTGGACGGGAAGGTTGGATGATGATGGCTATGAAAGCTGGTTTGCTGGTGGGCGCTGGAAGCTCATTAAGGGTTCGTTGATCGCAGCCAGAGGAAAGAAGTGTTGCACCCTGTACAAGGCATGTCTCAGTGTGTGCAAGGGTGGGTTGAACACAGTGGAAGATTCAACTATTGACATATGGTACAGGCGTCTAGGTCACATGAGTAAAAAAGGGCTTCAGCTACTAGCAAGGAAGTGGCTCCTTCCATACGTGACAGGTACACCTCTCAAAACCTGTCTTGATTATTTATCAGGAAAACAGCATAGAGTTTTATTCGTTAAAACTGCTTCTCATGTTAATAAAGTGCATGCATTAGATTTGATTTATTCTGATGTTTGTGGTCCTATGAGGACAAAAACCTTGGGTGTGGCATTGTATTTTGTTACTTTTATAGATGATGCATCTAGGAGGGTTTGGGTTTTTGCATTGAAATCAAAGGACGAGGTCTTTGGTGTGTTTAAATTGTTTCATGCTATGATCGAGAGAGAGAGATAGGTAGATCATTGAAGTGCATCCGCACTGACAATGGTGGTGAATACATTGGTGACTTTCATGAGTACTGCAAGTCCCTAGGTATACGACATGAATAGACAGTTCCCATGACCCCCCAGCATAATGGTGTAGTAGAGTGAATGAATCACATCATTGTTGAGAGAATCAGATGCATGTTATCCCATGCAAGATTGCCCAATACATTTTAGGGAGAAGCAATGCACATGGCGGTGTATTTGATAAATAGGTTTCCATCAGCCCCATTGAATGGAGAAGTGCTCGAGAAGGTGTGAACTGGACAGGATCCATCGTACAATCATCTTAGGGTGTTTGGATGCAAGGTGTCCGTTCACGTACCAAAGGACGAGAGGTCCAAGCTTAATATGAAGATCAAACAGTGTGTGTTCTTGGGGTACGGTGATGAAAAGTTCGATTACGGATTATGGGATTCAAGCGAGAGGAAGCTCGTCAGGAGCAGATATGTGGTATTCTTTGAAGATCAGTGTATATAAGACATTGGTAAGCTAAAGAAGAACCAGACTAGTTCAGGTGAGCTAGAGGACATAGATCCGATTATTCCTCCCGTGGTGCCTGATGACGGGGGAGTACAACAAGGTGCAGAGGACGAGGGAGTTCCTTCAGAAGATGGACCAGGGGAGCAGCCCCCACATGATCTACCTGTTGAGCTATAGGTGAGGAGGTCATCTAGGGACAAACAGTCGTCCAAGAGGCACTCATCGCATGAGTACATTATGTTGACTGATGGGGGAGAGCAAGAAAATTATTCTGTGGCCCTAGCTGACGAGCATAAGGAGAAGTGGTTGAAAGCTATGAAAGAGGAGATGAAATCCTTGTATAAGAACCACACCTATGACATGATAAAACTACCTAAGGGCAAGAAAGCTTTGAGCAACAATTGGGTATTCAGAAAGAAGGTTGAGTAGAAGAATTCATAGACGAGGTTCAAGGTCAGACTTGTGGTAAAAGGGTTCGGTCAGAGGAAAGGCATAGACTTCGAGAAGATATTCTCACTAGTGGTGAAGATGACATCTATACGGGTGTTGCTTGAGTTGGCGGGTAGCATGGATCTAGAGATAGAGCAGTTAGATGTTAAAACTGTCTTTCTCTATAGTGACCTAGAAGAAGAGATCTACATGCACCAACTAGAAGGGTTCGAAGTCAAGGGTAATGAGTATATGGTGTGTAGGTTGAGGAAGAGCTTGTATGGGTTAAAACAAGCTCCACGGCAATGGTACAAGAAGTTCGATTCGTTCATGTTAAAGCATGGGTATGACAGAATAGAGTTGGACCACTATGTGTTCACGCACAAGTTCTCAGATGATGATTTCTTAGTTCTTCTATTATACGTTGATGACGTGCTCATCATGGGAAAAGACATCAAAAAGATCAATAGGCTGAAATAGAAGTCAGACAAGTCTTTTGTGATGAAAGACTTGGGCCTAGCTAAGCAGATCCTAGGTATGGAGATAGCCCGTGACAGAAGCAGCAGGAAGTTTTAGCTGTCACAAGAGCAGTATATTAAGAAAGTTCTAGAACGGTTCAATATGAATGCAGTAAATTCGGTCAGTACTCCACTGGATGGTCACTTCATATTGAGCGACAGACAGTGTCCCAAGATGAAGGCAAAGGTGGAAGAGATGCAGAAGATACCCTACGCATCAGTAGTAGGAAGTTTGATGTATGCTATGGTGTGTACACGCCCAGACATAGCATATGCAGTTGGTGTTGTCAGTCGGTATCTTGCCAATCCTAGCAAAGAGCATTGGGCAGTGGTGAAATGGATACTGCGGTATCTAAGAGGCTCATCCAAGTTGAGCCTATGCTATGGTGACGAGAAACCTGTGTTAGAGGGCTACACAGATGTATATATGGTAGGTGACATAAACCCAGGAAGTCTACATCGAGGTTTATGTTCACATTTGCAGGGGGCCGGTTTCTTGGCAGAACAAGCTACAGAAAGTTGTAGCATTGTCGACGACAGAGGCCGAGTGCGTTGCAGTCACAGAGACATGTAAAGAGATGCTTTGGATGAAGAGGTTCCTACAGGAACTGAGCTTGAAGCAAGAGCAGCACGTGGTCTATTACAATAGCCAAAGTGCTATACACTTGAGCAAGAATCCAAGTCAGTACTCAAAGTTAAAGCACATAGAGGTTCGTTATCATTGGATCAGAGATACTTTGGAACAGAAAGTGTTACAACTTGAGAAGGTCCACACGGACGATAATAGGTCAGACATGATGACCAAGGCTTTGCTCAAGGGCAAGTTTGAGGTTCGTAGAAACCACGCTGGCTTGAAGAAGGTGAACTCCTCCTGAGTCAAAAAGGGAGAGATTTGATGGAGATTTTCTCCTCATTGTTGGGTTCGATGAAATAAAATAAGTTTCAATATCATCGATAATTGCAGGACTTTTCAACGTTGGTCACTAGACAGTTTTTTGTCCTGTCGATATCATCAAGAGACTTTCAGATGATATCGAGGCTGTCATCGAGAGTGGCTCGATGACATCGATAATTGTTGAAATTTCCACCCCTGGTTGTTGAAAAATTTTAGTCCTATCTCGATATCATCGAGAGACCTTCAGATGATATCGAAGCTGTTATCGAGAGACCTTTGATATCATTAAAGAGTTCTGCAGATGCGATTGCGGAAACGCAGATTCTGCGGATTTTGTTTCCCGTTTGGGTTCTATCTCTTTCTATTCTTTTATAAAGGGGTGTATCCGGGATTGGTATTTTAGGGTTTCCTAAAGCTTTACAAGGATTTGTTAGAGGGTTTAGGGCTATCAAAGATGTGAGAGAGAGAGAGAAAGAGAGAGGAAGCTTGTGGAAGGGAGGCTATGCTCGTAGAGGTGATCTATCATATCTCAGCGCTTCCACGTCCTCGTAATCGGTGAGATTTCTCCGTTTTCTTTGTTTCTCTTACTGTTTATCAGCTCCTGCGTGAGTGATGAAGGTTTGATCTAAGTGGTGTGTGCTTGTGATCGGTTGTAAGGTTCTGCTTTATAGTGGATTGTTAATCTGGACGAGGTCCCATGGTTTTTACCTCTTTGAGGGTTTTCCACGTAAAAACCCTGGTGTGGTGTGGTTTATGTTTTGATTTACTTCATTGCATTATTATTCTATAATTCTGGTTTGTTCTGGAGGGCTAGATCCTAAGGTTTTGTGCAAGGCCCCCAACAACACACACACACGCACGCGTGCGCACGCGCGCACACACACACACCCCGATCCCATTAAGCCTTATACCCAAAGTTTATGTATGTGTTTATTGTATGACCTAAGGCCAACTCAAAACAGTGTATTTTCCAAAGATTATCCACTTGAACTTGATCAACCTCATAGAAAAGGATCGTGCCATCAATACTGAATTAAAGATGAGCAATCTGAACATTAGCATTTTCCACCAAGAAACTATTGACCAACCATTGCTCTTTCCACAATTCAACTCAAAGCCTCTACCACCAATGCAAACGCGAAAGGAGATAAAAGATCTCCCCAACACAAGTCTCGTGTCCCCTAAAAAAAATTTGGAGATCTGTTTACTAGCACAAAAAGAAATGCAGAACACATACATTCACCCATCCACTTACTCCATCTTATCCCAACATCCTCAACATACAGTTTGCCAGAGTTGATGTGGAATAACCAAGTTAACAATTGGGAAACTAAGAAAAAAGGGGACAGGTGGGAAACATCAAAACCAATGCACACACACAATTACCAAGATACCCTCATCATGGACAATGGAACAACACTTAGACATATATAAGCACATTATGCACATAATTATATAATAATAATCCAAATAGGCCCATTAGAAAATTATAACACTTGGGAATTTAGCTTAACTTAGTTAGGTAATTAGCATGACTCTATATGCTTAAACTCAAACTCGATCAGTGGGTCAACTCAAAACTCAGCTAGGTCCACTCATGTGGGTAAGATTTCAAAGAGACCGAATCATTCTTTCAGCTACGCTTTTATCATATCATAAAATGATAGAATCGATGTCTCGTAGGGCACCCCACTTGTCTTTTTTTACAGGTTTTTTTTTTTTTAGTAGGAAAGCTTTTAAGCAAGGTGTTATCGAGGAAAATGTGGGAAGTATAACAACTACTCATCTGTACTTACTGGTCAATTGCATTGACGTTAATGAACTTTTCTGCCTCTCACAAGTGCTAACTTATCAAACATGTAAACAATCCAAACCGCTCATTTGGTGAGCCCAACTATGTATACACTTCTTTTTTAGATAAATTTGATAAATTTTGTGGAGAAATGCTATAGCTACTCTATCGCATGAATCAATGGATTTCCTTATAACATAAGTGCCAACATTGCATACAAATGCAAGACCCGGTCCATTCAATGCCTAGGGCTATCATGTTTTTTGCCTGGTAGTTCTGTGGAATATGGACCATTATACATTTTCCATGACTATATATAGTGACTTAACTGTATTCTTTACAACCAACCTATGAAAATTCGGTGGATTCATCCAGCAAGGCCTACCATTAGCTTTTGTTGATGTCAAAGGCTTATCAGCTGCCCACAAGCTCTATAAAAACGCAGACAATTGGATTTTTTTCCCTCTAACCAACTGTTTTTCTCTTGAACATGTTGAGATGTGGAGCCACATTTAGGGCCGTCTTCGACCGATCGTGGGTTATGCTCGACCGGTCGTAGAGGCCCGCTCGACCGGTCATGGACCGACTCGACTTAAATTCCAGCGAGCATCATTTTTGGGTCCCAAGGTGATCGACCAGTCGTGACCCATTCACGACCGGTCATGGGGTTCTCTCGACCGGTCGTGCAGTCTGCTCGACCGGTCGTAGTTACGCAGATTCGTTTCTAAATCCGATGCGAACTATGGATTTTGGTGTCGCCTTTTGTAAGGGTGCGGAAGGAGAGTTGCCTAAATTATAAATAGGGGTTCATAGGGCTTTTTTAGTGATGATAAAAGTTATTCTAAGGTGTGGGCTAAGGGTTTTCTATATTCTTCTAAGAGAGAGGTTAGTATTTTATCTTGTAATCTTCGTTCTTCTTCATAGTGGAAGTTTGCATCCGTAGTTTTTTACCCTAGTTTAGAGTTTTTCCATATATATCTTGTCTTGTGGTTTGTTTTGATTGTTTTGATATATTTCTAGTTTATATTTCTTCCTGTTTATCGTTTGTGGGTGATGTTTGAGATTGGATCTAAGCTCACTGCGTTGTTGGCATACTGCGTAACAATTGGTATCAGAGCTATTGGTTTAGTTCTATTGGGAGCGATGACGGAAGAAGGGAAAACTAAAATTGAGAAGTTTAATGGTTCAAACTTTGCCTTGTGGAAGATGCAGATGGAGGATTATCTGTATCAGAAGGACATCTATATTTCTCTAGGAGGAAAAGAAAAGAAACCAGAAAAGATGACAGATGATGAATGGTTTTTACTGGATAAGAAGGCTTTAGGAACGATCTAACTCTCTTTGTCTAAGAGCGTCGCCTTTAATATATCTAAGGTGAAAACGATAAAAGAATTAATGGAAGCCCTAGCCACCATGTATGAAAAACCCTTAGCGTCCAACAAGGTTCATCTTATGAAATAACTATTCAACATAAAGATATTAGAAGGTATGAGTGTGGCTGGACATCTAAACGAGTTCAATATAGTCACGAGCCAGTTGGAATCCATTGGCATCATTTTTAAGGATGAGGTCAGGGCGCTATTGATCTTATCCAGTCTGTCAGACAGTTGGGATAGTTTGGTGATTGTTGTGAGCAATTCTTCAGGGTCGACAATAAAATTTGATGATGTGGCTGGTCTAATTCTCAGCGAAGAATCTAAAAGGAAGGCATCAGGAGTTTTAGGGGATTCAGGGAATGCTCTAAACGTTGAAGGAAAAGGGAGATCGCTGAACAAAGGAGGCAATAAACACGGGCGTTCTAAGTTGAGGAAGAAGTCCAAGGGACCGAAAGACAAACACGGATGTTGGCATTGCGGTAAGAAGTGACACATGAAATGTGATTGCAGGGTACTTAAGAAACAAAATGGAAGCTCTCGAGGCGGGAAGGATTCAGTAAATCTGTCTGAGGAGAGTGACACAGAGGCATTAATCTTGTCTCTTGATGTGAGGAATGAGTTTTGGGTTATAGACTGGGGTGCTTGGTTTCATGCCACTTCGTATAAGGAAGTTCTGCGTGATTATGTGTCAGGTGACTTCGGGAGAGTTTACCCGGGTGATGATGAGTCGTGCAGTATCGTTGGAAAGGGAGACGTTCAAGTCAATCAGAAAGACGGAAGGTTTTGAAATTGAAGGATGTCAGACATGTACCGAGTTTGAGAAGGAATCTAATCTCAGTGGGGCAGTTGGCTGATACCGGTTATGTGACGACATTCACCAGTGATTCCTAGAAGATCACAAAAGGTGCCTTGGTAATATCTCGAGGCAAAAAGGAAGGTACTTTGTACGTGATTTTAGGATCGTATAGTTCTCTTTCAGTCGCATCAACTAGAGTGAATGGGCAGTTATGACATCAGTTGTTAGGACATATGAGTAAGAAAAGGATGAAAGTGCTATTGTCAAAGGGGAAGCTACCAGGGCTGAAGTCTACTGACTTGAAATTCTGCGAGGACTGCGTGTATGACAAGCAGAAGAGGGTAAGCTTTAAGAAGACAAGACGCGCTCCAAAGACGCATCTGTTGGAGCTTGTACATACTGATGTGTGGGGACCGACACAGGTATCATCTCTTGGTGGCTCACGTTATTTTGTTTCTTTTATTGATGATGCTAGTAGAAAATTATGGGCTTACTTCTTAAAGTATAAATCTGATGTATTTGATGTGTTTAAGAAGTGAAAAGTTATGGTAGAAAATGAGACAGGTAAAACAGTAAAGTGTCTCAGATCTGATAATGGGGGAGAGTATTGTGATAAGAGGTTTGAGGAGTATTGTACAGTAAGTGGAATCAAACATCATAGAACGATTCCAGGGACACTGCAACAGAATGGTGTGACTGAGCGCATTAACAGGACTATCATTGAGCGCGCCAGGAGCATGAGGTTACATGCAGGATTGCCCAAGACCTTTTAGGCAGATACTATAAATACTGCCGCATATCTCATCAATAAAAATCCCTCAGCACTATTGGATGGTGGGCTACCAAAAGAAACGTGGATTAGAAAAAAAGTGAACCTTGCACATCTCAGAGTATTTGGTTGCACTTCATATGTTCACATTGATGCAGAGCACAGAAACAAGCTGAATGCGAAATCTATGAGGTGCGCATTTATAGGCTACGTGTAGCATGATTTTGGCTACAGGTTTTGGGATACAGAAAATAAAAAAATCATCAGAAGCAAGGACGTATTCTTTAATGAAAAACTGATGCATAAGGACGGTGTACAAGAAAATAAGGCCGAAGAAAAGGAATTCGTAGAGTTGGAAGAGTTACCGGACATAGGTGTTACAGCGCCACAGGATGATCATGCACAGGAACATTATGAGGCAGAGCCGCATACACCGGTTGTGAGGAGGTCTACTCGGGAGAGGAGACCCACGGTCCGATACTCACCCTTCTTACATTATCTACTGTTGACAGATAATGGTGACCCAGAGTGTTTTGAAGAGGCATTACAGTCAGATACACGGGTTAAGTGGGAGCAGGCCATAGATGAGGAGATGGACTCTCTTGAGTCTAATCGGACATGGGAGCTAGTCACTTTACCTAAGGGTAAGAAAGTTCTTCATAACAAGTGAGTTTACAAACTAAAGAAGGAGCATGATGGTTCGAAATGGTACAAGGCTAGATTGGTTGTGAAAGGGTTTCAATAAAAGGCAGGTATCGATTTCACTGAAATATTTTCACTTGTGGTGAAAATGTCTACAATTCACATGGTCTTGAGTATAGTGGCTACAGATGACTTAAATCTAGAGCAGCTAGATGTTAAGACAGTCTTTCTTCATGGGGACCTTGAAGAAGAGATATATATGCATCAGCTGACAGGATACGTGGCACCAGGAAAGGAGAACAAAGTGTGCAGACAGAAGAAGAGTCTATATGGCCTGAAGAAGGCCTTGAGGTAATAGTACAAGAAGTTCGATAGTTTCATGTCGAAAAACGGTTTTAGGAAATGTCATGCAAACCAATGCTGTTATTTGAAGAAGTTTGATATGTCGTACATCATCCTTCTTCTGTACGTTGATGATATGCTTGTGTCCGGTTCAAGCATGAAGGACATCTCAGATTTCAAAAGACAACTATGTAGAGAATTTGTCATGAAGGATTTAGGAGCTGCAAAACAAATTCTAAGTATGAGGATAAAGCGTGACAGGAAAAATAAGAAATTGATTTTGTCATAGGCAGAGTACATAGCCAAGGTACTTAATTGATTCAATATGGGAGGTGCTAAGCCGGTTAGCACTCCATTAGCCAACCACTTCAAGCTATCTAAGGAGCAAGGGACAAAGACACAGGAGGAACGAGACTACATGGCTAAAGTCCCATATGCGTCAGCCATTGAGAGTCTTATGTATGCTATGGTGAGCACGAGGCCAGACATTGCTCAAGCAGTGGGAGCTGTTAGCAGGTTCATGAATAACACCAGGAAGGAACATTGAGAAGCTGTGAAGTGGATCCTCAGATACCTGGTAGGTACTAAGGATGTAGGGCTGTGCTATGGTGGATCAAAAATCAAGCTACAAGGCTACGTAGATTCAGATTTGGCAGGAGATATCGACAATAGAAGAAGCACTACAGGTTATGTGTTTACTCTGGGTAGTGCTGCAGTCAGTTGGGCCTCTCAGTTACAAAAGATAGTATTTATCAGTACAACGGAAGCATAATATGTTGCGGCTACAGAAGCGTGTAAGGAGATGATGTGAATGCAAGGTTTCATGGAAGAGTTAGGTAAGAAGCAAGTAGATTGCAAGCTGTACAATGACAGTTAGAGTACAATACACTTGGCTAAGAATTCAACCTTTCATTCAAGAACCAAGCATATTGTCATCAAATATCACTTCATACGTTCGTTACTGGAAGATGGATCGATTATTCTAGAGAAGATTCATACAAATGAGACTCCTGCGGATATGCTGACCAAGGTGATCACACGGGAGAAGCTGAAGCTTTGTTCAGCTTTGATTGATCTTCAAGCTTGAAGACGGGGAGGTGGTGCACTCCGGATGAAGAAAACAAAGGTTTATGGTGATGTGTCTCCAAGTGGGAGATTGTTGAGATGTGGAGCTACATCTGGGGCCGTCTTCGACCAGTCGTGGGTTATGCTCGACCGGTCGTAGAGGCCCGCTTGACCGGTCGTGGATCGGCTCGACTCAAAGTCCAACGAGCATCATTTTTGGGTCTCGAGATGCTCGACCGGTCGTGACCCATTCATGACCGGTCGTGGGGTTTTCTCGACCGGTCGTGCAGTCTGCTCGACCGATCGTAGTTACACAGATTCGTTTTCAAATCCGATGCGCACTGCGAATTTTGGTGTCGCCTTTCGCAAGGGTGTAGAAGGGGAGTTGCCTAAACTATAAATAGGGGTTCCTAGGGCTTTTCTAGTGATGATAAAAGTTATTCTAAGGTGTGGGCTAAGGGTTTTCTATGTTCTTCCGAGGGAGAGGTTAATATTTTACCTTGTAATCTTCGTTCTTATTCATAGTGGAAGTTTGCATCCGTGGTTCTTTATCTTAGTTTGAGGTTTTTCCACGTATATCTTGTCTTGTAGTTTGTTTTGATTGCTTTGATATGTTTTTAGTTTATATTTCTTCCTGTTTATCATTTATGGGTGAGGCTTGAGATTGAATCTAGGCTTACTGCGTTGTTGATGTGCTGCACAACAAAACATGTGGGCGATGACATGAGTTGTACCTGAATGTTGGGCCAGCCAATGTTAATGGCAGTCCACCTGATGAACGGCACAGATCTGGCATGGATGTGATGCATTGGGTAGTAGGATGAGAGTACAACTCGGAAGCCTACTTCCGCGTGTAGCAATAGCACAGCTCTTTCCAAAAGTTATAACCACATAAGTCATTCAGTTGTCACTTTCAGAACATGCTGAGGAAATGGATGGCTCGCAAACATCTGCTCTGCTAAGTGGTCTTGAGGATCAATGTGAGGAGGACCGAAAGGTGGAAAGGAAGCCTACTGGAGGATGGAGATCTGCCATTTATATAATCGGTAATGTAAACCCTCTTAATTTTGCACCCTTCATCAGCAATGTGGAATTTGTTGCCAAAAGCATGAGCTCTGGCGGGTCAGATTGCAGATCTACACTGTCCACCTTGTGGGTTCTATCCATGGATGGCCCTTGCATGAAGATCATGCAGAGCGGACCATACAAGACACATGAACGGTGTCCTCTCCTAAATATAGTATTTGACTGATTTCTAATTTGTAATTTTTCCTTCATATTGCAGGAGTCGAAGTTGCAGAGCGATTCGCATACTATGGCATCTCAGCAAATCTGATCATGTATCTCACCATTGTCTTGAACGAGTCAACTGTGTCTGCAGCGAAGAATGTGAACACTTGGAGTGGTGTAGCCGCCCTGCTTCCGTTGCTCGGAGCGTTCATTGCAGACTCCTATTTGGGCCGCTACCGAACCATACTCATTTCGTCGTTGATTTATCTCCTGGTCAGCTTCTCTCTGTCTACTGTATCAATTGTTTTGCTCTATTTGAAAAACTTGAAAAAAGCGCCACTCCTCTCACAATATCAGATGTCTTCGAGGCTCCAAAAAAGAAAAAGAAAAAGAAAAACTCAATTTGGTTAAGATTTGGTCATGAATAGTTGAAGACCCAGGTTAACTCAATTGATTCAACTCAGCTCATCAAGCTGGAAAAAAACTCGTCACAATTAAACTTTTTTTTAAAAATATTTATTTATTGAAAGAAGACATTTTATAAATACCAAGGGGACTATGCAAGATAGAGCCCACTTCGGGCAGGCCTATAGACGCAAAAAAGACAACACAGGCCCATCTATACCGGGAAGAAAGAAGGAAGAAAAACAAAGGGGCCGATCTCTCTCTTAGGCTCCCTATCCACACTCGATCTAAAGGTTTTACTGTCTTGGGTTTTGCTCCGAAAGCGGGGCGAACTCGATGATTATCCGGATTTTTCGCTTGATCACTTACTATCCTCGTCCTCCAGTACCACATACTCCACAAGAGTGGCTGTCCTTGTTGAGTAAATTAACTACTACCTTGGAGTCACTCTCCACTATAATACACTTGATGCCCAGGTTAGCATAGGGGGAAAGACCCTCGGGCCTCGACTAAGGAACGAGCTTGCGATAACCCCGGGTTCCCTTAGATGAGCCGTCCACATTCAACTCGGGGGAATCTATCGGTGGCTTGGACCATTTGACTACTTCTAGAGAGCTCCTTTTCGGAGGCTCCCACGAGATGCCCAAGGCCTGCATAACCAGATGTCAGACAAGCCATCACAATTTAAGTTGACTCACCGATAATCTACAATTGTTATAACATTTTTAGACATTAAATGTTACTAAGTTCTGAATCCCAATTCAAGAAAACTCACGGACAATTTCATAGGGGTGTTTTCTATATTTCTTGAATGAGTCCTTGGTTTCAGAAAAACATGTTTGGTTGGTTCGTACTGTTTTTGTTGGTTTTTTACATTTTAGATTTCCATCACATCTTTTCCAGTGAATAAAAAGCGTAATTAACTTTTATCTGGAATGGAAAACCTACAGAATTTAAACAGAAACTTTGACTTTTATCTGAATTTCCCCCAAAATTCTGGTTCATCAACCAAACAAATTTAATCATACCTCATGAAATATTATGCCAACTCAAATAATTTCCCAACAATCAAACACGCCTATAGACTTTCTATGCAGTTGAGTTTTTGAGGTTCCTCTCTCGCTCTGGGTGTGTATCTTCCTGTTGAATATCCTGGATGGAAGGGCACTCTACTGCCTATAGCGGTGCACCCTCGTGTTGCTAATCAGTTTTCAATTGAAAGTGTTGTGGGAATCATTATTAAAATGGTGGGACACATTCGCCACACTGAGTCACAGTGTTCCTATGTAGCATTTAAGTGGAGTGAATTATATAATATTGTATCTTTGTGTTTGCATATATTTAAATGTATTTGTATATATTATTAAAACAATCTCTCATTTTCATGACCTAGTTAATTTCCTTTTAAAATTATTTGACACCGATCGTGCCTTCAAAGCTTTTCAATGCCACAACTAATCTATGACGTACTGTTGAGTGAAAATTTGTAATGTAGCTTTGTATTGTTCATATTTAAGCATCATGAAAATTTTAAAACATCTCTCACTTTCGTGACCAAATTTTCCTTCCAAAATAATTTAACATCGATTGCGTAGTCAAGGCTGCTCTAAGCCATAAGTAATCCATGAGGTGCCATGTCTATTCGCTATCATGCTCCCTGGCAAGGCATGAATGTGTTATCCAGGATCTCCATCATGTGAATCTCACCATGCAGAAAGCTTAGGTTACAAATCAGATTGGTCCTTTCAAGTTCAATAGGTGGGCCATGTGATGTAGAGCGGGTTGTGAACAATTTCATGGCCAAGATGGACTAGAGAAGGCCCGATCGGAGGCGGTAGCGATCTCGACCATTAGAAACTTAAAATGGGCACATCTGTAAACCGGAATGAATTATCCAATGTGCTATATATGATTTTGGGGTAGGAGAAGCTACTTTAGCCACACAACCCGGCTATGTTGGGTTACCCACATGGAATTGGCGAGATTCCATCAGATCGACGGTCGAAAATCAATTTTAATTTCATTTTTACTATTTACAGTAACTTTTAGTTTGATTGCAACTCTTCATCTGTTGGGTTTTATGAGTCATGTCCAACATGAAAAGTGCTTAGAAAATTTAGAAGAATAGCATCGTTGAACCAAATAGGACACTTACTATTTTTGGCCAAAAACCATGAGGTCTAGTGGAAATCATGACCATCTATAAATATTAAGTTTACTATTTATAGTAAGTCACGATTCCTGGGAATTTTAGTTGTAGTTTGATTCTGAAACTTCTCCCTAGGGTTCATAACATTATTTAAAGGGTTGTAAACTCATTTTTAGACATCAATCAATTTATTTCGAATTTTTAGAAAATTATTTCTATTTTTTATTTTCTCATGGATTCGAGGTATCTCTGTGAGTAGCTCCATGGATTCGAAGTAGTTATCCCCTAAGGAAGAAGGTGCTCAACCTCAACATGCCCTTCCCCGCATCAGTTCGGTATTTGAACGAGGCTTTCTCCTTAGAACTATGGCTTCTAATGAAGGGTCGAGCAATAATCCCATGAACAA